>JASSRZ010000053.1:13176906-13198450 GCA_032164315.1 Malacoctenus gilli | reverse complement strand
TGTGTGTGTGTGTGTGTGTGTGTGTGTGTGTGTGTGTGTGTGTGTGTGTGTGTGTGTGTGTGTGTGTGTGATTGCCAGGAGCCAAGTGGATCCCCCACTCCAAAGAGGCCCAGAGGACGGCCGAAGGGCAGCACCAAGGCGTCCAGCAAGGGCAAAGTAAGTTGCCGGCGCACCGCCCTGCCAGCGTGCACCCCGAGCTGAGAGGCGCCGACGGCGCTGTCGTTCGTCTCGCAAGAGCTTCCCTTTCTCTTTTTTTTTTTTTTTTTTTTTTTCGAAACCTCAGTCCCTCTGTTGGTGAACATTTCAACGGTAGCTAACCTCATCCTCTGAAGAGGATGTCCTGCTGTTACTTGTGATATATTTGTTGGCCCGCGATTTCACCGCCCCCCCCCCTCCTTGTGTCAGAAATAGCCCAGCTTGGGTTTCCCATTGTAAAGACCTTGGTGTGCAGCCTTACTCTTCTTCTTCCTTTTTTTTTTTTTTTTTTTCAACTGAGTGATGCTCACCCTGTACTTCCTGTCCTCCAGCTTCCTGCAGCTTGTCATGCACAGTGCGGTGCAGGTGCAGAGGCCGCAAGACTGTTTCCAAGCTGACACTAGGCACCCCTCCGCCACCCCCCCCTCCCCTCCCCACCACCACCACCACCACCCAGCACACAGCCCTAGTTCTTCTCTGCCGTTCGTCTCCATAGCAACAGCTGATTTTCTCCCTCGCCCCAACGCTCCGGCTCCCCCGTGTGCTTCGTCTTCGCCGCTATGTATGGGGAAACGCAGCCGTGGCGTCGCGGGGAAGAGCGGGCCGCGTGCATCGATGCGGGTTTTTTAGCGGCGCAGCGCCGAGCTGCTGAGGGGTTTGTGTCTCCGCTCGGTTTCACCAGCTGTCTCTGAGCCTCAGACCAGGTGGCCAGCGAACTGGAGTGCCCTGTGTGCAGTTCCTGTCGGCCTTCCAGATAATGGCCAATGAACCCAATGCCCCTTTTCTATCCCTGTCATTCGAGAGCCACTACCGCCATCTGCAGGCAGCTCCAGGCGACTCGCTGCAGATTGAGATTGTTTATATTTCAGGCGCTTGATCACCAAAAGAGCTTTTTTTTTTATTTGCATGAATCCCTTCCAAATATTAACCTGCTCTTGGCTTGAAATGAAGAGTATATACTTGTATATGGTTTTATAATATGCACTAAAACTGTAGTTTATAATACATTTATAAGATTAACAAGCTGCAATTTACCTGGAATTTAATTTGAGGCTTTTTTGGCCGTCGAGCTCCGACATTATGATCCGATTTCAACTCGGCCTCCACAAATCAACCTTCCAGTTATGTTGACATCATTGGAGCGAATGCAAATAATATTTCTACGGTGAATAAAACTCTCGAATACTTTTATTGTAAGAAATTCAAAGAGATAAGAAATCTTAGCTTAGTGACGGTTGGCACCCAAAACTGAACATCAACGACCTGGCTGTGTGTTCGAGGTGAATTATTGATGAATTTGAAGGTGCCATTTTTCCTTCCTGTGAAGAAAAAGTGAACCTATAATCATGAAATGACAGTTAAATTGAATTAAAAGTACTCCAGGGGTAGATAAAACACGCGCAGCGCTGCAGCCCCTCTGCCAAAAGTCCGGGCTCCAGCTTGGCACATCGTCAGCCGTGTGACCTTGTAGATGACAACAAGTTTGTTCAGCGCCTCCTCCGGCCTCCGCTGACGTCACTCTGTTTCGGGTTTTTTTGCAGAAGGCGACAGCCCCGGCATCCGGAGGGCCAAAACGCCGGGGAAGACCTAAGAAGGAGGTAAGAGGTCAACGCCGGTGCTACGTCGGTGTCTCGTTTGCTGCGTGAGGCCAATCGCAGACGCAGCGAGATCAGGCAGAGCAGCGGACGAATGTATTACCGAAGGAAGGCGATCAGAAAGTTATCGGTCAGGGGAAAGTAACTGTACTGAAAGATGAAAAGAATACATTCGTTATAAACAGAATTGTGGGGTTGTGTTTCAGCTAAGTTCTTGTGGAAACATGTGTTTAAAGGGTGTTTGTTCCTGCAGTTATGAAGCTATTCTAGCCTCATTATAAGCTTGGTGGAGCCAAAAGAATGCAAAACAAAAGAGCTGATTTTAAAGCTGTCAGTACACAGACTGGATAATAAGTTAATGTGAATGCTGGAGGTTTCTGTTCATCAAAGAAAGCTGATTTACTGTGGTTCCTCTCTCTGAAATCCCTCCATAAAGGAGGAAACTCATTCGATATGTGGAAGTTTTGACTCTTCTGACGTTGTTTGGCGTTTGGTTGGTCAGCAGTGTTTCACACCAGCAGGAGCTCTTATCTAGACCCTGACCTGCTCCGGCGCAGACAAGGCACTTCTGTATATTTTGTCATTGAAAGTGGATCACCTTCATAATGCAGCAAAACGAGGGCGAACCCTCAAGTTCCCTCACTACACCTAAATCCTGCTTCCTAGGACAGTCTTGTGTTCTTAAACGCTGCAAAATTGGTCCTCATTCGATTCTTCAAGTTGTCGTCGGTCTCACGTTTGCCGGTCAGGACGACGACGATGCCAAGTGTAACCCGCTGGCCGCACTCGTGGGCACGTCTGGCGGCGAGACTAATTTCTTCCTGAAGTGCGCTCCTAAAACCAAACACACTGACGGCGGGATATTTTTGTTTCCTTTTTTAAGCGGCGAAAAATGAGTCACCTGAATATATAGAAGCCTTCAAACGAGCATGTGTTTCACGTAGGAAGAAACCGCGGTCTTGTAGTAACATTCAGTCATGTGCATGAGTGGTTAGGGCGTGCTCGAAGTGCAGTCTGGATCGCATTAGTCACAGAGAGGAATGACCTAAAGTTACCCTCCTAACTAGCCCCCTTCTCGTTTTTATGAATGAAGATGTTGGGCTGCAGCGACTGCGAGGAGGAAAAGGAAAGGGTGCAGAAAGCTGGATGCCTCATTGTGACTCATCAGTGTCATGAATCACCCGCTCACTACAGATGGCTCACCCTTCCCCTGGGTGTTCTTCATGCCATAGTGGTTTATCACAGGGATTTATAATAACGTTTCGACTTTTTCTTTCGTGTCAGTACTTGGGCTCATTGAAAGTGAAAACAGTCACCTTGAGCCATGAATCACCGGCCGCTATTGTTGCCGAGCGGTGATGGCGCTTCTGAGGCATTTTCCTGGTGGGTGGAGGTTAGCGTGTGCTCTGTTTTTTCTTCTGTCTCCGCAGGAGAAGGAGGAGAAGGCGTCCCAAGAATCATCTGAGGGGGAGGAGGAGGAAGAGGACCAGTAATTCACAGCGCATGCTACCTCACTCTACATACTGACTTACTGTTAACAAGAACTGGGCTGCATCTCTCAACACCAGTGCCACCACATGACCACTGTTCACGACAATGACCCCCTCTGCCCCCCCCCTTCCCCTTTCTGCCTAAGGGGGACGTTAACACAGTACATTTATCATGCAACAGCACTGGATAGAACGATGGACTTGCTCATGCATAGATCTTAAATACACGAAAGGTTCCAGCCCTTTTCTCTTCATGTCATGTTATCACGAGTCTTTTATACTGGACAGAAAGAGTGCCCCCCCCCCTCCTGGGGCCTCGATGTATCTGTTTATCCCCCCACCCAACCCCACCCTCCTAAAGATGGTTTGTAGGACATAATCTCTGCTTAATGTTATCTATTTGTTGTACCCGCATCTGAGATGGTAGGGCATATAGACTTTTTCCTCCATGTTTTGTACTGGACAAAGGTGAGTTTTATCTATACTTGCTGTTTATTTCCGTGTGTGTGTGTTCGTGTGAAGTGGTTTAACCTATCCTTTTGCATCGTATTATAGATGGAGTTGAGCTTCAGGATTAGGATGAGAGTAGGTGGCTGGCGGTCCGGCGTCTCTTCTTCCCACCCCGACTGTCCGATCTGTACTTCTGATCTCACCCACCAATTAGATAGCAGAACCATCTTTACCACCCTTTTTCTTTTTTTTTTTCCCCTCTCGGTGTAGGACAGTTAAGTTTTTAGTGATGCTTCTCAGACTTTACTCGCGGCGTGTAGCCGGGAGATATCAAAGTGTATCGTAGTCATCAGGATCAGGCTCGCTATATATTTTTTTGTTGTTCCTTTTGGGTTACATACCGTTTTTAAACAAACAAACAAACAAAAAAAAAAAGAAAACATGAGTGTGCTGCTTATTAAAACTCGATTCTTTTTTTGGTATATTGTGTGTTTTTTCAGGATAGGGTTCGGCAGAGTTTTTTAGGCTGACAGTCATCGGTGTCGTTTCTTCAGGGAGCTTTTACAAAATGCTGTTACATTGGAGTCTTTGTCTTCACATGGTCCTCGGTTTTCCACGCGCTCGCTCAATCAGTCGTAAGGCAAAACTGCAATCCGGTCAAACAAGGAGTTTGATTGTATCAGAGGATAGTCGGTGGCCCGTCTATCCCACAGGGCTGTACGTTGTTTTTTTTAAATTTCATTCCATCTAGCTCTCATGGCTTCACCTATGGCTTCGTCCTTCTATCATCACTTAGTACCGTGATCAACTTATACTTTTGTTTTTCTTAGTCTTTTTAAAGATGTGTGTCGTATGCTGTCTGCTACAGAGAAAAAAAAATGTTTGTATTTCTGAGTGTCAGGGAACCTGCGGTCACAGTCCACTTAACTGGGTTTTTCCACACACCTAAGCTGCTACAACCTCAGTTATAAAACCCGGAAAACTGCAAACAGGCCAGACGATGCCTGGGATTTCATACCTCACTCAACGGCTTACTTTACCATATATATACTTGCATTTTAACTGGTTTTTTTTTTTGTTGGAGGGTCTTTTTGGGTAGAAATTCTAACCTCTGGTTTGAGTTGGAGAGAAGTCGTTATTACAAAGTTTTTGGTTTTTTTTGTTGTTGTTTTTTTCGTTTAACCTGACTGGAACAAGGCAATTGAAGCGTCCAGCGTGCGATCGCGCTCGGACGCGGCGCACCTCGACTCGTTCATAACCGGAGTTTGCAGGCAGGTTTGAGACGTGTGAAGCAAGTCAGGGAGACCTGTCAGCTTGACGACTGTGTTCGCTGACTGTGGTAGATTAGCAGGTGTGTTTTTAATCCTTTTTGTTTTGTTTTTCTATTCTGGTGCACTGAAATGTCGGTTCAGATTTTCATGGACAAATGTTTTGTGTTTTTTGTGATAGACTGGGCGCTCTTTCCACTGTTCTGTTGGTCATCCGTGTGTCTGGCACTACCACACAGTCATCCTCGCCGTACAAACGCTCATTTCATTTCATGTCTTTCTGCGACTACCCTCAACAACGTCATTCTACATACCAACACCACACATCCGTTGACTTTATAGACTGTAAACTCAATAGGATGGGATCATTCTTTTTAATGTACACCGTATATAAATGTACAATGTCTATATTTCTATGGTGCCCTACAACAATTTGTATCAGAAATGGTCAATAAAGAGAATTTTCTTTGTCAGATTCTGACCCTCTCAGTTGATGCACACGACAACACAAAGAGCTGAATCGTTTTATTTTTTGTCTTCATTGTTTCAGTCAACAGCCATTTCAAGTCTCTTAAAGCAACAATAGCACAACAGTCCGAGAGGGAAAAACATCAGTAGTTATGTTGAGTTCAAGTGAACCGTTAAAATCAGCTGTGCAAATCAGTCGGAGCAAACGTTTGTACAGCTCGAAGTGCCTGTTTTTTTTTTTTCCACATGAGTGTAAATGGTAATGCATAGATAATATACAATGAGATGAGGGTGAAAAGGCGAACACGTCTACGGGTTCAGAGCTGATCCTGAAACATCCACATGAAGGTTCAAACGTCACTTGAGTGGCTCTTCATGATATATGAAGGTTTTTTTCTCTGAAAACTCTGCTAATGTTCCTACTTTACATTCACAAACGCAAGGCAAAAAAGAAAAAGGCCCGGAGAAGTTGCGATTCTTTGAGCGCGAAGAGAAAGAACAGATTTCCTGAGCGCCGGGTACAGTCACACTTATGGCATCCGTTTGAGCATATTCTTAAGCTGGAGGTAAATTTGCTGGTGCCGTGCCTGACAGACAGGGCATTTTTTGGGTACTAGTCACGACTCATTTTGGGAGAGTAGGTTGGCGTTATTTACTTCCATATCTGGCTTCTCGTTTCCGTTTCATGCCATTGATGGGAGTCACAGGACTCGGCCAAACTGCAAAAAGATGTGAGGAGCGGGACAGCGTTTGAGGCTCCTTCTATCTTTTCACTCGGCCTCAACTTATCTGACCTTTATCAATCTGAGACCTTGGATGTAAAACTCTTTTGGAAGTAGTCTTGCATACAATGTCTCTAAGCTGTGATAAACTGGGAGGCATTCTATCTAAGGAGCCTCGCTCACCTCGTACACACCAAAAAAAAAACCTCTGCACAAAGACCAACGCACAGTTTTCACGAACCCTCTCACTGCGAGGGCACTGATTTTTAACTGGTGCACAACATTCACAGTCTCACCGCACACAGTATGCAGGCTCGCTGCAGCCCACAGGAACATTACTGCTTGCCACATGTCGCCCACAACAACATTATGACTGTAAACAAAAGAGTAAAAGCCAACAGGAACCTGCATCCTTTGCTTTCTGAATACCACAGTAACAAGGTGTCTTAATAAATAACTTCAAATAAATAACTCCAGGGTACTGTATCTGTTAGGCACACGGGGGTCGGCGTAGGAACCCCTCACAACTCAAGAGTCGATCAGTACACAGGACAGGAAAAATATGGTTGTATCAAAAAAATTGCTTGTTTAACGGTCTCTGAAATAACAGCAAAGAGAAACAGAGGATTGTGCATGAATGGATCGATGATTGATGTCTGTGGGTGAAGGTCGTCCCTCCACTTTGACGCTCTCTCTGCCGGAGTCGCATCATGCGGTGACGTCTTTGGTCAGAAGGGGGCGTCGCTGCTGATAACTCTTTGCCCAACCTTGAACGATCTGAGGACATGGAACACAAGCAAGGGAACCGTTTAGCTTATAAAGTATGAGCCACCGGTAGTCTGTTACTGTCAAGAATGAGTGGAAACGTTAAGAGGCACTTAAAACTGTGATGATCTTCTTGGTTTTTACTGATAACATTACATAACTGTTGCATCACCTCGATGCAAAGAGGAGGGAGGAAGTTGGAATGTAGGTGGATAGACTGTTAAGATGAAAGTCTGACAGTGCTGCTGTAGAATGCTCCTTCTGATCCTGTATTGCTTACTTTGATGGTCAATACTGCCACCTAGTGTTTATTAGCTCTCAGTGCATTCAAGTTGGCAGAATTGCTGATGTTTTGAACGAACCAGTGACTGCCACGCTGAGTGGCGCAGCAAGAAGGCAGTCGTGATGTTATTTCACACCAACTTTGGTCGTGCAACCGTGACAGCAGCCGTCTGGAAATCCCTGCCGCTGCACGATGCAGCAGAACTCCAGCAAAAAGCCAGAGTCACGACGGGTTTTGTGTTTGGCAGAAATCCCACAGTATGATCCCACCTGACGCCTGTTAACTGTCCTATCTGTGCCCTCTTGAGAAATCCTCTGAGTAAGGACAGAAAATCGCTGCTACTGTGACCAATTTAAGGCTTGCAAAACAAATTCTCTGCACGACCTTTCCCCGACACCACTACTACTACGGCTACTGTACGCTTCGGAGTGAATGAGGAAGAGACTGACCGATTGAGGAACTATGTACTCTCGAGAGTGAATGTTGCAATCAAAAATAACCACAGGAAGACGATGCGAGAACCCCAGTTCACAGATGGCCTGTTCTTACGCAGCATTTTGTGGAAAATGTGGTCACTAAATATAAACTACTAAAAGAGCATGGCCTCGAACGGTGGGACTAGTTTATTGTTCAATACTTTCGGGCAGAAAAAGTACACTCAAGTGTTGGGACGCTCATCTCGGTGCACTGACCCTCGTGTCCTCTTCTTTCCACAGCATTTCTTGTTCAGCTTCGTTGAGCTCCTCCGAAGGGTCGTACGTGTAAACGGGCAACAGCTGGTGGCGAAGTCTGTCCACTCTGAGGTACGAAACGTTAGAAAACTTAATGCGCGACGCCTAAAACGCGGAAGTGAAGCTGTCGAGTCAGCAGCGTGCCGGTCAGTCTTACCTCCTTTTCCTACGAATGTACATAATCTGTAAGAAAAAGGGCAAGGGTTACACAGATGGCCCATGAATCGATGTCAAAGTTTAGGCAATGCATAATTTCTTGTATTTATGAATTCAACCTGGCAGGTCAACTGAGAACCTGATTGCGTTCGAAATGAGGTTCCTGGCCAAGAAAAAGCCATAAAATGTAACATTAACTCATCTTCTTTAAAGCTTTGTTTCACCAGCAGTTTGAAGTGGCAAAAAGTGATGCACACACTCCACCAATTTGCATTGAATGCATGTTTTTGAACTGTGAGAGCAAAATCGGTGCAGCACCATGAAAACAGGCAAACTGCACAGAAAAAAATCTTACCAAGGAACTTCTCAAAATGAACTGAAGGCACTGACCGACATTATCTTGCAGCCAACAGTATGAAAACATGTAATATTCGACAGCAATTATCACCAGTTATAAAATACAGTATTCAAGATCTGTACAATAAAGTAGGAGGACGTAAATGCAGATAATATTTGGTGAAAGTTTGACTGCTTTATTGGACCAACAACAGACACGTGTTGTGAACATTATGCGGACTAAAATCAACACAATACACTCACCACAGCTGCAGCTATTCCAACAATGGTTATGAAGAAGAATGGCACTAAAACGTAGCCAACAGCCACATCCCCATCGATGACGGGAGGGGGCTGGGTGGTGCTGTTCATCCTAAATGTTCAGGGTAAAAATAGGGAGACACAGGTGGGACTCTCCCTCCCCCTCCCACTTTCTCCCCCTCCCACTCTCTCCTCCTCCTCCTCCTCCCCCCCGTGTCAGAAAGCGTGCACCGGATGGCTCCTCAAACAGCCCCGTTGTTTCCGCCTCATCCTCGCCGTTCATGTGACTTCCACATGGTATCACTGCGCTCCCTAATCAGCGGCAAATCTGAGGAAACACGCAACGAAACGCATTAGCACACGCTTGGCAGAACACACTGGGAAAGGTGGCGCAATCACGCGGCGGCGTTGTGACGCGCCGCGGCCGTGTTGAGAGTGACAACATCAAGGACGAGTTGCAGACATTCAATTTAAAGGGAACATAAATCAGTAACGGCTCAGTTAGCAAGACACTTTAGACACCAGCTGCTAAAGCTTGTGGTGCTTCGTCAGTCTCAACGCGTACAAACTGTCGCGCACTTCGAGACTGAAACGTAGCCGACACACCGTCGGGAGTCAACTTTCCGTCGGACACACTAGTTAACGGCTGAGCGGCGGTTAACCAGCCGGGCAGCGCGGCTACCGTTAGCCGCGCTGTCAGGTGGAGCTTCGCGTTGTGTCAGAGCAACGGGCGACGCGGAGCGTAAACCGTCCGCCACCGGAAAACGACGGTTTCTGTCGAAGAGCGACGCTGACGTTGTTGTCGTTTAATATTTAAATAAGGTGTTTCGAAAAAAAAAAAAAAAAAGTCACTCACTGTAAATTGTGTACAGCCTCTCTTCCTGTAATGGTTCGCTACGACTGAACTTCCGCCAAAACAACCGCAAGGTAAGTCAGAGTCCTTCACAATAAAAGCTGAGGGGAAAGCCAAGCTGTCGAAACGGATCAAATGTTAGTTGCAGTTGTGAAAATATTTGTTAGTCAGCAGAATCAACCAGCAGATTTTTACGTATTCAAAATCATCCAACTACGTAATTACCTTCTTTTTTTTAAAGGTAACAAGAGGTGGAAACACAATATTCAGTTATGGTGACATGAAGAAACGAAGTTGACTGTTTTTGTACTGCTTAGTAATCACCACTAGGTGTCACCAAGCTCACGTTGCGACAAGACGCTGTTGTTTATGGTGAAATCTTATTTCCTTCGCCCAGGAGCAATTTTTGATTCAAAGCTGAGAAGGGTTTGATGTTGAATCACGTCAGTGGGGACATGTGACATTTTCTCTGAATTACTGGCAGTCAGTTACGTAAAATAACAATATAAGTGGACCGTGTAACAACAGCAGACAGAATAATTTGACAAGTAGAGGTTATTTTCTATATATAGTCGTTTCCAGGGAGATTAATGGGAGTGTAAGACCACTGCAGAGAGAAGGAGGGACTGAGATTTTTTGTTTTTTTTCACCATTGAGAAATGAAAGGAGAAGTGAAGTTTTTATGTTACTTAATCCTAATTTGCGAGACAATTTGGTATAACAAAACATCGTTATATCAAGAATCATTTATGCATTGATGGTGGTTTCAGCATCGAATCAGATGTGTACTTTGGATTTGTGTACTATGTGTGACTGTGCATCGAGCTCTTTTGAGTCCCATCTCTGATAATGAAGAGTTGTGAGGTTGTGTTTGACTGCAGTCATGAAACAAACTGTACTCAGGCCAGTTTAGTTATTTTCCTCATACTCGGGTCATTGCTCATCAGAGTCGGGCCAAAAAATCAGCATGAGTCTACTTCGGAGTGTTTGTTCCTGTAGGAACCTTGTCCACACTGAACAAACACCTCCTCTGCTTCACCCTGTTTGTGTTGGATGTTGAGCCGCTTTGTCTCTGAGGCCACACTAGTAAATCTTCACTGCAACCTGACATTTCTGTTGTTACTGCTTTTCATTGAATTAGATCAATGATGAGCTGAATTCGTTCATTTTTCCATAGATCACCCTGAATTGTCTCTGAGATAGGCTTCATCCAACATTACAGTGAGCCCAAACACTGGTAGAAACACTATAATATAACGAGAGCCTTCAGAATAAAAGCATAAGTCATATTTCTTCAAATGTCCAAAGCACATGTTGATACTCTCAGATCGTGCAAATCCTCTGGAGCTCCTTATGATCTCTGGTGTCACATTCAGGGGCTTTCGGACCCCAAGTTGAGAACCCCAAACACAAAATGATAAACCAGTATTCACAATTAAAGGGTAAACGAAGCAGCTTAGAATGTACGCCCATCAAGTCAATGTGTACGACCAAAGCTCCTCTTAATCACTCCGTGTCCCTCATCCTTTGGTTGCCACACTCTCACTGCGGTGTTTACAATTGTTTCGGGCCAACATGTCGACGTGTTATGTCATCGGAGAGCAGTTCGGTACAAAAGAACCGTGTGAAACTCCACAAAGCAGCAGGTGAGCAGATCAGTCCTCTGTGCTCGGAACAGTGGATGAGTCAGTGGGCCTGTTAGGCAGCCAAAGGACGGGAAAAAAATCACTCCATCCCCCCCTCCTCTGCAGAGTAGTGCGAACCTGGGCGTGGCTTATGAGGGGAGGAGGGGACGCCCCGTCTTGCCAATCCGCGCTCCCTATTGGCCAGAAAGTGGAAGTCACATTTGGGGCTCTCCCCGTGTTTGAATTCCACGTTATGTCTCGTAAAATTGGTTTTAATATCTTGTTAGGTCATCATTAGAGTAAAACACATCCCAGATAGAAAAAAACACATTACTGTAGGACAATTATTAGAAATCAAAACAAAGACCTCCTCTCGCAGGTGTTGGCACGTTCATTTATGCTTGGTTCCGCTCAGGTGTTCGTAAGTCGCGTGTGGGGTGTTTTTTTTAAAAACTCGCGTTATCAAGCCGCATTGTCTCATTGGCGTCTCTGCAGCCTGTGAGTGTCGTCCATTGACAGGAAACGCTGGGCCATCCCCCTGACGCGCGCCTGTGCTGTGGAGCTCCCCCTTGCTGCGCGCATCGTGATCTGGTGGATGCAGAGTCTTGCAGCGAGCGCAGGGTCACCTTCTGTCACTGCGAGAGGAAATACTGAATAATTTGCAGCAGAGGCTGGTGGGTAGTAGCGCACCTCGGCATCACCCTCATCATCATCACCACCACCATCAGCAGCAGCAGCGGCAGCAGCGGCAGCCTCTCTGGTAAGCCAGCCTGTGCGTGCGTGTGTTTGCTCCGTGTTGATGCCACATTGCTGTACTAGGGGGGGAAGTGAAGCTGAGCATCCTTCCAGCAAAGGGCGACGCGGGGATAAAGGAATCTCGCGTCGTCTCCCTTCGCGGTGTCTCGCCTCCTCTCTGCTGCAATCCCGTACGAGGACTGCAGATTGGGAGGCGATCGTTGTTTTTTTTTTTGGTTTTTGGCACGTTTGAATTATGCATGCGTCATTTTACATGATGTATCGCCGTATGCACACACGCCAAGGGTGAAAGATACCATCTTGCATCACCTTGAATTACTCGCGTCGCTCTCAAACTGAACTATGTCATTGAGTCGTCGTGTGCGGCTGTGCACCGTCTACTTAACGTGATTGCCGCGGGTGAAATTATAGGGGTGATGCGGGGTGTTGTTTCCCCCCTATGCAGCTGTTTTCTTTGGCCCCTCGAGTGGGCAGGAGGAGCAAATTTGACCTCCCTGAACATATTGTATCGGCGATGCAGCGCTTGCTTTCATCCGCAGAAGCATCGTTTGCAACGTGACACGAGAGATTGTGGTCTTGTTCAATATTTACTACCGTCGGTGGAGATGGTGGCCGTGAGTAGGAGCGGATTGCCATTTTATGGTCCTGTCCATGCCCTAAATGGGTAAACAAGACTTGTGGTACGAGCCACGTCGATTAAAGAAGTCGTAATCGACGCCGTCTGATCTACAACGGAGGGGTTTGGAATCGGTGCCCAGCAGGACAGAGCCGCCCTGCTCCGGGTTTGAGGGTTTTCTCGGTGAAATGGACGCGGATGTTGATGAGAGCACTCGGAGAGCTCTGACGTTATGTAATTGGTTGTCACAGCACAGCGAAGAGCCATCTCTCTCTCTCTCTCTCCCTCTCCCTCTCTCTCGCTCCGGCGTCATTGTTTTTCCTCTGACAAACCAGCGGCGCCACAGAGGAGGAGCGTCCTGTTTTCTACATGGGATTATAGGTGCATGTGCTCCTCTTAATCATTCATCAAATCTGCTCCCGAGCTGAAATGCAACCAGGCTCGCGGCGAAACAAACTGTCCAGCAACCACTTTTTTTTTTACGCAGTCGGCTCCAGCAGACGCGAAATCCTCCGCTGTGATGAAGATGATGGTGATGCTGCTGCTGTGATGCTGGAGCGTTACAGCCTCAAACCCCGCAGTTCCCCTCTTGTGCCCCCAAAACAAGCGTCACCGTTAAAGAGCCGCAGTGTGTGGTGGGAAAAAAAGCCTCTGGTTTGAGGGTTTTCCGACGGAGTCGGACGACAGACGGGCCGCGCGCGTCCGCCTCGGCGTTATTTCGGAGCTGTCCCTGGTGCTGAACTCGCTGTTCGCTGGAGAGCGAGTCTGTCAGCAGCCAAGGTGCCCCCAAGAGAGCTCAACACGAGGCTGCAGAGAGGAGATGATGATACTGTCAGGGGGGGTAATCCAATTGTACTGAGGAGAGGGAAGTTAAAGAGTACCTGCTTTTTATTAGCCGAGCCTTCTTCACTCCTCTCGGTGAAGACAACTCCAAAGTGTCTCGCCAGCAAACCCTTCTATAATCTATCTATCTATCTATCTATCTATCTATCTATCTATCTATCTATCTATCTATCTATCTATCTATCTATCTATCTATCCATCTATCCATCTATCCATCTATCTATCTATTCATCCATCTATCTAGTATTTGTAGCCACAGTACACTCAAGTTTTGCTCTTTTATTTCACCTGCAGGATTTTCCAACCTTGAAGCTTTGAAAGATTGAAATAGTCGACATTTTTACTTACTTGTCTTCTTTCTTCTTTGTGTATTTTGCACCCATGACTTGTAGGCTGAATCATATTTGGAGAGCTGTCTGTACAAAAGACGTCCAAGGAGATGGGGGTCGGATCAGTCGCTCATTTGCAGCCAGATTTAGTCCACTTGTCTCGCACCTGTGCAGCTTCTTCAGGACACGACCGGTTCATTTTCTCGAAGTTATTATGATCTTAAATAACTTTCATGTCCTTAAATGTCAGATGTAGATATAGACAAAAGTACAGTGAGAAAAAAATCTGCAACCTGTTCAGCATCTTTAATGTGCAATTACGAGCCGTAATCAAGTCCCAAACTGTCCCTCGTCTGTCTGACTTCTTGACGGAGGGACACCCTTTGTGATTTCCCCCCCCAGCTTACAGCGTTGTCTGTGGCCGCGCTGATTCCGAGTCTTCACGCTCGGCTCGGTTCGTCTCTGATTGTGGCGCGGCGGCAGCATCCTGCTCGAGAAGTACGTTGTCAGAATTTAATTACCAGTTGCACTCGCGCAACCGCCGGCTCGATCTGCGGTTATCTTCAACGCGCACATAGAAAAGCCATTACATGGACATTTATTTACCATCAGGAACCGCAGCCACAGGGAGGCTGTAACCCGGGAACGTGGGAGTTTGAGGAAGTTTTTAATCTCCTCAATTTGGTGCCTTTTTTACCCCCCCCCCCCCCATCCAAAACAATCGCAGAGGATTAGCATGAGCGTGGGATTTAGGTGATGCAATGCAGTCATAGCTGTTATCGTTTTTGTTTTGTTCTTCTCTTTCATATCACACAACTAAAGTGCGAGCTGTGCTTATTACAGGCAATGGTATCTGTTAAATTGGAGATAAATGAAGAGTTATGGGACAATAGATTCCGGTTCAAATTGATTCGTGTCTCTTTGCACCCAAAGTAGTTTTCTTTGAAGTCAGATCCTCCATGGCTGCACATTTTATGACAAAATAATCAAGTGTTACTACAGTTAATCATAGCAAAACAGTGAGTAAAGTAGTTCACAGTGTTGATATGAAATGCTAACATGCAGCCATTTCTTTCAGCGTTGTTTTTTTTTTTTTTAATCTTTCTGGGTCTCCCTCGGTGTGTTCTTCATAGAGGCAATATGTGGCGTTTGACCTTTTTGTTGTTGTTATTCCGTGGTGTCGCTGGAACATCATGTGCGAGAGCGAGAGAGGACAACGTGTGAAAAGGTGGGGCTGGGCTGGGCTGCTTTGGGTTGGGGTTTTTTTGGTTTGTTTGTTTCTGAAGCCCTCCCCCTAAAGTGTTTCGCTGACGAACGGGTTAAAGGCTGCCGCTCCTCTGTTAGAGGGGGGAGATAGTGCTGTCTGACAAGGTGTGAAAAAAGAGGCAATGTAAGAACGGGGAGTCTGAAGGGCAGCCGGAGTGTCTCGTTTCTGTCAGCGGCGAGGGAGGACACACGCGGGGACGACTTTATCCTTGGGAGATTCGCGGCGTCGGAGATGAACACAAAACAGCCCGCAACAGCCACAACAACGCTGTCTGTGGTTCTGAGATTACAAACAAATTAAAAACACCTCAACTCGCAAGTGACGAAATCCGACTGAATCGATCCGTCTGTATCATACAGAAAAGATACGTTATACTCGAAGCCCATACCAGGAAGTATAGTTTGCACGAAAGTGAATTTGTTGTTGGAGGAGCACCGTGGAGTTCCTCCTACCTGCCGTTCATGCGCTGTCACCACGTGTCAGTGTTTGTGTGCTTCCCTGGAACAACGCTGTGTTGTTGCGGCTCAGCCCGAGGCGGAGCACAAACTCGGTGTGTGTCATCTTCTTTTGGGGGCAATTCAAAATGGAGTCCCGGTGTGCACGGCGAAGTGGGGGGGGGGGGTTGGTGAATCACCCGGAGTTTTGATCAGCGCCGGTGCGTGTAGTCAAATGTCAGCATCGGCCCCTCGTTTGGTGACGTGTAAACACGTGAACCCGAGTGTGCAGCATGTCCGAGGTCGCGGCTCTGAACACTAGAGGGTGTGTTCCTCATGGGCATAAACATAAGGAGCAAGGCAGGGAGGAAACCATGTTTAAAGTGGTGATCAAACAGCAAGTGCACTGTTGTCGAGAAATCTGTTTTCAGGCTAACGTCAAAGCACGAAAAATGACTTTTTTTGCTTCTCAGATCACAGAAAGACGTATTGATTCTTACCATTTTGTCTGCTTCGCAGCTTTTTTTCTCAAGTTGAGAAAGAAAACAAATTACTTCCTTTCGAGATTCAGAAATGAGATCTTTTTTAGACATTTTGTTCACTCTTTAGAAATCACTTGTTGAAAATGTTCAAAAAATTGCTTGTAACTGGATGAGATAGTCAGATGAGTCCTATTAAAAACGAGATAACTGTCCAACCAACCTCGCTCCAGAACAAAATGAAGCCAGTTTTATCCGAGAAAAACTCTCCAATCCTACGCGCCATCACACAATAGCTATAATTTTCTTAGCAGACGAATAAAACAAGCAGATTTTCACATGAAATTACCCCCAAAAAAGAACATTTTATCCCCTTTTATTTTGACTAACAGTTTGGATATAAACTCACTGATTAAACTGATTAAACTTGTAGCAGATCAATGATCCTTCCTGTGTCTCCCCGATGAGACGCCCGTGTTTCCCCTTTAAGTGCATGTAAACACACTCGCACCATAACGTTAGAATGACTCAGCATTTTCACATGAATTTATGCCCAAATGGGTCGGCGTGGCCGCGGTTCAGCCGCTCGCATATAGCTGTCACTTCGCAGGCTGTTGCTTTTGATGTGTGGGCTGCTTCGTGGCGCTTCTGCCTGAAAATTCATTATTCGTTCTGCTTGAAATTCACCCGTTCATTATGTGAAGTGCTCGGCCCAGCAGAGAGAGAGAGAGAGGGAGGGAGGAGGGAGAGAGGGAGGGAGGGAGGCAGTCACGCTACATACATGACTGTAAGCGAAGACACGGATGAGGGTGTATTAAACTCACCATTGCTTCATGAACACTGCGTGTTGGTGGTGAAAACAAAATGGATGTGTGACGCCGTGAGCATGATGCAGATTCTCACCTCATCTCTACTCTCAATAACTGGTTGTTCTGTTGTCACTTGTAGGAGTAAATAAGAAGAAATCACATTTTATCTGGACGTAAAACGATTTCATCAGAGCTTCTCTCTTCAGAACACTGAACATAAACGGTTTTACTGCCTGAAATTACGCAAAAACCTGTTCTGAGCTGCTTTGTCTTGTATCACTTGACAATTTAGTGAATTATGGGCACTTTGGCTGGATAATGGTGATCAAAACGTTCTCAGTTTTCCGATAAAAGGAAAGCGCTTGTGCATAAGACGAAGCTGCACGCAGCATAGTTTGGTTTTCTTCCCCTTTCTGTTTTCATTATGTAACGTCAACCTGCAAAAGCAGCGATTGTTTATGCAGGCAAAGAGAGCTGAATAATCTCATAAACTTGTCTGAAATGAAGGCGCTCTCCTGGTGCAGCGGGACGGACTCAAACATGGAAAACACGGGAGACAAAAGCACGGAGCCTTTTTAAACCTATGCAAACAGGAAGTGCGGAAAACATCAGAGTTTTAGTTCGTAAAATTGATAGTTGAACCTTAGTTTTACCAGATTCTTCAGCATTACAAAGTTCTTCATGAGTCTAAATTTTATTTCCTCTTTTTGAGTCGAAAGGTGAAAGCAAGGTTCATATTCAACGCATCGAGAGACCGACAATCACATGAACACGCAACATAAAAAGTGATGTTACTTTTCACCACAGAAATGTGATTTTTGCTACATTATTTCCAATGTTTTTGACACTTTTCAACAGTTTCATCAGCTCATCACCTCTCAGCAAGATCATCTTCACTTCATCGATCAATTATTCAATCAAACTTTATTTTATGAGCAATTTTTATTCAAGACAAAAGTGCAAATCAGTGAGTGTAATTGGTTTTATATGATGTCATGATAAAAACAATCCCTGGATTGCTCAAGTGTACCGTTATAAAGAAACAGATACTGTGTTTTATTTCTTTGAGTGTCAGAGTTCACTGTGATGATTTCAGCTCATGTCTTCATGTCTTCGCTCGAGTGTATTTCATTGATGTTTCGACACAAGCTGAGCCGCTTTCCCTCCAGTCTCCCATCGACAGAGACCCGCAGCTGTATGTCGCCTGGTGTTTAAAGAACCCTGACCCCAGTGTTTCACGCTTCTCCTCCGCAGGTGATCTCCTGCAGGCGACCAACAGCTCTCTCGGAGGGTTTTATGGAAACCTGACCTCCTGCTGGAGGAGAAGGTGAGGCCTCCACGTTTTTCTCTCTGAAACCGCGCACGGACGCCCGATAGACGACGGCAGCTGCCGGCACCGAGCGACACCTTTGTGTTGCTATTATTTATCGGGGGCGAATGCTCGACTTCAGGCTAATTAATTGCTCTCTGCCAGCAGCGTTAATATTTCATGAGTGTGTCCTGTTCTGTCGAGGGGCTAACTGGAGGACAGGTTATATTTGTAGCTTGCTTGAGACTCTTATGTTGGATTGTTCCTGAAGTGGTTTACAATGTGCATGTGTGTGTTGTGAGTGACTATTATATCATATAAGATGACTGCACCACTGCACCACTGCCTTTCAGCGTCTGACTTCCTGCTGAGACTGAAACAGTGGTTTTGGAAGGTGTGATTTGACTCCCTATCTTTTTTTTCTTCTGTGTTTTTGAAGCGATTACCCAATATTTTACCTGCGTTATGTCACCTGGAGCAGCTCTCAATGTCTCACTGGGACTAATGACGGTTCCCGGGTGGATGTTGATTTTCCCCCCCAGTTTGTTCTCTTTGTTTTGTGAGCATTATGGTCGAGCTTCTCCTCAGCAGGGAGGTTGAAGCAGCTGTTTCATTCGCACAGACTGTTGTTTGTGTACACAGGAAGTCCGAATCAGAACACGCTGGCCCAGTTCAGAACGGCTGCTCCAGAACCGCCGTGCATTTTTGAGCGAGGAGGGGAAGCTGGGTCACAGACATACGTAGACGGGTTTTTATTGGTAAACAAAGTTTGTTCAAAGATGGAGGGCAGTGGTTCCCTGCCTGGAGTCCAGGACCCCACTAGGGTCCACCAGGGATCACAGAGGGTGGTCTGAGTTATCGCTTGGGAGGAGAATGCCATATTTAGAATCTCACAGTATGGAATAAAAGCAGAATTCTAACACTTTTTGGAATCTCCAGCAGATGAGGGAAACAACTCAGCATCTTTAATATTGAGAGCAAAGCTAAAGAAAGCTAACCTAAGTGTTTTGTGTGTAAAAACATGTACGAATTGATATCAAGCGCAAACATCAGTGGAAGTAATGCCACTGACAGAACACACTGAGACTTGTGCAGAATAGTGTTCGCTCATAGACTGATTTATACCCTTCAAAGCGTTTGCATGGTCAAAAGCTGCACCTTTATTTACTGCATCTGAATAAGACCTTTAAACTGACTCAGCCTTTGCTGGAGATGCTGCTGTGATTGTGCAGAAGGAATTTCACCAACAGGCCAAAAGCATTTCACATGCTGCCTAATCCCTGAGACAGTAGTCATATTGTTGTGTTTGATTTAAATAAAACCGCACTTCCTCTCGTGAATGCATGAAGCTATATGCTGATGAATGGCCGTTATTTTAGGATTGGTGCGTTGACACTGTTCCCACTTCTGATTCAGTCAGTGACTGCGTTATTTGGTCCCCAAAGCCGGATGGCTTCTCATTTCTGAAGCATTTTCTCCAGGATTTCTTAATTATCTCTCTCCTTTATTTAGCTACCACCAGCATTCTTCCTCTGGCCCATGAACAGGAATAATCATCCATCACTCTGCATGCCAAACTGGCAATGTTCATTAACAAGACTGCTCCAGATAAACACGGCGGCATGAGCCAAGCTGAGAAAGTGTATGGAAACAAGTAAAAGTTGCACAGATTTTTCTTATTTTCAGATGAGCTACAGCTTGCTACGATTTGTTCGCGGTCAAATCGGATCATGGTTACATTTTTTTTTTTTGTTGTTGTTGCCGTGGCAAACATTGAGAAAGTGAGTCGATTCCTGCAGTGAACAAATCAACAGGTTCAGGTGTGTCTTGAGTTTCAGATCTTCCGTCTGCAGCTCGCTCTCTGGGCTCACGAGAGCACCAGGCCGTTACCCTGCCTAAATGGCCTCTGGGTATTAGAGGTGGGTATAAATAGGGATGTAAGGTGATTACAATCTGGACGCTGAGGCGACATATCTCTGGGTGTGGCGGCTTGTAATCTATGGCCACTTTCCCGAGACCATATTCATATTTAGCAGGATGAGAATTTCATGTCACAAACATGGTATTTCAGGGGCCTTTGTAATCTCAGTCAGATAAGTAAAGTTCTTGATGTCATTCATTTGCCAAACATTTCATTTCCAGATCATGTACAGGATAAAAAACCATAAACTCTCCGATACCCACTAATCAACTCCAATCTCTCACTTAAGAGTAATGTTTGTTGTTGACTTTTTCTGATAATAAGCTGTTTCACAATCACCAGCCTGCTCAAGGGCCAAAACCAGATTGTTTGTACTTTTAGCCTTAACTGAAAGTTCAGTCACACAGTGTCACAGATTTTTTTTTCAAGTTTCCAACAAAACAAGAAGCACTTAATTAGGGGAATAATTTCCAAAACAACAAAATAGTCTCGCTCCTTTCACTGCCATGCATCAAAACAAACATACCTCTGAAGTTTCAAGTTTGCAAAATTTAATGAGGAAGACGGAAGATGCTATTTTTAGCTTTCTGAAATATAATCTCTCACTGTGCTGTTGCCCACCTCACTTTTCCACACATGTACAACCTCAGTCTGAGAGTGTTGATAGAACAACAGGTTCATAGTTGTGTCTCCCGCAGCATCTGTAGAGATTTTCTTGTGAACGCTTTGCAGACTACTGCTTAATGAGGCTAATTAGGAACTTTTTTGTATTCTTCATTTGTCTGTTTATTTAGCTGAATCCCCCGTAGTTGTGCGCTAAAGCACCTCAAGTCTTACTGGTGTCGATTTGTGAGCAGTCTACAGACTACATTTCTTAACTAATCCTTTTCATAACCCGTGCGCATTTGTCGTGATTCGAGGCAGAAGCTTATCGATTTGGATCGAGTCAAGTTGGGCCACATCAGTGGCCTTTGGTCAGGTTGAGTCTCGTCTCCTTTCACGCTCGACTGCAGCACGGTGAAGTGTTCTTTCTGGGTGGCTTCATGAAAGCAGAATTCAGGGTTTTTTGCCTTCAGATCGGATTGTATGAATGTTTCTGATGGAGTAGCTGGTGGAGAGAGAACTGCGTCTGCGTGTCCTCTGTAGTGTTCGGTTAAAATCGTCTGCAGCACATTCCCTCTCTGAAACTCCTCCTCCTCCCACTCTTTCCACATGCACTCACGTACGAGCGCTGCATTATGAGGGAGCCCATCAGTATTCAGAGCAGCATCTGGCAGCTAAATGATAAGAAGGCGGAAAGCTGGTGTGTTTAAAGAGCTACATTCACAGATTGACAATTGGCTTGCTCACTTCGCTCCGTCCGTCCCTCTCTTCTCTCTGTCTGCCCGGACATGAGGAGACGCTGGACTGGTACCATAGCGCCCGTCCTCTCAGCTCCATCTCGCAGCCGCCGCTACATGTCTGCAGCTCATTTCTTCGTCACCGCGGCCCATCACAATATGTCTGTCTCCCCCCCCTCCTCTGCTCAGCTCTTCCTCCACTGTCCATCTCTCTCTCTCTCTCTCTCTCTCTCTCTCTCTCTC
>JASSRZ010000053.1:13150146-13165077 GCA_032164315.1 Malacoctenus gilli | reverse complement strand
GTGTGTGTGTGTGTGTGTGTGTGTGTGTGTGTGTGTGTGTGTGTGTGTGTGTGTGTGTGTGTGTGAGTGTGTGTGTTGGAGCACTTTAAACCCTCCAAATTAGCGATAATGAATTCCCTCAGTACAGACTCTTCTTTGTGTCATGGCTTTCAGCCACTGACGCTCAGACAAAGAGCCTCAGTCATCAGCTGCTCTGAGGCAGCCTTTCACCACATGCACCTGCCTATAGCATCTGTACACATGCAGCACAGCTTAGGTCAGCTTGTGTTGTATGAATGTTACAGGGCGAAAAAAATGCATTGTTCTCGGGTTTTGTCTTCACAAGCGCTCGTGTGTGTGTGTTTATTGCCACGTTGATCTGAGGCACGGCCGTGTTTACAGTCACAGACCAAACACAGGAGCTCAGGTGTGTTTCCATGTGTACAACCAGTCCACCTACGTGTTGTTGTTTGTGCGCCTCGGCGATCCGTCACACAAGGCCAAACTCATAACGTCAAACACCTGTCCAGCAGCTTCCCCGCAGCCCCTCGTCTCTCCCATGCACGCGCGCGTCAGGACCAATCACGGTGCAGCTCGGCAGCGCGCAAACATGTCAGACGAGCTCTCCGTGAGCTCCGTCTGCATGATGCCGCGTATGACTGTATGCTTTTATAGCCTTCGCACACATGCGTTCACACACAGTCTGTGGTATTTCTGTCTCTTTCCTCGTCATCCATCCCTGAGAATTTGTCTGACTGCATTACACCACTCAAGAGGATTAAAGCAGCCACAGTTCGGGCGAACACACACACACACACACTCGAACACAAGTCCATGTCATTGCATAACTACACATGCACAGGCACGAGTAAACCCCCCTCACTACCCTCCCTTCATCATGCACCATGAGCTCACGCCCCCTGCAGGCACCGAAGAGGCGGAGCCACGCAGGCTGGCACAGCTTCTTGTTTTTTAAGGCAGCCTCATTTAAGGTGGAAAGGTGTGAAAGAAGCCGCAGTAAAATTGTCAGAGGGGAAAACAAACGTCAACACGGGGAAGGATAACAAAACGCGAAGCTTTGATTCTTTGATGTGAAATGTCAAGCAATAAAAACACACTTTTTTTATGTGAAAGTGTTTGTTGCATTGCAATAATGCAATATTTAAGCATGTAATAGATTATGAGCTGATAAAGTGGCTGCCGAGTATTAATAAATATTTTCAAGCGTGAAAGATGACAATTCTAGACTATTTCAGGAGGTCAGTTTGGCCGGAGGATTTTCTCTTTTCTTTGACGAGCGGGCAAAAACCGACGAGTTAACGCTTGCGAGGTGTCAAATTTCTGGGATTTTTCTCCTCCCATCACTTCTTTTTGCTCTGTTCTCAGGTGGGGAACTACAAACGGGCTGTCAAGAGATTTAATGACGGCCATCAGCTCTGCAATGACCTGATGAACTGCCTGGGAGAACGTGCCAAGATTGAAAAAGCCTACGGCGACCAGCTAACTGCCTGGTCCAAGAGATGGAGACAACTCATTGAGAAAGGTCGGCCTGCGCCATACATGGCTTGACAAATGAACATTGCCGGATTTAACAGTGTCGTGTGATGTGATAAAATCTTCTCGTGGTGTCTGGCAATAGTAGATAAAGCCGCAATGTTTTCCTGTCGTCTTGTCCCACTTGCAGGCCCGCAGTACGGCTCCGTGGAGAGAGCCTGGCTGGCCGTGATGACGGAGGCGGAGAAAGTCAGCGAGCTGCACCAAGACGTGAAGAACAACCTGCTGAACGAGGACGTCGAGAAAGTGAAGAACTGGCAGAAGGAGGCGTATCACAAGCAAATGATCGGCGGCTTCAAAGAGGCCAAAGAGGCGGAGGAAGGCTTCAAGAAGGCCCAGAAACCCTGGGCCAAGAAGCTCAAAGAGGTGAGGGGAAGGGGAACAAAATCACTGGCAAAATTTTTCGCCTTCGGTCGCATGGGACGTCAATGCGCCGCGCTGACTCAGCCTCCCGCGTTTGGACCTGCAGATGGAGACGGCCAAGAAAAGCTACCACATGGCCTGCAAGGAGGAGAAGCTGGCCGCCACCCGAGAGGCCAACGGCAAGACCGAGGCCTCCGTCACGCCAGACCAGCAGAAGAAGCTCCACGAGAAGGTGGACAAATGCAAACAGGACGTGCACAAGGTGAAGACCCTTTGCAGCAGCATGGAGGAGAAACAAGGGAGCAAAATCACAACACACAACAAACACACACCGATATGCATGCACTGCACATTCAGCCTCACTCGTCGCACAAATGTTTATTTTACATTCATCAGTGAGTGTAAGTCATGTCCACATTCAACCGGAGTCTTATCTAACCTGTGCAGCCTCTTTTTCACAGCAGCAGCTTATTGGCAACCTGGCGGGGTTTCAAATAGCTATTGATCAGGCTGACGGATCGGCTTTCACAGACTCCAATGTGAATTTAATTCGAAATGGTAATCCGGCAAAAACGAATGCAGTGTGAAGGCAAATTGTTTTTTTGGGGTGTATTTTGTTGTGACAGTGTTTCCACGTAGTTTCACATTATCACATCGCTTGCACACTGATGAACCAGACTTTAGTCGAAATTTATTGAATATTTTGGAAATGTGTTGCTGAAACTGTTCAACACTGAATTTAAGAGTTAAAAGTGTTGTTTTTACTCATTTAAACACGCGCTGTCCTGCGTTTGACCCGTGAACACTGACGCGTGTCCCGATTGACGCTGGTCCGTGATGACAGCGTCTTTGCGGCCGTCACAGCTCAGATTGTGAGATGGTGGGACAGTGATGGGCGGAACGCTGTGCAGTCCCACCCAAACTGGGACATCTGGTCCTGCTATACGTGTACAGCTCAGCAGACAGGAGCTTCCAGGAGTGGGCGTGGTTTCAGCCCCTCCAGTGGACACACCTGATCGTCCTTTAGAGAATCCTGCCTAATTTATGTACTTAATGACTGTATTGATCAAATTTGGCTCAGTGGATGTTAAGAGACTTTTCTCGACACCGAGTGATGAACCACTTCACAGGAGCTGTTGTAGCTCGAAATACGGGTCAAGAAGCGAGTAGGTACCAGTGCTGTGTCATGTTCCATGAAGGTCTCACGCTTTCTCCTGTCCGTTGAAGGCGAAAGAAAAGTACGAGAAGTCCCTGGAGGAGCTGAACAAGTGCACTCCGCAGTACATGGAGTGCATGGAGCAGGTGTTTGACCAGTGCCAGCAGCACGAAGTCAAGAGGTTGACCTTCCTCAAGGAGGCCTTGCTGGACATCAAACGCCATCTTAACCTCACCGAGAACCAAAGGTCAGTCCGAGCGAAGGAGACGATTTCATAAAAACTGTTCCCAGAGAGCTTCTCTGTTGGGGTTTTTGACAGCTGTGGTGCATTTTGGTTCCTACTTGAACAAATATTTCTTCAGCAGTTTGTTTAATGTCAACCTTACAGTTGGCTGTTTATCATTAAGTCCATAAATTAGTCATCGTGTTGGCTGTACTTGCGCGGGATGTGTTTATATTTAGATGGAGGCTCCAAAACGTTTGAAACAGTTCAGAAATATTCGTCTCGTGTCACATTCGGCTCAAATTGATTAATCTCAACACATGTCTGAACCAACTCATGTGTTTCTCATTAGCGCTCCGACTCACGGCGCTAATTAACTGATGATTCAGTAGGTGGTGTCGCTGCCAAGCTGGATTTGGTTCAGAGTGCACGCCTGGCATATTTCAGGCTTGTTTTTAACCTGCATGGAAGAGACACTTTCAGGCTCCTTAAAACGAACCCGCCGACTCAGATCGTCACCGACTGCGAGCGAGAAGTTTGTGGCGCGACTCACTTTGATGCTGACTCACTTTGGTCGGCCACTTTTGTTTCGATGCCTGGTTTCAAACGCCGTTAGGAGTACGGTGTTTTGCGGGAACTGTTGCCGTGATGTCAAAGCTTCAGATGAGTCGTTTGGTGTCGTCTGCGTGCTGTCAGATCGTCGCGGCAGCTGTTTTGTGTTGTTTCTCTTCCGTGTCATGAGCACGTTTGTCGAAAAACCACAAATTGACTGAATTGTTCCAAAAACTTACACACTGGGGGGGGGGGGGGGGGATGCCTGTTAGAGCCAAACCTGCCAAATACCATCCTGACTTTCGCATCATCAGAGAACTGAATTAGTTTTCCTAATTAGGTTTCCTGAGCATGACACAAATTTCACATGACCTCTTAATCACAGCAACATGGATTTATTGTCATGTTTTCCTGGCTTTAACTCAGCTATCCACAAATTCATTATACTTTGTTTCTCTAGAGCAAATGAACAAAACTGCAGACAAATGTCTCTTGTTAAACGTTACAAAGAATTGCTGTTCTTAATGAAGAGAATGTCAAGAACTCCATTTGGATCTTTATAAGCGTGTCTATACGCTCAAGCAGGGTCTGCTGGTGTTTTTCTCTGTATAGACGGATCATATTGCTACTTTCATTAATCTATTCCACATTGTTGTGATTTGGGAAACTTTGGCAACATGAGCGGTGAGATCTCAGTGAGAGGCGGGATTGTTCAGGCCGCGTCTTTCATCTGCTGAAGGCTTCAGCAGGAAATTCAGGGGGACCCTTCAGTCTTGTCATGACCCATCCGCGGCAGAATCCCTCCGAAGCCAGAATTTGTGAACGAAACTCTCAGTTTGCATGCCAAGTTGGCAGTGCCCTCCGGTCCCTTCTGGCGCCTTCATTGTGGCTATTTGTTCCATTTCCCTCTCCGCAGCTATGCCACAATATACAGAGAACTGGAGCGCACGATCCTGGCCGCAAACACACAAGAGGACCTGAAGTGGTTCAGCAACAACCACGGCCCGGGGATGCATATGAACTGGCCTGCGTTCGAGGTGCAACGTCCGACGACGTCCGACCCGTGACACAAAAACAGTCTCTGCCCGACGTTCGGCGGCGCCGCCGTCGGTCCGCTCTGACGTGTCCTCTCCCGCTGTCCTCCTCAGGAGTACAACCCAGACCAGGCCGCTGCTCCTCCAAAGAAGAAGAAACCAGATGGAGCCCCACCCACTCCAAGCACCGACCATGTGGCGCCACCTGGTGACCGGAGCAGGTTAGCTCAAGTGTTTTTGTTGACTGTCCCTCTGCAAATAACGACCGAATCATTTCTTTTAGCCAAAGTACTCAATTAGTTTTGTAGAAGCCGAAATTATTCAGCAGCATGAAATGTTTCCAGCTTTTGATTTGTGGTTTCAGTGTCTCAAGATTTGACACGAATGACTCAAAACAAACTTCACAGCTTCTGCGTGTAATCAGTGTTGTTACGCTTTCGTTACTGGTCATGGGACGGATTCACACTGCGCTGTTTCCCTCCCCCAGTGTGAGCAGCTACGACAAGAACCAGGCCTATTCGACTGAGTGGTCCGACGACGAGCAACCCGCCGCCTACTCCGGCAACGAGAACGGCGGGAACGGGAACTCGTTCGAGGACGACTCCAGCACCGGGAAAGGAGGGGTGCGCGTGCGCGCTCTCTATGACTACGACGGCCAGGAGCAGGATGAGCTCTCCTTCAAAGCAGGTAAGCCATTCAGGACCAGGTGGGACGGGTAGCTGAAGCTCACGTGTCCTCGTGCAAATCAATCATTCGAGGGGAAACAAAATTTACAACAATGTCCTGCAATATGATGCAGATGTCCCCAAAACGGTCTTCAATCTAACTGATATCCTGGTGCTCCCTTCCTCTATAGACGATAGCAGTAATTAGTCATTGATGGCTACGTGCAAAACAAAAGAAAGACTCTTGCAACTAATTAAGACAAACGCTTCAGGAAGCGGTTCCACAAATTGTTACAGTCACTCACGTGAAACAACAGAAAGGCCACACAGCTGCTGAGGATCACTTCGTGTCACCTCACAAAGACACACTCAGTTTTCAACATGGCACTTTTAGACAATCTTACTGTACGTGACACGACTGGAGGCTTAAACAAATTCTCGAGAACGCAAACAAGTGTTTGAGCCGGGGGGGGGCAGTTTGAATAGAGTTGAAAACACCCTTTGGCATTTTCTGAGGAACAAACAGAAGTTCTGTTGACATTCAGCACTGCTCACCAGCATGGATCAGAGACGTTTGAGGCCTCACAAAGTCGATTTATGTGGACTGAAACTGTTGAACCTGCGGCCTGGAAACTTTCACCCTGAGTTTTGTTGCTTTAATTTGACTCCTCATTTGCTGCTTGTTTTCCTTATGCATAAAAAGTACAGTTAAAGTGAGAACAAAGTTAAGAAGCTTAGTGAAACTACTCTCCTGCCATCCAGCATGGAGGGATTGCCACAAACTCCTCCTAATATTGTAAACACTTCAGTCCAAAGCTGAAAACTGTACAAAATATCACTTAAATATTGCTTGTTCAGGCTCGGTGCCAACACATTAGTCGACTGTGAATAGAAGAAGAAGAATTGTAAAAGTCTCTTGTTACGTGCCCACATTTGGATGGCGTTAAATTCATAGTTTCCGCTCCTGAAGTCTCGATGGCTTCGCTCGCAAATAAGTGAAGAAGTGTAACACGAACATTTTCTCTTCTTACATGCGTGCGACTGTGTCGATTAAGGGAGCGCTGTCGCCCTCTTTGCAGGTGACGAACTGACCAAGACCGAGGACGAAGACGAGCAAGGCTGGTGTAGAGGTCGCTTGGACAACGGCCGAGAGGGACTGTACCCGGCCAACTACGTCGAGCCCATTTAGTCACGTTCCCGGGGACAAGGACAACGCCATTGGAGGCAGCTTGAACTGTCCCGTCCAATCGCACCGCACATAGCCAGAGACTTAAGAGCAACACATCCCTTGCCCAACCGATGCGCCAAGCAGTCTTGCCTAAATAAAAACTTAGTAACCTAAAAGACAATATATCAGTATAATATATTTTATCCAGCATTCGGGGTGGGTGGACTTACACGTATAAAACAAGGAGCAGCAGTTATTCCAGTATATACACACTCAATTATAACATCAAGACATTGCAGGAACACATTGCTTCTCTGTGTAGCTGTGTTTAACTTACAATACAGCTTCTTTAAACTCGCAGTACGCTGCGGTTTGTTCTCTTGCGATGACGGGACGATAATATAATCAGTTCTCCCCCATTCAGCAAAGATGAGCTTCTCTAACCTGCATTGTGTATATACGGTGTGATGCCATTTTGTGTAGCATTTTTAATGCTGTCTATGGTCAGTCGTCATTCTTACATCAGGAATGCTGTGTAGTGTTTTAAAGTCCCACAAAAAGCAGTATCCTTTCGTTTCTGTTCGTTGGGTTCATTCCCTTTCCGTTTCTTTCTTTGTGGTTCGGTCCGACCTCCTTTCCAGTGTGTGCAGTGCTCCGTGTTTTTAACTGTTTTCTGAACTTGCATAGCAGCATGCGCTATGCAACCGATCGCATTCCCTGAAACCCACCCCCCGACCCCCCCGACCCCCCCGGCGGCCTCGTTCCAGGCCGCAACTTGATGCAACACTTCAAATGCAGAGCTCACTTCCTAAAGCAGCATCACATGCTTCTGGACAGACACATGCGTGTGATTCTACAAGAGAAAGCGTGATGATGGACTGACTTTTTTGTTTTGTTTGTTGTGTTTTCAACATTTCTTTTTTTTTTGGTTTTTCTTTTCTTTTTGTTCTCAGCATCACGATATCATCCTCGTGCAAATCCCGAGTGCGGACTTGCACGTTCGGCAGAAGCTTTCATTCTTGGTTCAGTAATCCAGGTCTTGTTTCCATCCACCACTCGCTAACCAACAGATGACACAAACACACACACACACACACTCAGTGCAGAGTTGGACTAAGTCATCCCGAGGTGGCCACTGCAGCATAGGAGGAGGGTGTGGAACATTACCTGTGCCGGGAACTTTTCTTCCAGAGCCAAGGGCCCACGGAGGCGAGTCGATGCGTTACTGTGCAACAGACTGCCGTCTGAGGATCGAAGCCTCCCCAACAGGACATGAATGTACTAGTGATTGGGCTTGGAAAAAGGGCACGTTATCGAAGCGTTCCTCCCCCACTGTCGTTTGACGCCCTGCCTGGCTTGAAGCACTAGTTTTTTTGTGGCCCGTTTCCCTGCTGAGCCAAAGAATGACCCATTACCATCAATTATCTGTTTTTCTCTCCATGCAATAATTTCACATATCACACGAGAAACAGCCTGAGTGCACATCGACTTGTCGTTGCTTTCCGGTCCACCCGAACTCCATCCGTCTGCTCAGTGACACAGGGAATACATACACGCCACCAGTGCTGTGCTGCGCGCGACGAGAGACTCGCATCACACGGTTATTTAGATAAACACCGAACTCACGACGTAGAAAACAAAAATCCACGCAGGTAGCGCGTTTATCCGATGTTGATTAGAGAGAGAGAGACGGAGAGATCCTGCATCGCGTCACAGCAGGATCCCAGATCAGACGGGAGAACGGCTTTCTTTTTCTAACTTAGTTCGTCCAAACACGACGCTGGACCAGCAGCGGTCAGATGTGTTCAGCTCTGTGTCGCCAACAGGATCTGACAGCTTTGGGTCTCACACACGAGGAGAAACACATCACCAGCTCACAAGTTGTGTCTTAGAGTAAAAGCTGTCCAGCTTCGCAAAAAGGACTCGTGTCGCGAAAAACCGTCCCGCGTTCTCGGTGCGCGTACATGCAAAACAAACACGCATCACACACACACACGAGCTATATACACACACACACACACACACGACACATGCAAGTTCAAACACATAACCCACATTTGCCAGGTTAATATTTTGGGGATAAACATCTTCATCATCCAGTGTGTATGAGTTGTGTAAATGTAACAGAAAAAATGTTTAAAAAAATGCAAGTGATTGACTATTAAGACAAAATGTAGTGTTATACATGTAAATGTGTTTCATTAAATAACAGCAATGGAAAACATAATAAGTAATAGGTACCATATCGTATGAATTTTATTGCAATGGAATTGTCAGTGTATCATAAAAGCGTGACGTTATCCCACGCTGTCAGATTTGTATATGATGATGTAATTTAAAGATTATATTCTATTGTAACTGTACAACTGTGTTGAGTTGAAAACGAGACCTAACCATGTTGAGGCAGTAAAAAGGTGTACATGTAAAATGCTTTTTTATGTTGATCTCTTCCTTATGCACACAGGGAACAGCAGCTCATGTTGTGGAAACCCTATATTAGCGGTCTAGAAGATGTATGTTCATAGTTAGTGATGTACTTTTATCTCCTAACTGGTGTAGTGCCTGTTCATCTTGATGTAACAAGAAGTTCATTTAAATATGCATAAAGATGATTATGATCACAGATAATAATGACGATAGTGATAAAAAAGAGAAAAACCCAAATCAAATTTGTTGTGATGGTGTCAATATTGCGATATTGGTTGGAAAGGGAAACAAGTTTGTTGAAAAAAACAAAACAAGGGTAGTGTCCGTGTGTGTTTCTTTTGTGTATGGACTGCACATGTGTTTTCGTTTTTTGTTTTTTTTCTTTTTGTGCTCAGAAAAGTGACATTTTGCTCGACGAGCTATTCAAAGGAAAACACAGGCACTGAGCAGCCAGCTTTAATAAAACATTCACCGACTCTGGCATCGATTTACAGACTCAAAAATATCCTAGAAACATAGATTAGAGCGGAAAAAATGAGAATATTTAAAATAAACGTTTTCAAGTTCAACATTATTGATGGAAGATCAGATTTTCAAAGAGTGGAAGAAGTTCAACCTGAAGACGTTTGAAGCACAATGCGATCCCTCAAGTTTTTTTCTCACAACAATCAAACATGTTTAATTGAACGATTGACAACATAATGTTGTTCTTATAGGAAGCCAGAAAAAAATGCATTTTCAGTAGAAAATTTTGTGTAAATACTGGAGCAAAATCTGAAAGCTGAAATCCTTTGGAAGGTAAACATTGCAAAAAAAAGTAAACTTAGCTAAATATTTCAGAAAGAAAGAGGAAGGAATTGAAACATGAGAACAAATGAGTTTCAAATTGTAGAAAATAGGATTCTATCTTTAAAATTGGTGTATGTGGAAACACTTGAAATGTGCTTGAAAAGTAGAAAAAGGTGGGATCATTCTGGAAGTAAAAAACGAGACGCTTTCAGGCAGAAGTGGAAGATTTCTCCCTGAGCTTCACCTGCGCCTGATTTGTGGTCGTCTCCACCTGGAGCTGCTGGTCGACACTGACGCTTCAGTTCTGTGCGTCTTTGCCAGTTGGTGTGCGTTGCTTTGCCAGTCACACCGGCGCTCCTCGTCTCCAGTTCCCGAATACTCGTGCCCGACCCTCTGACCTCCGAGCTCACCTGTCAGCTGATCTGCCTCGGCTGTTTTACTGACCGGATCGAGAAAGCCAAGGTAAGAAAAAAGAAAGTAATAAAAGAAACTGCATGTTGGGAACATTTGCAGCAGGTTGGCAGGGTGGTTTTTACACTTTTTTAGTTAAGTTCTAACGTTTATATTCTCAGTGTATTTCTAACATTCATGAACTACTAAAAAAATGTAAGTTTTAATAAATAATCAGCTCTCTCTTTTTTAATGGTTTCCCACATTGAAACCAAAAAGGTTCTACCTGACCCTTTGATTTTTCCAGCAGTTGGACTCTTTAGAAAACCATTAGGAACAATGAAACACCAGTAATTTCAAAACACAAGTCGTGTCCGATGGCTAGCTGGAGCCAGCAGTAGCACTTCAACACAAACTCAAAGAGAACTGCTCAGAGCAAACCGCATTACCAACCTGCACCTTTAGAGGCGTGAATAAAAGCAAAGGACACTCATCATAAATTGTCCTCTTTCACAGCTGGCTAACGGCCACTGAGTGGCATTTATGTCTCAAAATCCAATAAAGTATCAAACCAGTCATGCACACTTTAAACATCAATTTAAAAGTTGGCAAGAAAGAAAATGTCAGGTAAAACGAAAGCTAGGCAGGGGTGCATCAGTTGACGTAGGCAGTCTGTACAGTCCGAGTGTTACGAGCTTCAGAGTTCCTGTATGTCCAGCATATCATTCCAGTCCTCCTCCTCCTCCTCCTCCCGTCCGTCATCTTCATCACACGGGGATGACGAACTGGTAGATGAGTCTGCCGGACAGTTCGGGCTTGCGGATGATGCCCTTCTTGTAGTACTGGCGTATGGAGCGGCTCAGCTTGTCGTAGTTCATGGCCGGCCGGTTCTTCCTGATGCCCCACAGCCTGGCCACGTGAGCGGAGTCTTCGATCTTGAATATCCCTTCAGATTGAGACAGGGAAGATGCTCGGTGTCGGTTCAAAACGGAATATGGTTTCAGGGGCTGATATGTTGGGGAAAAAAATCCTAATTTTTCTATTAGTTTCTCAGTGAGTCTGAAGAACACTCCTGACTGTGAGCCAACGGCACGCTATCACACCTGAACCCAGAGCAGCTCATCAGCCATGATTAGTCTGACAAATTGCACCTGTGCCCCTCCCGCCGTGACACCCCCCCCCCCCTACCTACCTTTCTCCTTGTTGAGCCAGCGGATGCAGCGGCTGTAGTTGTGAGGCTTGAGCAGCAGCTCTCGCAGGAACTGCCAGAGATGGATGGGCTGATTTGGGTATTGGGCCTCTGACCAGGGGTTCTCGTTAGCAGCTGGCATGGAGAAACAATAATTGCCGCAGTTTTCAGTTGTCGGACTCGGTTTAGAAAAATCACTTTTGGTACGATGTTCTCACCTGTCTTGCTGTCCTCTGTTTCACTCCGCGTCTTCATTGCTGCAGCTGAACCATAAAAAAACCAAAAACAATCCCGTTTATTTTCCAACTTCAAGAATCACTCCCGCAAACAGTCCTCACAGGACGTGTTCTTGTTGCTGGCACCTGATCTCCAGATGTCCAGGTGAGCAAACAGGACGTCCCCAAACTGTGAGGAGCACTGTCTGAAGTCGGCCTCGGTCATGACGCACAGCTCTTTGCCGCTCATCTGCGGGAACGCGGTGCTGCTCTGGGGCAGCCTGTACAGGTGCTCCGTCCACAGCAGCCACTTCTGAACGTGCAGGCAGCTCCAGTCCGAAGGGTCTGAGGAGGAAAATGGAGGAAGAAAGGGGGGGGGGGGTCACTGGATTATTGAATGATGTGTTGGTGTTTGAGAGGTCTTGATGGGGATAAGCAAGACACTTGTTAATAGCCAGAATCATGTTTAAACACAAAACAGAATTGGTGCTATACTCAATACTAATCTGAAACTAGATCTTGTCTGTCAATGTATGGGTGAGTCCTCTGTGTTTGTCTTATTGCTGCTGCCAAGGAAGCTTTAATCCTGAATGTTTTGAGCCCCCATATATGAGGGCTCCTGATTATGTAAGAAGGTTTGCGCAAGGAAAAAAGGTATCAGAAACTCTCACAGTGAAACTAGAGATGTCGACGTGAGTGCAAACATCTGACGCTTTTTTTTTTTGTGTGTTATGGTGATTTACATACTCCGCACAGCAGGTTATTTCAGTTTTGTCTTGAATATTTGCGATGAGAAAGATGCTGTGCACACAAGAACCAATGAAGCGGAAAGTTCAACCTTTGAAGTTGTGAATTGACGCCTGAACTCTTTAAAACATCATTCAGCACCGCAACATTTGCCCATCAACTCAAGAAATATTATCTCGCTGACGGACACTGTAATAACCAGACTTTGCCACAGCTGAAGTGAAAAAAACCCCTCCTCAGGCCCAAGTTACATATTATGCAACTTTCTTGAATTTGCAGAAATAGAATTTAATTGTCGAGCTATATTTTGTTGATGTCGGGCAAAGTTGCTTGCCATTTTTCTGCAGGTTATTGAAATTTTGTGTTTTTTGTACAAGCAATGGTGTACCTCAGGGATCTATCACAGGTCCTCCACATTTCTTCAATAATTTTCACCTTTATGCAAATGATAGGAATTATAATCTCCCCACTGATGTCAACTGAACTTTCCTCCTTATTTCCCTTGAATGACATTCAGCTCAAGCTTTTAACAAACATAAAACAGAGAAAATCGAAACTGATTTTTGGACAAAACAGAGCACATTGTGGTGTACCATCCCTGACTACATATTACTTTGTTGCTGTAACTCAAGCATATATTTCATACCTTTTTAATAATACTCTTCAATGTGCTATACTATTTTTGCAGTACTTTTCGAATACTATTCTTTTTCATCAGTTATATATAGACTCTCAGAACTTCCTCCCTGGAACCTTTTAAGTCTGTAATCTTGCACATAAAACTTACAGTTTTCCTCATTCTGCTGTTCATCAAATTACTAATTCAGACTCAAAAACACAACATGTTACTGCCAGACTGCTTACAAATAACAACACAACTCCACTTGACTGAACTGCCGACAGGTGGAGGATTGTTTTTCAGATCATGGGACCGACTGGGTGTTTTCTCCTACCTGCTGGGATGTTGAGCAACTTGCAGGCGGTGTTGACGTCTTTCAGCACCTCCTTCACCACCATCGTCTGGACCTGCTCCAAACTGTGCTCCTCCACCTGACCCTCCACCTCAGGGAGATGATGCTGGACCTGGCTGGGAACGGGCAGCCTCTGGTCATATGTCCTGAGTGGAAGACCACCCAGACCAGGGGCCTCTTCTAATGTCAGCATCCAGGGGGTTTCCGTAATAGAAAATGTGTCGCTGGAGGAGATGTAGACGTCGGTCCAGCTCAGCTCGGCGAGCCCACCCAGACTGTAGAGGGGTTTAGCGTCGTCCGCCCTGTCCAACCAGGCCATCCTGGTGTAAAGGGTCTTGCCGTTGTGTTCACCATCTGAACTCCCCATTCCTTAAAGGCTGCTACAGCTGCAAGAAGAAGGCTCAGTTGTATGCGTTGCATGTCAACAGTGTCAAAACAGGTTTCCGCCCAACTTGACATTTGCAGCGGTGACAAAATCTTTCGAGAAAGCGCAGCATCAACGCCGACGCTCAAACAACGCAAGCATTGACCCAAACTTAAACAGTAACTGTCCCAAAGTCAACCTGACATTTGCTCGTATGTGTTTACTTTGCGTGCATTGAAAAAATGAGTCAGTCATCGCGGCTTTAGCTCACTGTGGACCTTTGTGGGAGATAAATCCCTCACTGTTACTGTGATAAAATCTTTCACCTGAAGTGAAGGCAGACGCATTTGCATTGGGTTGTATTGTGACACCAAGCGGATGCACCTAAGCAACTGTGAAGTCATGGGAACTCGGTTGCAATTTACGAGCTTTCCCCTGGAAATACTGGTGGTCCCACTTAAGTGGGGAGTCATTTGGCAGTTGGATTCAGTTGGAGGACACACACACACACGCACACGCACACACACGCACACACACACCTTTCACTCTGATCTATTGTCAAAATCAGATCTTTCCGATTGGTTGATCAGCCTACGGCAGTTATTCCCCCTCTCTGATTGGTGCTTATCGGAGAGCAACTTTCTCACTAATCATACAATATTAACCCCTTTTGTATCTTATGAGTTTAATGCTTTTCTCTCTCCTCCAGATACAACATTACTAAGAATGACTGAAACCTTTTTTTTTTTTACCAAGCTTTGTTCTTCTATTATTAAGCTTCTTGGCTAAACCCGAAGTTTCATTAGGACAGTTTATCTGTAGCTGTCCAACATTAGCAGATGTTCTCATCTTGGAGTGTTACTTTGCTCTACTTTTTCCAAACGAGGAATCAAGTTCTTATCTCCCAGTAATGTTTTAAACCATCTTTTCAACTGGCGTGTTTTTCCACATCTACACCTGATAAATGTCAGGACAGCAGCACCATTCCTCTGCAGGCTTTTCCTCGCCTCCAGGCAGCAGCAGTTTAAGTCAAACAGCAGTGACAAAAACTCACTTTTCTAGATTTTCTGTGTGTGTGTGTGTGTGTGTGTGTGTGTGTGTGTGTGTGTGTGTGTGTGTGTGTGTGTGTGTTTGCGTGTTTGCTG
>JASSRZ010000053.1:13131595-13149539 GCA_032164315.1 Malacoctenus gilli | reverse complement strand
TGTGTGTGTGTGTGTGTGTGTGTGTGTGTGTGTGTGTGTGTGTGTGTGTGTGTGTGTGTGTGTTTGCGTGTTTGCTGCTCCTTTTTTTGAACGCTATTATCTTTTATATCAAGAATTTGGATTCCAACATTTTCTTCACGTTCAGATGTGGTTTGATATCATGAATTAGAATCAGTTTTGGATGAGGTTATTAGGTTGGAGTGAGGCGATGGGAATTATCAATTTAGAGTCCCCGTAATAAGCGCTGCACAAGCGCGTGTGTGAGTTGGACGACGCTCTCTGCTGCACATATAAAGCTGACACGCTCGGTAAAACAAGTCTATTTGTGGCAGAGTTTAACAGCTTATCTGATTGCAGTTTTAATAGATTTGAGGGACATTTTGTTGATAGGAAAAGTTTTAGTATTTCTTCCCTTCCGGAGTTTCAGATGTTTCCGATCGTCGAGCCAAGAGGAAATGTGTTTGATGATGCAGTGTTAACAGCTCTTCATGTATCGGCATGAGTTTGTGTGCATATAAAAGTGGTCTGATGGGTCGTGTTGTAAGAGAAGTTGCAGTTTTGATTCATTATTTCTCTATTTTTCTGAGTTTTTATGAAACTGTTTTGCATTAACATTATTCACGTTCAGTTGGAGAAAAACACAAATAATGGATAAAAAAACACCACTGCAACTTAATGTCGCACAATGCTTTGTGTTAAATTAATATTTAGAGTAGATCAGTCATTCTTGAACTCTTTCACACTATATTAGATGTTAATAATACAGTTAGAGCTGTCATTTTACATATTCACCATTTCCAATTGTATTCATGTTTGCCAGTATTTAATCTTGATCCTGGTGTTAGTAGCAGAGTATAAATATATATAGTTGTACTTGGAAATAAAGTATTTGAAGCCTAAGCGGCGTCTTACCTTTCCAGAGTTGTGTAGTTGAATGACTTATGGAGTTCCCACTGCTCGGTGCTTGCCGTCTCCGTCTACCTCCTAGCACCTGTGTAGATGTTGTTCCTTCAGGCGAGGATGTGCTGTGACTACTCTGTTTACTCGCCACAGTGGACCACCTCTTGCCGCATCACAAAGACACTTTGGTTCGGCACTTGCCTGCAGTAAACTGTGGTTTCGGACAGAGCACCTTTGTGACCGATCAGATCTGTCTGACAGAAAGGGTGTTTCCCCGCGAGGGAGGCAGCTCCAGGTGACCCCGGGCAAGTTCCCTCAGTCAACAAAGCAGATGGGTTTTCAAACTGTGGTGGGGAGCTGCGATGGCTTGAAAGAGCTTTCATAATTCAAGGCTGGAATACGTTGTATTAAAAGGACAAGAATGGTGTTTGGTCAACATTGAGAATGAAAAAAGAATGTCTTTTTTCACTGCTCTTCATTGGAGTTCATGACTCTGAAAGGTGAAGAATTTTTCTGACTCGATTTCTGGGAGTCCAATGTGAAAGAATCAAAAAAATTATCACGTTAGTTTGACAAGTTTGAAGGGCAGAGGAAATGAAATGTGAAGAATTTAAATATTTTAAGGAGCAGCTGCTACAATTAACTTCAGGGGCTCCTAACTTGCTCGTTTGGGCCGGTAAATTTGGACTCAGAGCTCCAGTAAAATAAAAACAGCCACATCAAAATACAGGTAATATTTGGAGGCTGGATCTTAAAGATGCCACTTGAAGTCACATCAAACCTGCTGCCTTCATGCTTTGTTGTTCATCTCATACATTTGTTTCTGAGTGGTAACAAACAGGCGAGTGTTGTCTTTGACAGCCTACCTCCAAAATACCAGGCTTTGAGGCTGATGTGACCAGTACGCCTCCAGGCTAACATGACATACGACACCTTTGCTGAGAGCAAAAACTGGAAAAATTCCAAGATCAAGGCAAAGATCTGTCCTTTTTTTCCAACCAGAAAGTTTGAATTCAAGGAAAAACTCACGACAGAGCCCCAAGACTTTAGTTAATCGTGATAATTTAATCATACAAACATCCATCAGACATACAGGGAAAGAAAAGCTTTCATCTGTTTGCACTTCCTCACTCACATCCAATGTGCTGTTGTTGTACGAGTCGAACGCCGACTGATTCATCCTGCAATCTGGCCAGTAGAAACTTGAGAGATTTTACACAAAGAGCCAAACACACTCCGATGAGCCGAGACCGAACGGGGGGCGACTCCGACAAACATTGATCATCCACGTTACCGACGACACTCTCGGGAGCCCGGGGAGCCCCCGCGGCAGGCTGTAATATCAAGCTGGTATTGTTGCTTCAGCGAGGATTCGTCGCACCCCGGGGGGGCTTACAGTTAACGAAAAAGGGTGTTTCCCTGACAAGGAAATCTATGGCTGTGGACAGATAAAATCACAGAGCTGATAACGCCTTCCAGCACCTTACTCAACAAAGTATGCACAGGCCTTATCGTGGAGGTTGCAATACTCAGTGCATAGATTTGCCAGCTTGAACGTAGATGTGCAGCAACAGTTTCTTCAGAGATATGATGGTTTCATCAGGGACAGGACGTTTAAAATGTGATCAAGAGTGAAGTACCAAATGACACCATTTGTAGACTTGAACGTGGGACTTTTTTGCAAGCACAATTTTCAAAGAGACGGCGCGAAAAGGTCGAACAAATATCACACGAATAAAATGCCGGTTCAGTGCAAATATACAATGTAGAATCTTTGGGTAAATGAATACAATTCAGAAAACATAATTTTACCTTTTTCTACATTCATCAAATACATTCAACTTAATATTTTAAACTGTTTAAATTGATAATGTAGAGCAGAATGATAAAAAATGTATTTTCAGAATGACAAATTCTGTTTTAAAACTCTTTAATTCAGTATCTTATGGTATAATAGTCATGACTTCAGCTATTTTGAGTTATTTATCCTGTAAGCAAGTAACTAAACTAACCCTTAAATCTATTTATGACGAACCTCGGGTGCTTTGGGACGTTCTACCCGCTAGCTAATAATCAGCCGACTCTTCTATTTATACATTTGCATTTTTCAAGTGTCAGCAATGATTCTCTTAAAGGTATTATACGTATGCTTCCGAGTTTCACAGGACTGCTTGAGCGTTGGGTTACTATCCATCTTATAATCCATCTCTTTTAAAAATGTACATTGAGAAGCTCTGAAAGCCGTTTTGTGTGACGATAACTAAAGCAACATGTCAACCCAGATGCATCTGCTCTGTTCACAGCTGATGCTTCTCTGGTGAAGTGACCGTCTCCCTCCAGTGGCAAAAAGTGGGATTGCTTCTAAAGTTGACGTTAACACGATGGCATAGAAAATATTGCTCTTATTTCGTGAGCCATGTGGGAAAAACACAGACTGAGCTCATTCATTTTCTTACTTAGCTTATTGATGTGTTGATTTTCTTTAAAAAAAAAAACTAAACCCAAATGAATCCAAATATAAATTACTGGTGAATCAAAGAGCGAAAAAATAGGTTTCAGAGATGTCTGCACAATCAGGTCGAGAAACAGAGACACAGGAGTCCACAGATCCGATGAGGGTCGTACGAGTCGGAGCAGAAACCGGAGAATCAGTTGGCAAAAAAGAAATGGCTTTTCCTCCAAAGTCTCTTTTTAAGGTTGCACAATTGCACACACAGCTACACACACAGAGTTCACAAACACACACTCTTGTCTTCACTGGTTTATGTGCACTCTTTGACGGCTAAAAAAAAAAAGAAGAAGAAAGAAATCTTAAAAATGAAAGAAAATGTATCACTCAAAAGACTCCGCACTCGTTTTTAACTTAGCATTCACACGTGCATACAGTGGATGTGGGATGTTGGTTGAGCTGCACGTCATGGAGCGCTGGCCTCTGGTTTCTCAAAGGGTAACTGGACTTTGCATAAAAGTGTTTTTTTGAATCGCCACCAGCTACAGATAAAGCCTCTTCTTCTCTGTTAAGTGACCGACTCCAGAGGTACGATTTCAGTGCCCCCCACACTGTGACAAGTCCCATGATTTAAGAGTGCCCAAAAGGATAGGGCTCCTGTATACCCTGGAAGGAAGACACAGATCGTTAGAGAGCGTCGTTGCAAACTGTGAACGACATGAGGGCACAGAACTGAGAGAAACTGGAAAAAGACACACAAGTTACTTCTGTCAACGGACTGTAGTTTGACTTTGATTATTGCTGAAAAGCATTCGCTCTTTCTACAAAGATTCTAGTCAAACGCATACTGAGTTTGAAGCAAGCACTTTGCTTGCAAAGCTGATTGCTGTGCTGGTTTCAAAACAGCTCTTCAGGAAGTTGTTTCCTGTGTTGCCACTGTGAGAAACAACGTGGGTTTGTTGTGTTGTAAAACAACATCAGAGGCCTTACTCAAATTAGGTCAAGACAGTGGATACTTTAGGCAAATACAATTATCCTGGTGAAAAACGAGTAGGTGTTCGAAATTGAGACTCTTCTTCTTTGCTTGACAGTTTTTCGCATGTATGAAATGCTCAAATTACAGATTTTTGATGGCGTTTAGGAACCTTTAAAGTTGGAGGGAGCCTTCTCTGTCAGCTGAAATGCTGAAAAGAGTGAAGGAATGCTGACTCATGCAGCTGCGTTTGTTTCAGCAGAGGTCAGAGGGAGTCAACCACAATCTTATCTTTGAGAAGACCACCTAGAAATGTCTAGACATTGCGAAGGAGATATCAGCCACAGTGTTGTCGACAACACTCCAAAATAACTGGAATGTAGAATGTCTTGAAGGTCAAATCTTACCTGGTTATAAGAGACTACTGATAGATTGCTTTGTAGACGATTTGCTACTATATCCACAGAGTTGTGTGAGAGTCCATTCTGATCTTGCTGCAGCTGGTTCGGGCTTCCCTGCCAATGTTCCCCTGCGATTTTATGTCCGCTGTCGTCACAGACGCTGTTGTTGTTGCTGTTGGGGCACTTGTTCTTCTCTGGCGAGGCGAACGGGTTGTAGTCTCCCTCCAGGCTGCGATGCGGCTGCGTGTTGAACTCGGCTTGAAAGGAGGAGAGCTGCTGCGTGACGCCGAGAAGACCCCCGACCTCGACGCTCAGGATCACCCAAATTACGTCTGTCAGGAGGGGAGAAAAAAACAATGATATAACACCCAGCCAGAAACTGAAGGTGGAAGTTGAAAAATGGTTTCTCTGAACATCAAACTTTATTATTAAAAACCAAATACATATTTAATCGAGTTAATTCCTTGCTGGTTATCTCGCAACCGGTTTGTCTTTAGGACTTTGGGTAGGAACATAAATCAAAGAAATAAATGAGTTCTTGTTAAATTTTCATTTGCGTATAGAAAACCCTCAACTGCTTTAATAGTTTAACAACACTAAAATGATTCAGTACTTTATCTTTATTAGTGACAGTTAACTCATGTCTCAGAGGCTCAAAATTAAAAAACAGTGGGACTAAAATAGGCCAATCAATCTTTCAGCCAGCACTTTTACTCATCTTTTACATTTCGCTTCCCGAATCGTTCATCGCAGACATTTGCATCACAAAAAAACTAACTCACAGATCAGAACAAGTAAGTCAATGTTCCTATACTTTGGCTCAAAAGGATCAAAATATGATCTGATTTACAGACGACACGTTTTCCCCGTGGTTCAGCGTCTCAGAATAAAAACATTGATTTCCGTGCGATTTTGGTGAACCTTCATCGTCCTCACCTCCATAGAAAAGTCCCGTGGCTGTGCACATCCTCCACTGGCCCTGGTACATGCCGGGCGACACAGGACTCTGCATCTGCACGCTCACGTCGGCCATTTCCTGGGGGTCCAGAGATCGCACCATCACCATGTTCACGTGACCAAACTGATCTCCTCCAACGTACTTCAGACAAACTCCAGGAGGCCACGACTCGGCGCCTGAAATGCATGCAGACAACCTTGTTCAGTTTATGGATTTACAACCAAAGTTCCCAGTTATCACCTCTGGAACGCAAACGATCATTATTCTCTGGGATTTACCTGTGTTTTGTATCCTCCAGGTCTTTGTGAAAGGTGTGTCGGGGGGAACAGATTCCCCCTCACCAATGGTCACATCTTTCACGAAGGACATGCACGGTGCACTGATGTTGGGACTCTCAAAGTCGTAGTAGGCTCCGATAGCTGCCTGTAAATTCCTAGACACAAAAATATAAAAGCAGCAATGAATGACAAGTTTTCTCAAAGGACAACAAAATACTTGAGACTAATTTGACTTGTTTTCCCTACAACTGTCAGCCATCACTTCAAGGCTGAGGTCTGTTTATTTGAAGTTTTTCTGACTTTTGAATTAAGAAAGAATGAAGCTTGTTTGTTTACAGAATTGATAATTCAGCAAATTCCACTTTGTGTGTTGAAACAAATACATATTTACTCAGAGCAGGCATGTGGCTTCTCATCACCAATTTTCAGTCACGTAGGACAAAGACAATAGGATTACCCCATTGTTTACATGACAAAGCATCATGGATGCTGTGGTTGGTTGTTGTTGTTTTTTTTGCACGCACAGACATCATGACTGCCTGCAGTAAATATCATCCTGAATCTCTGAATGTGCTAGAATTGAGGACACGGTGCAGGATGAGCCCAGACTGGGTGCTTCCCGAGACGTGCGGCTCCTCATCTATAAAGCAGCAGTTTTCTCGTTATTTTTAGAAAGCTGGTTGCAGAGCGGAGGGGGGTCACGTGACCCTACTACTCGCTGCACTCCCTCTGGACCCAGCGCTCCCCTGATCTTCCATAGACCCGCATTAGCCGACCTCCTGCTACTGCTGCATATGCGCAGACATTTAATTTAGACATGACTTCACAGCGGCGTTTCCCTCCCCTCGCTCTCGTACCGGGACACTACAACTATTTCGCGATATCGATGTTCGGATATGCCATCTTTAGTCACCCTTTATAACCGAATAATACGCTAAAAAAGCTGCTGTACTGGCGTTGTGTCTTCGTGCGGCTACGTGAGAAATAAAAATCGTTTACACACACAACGAGGGCGAAGATTGATCCCGATTGCACAACCACTGAGTGGGCTTAAAGCTACATTATGTTGAGTAACATTACGTAATAAAATACAGACAACAGAGCACAAACATTTCTCTCCAGAACAACAGAAACAACCACGTATTTACCAGTAAACAGACCTTGTTTGGGCTCAACTGTTCAACAGTAGCAACGAAAGCAAAACTGAAAATATTAAACACTTCTTTAATGATTCGTTAGCCTTGAATTACACGCTCACTTGTTAACTACGTGTGCCTCAAATAAAATACATAAAATAAATAGCATTTCTAACTTGTATGCAAATTATGCTTTTGATCATGACAAGCAATCAAAAGTCGGAGTCACACTGACTCAGCTAGTTACGTGTTACTAACGTCGCTAGCGTACATTGTACACACGCGTAAGAAGACGCGACATAAACGCGAATATTTATTACCACAATACGTAAAGACATTTCACATTTTGGCAACGTTTTTCCTAATTTCAGGAATAATATTTGTTATTTAATAACCCCTGCCCAGAAAGATAGCCAGCGTACAGTATCTATTATCTAACCGAAACGCAGCAGTAGGCCGCGGACGAGTCCCCGAGCTCACCAGTTGGTCATGTCCAGAAAGAAGGCGCACCCGGCCGGGTTGAGTTGGAAGCCGAGCAGCCTCTGAAATTCCGATATCAGAATGTCTTTGTCCGTTGTGCCCATGCAGCTGAATTTCTGCATGAGCTCCTGGTCCAGGTCCAGGTCCATGCCCTCCATTGCGGACTCGCCCGGACAGACACGGGGGGCTTCGCTCCTAATTTAGTCCGAGGCCTCGACTTGTCATAACAAACTCAAAAAACAGGGCCGAGTGCGCATGTCACCTGACTGGATCCCTGAGCCACCGCGCAGCCCGCTAGGAGGAGGCTGCTCCACCTGAAACATGTCATTACTGCGCTGGTAACTGCATGTGAATTACAGTTGCATGAATTCAAGCGCCGTCAAATGATATTTGCTGTCATAATCATATTTTTGAAACGCATATTGAGGATTATTACATAATCATTCTGTATTTCAATAAGTCAAAAAATAGCTAATATTTGTAAGAAAAATGAAAGATTTTGTGTGATCGATTAACATTAGTTTAAGGGCTCCAATTCAAATAAACAGACACATACATGTTTGCATTTTACTTTGGCAACCCCGAAGTGTCCATGAATGAATGAATGAATGAATGAATGAATGAATGAATGAATGAATGAATGAATGAACGGAAACGGGAAAAATGATTCTACATAGATCATTTTTCATCCACTATGATGTTGCTTTAGTGAACAGCGATCTCCCCCTACAGTGAAGCAGTCACAGATTGGGGTCTGAGTTTTCAATGATGGAGTTTACATGTTCACCCTGTGCAATGCGTGGGTGTGTCCGGTCTTGTGGCCTTTCCAGGTGTTTCCTGCCTTCACACAGAGTCAATTTGGAAGAGTTCCAGCTCCAGTTGTAAAATGAAAAGATGTATAACGAAGTTTAGGAGATGAACCGATGGATGGGCACATCTGCAGCTCGCCCGATTTTTTTTTTATCATTCCCTCAAATATCCAGCAGGTGGCAGCATTGTAATGTCGGAGCTGCTGTATTTTCTCGGTCGCCTTGTGTGTTTGTGTGCGTCTGTGTGTAGTGAGTGAGCGAGAGACAGAGGGGGGGTTAGCTGCTGCTGCTGCTGCTGCCGCCGTCCCGGTGTTTAGCGAGGTAGCTGCCAGCAGCGGCTAACAAGATGCACACAGCCGCTGCTGTGTATAATAAAGAGGTGACGGCGAGCTGGTACATGCTGCCCGGAGCAGCCTTTTACCTGCGGACACGGTTCGACTCGTACGGGAGCAGAAATGGCGGGGATCATCAAAAAGCAAATCCTGAAACATTTGTCAAGGTAGGTGTCATGTTTTGGGGACTGTGTTAGCCGCTTAGCCCCGCTGGATGTTGGGTTGAAACTTGACTTTACGAGACAAGGATTCTTGTACAGCAACGATTTTGTCTTGACTTGTATTCGGCTGCCCTGCTGTGCACGTTGGTCAGCGTTTCGTGTCAAACCTCCCAGTGCGACGGAGCCACGAGAGTAACGGTCGGAGACACGAGACATTGAACGTAGCAGACAGGCTCAACATCCTCACTGGTTTATTCGACTTTTACTATCGTCGGTGAACGTGTTTGATTTCAATGAACATGCCGTCTATCGAGACGGAAACATAGGTGTGCCCTTTCAAATTGATCTGTGTGTCTTTAAGTTTGTGTCATCTCCTTTAACATGGTGCGAAAGAATGATTTTCTTGGCTGTGAAGGTTTTTTAAGGGGCCAGTTTGATGTGAGAGGGGGCAGTGAACGCCACAGACGACCTCAATCTGCTAACTCAACCCAAGGATTTTACAAGGCATTTTTAATCTTTTGTGCTGCGATTTTCTCATTGTACTTACTCTTCAGCCATGGAGCCAAGTCTCTATGACCACATCTGTTTAGTCATCTGTTTTCCTCAAAGAGGAAAATTCATTACAGTAGAAATACATTAAGTACTGTGAGGGATCTATCTATCTATCTATCTATCTATCTATCTATCTATCTATCTATCACATGAGAGGAGTAGAGGCAGTTTGCCTTGATTGGGTCAGTGAACACAACAGACTACCTTCACCTGCTTGCTGACATGACTTCAACCACATCCATTTTCAAACGCCAATTGCCTGCTGCTCTAAAGTTGTGTCATCTTCTCCGACATGGAGAATGTTTTATTGTAAGGACTTATTATTGTGGGTTTAGTTTGTGACATTTATATCGTACAAACAGGTGTTTTTTTCCCCCTCCCAATTTAGATGCTTCCTCAGGTGCATTGTGAGGCTGCTGTCTCCTCTGCACATGAACGAATGAATGCATTAATGTAGTCAGGGGAGGGGAGGCTAGCTGTCAGAGCTGCCAGTCATGCTGTCCGTTTCACTCTGCATTGTGACATACAGATGCTGCTTTGTATTGGAGCTCTGCAGCCAAAGCGCTTCCCTGCATCTCACTTTGCTTTTTCTTCTGAGCTGCTGCTTTCCCTCCTATTTTTGAGACAGCCTTCTTAATTCAGACTTCACTGTCAATAAATATGCTGTTCTTTCTTCCGCTGTCCTGTTGGCGCCGCTTGCAGTTGCTACAAAGCGATTTGGGTTGGAGGAGCAATGATGAAAGGTGCCTCGAAGGCCTCCCTTTCCTCAGGTCTGTGGGGTAAAAGTGAAAAGTTGGTTCAGAGACCGGACAACAGACGTCGGCTCAATCAGAGGCTTTCTTTGTGTCTGACGGTTATTCTCGTCGTCTCTGTTGTCCCTGAATTATTGAAGCCAGGTTTTGCTGCAGGAGGGAGAAGGTGGACATGTATTTGTAACCCGTACATCAGCATTGTTGACCTGAGTGGGGTTTTATCTTGCACCTATTTGTGACGGTCGTTCAGTTTATCTGTAGTTTTGTTGCGTGACATCAAATCTGACAAGTGCAAAGTGTCCCCCTGAGTCTAAATGTTCTGTTTCTTTGTTGATAGTATGAACTGTCATGTATACACTGCCAGCTTGTCTGTTTTGCGTTCCATAGTGGTTCCTTTAATCAGAACCTCACTTCTTGAATCTTTCACTGACTTTCAGGTTGAATTAGATTATGTTGATTGCTGATCGTTTGATGTTAATCGTTGATTAACAGTTTATGTGTTGTTTAATTGTATAACAAAACTATTGTGCTTTGGGTCAGACTTGTACAATGACTTCCTTATGATCTTTAATAAGCTCTGGAATTCCTGCACCCTTTCAATGAAGCTAATCTTAGCTTCTAGCACATATGGCTCAAACTTTCCTTAATAAAAGCCGCATTCTAGTCTTTGTTCAGCTGTGGATTGAAGTCATTATGACCCAGATCACCTATTGTGTGGAGCTGCTGGTGTGAAAGGCAAATGTTTAGTCCTGTATCACTTTGAAATGTGAACTAGGTCATGCTGCCTTCAGTCAGAAAAGCTCGGGAAATGTGTGGATTTAATGCAAACACTTCATAGAGAAGCGACAGTCTCTGTTTTGCCACAGAGCTGCTCGTTCGTTGCCTAACATGTAAAGAGGAAGCTGCGGCTGACTTATCAGGTTCATCGGGAGTTGCACGATATCGCCCCCGACGATTTTGAGTCCTGCAGTTTAATTAATATGATTAGCCGACAGCGCGTCGCTCTGTCGAGGGACATTTAGCCTGCTGCATATTCTTACGTCTCTGCCTGCCATGTCACAGTTCACAACAGTGTTCAGTCATGTGCTGTATGTGAAATTAAAATACCTAACTAATCCATTCGCGCCGATGACTGCTATATTCGCACTGCGTGGCTCTCCGCCTGCCTACCGGGGCCTGCTACATCCGTACCCTCGGAAGAGGTTGCCCTCCGTGGTGTAGTGCAGCTGTGTGGCTCCGGTGAGGAGGCTTTCTACGCTTCGCGGGATGACTCATTCAGCTGCACGACTTCAAAAGCATCTCGCCTGCATAATTCAATCTGAAGTATTTCTGTCTGCCAGATCACCAGTGACGTTTCCCAGTGTTTCCCAGAGAAAACCACCACGAACCTCCAGATTTGAGCTGGTAATATTGACGTTTAAAGGATACTTATTTTGCCTTTGTTTTTTGTTGTTTTCCAGGTTCACAAAAAATCTGTCACCAGACAAGATCAATCTGAGCACGCTGAAGGGGGAGGGGCAGCTGTCTAACCTGGAGCTCGATGAAGAGGTCCTGCAGAACATGCTCGACCTGCCTACCTGGCTGGCTGTCACTCGGGTCTACTGCAACAAGGCTGCCATCAGGGTATGCTGTCACTACGAGTCCAACCTGATTGTGGAGCGAGTGTAGCAGGGAAATCCTCCCCATTTTCTAACATGACTCAAAAAAAAAGTGGGTCAAAGAAAGGTGCACAAAATATGGCCCAAGGTTCTTTGTATCATGTGTATTTTTAATCTTAAGTACTGTGTTTCTTTTGACCCCGCCGAGCTAACTTTTCAACATTTCACTTTGCATGGAGCCACAGAGGAAATAAACTGTGGTGGTAGTGCACAGATAAGCACCGCTACAGGCACTGCTGAGGACGTTATCATCCTTCAGAGCAGCGCTGGTTGTTGATAATAGACGAGCACGTCATGATTCAGAGGGACACAAAAGGCCAGAGGCGGCAGTGATCCTGAGATACACTGGCTGCTGTGCGATGAGCTGTCACGGCGGTTGGGCCGTGTTCACCAGTCAGTCCAGGAACACTTGGAAAAAAATTGGATTTTTTTGCAAAGTAGCTTTTAGGCAGCCGAGATATATTTTCCAATGTTATATAGACTGTTTTTATTGTCTAAGATTACTCTATTTTTAGTCACGAAATGAGCCTGTAAGGTTCTGTCTTTTAGAGTGAAGCCAAACACTTGTAGAAACACGCGCTCTCCTCATCGTAGAAAACCACGATCCTTCAAAATAAAAGCAACGGAGATTTTATGTAGTCTGTTCTGAAAAGTGTCTTAATTAGCTTTTCTTTTGAATCTGCAATTTCATTTTACACTCAGTTGTTATTGATGTGCATCAAGTCAGTCCAGACGAAACAACTTCTGCAGTTGTTGGATCCTGCTACTTGGTAGATGAGCAGTTTAGAATTGAATTGAAGTGTTTAATTGGGTTTGTGTTGATGCTGCAATCCAGCGCGCCAGACTCCGTTGGTGCTGCTGCGTCCCGTTTTGCCGTCTTGCTTTTCCGTCTCTTTGCGCCCGGTGAATGATAAACAGTGCAGAATGCTGCGGCGAGGGTTTGAGGCTGACTCCTCTGACCTTGCTGCTCTCTCCTCTCAGATACAATGGACCAAGCTGAAAACGAGCCCCATCTGCCTGGTAAGAATCATGTTATTTATGTCCTTCTCCAGCGTCCTTTCTGACGCAAACTTCGCCCTCATCTTTGACTCCAAAAAAACACAACCTGGGCCTGACTCTCGCCTGTATTGTTGGTTTATTATTTACTCTACTCCTTCCTGTATGTTGTCCTTTGTTCATTTATCAATAGTAAATGTTGGCTCACCTTTCTATTGACATTATTCTCTGTTTTGTGGAGTTCCTGGATAAGGTTGAGGTAGAGATGAGGACATGCGAGGAGCCTCGTCCACCCAACGGCCCTTCTCCCATTGCTATAACCGCAGGCCAGAGGTAAGCCTGCGACTACCTTGCTCCCTACATGTATGACTTGGAGCACAGTTCTACCCTGGCGTGTCATGTGTGTCCCCAGCGAGTACGGCTTTGCCGAGAAAGTGGTGGAGGGCATGTCCGTCAGGATCAACTCCATCACCATCAAGGTGCAGGCTCGTGCCTTTCACGCCTCCTTCGAGCTCTGGCAGCTTCAGGGCAACAGCCTCAACCCCAAATGGCAGCGCAGCGACCTCCGCTACACCCGCGTCACCGACCCAAAGAGAGGGGAGGTACGCCGCAATTAACGCAGCTTAAGTGCTTCTGACAGTCACGTGACGGGCCGCCCAGTGCGATGTTCCACCACAAAGGCTGAGTGCGCTCATTACTGCCGCACTTACTCATTTAATCAAGTCAATTGTTTGGCGCTCATTAACTGCACTGACTATTTTGAGATCAATGGGCTTTTCACTTCATTGAGGGGAAAATGTGTCTCCTGCTTTTCATGACACAGTAGATTTTACTCATTTCTAGTCAAAAATATCTTGTCATTGATTTTGGAAATAATCACCGCAAAGATAAGGTTTTTCCTGGCTATCTCAGGGTCTCTTTTGCTTGTTTTAATAGTGAATTTTCACGCGTCTATTTCAAGCACTATTCCTGAGTGTACTTGGTAAGATTTCATTTTCTTAGTCGCGTTATAATGGGTATTCACTTCCAGTGTTGGAACACTGTGCTGTTCTGCCTCAGAGGCTTTTCTTTCTGTTACCAATCTTGCGTGTTTCTTGTTAAATTCAGGTGCTGACGTTCAAAGAAATCAACTGGCAGAGTCTTCGAATCGAAGCCGACGCCATGGAGAGCGACGACCAGGACCTCGGCAGCACGCCGTTGCGCCTCATCACCAACCAGGGCCGCATTCGCATCGCTCTGAAACGAAGAGTGAGATCCTATTTTTGACAGTCTGCTGAATTTCCATCTAGTAACGGGTTAAAAGTCACGAATGACGAATGATTTGAATTGCAAATGAAGGGGTGGGGGGTCACAAGTCTTTATGTCTTCATTGTTCTGTGCAGATAAAGGACTGTAATGTGCTGGCCTCCAAGCTGCTTTTCATTCTGGACGACCTATTGTGGGTGCTGACCGACTCTCAGCTCAAGGCCATCATCCACTATGCCAAATCCCTCAGCGAGGCCATGGACAAGTCGGCCCAGCAGAGGAAAAGCATGACGGCCGAGTCGCTTCAGGTCTCACCTCCCACGTTCCCGCGACTCTTTGACACTTTGCTGTTTCAACGAAGTGCTGAAGCCCAACGGGAAAACCAACTTTTTCCTGAACTTGTACACAATAAAATTAACCGTGGAGCTTCATGTAATAACCACTGACAGTGTCAGGCAATCCAGAACAAGCCAATTTATAATCAGTTATTTTCTCTGTAATCGAGTATCAGTCAGATAATACTTTAAGACAGTTTTCTGGTGTCCTAAATTGAATGAAATCCCCCTTAACAGACAGAATTGTTTGAAAAATGAGAACAGAAAACTGGTCAGCATCTGGTTAATCAATCATTTATTGTAGTATTAAAGTACTTTTCTGCATAAATGGCTGGAGTTCACTTTGAACGTACTTCAGACTGCGAATCCGAATGGATTCTTTTGATATTTCACACACACACACACACTGTTCCTGCTTTGAGGACAACAAACTGAATGCAGTTTATGACTCTGTGTTTCAGACCGCTCCCCCGTCTCCCGGCTTTCACAGCCTGTGGACCGAACCCCCACCGTCCTCGACAGGGACCCCCGGCAACATGAGTCAGTACTTTGATCTTTATGATGTCAAGGAGTCTTCTTACCACACCTTCATATCGCGCCTGGACCTACATGTGTGCAACGACAGCTCCTCCCTCGATGATGGTACGAAGTCTTCGATCCAAGTATGCCACGACTGTTTGCCTGCAGCTCCGAGCTCAGTGTGTGTTCCTTAATTGGAGATAGCTGTTCAGCAGTTTAAGGATAACGACGGCTAAGCTGCTTTTTAACAGCGATCATGTGATCTGGCACAGATGAGGCTCCTCCGCCGGGCCTGCAGGGCGCCATGCAGCTGACCCTCAGGAAGCTGGGGTTCGACTACTATCCCATCCACCGGCCCGGTGAGTGGGACCACTGTAAATCAGCTGTACTTTACCCTCGAGCTCTTCACCGCCGCAGCTGTAACCACACCATTCGTTCAAGGTTCGCTGTTAAGGAGGATTACTATTGAAGCAGACTAATGGGAGGGGGGTGGGGGGTGAATCGGGGGGGGGCGAGTGCCATTATTTTGTGAAGAGTCCCTCAAAGTGGCCTCTGGGGCTTATCGTGGGCAATTAAACAACACAAGAGTAAATGCTTTCTGTGAGTTTTTTCTTTGCCGAATGCTTTTATTTGAAGCAGATTTTAGAAACCTGCATTAACGACGTGCAGGATTAAGTACAGTTTGGCCTCACACAGTATGCATAAATACTTTGTGTTGCAATACTGGCTTTGCTTCATTACTGTGGAGGCTTGAAGTGAGTTTTAAAATATTTAGCACTCAAATTCACAGAGGAACAGGTGAAATGTTGTTTTTTGGGTGCGGCCATTGTTGTAGTTTAACTGTAGTGCCTGAATTTTAGGAACCAGACAATTAGGGTTCCCAGAAGGAAGAGCTCTCTAAATTTGGTCAAGATGTTAAATAATGATTTAGCCTCATGATCGGTTCAGTTTTGTTCACGATCTTGTGGCATTTCGTGTCGTTGCTCTCGGTGTAATAACGCAGTCCTCGCACGCAAAACATGCTTTTAAAGTTTGCCACCTTCATCTTTTGCCTTTGTGCACAAACGTCTTTCTTTGCAACTTCTTTCTTTGAACAGAAAACCCCAAAAGCTCAAGCTGTGCAGTTTTTCTCCTGCGCCGTTGCTTGGAATATTTACCCACATTTGCATACTTAGATTAGTCGACTAGAGCCTCTATGGAAGTGATTCGCAGTGTCATCCCAAATTAGAAACAGCCTGTGGGGGTTGTGACTGAAAATGAAGAACGATTTCATCACCACCCAAATGTCTGCTGGCTTCGTCCGCCCATTTTCCTGTGATACATGTGAATGACAAAGTTGCAATTATGTCATGATGTTATGATGCATCTTGACATTGAGAATTTAAAGAAAAAACTGGACAATAAGTATTTTTTCCAGACTTGACATGTCCCTAATTCTGAACCAGAAACTGCTTTATTGTCAGCAAGATGAAGTTCTGAGTGAATCATTCCTGATGTCGCTGTTCTCGCACAGCGGACGGCTGTCGGCACTGGGAGCGCCACAGCGGAGCCATGGAGGCTCAGGCCCAGTGGGCCGGAAAGTTGCTGCAGGAGTACCAGAAGAGAGCCGAGGCCGCCGGGTTCCCCGGGCCCCAAACTGAGGGGCCCCCAACAGCCAGGGGCTCCCCAGCGAAGACGGTTCAAGGTCAGAAGGCACAGTTATCTCTGATATGTTTTCTTTACACAACTTGTAGATACATATAAAACTACAGATGCAGGCATGAGAAAGTGACTAAAATTTTGCATTTCCACAATCTCGGAGTCCATTTACTGCATTTTTCTAGGAAGTTGAACAACATCTCGCCTTATCAGCAGCCCGTTTGCTCAGCTGTTGCAATCCGTTGACATGTTTATATTTAGGCCGACTCAGACCTGAATCCAAGAGGAGCTATTAATCAGTAATTGAGTCCCAGCGACTCTCAACATGAACCAGGAGGGCAGGTTCTTGTGCAGCCTGTGGAATATGAATAAACAGTCCAGGTAATACTAACAAAAGGACGTTTGGCACAGAAAAGTTGAGGAATTATGTTCATCTCAAGGACGCATCACTTGAAACATTTTTGAAAAATAGCAGACTCAGGATGAGACAATGAAACAAAATGGTTTTAGACACTTCAGACAGATTTTGGTGTACACCGATACTCAAACAGGCCTGAAATACCACTTAACTGCCCGTACAAATGAACATATTCGTGGCAGCTGAAGCTTTTTCATGATGAGAAAAACATAAATACACTCTAACCGTTTCATCTCCTGTTTTTAGACGGACCATCCAGTCCAAAGTCGAACCCCCCGGACAAAGAGCAGGCGGCTGGCAAGAACTCGGCGTCGGCTCCTTCGGGTCCGTCGCTGAAGAGGCTGCGATCGAGCTGCGTGGTGATCAGGATGGACGATGTGGACATTCACCAGGCAAGCTTTCATCATTGACGAAATCTGATTGACCCGCAGGAACAGCAGCCTCGCGTTTCAGAGCAGCACAAACAATCTGTTTCTCATTAGGAGCAATCAGCCTCTGTTTCTTCCCCGTCTGCAGCCAGAGTTCAACTGCAGAAAGAGAAAACAACCTTTTATATTTGGATTTTTATAATTCTTTACATCCTGTTTTGTGTTAATATTCAGGAGCTAGTCGGGCAGTTTTAGTATCGTCAGCAAAGACATTTATTTTTAAATAGTCAATCAGCCCAAAGGCACGAAACTGAGTCATCCACCAGAGAAAAAAAAAAGCAATAACTGGTGATGAAATTATAGTCATGGAGGCTCCCTCATGCTAAATGCTTGAGAAACCGCACAAACGCCTCAATGAGATGATTCAGAGCAGTTTTTTCTGTGACAAACGATAACATCTGTGATCATAAGTGATCAATTGCTTTTTTGGCAAGAGTTAAAATGCTCCATTCATGTCCTTCTCCCGTTGTAGTTTAGGAATCCCTTGTGGTACAAATCCGTTATTCCGCAAACGGTTGCTGGAGCT
>JASSRZ010000053.1:13081029-13097167 GCA_032164315.1 Malacoctenus gilli | reverse complement strand
ATAAGCAGGTGTCGTTTTGTTCCTCTCCCTCTCTCTCCCTCCCTCCCTCTCTCTCTCTCTCTCTCTCTCTCTCTCTCTCAAATCAGCGAAGATACCTGCTGATCCCATCTGGTGCCAGCTCTTTGTGAGTGGGGCAAGTGACACCTGTCTAAATCTGCCCCGGTGACCCCCCCCCCCCCAGTCGGTCCACGCCGTGTCCCGTCTTCGGGCGGCGCAGCCGGCGCTCTCCTCTGGGAGTCGCCCAAACTGGCACCGTGCGTGTCCATGTGGGGGCTTCTCACACCAGCTGTCGGCCTTTTGTAGGTGCCTCCGAGCGTCTGGAATGACCGACTCTCCGAGCATGTGGCTCCACAATAGCTGGTATTTTGCTACCACACCCATCTGTACTCAGCCAACGAGCTGCGAGGTCAGGCAGGTCTCCCTCGCAAATTCCTCGCAAATAAAAGCCAGAATCCAACCGCATTTGAGCAAAGCGACTGTAAATCTTGTTTCTTTGAACCAAATACTTTTACTTTCCTCCTTGGAAAGATCCAGCCTGCTGCAGTTTCACATGCTGTCAGTGTGCGCTGCATGTTTTGGTCGCCTCCGCTGCCTCAGCTCCTGGATTTCTTCTCGGGCTCGCCCCCTGCCGGCCGCCCGTGGTATAGCGCTCCTCCCCAGCACTGGGGCTTCCCGTGTCTATTAGACATTGATCCTGCTGCTGCGTGAGTCATTAGATCCAATAAGCACCACTTACTGAGTTTATGTTGTAATTAGTGCTCCTAATTGCTGGTCTCCTCGTCTGTGAAGGGTTTTTTTTTTTCCAGCGATGCAGATATTCTTTTCCTGAGCCTTCGCCAGATGTTTGTCCTCGCTTCATGCAGGATAAATCATCACAAGTTTAACATGAGGGCAGAAGTCCAGCTCTGGCTGATTTTTCAAGGGTCCTTTTTTTTTTTACCACTCTTCTTAATTTCAGCGATTTTGTCGCATTTCTGTTCTGATATGCAAAAATATGGAGATTGCTTCAGTCCGGGGAAGTTTTCTGACTGAATTCGAACTCTTTAACATGCGAGTTGTTAATGCCAGAATCAGCGCACAGCAGTTTGCAGAGCTTCAGTTCTTCGCTCACCTTCTTCGGTCTTGTAATGGAGAAACTACTCTTATCTTTCTGTCAGTGTTTCAAACGCAGATGCTGTATTTGCTTCGACTTACCGTCTGTCTTCTGCTAAACCAACTAAAAAAACAGTGCCTGAATGTATCTTAAACTTCGACAGCAAAGCTGGAACTCATGACTTCCTGTTGGGTTAGCTGACCTCTGATGACCTCCCACCTGTGTATACCTGCTCCTCTGCTTGCAACATGCTGCCACAGGCATCTGGTGCCTCCAAAAACCACCTGCCATTCATTAGTTCACGCATGTTTGCTCCCGTTCCCCGAACGGCTACCCTGATTCTCCCCTCCAGGCATCACTATGTTCCCTTTTTGTACCTTTCAGCCTCTAATGTGGTGGGTTCTCTGCACGGGTGGGTTCACTCTCCCGGCGTCACCCGTTCCTCCCCCTTAACACACGCGGCTCGGTCGTCTTGTTTTTCCGTTTGTGCTCCCCGCCGCGGCTGCCTCACCTCGCCCGTGTCCTCGGCTCCCCCGACAGAACAACGACAACGAGACGCCGCTGCACTGCGCCGCCCAGTACGGCCACTCGCAGGTGGTGCGGCTGCTGCTGGAGGAGCTGACGGACCCCACCATGAGGAACAACAAGTTCGAGACGCCGCTGGACCTGGCGGCGCTCTACGGCCGCCTGGAGGTGGTGAGGCTGCTGCTCAGCGCCCACCCCAACCTGCTGGGCTGCAACACCAAGAAGCACACGCCGCTGCATCTGGCCTCTCGCAACGGGCACCTGTCCGTGGTGGGCGTGCTGCTGGACGCCGGCATGGACATCAACTACGAGGTGTGTGTGTTTTGGGGGTCTGAGTGTGTGCGGACTGCCGAGGTTTGCCTTCAGTGTTTCTTAATGTTCTGTCATGGCCCAAATCATGTTGAGCGAGTTAATCTGTTCTTGCAGCACTTCCTCTCCCTGCTTCCCACTAAAGCTATGAGATTAAATGTAAAACTCTTAAGCCCTCAGTTCGCCCGCGCTATCAAAGCCCAGCTGGCCTTGCTCCCCCTGGTGGGCCCCTCGGGCCCTCGCTGTCGCCCCCCCCCCCCTGTCAAACTGTGCCACCCATCTGTCCGGAGACACTCTGCCCTGCTTTTACTCCCAGCTTGAAGGTGTCGCGTGTATTCGGCATTCGCCAGTCTCTGCGTCCTGCAGGTTTTCAATTAGCGCGGACCTGTGAGCAAGAAAAGTGGTCGGCTTTGATTCCTCAGCCACGTAATGCTGGTTTATACAAAGAATCACAGGAAACGGCGAATTTTTTCAGTTACTGGGACATTTCTAACAAGAATAAAATCCAGGAGTGAATAAATACTCCCGAATTTGAACCTCTGGTTTGTTTTGCGACATGTGGATCTTGGTCACCTTGTCCCTGTCCTTCACTCTTCTTTCTCTGTCCTGAAATCCTGATTCCTCCTTTAATTTCACCCAATCGACTCCTGCGATGTCACGTCCTCTTCTCTTCATCCCTCCCGCAGACGGAAAAAGGCAGTGCCCTCCACGAAGCGGCGTTGTTTGGGAAGATAGACGTGGTCCAGAAGCTTCTCGGCGCAGGTGAGATCTGACTGCCAGGCCTCGCGACGTCTGACTGAAAAATTGCGCGAACGCGGACCGCTTTTCCCCGTGTCCTCTGCTGACGCTGGCGCCATTCGCCAGGTATCGACGTGAACATCGTGGATCAGAAGGGGCTGACAGCGCTGGACACTGTCAAGGACATGCCCTCTCAGAAAAGCCGACAAATAGCCGCGCTCATCCTCGGTAAGGACCCGAAATGGCCGCAAGGCAGCACCAGGAAGGGTCGCCTTCAAATCACACTGAACAGCCCGTGACGCGAAGTCTCGTTCGTTCTAGGCCACATGACCGGAAAACCCCCCGACATCGACCTCCCGCCTCCGCCGATCCCGCCCCCTCAGGAGAGTCCCAGCCCGCGGAGGAAGGGTGCGATTCGCCGGGCACGTTCCGCAGCACGCGCGAGGACGGCGTCGTGTTTTCCTTTGTTGTTTTTTTGCATTGACGTGTGCGTTGTTCAGGTGATCTGGAGAAGATGAGCGAGCTGATCTCGGGGCTGGCCCCGGGGCCCGAGGAGGAGAGCCCGTACGAGGCCCTGTTCGAAGCCACGTCCTGCCACTCTCTGGACAGCCTCACCAGTGGAAAGTCGTCCGACAGGGACTCGGGGCGGCCCGATAGCGAGGCTGGCAAGGTCAGCGGGAGCAGACCCGAAACCCCACACACAAAATACATACACACTCAGTCGCAAAGGTAACATCCCAAGCTCCCACTAGAGGGAGATAGTGGTCTGCTTTGGAGGAGAGTGGGCAACAGAAGCCCCCTTCACTGACTCTTTTTGTCATCGAGAGCAGGTTGAATTGCATCACTTGATGCTGATGTTGCAAGAGTGAGAAAACGACGAGCTGTCTGACATGTTGAATTCCTCGTCGCGTTTCAGAAGGACCGCCTCACCCACTCGTCTCACGTCGTTCCCGAAGAGGAAGTGAGCTCAGAGGTGAGGACCCAAAGGAATCGTTCACTGTGACGCCACCGACGCCTCACAGCGAGAAAGCGTTTCCAACTTAACTCGGCTGACACGTCGGACACGGTTTTCCGAAGCACAACAAGGCGCGAGCTGTTGGAAAATGATCATCTGTCATCAGGAACAGCAGTTCTATTCGCCACGGTGCTTTTTTCATGCCTGCTTTCGTCACGGTCGGTGCCCCATTCACCCGCGGTCCCATGAATATTCAGCCGCGTTGCCCCGTGGGAGGCGGGCGTAAGACGTAAGACGTGAGGTGGGAGCGCAGTGAGGGCACTAAGGAGGTCTCTGGTCTGAACTGTGGCTCATCATTGGGGTCTTGTTGTTCAGCTTCTATTTTTCTCTATAAAGGAGGAACAAAATAAGCATTACAGAAAGTAAATAGACTTTTCCAGATGTTCACGATGCCTTATTGAATATCTTTTATTTCCTCTGTAGAAGATCTAAACGTCTCAACTTCAAAAAACAAACATTTCAGAGTTGGCTGTGAAGTTTTTTTTTAAATTCTTTATCTTTTATGTCTCGTTTCGGTTCTTTGTCTTTTGTCCGAGTTGCCGTTTTCGGCTCTGTCGGTATAAATGGAGCTTCTGTCCGTCATCTATTTGGCGGTTTCTCCTCCTGCAGGCGCTCTACACGAGCAGCAGTATTGACGAGAGAGGGGAGCACGCGGAGGAGGAGGAGGAGGATCACACGTACGAGCTGCTGCTGACGGCGCAGACCAAAATCCCCCCGCCCAGCCATGATTCCCACTCCCGCCGAGGTGAGCGTGTCCCTAAACTTCAAGGTTCGCTCTTTATCTTCTCGAAATAACAAATGATCTTTTATCAGTATTCTCCCTCCTTTATCACGCCTGCCTGCTTAGTCCCGTTTAAAAGGCCCAAAGATTAATCCGAAGCCAGTCTGACATGGAGAGCGATGATGTCGCCGTGCATAATTCATGACATTATTAGACATAAGGTTTCGCCTTCCCGGCATAAAGAGTCTCCAGAGCAAAAGCTCATCTTTCACTGGGAATGGACCAACGATCACCATTGACGTTCTCACTAATGTCTTTTTGTGTCCACAGATGAAAATACGCTTCAGTCTTCCAACAGTGTCCTACCTCAGGTACGCACGACGCTCATTCTTTTGGGACTTTTTGCACTTTATTGTGAAATTTGAGCTGCAGAGCAGTGAGAATGTCCCAGTTTTGTGCTCGTGTGGGGTTTGCATGTTCACCCTGTGGAGGAAGTTTTCTCCACTGGGACCCCGGTTTCCTCCCACGGTCAGAAAACACCCACATGAGGTGGATCCAGGGGTGGGCAATCCTTGTTTTCAGTGCGTCCCAGCTTCATCACTGCTCGTCATCAGGCTCCTGCCGCAGAGCTGCATGACGACGCCAATGAGAGTCAGCTGAAAACGTGCAGGGCTGCGGCCCTCCAGGACCAGGACTGCCCACCCCTGGGTTAATCGATGGCTCTATATCGTCTGTAGGCGCGACTATAACGCGTCCCTCCGATGTTCGGGCGACCCGTTCACGCTGAAGGCTGACTTCACCCAATGTGAGCAGAGGCTGACTTCTGTTTCACCCCGATTGCAAAGCTTTGTGGAAGATGAATGGATGAACGACTTTGTAATGCAGGTTTAATGGCGGCCCGGCGGCGGATCGTGACCGCACGGGCTCAGCAGGTTGCGCAAGATTGAGTCGCATGTCTGCAGATGATCCTAAATCCCCCCCCCCCCCCCACCACCTCCACCACCACCACCACCAACCCCCCGTGACTGTGTGTCTGTATAAACCTGCCGGCTATATTTATTGCAGCCATCTCCCTCTACTGCCTTTTTATCTGTCATCCAGTTAGCGGCTTTTTATTATCATGGCTGCCACCCACCAAGGACCCCCACCTGCTGCCCACAGTGTCTGCTCCCGCTTTTTCCCCCATTTCAGGCTTCTATTGGATTAACTGGGCCCCTCGGCCGCCCAATCATAATGAATGTGCAGCTCTGTGTCATCTGGGCTTTAATCTACAGCCCTCTGAGCTTAGCCACAGCGCGGCTGATGTGGGCACCACCCCTGCAACGCGAGCAGCAGCTCTCTTTTTATCAGGCCGAGCGGATGTTTACCCCGACTTATTGATGCCTGACCTGCCGGAGGCCAGTTTTGTTTGGTTGGTCACTTTTGGGGGAGGGGGGTCAGCGTGCGTGCGTTGACTCGGCTCGTGTCATTTTTTTCCTGTCCCCTCTTTAGCGTAAACACTCGGCTCCGAATGACCTCAGAGCCCCGAACAAGACGAAGGACAGCCTGCACCCGCCGGGACGGGCGGGCCCTCGAGCTCCGGGAGGTGAGTAACATCTCCGTCCTCGGATTTAGGTCGCCTAATGGGGTCCAGCTGCTACTGCTGGCGCTGCTGCGGGTGGGAGAACCAAAGACGAAACTGGACACGTCGGAGCCGGGCGCGCCGACGAAACGGGAGAAATTACATGTGAATTTGATGCGCTCGAGATGGGCCGGCTTGGATTAGCGCCCGGCGTGGAACGCCTGATTGGCGTTCTCCCGGCAGCCGAGCGGATTTGGCTCGTTGGGGGCGGGCTGATTGACATTCTCTGGCGAGTGGGCCAGGCTCGTGTTCTTTGCCAATATGAAACTGAATTCCTGATCAGATTGTGACGTTCCCGTCTCTCTCTCTCTCTCTCTCTCTCTCTCTCGCTCTCGCTCTCGCTCTCGCTCCGAGGCGAGGCCCGGCTTAAAGCCGGATGTGCCACGTCATCCAGTCAAGCATGGAGGGTGCAGATACATACGGATATCTTCATAGAATAAATGGGTTTTTCTGGTGCGTGTTGGTGAGAGGAAGGGCATCTTGTGCAAGCTGATGTTTGCAGGAGAAACTGACAGTTTGGGGGCAATTTCATCCTTTTGGGGAGAATATTTTATGACTTTTGGAACCAAAATAAACAAATATAACTTAAACTATGACCGGTGTAACTTTATCTATCTTTTGATCATGAAAATGGTCTGATTTAAAAAGAATATATACAGTTTTTTCTTGAACTTGAGATGAAATGGTTTTTTACATTTTCTAATGAATATTTTGATTACAATTTCAGTACTCTGAGGACAAAGTCATGTGATGCACATCACAGAGGTAGATTCGTGTTGCAAGCGGAGATTTGCATAAACTGTGACTGTGTGATTGCTCTGTTTGTCCACAGTTATTACATTTACTTTAAATAGCCACTCCCACCTCTGTCAAGCTTGCTTTTGAAGAAATCTTGACCTCAATATCCAAATGCATGAACGCAATCGGCTTATTCATCTTCGTGGATACAGACTGAAGTCCTGCTGATGCAGCAGCCGTTTAATAAACCCCGAGATATTTGTCCCATGAATAGATGTGAGCCAGTCAACACTTGTTTTAGCTCAATATATGCATATAAAACATGGGGCTGCAGGGAGTTCCTGACTAAAACAAGAAAGCACAGTTTTTCCTTATGCTTCCTCTCCGTAATAAAGCACTTGATAGATTTTTGTTTAGACAGAAAATATCTGTCACTGTGACCAAAGATAATGGTTTCGAAATAGAGTGTGTGAAGTAGAAAGCAGTAACAACATTTGCGCTGCACCTTGAATTTGGTCCGTTCGTGCACACAATGTTTTTGTGGCGTCGTCACTCATCCCCGACGCAAAAACCGCCGGCTCAAGACTCTACGTTCGCTAAGTATTCAACTCTGTAAAAAGGAGCTTTGTCAGTGCGTCACTTTCGGGACTGGATGTCAGTTGGATTATGTGTCCTCAGTGAGGGAAGTGTGAAATTCTCGAATGCCTTTTCATTTCCTTTGTTCGTCATCATCTCTGGATCACTCTAATCGTCGCCATTCCTCTTTTTCTCAACCGCAAAACCACCAGTTTTTCTTCCCCTCTTCTGATCTTTTTTCATGCCAACTCCAGTGTGTGTTTTACATTTCTCTGCGTTCCATAAACTCGTGAATCCAGCCGAAATTACTGGCCGAGTTTGGCTCGCGCGGACATAATTCGCGGCTGTAACCGGAGGCGCTTTTCCTCTGCGGGTTTGTGCCGCCGTGCGGACGCGCTCTGCGGCAGGTGGAGGATATATGCACGGTCAGCTGTATGATCCCTGTTTATTACCTGTCACCAGGACGTTGCTGCTCTCAGCAGGAATGCAGTTGTTTTCCAGCAGATTCCCACCGTCCTGTCGCATTTTATGGGCTTCACGAAGGAATTTCCTCCCAAGTCGTAACATCCCATGAATCTCCATGGATAGTATGAGGAAGAAACACACACACACACACACACACACACAGCTCCTATTGTACACAGTTATGAGTAGCAATAGAAAAGGCTGGGTTTTATTGTGTACTTGATGCTCCGTTAATCTCCAGCCAGGGTGCAGTTTCATCTCTTCTGGCCTTTGTTGTGGAGCTGCAGCTTTTACAGTTCCTGCGCCGCTGCGAGTGTTTGTTTCGGGAAACGCGCTCTTGTTTGTGCAGCATTTATGAAACGCACTCCAGAGGGACGCCAACAGCTGGCTGTGGAGCGGATGGAGACGGAAAGCACCTGTTTATCTGTGACACAGTTCCGCTGCATATTTTAACGCGAGACTTTGTTGCGTTGTGTGTAAGATGTGTTATAAGATTAGATACTGGGGCTCAGGAGAAGGGCGGCTGTTCTCTGTTGACTCCTGCTCAGTGCTTTAATTAAAATCCCCCCACATCAGAAGGACTGCGACATACCAGCAGGATGAAGTGAAGTTCTTGACTGATGATCTCATCTTATTTACTTCTGATCGACGGCATAAACGGGTTAATTTTTTGTGGACAGACTCTGAAACTGGGGGTTGAAGCCCAAATAAAACAACGCATACACAGTGAGAACATGCACCACGCTATGGATAAGAACTGACTGCTTTTATTTTGAAAAGGCCTGTGATTTACTTACCAAAAACCAAAAGGTCCAGACCTTTATCAAGGCCAAAAACACAGTTTGTCCTGGTGGAAAAACACCAATATTTGTGGAGAATATAGTTTTTGGGCCGTATTTTTCTGCAAACTTTCCAGATGCATTCAAACTTCGTACAAGTACAACAGGCGAAGTATTTGTACCCTGGCTCCGAGACTGCAAGCCAAACATGACATCAGCAGTCAGAAATGGACCTGTCGCAGCCAAACGAAATGCACATTTCACATCTGCTGTGACCTCACCCATCTGTGAGCGCTACAATAACACCCGCCTCGTGTTTGTTCAACTCTGCGGTGGAAAACGTCCACAAACGCGGTGGCGGCGGTGGCGACGGCGGTCCCTGAAAGGGTTAAGACGTCCGTGTGCGATAGTTGGAGCCACGCTGATGTGCTCATAGGGCGTTCACACTCCCGAGCTGCCAAGGAGAGGGTGGGTGTTTGGCTGTGATCTTGCCATGTGTGCACAGTACACTCACTCACCCCTTATAGCACACACAAACACCCCCACACACACGGACACGCACACACACACGCTTTTATGTGTCCAAGTGTTTAGTAACTTGTGAAAATCGAGGTCGGGGCGTTGTTTGGCGCACACACCCTCGCCGCAAATGGTCCCTGAAAAGGTAATGAGGTAGTTTTGGAGCGCTCAGTGCAGATAGTCGACTCTCACAAAGTGCTCTTTTGATGTTTCCACCCCCCCCACCCCCCCTCGTTTGGCGATAGCGCGGCCCGAGCGCGCCGCGTGTCCAACACGAGACCGTCCCCCGCCGTTGAAGGACAAACAAAGTGCTGCGGCAGGTCGCTTCTTTCCTGCGGTGTCGCTGGCCCAGATTCGCTGTCACCCAACACCCCCCCACCCCCGACCCCGTCACCCTGGCGGGGACCGTCCCCTCCCGCGCACGGCCCGCGTGCACGCACTCCTGCGCCATGTGTCACAGGACTAATTATCGGGAGTCCGGCTGCCGGAGGACAGGGTGATTCAAATTTCCATTCCTGAGCCACCATCAGGCGCTCGAATTAGAAGCCGGAGAGCACAGCGGGCTGCCGGTCGCACCGCAGACAACAGCACGCATCGCTGCAGCGACAAAAGGAAGACAACTACATGAGTGGGCACGGGCTTGTCGAGGGGGGGGGGTTTCTTCTTCTCCAGAGCGTGGATGACCACGGGCGCGGAGGCTGATTTGATTGCCTAAAAGAGGCTTAGGTGGCTGTAATTCCTTGAGGAGAGGGAGGAGGTAAATCTAACGGTCTGTAATCGCGTTGCCATTAAGTTTCATTAAGGAGCTGTTTTTCCATCGAAGGCGGCAGCCAGTGTAAGTTTTTAACCTCTTATTTAACGATCATTTCTCTAACACTTGTAATTCCCGTGACAGCTCAGTCGGTCGTACGTCTCAGTGTTCAGAAGGAACAGCGGGCCCCCGCGTTCAGAGTTTGACTCGGTTCAGCTGCTGTTACAACATACATGCAAGTCGGGCCCCAGCAGAGAGACGTCAGAGGGGGCTGCAAGCTGTGCTTGGTATTCGCTCCTTTCTCCAGCCAACATACGCCTTCTCCCTTCTCCTCGCTCCGTCTCGTCTCTCTCTCTCTCTCTCTCGCTGTTTTTCTCTCCGTCACTCCTGGTAGGAAACAATTACAGATCTGTTTCAGGGCTTGTGTGGGTGGTTTCTTAATAGCCCGGCTCTAAAGAGCTGCCCCTCAGTTGGATCGCCACTTTGCAGCTCTCACAAACTTCGTTCCTTTCTGCCCTTGGCTGATTTTCTTCCTCCTCCATTCTTTGCGTTTTCCAGACAGCGCCCAGACCGGCCAGGATCAGGGAGCAGGTGTCCCCGAGCAGTTCACCGGCCTCCTGCACGGATCCTCTCCGGTCTTCGACTGCCGCGAGGAGCCCTTCAGGCTTCCAGGCGTGGCGCCGGCCAAGCAGGGGCCACCGGAGTCCAGGAAGCCCGCCAAAGTAAAAGAGGAAGCAGCAGCAGCATCAGCAGCAGCAGCTGCCCCGCCGCCCTGCCGCCCCAGCATGGCCGCCATCCTGACCGACTGCGACCCGAAAGCAATATACGCCACTGTGAACAAGGAGCCCAGAGACTCCGCCGCCGCCGGGAGGATGCGGCCCCCCGGGGACCTCAAGCTGGCGCGCAGCCTCTCCAAGTCGGACTCGGACTTGCTGGTGTCGCCGCCTAGCGAGGAGGAAGGAGGGCTGGGGAACCGGAGCGAGTCCGTCTCCAACTGCAGCGCCGGCAAGAAGAGGCTGGAGAAGTCGCCGTCTTTCACCTCCGAGTGGGACGAGGTGAGTTTGCGCTCGTCTCGCGTCACTCTGTGTCTGTGCTCGTATGTTGACGCTCTGTGAAAGTTTTCAATCCTGGAACGCACTCAAACTTTGGATTTCCCCTCCCCAATAATTTTACCTTTCAGCTGTTTAAACACAGAACAACAAATATTCTTTATTCTTCCACTCTGTCAGCTGGAAGCCCGTCTGCTGCTGTGAGTTTGAAAGCAAACGGATATGAAAAAATAATGGAAAAAGGTGCTCGTCTGCTCAGATTTGGCTCCATGTTTATTCACGAGTTTGCTCCGAGATTTTGAGACACCGGCCCCCGAAATGGTTTTGTCGTCCCCCCCGCGCGCGCGTTTGTTACCTCGGCGGCAAAGCCATCACTAAATATATCCCCACCTTCATTCAGCACTTGAACGCTTTGTCTGGGATGCAGATAAAGAGCCGCAGCGAGGAGAGATTAGAGAGGACAAGAAGATGGGGATAAGAAGACGGCCGAGGGGCTGAAAGAACGAGACAAGAAGCGACAGAGATTTGGAGCTTCAGGTTTATACAGGACTTGGAAGCAACTTCTCTGTCTCTCTTGCTCTCTCTCGCTCTCTTTCGCTCTCTCTCACTCGCGCGCTCTCTCTCTCTCGCTCTCTTTCGCTCTCTCTCGTTTGCTCGCTCTCTCTCGCTCGCTCTCTCGCTCTCTTTCGCTCTCTCGTTTGCTCTCTCTCTCTCGCTCTCTCTCTCTCTCTCTTTCGCTCTCTCTCGCTCTCTTTCGCTCTCTCTCGTTTGCTCGCTCTCTCTCACTCACTCTCTCTCTCTCTCGCTCTCTTTCGCTCTCTCTCTCTCGATGTGTCCGTCAATCTCTGTCTCTCTCTCTCTCTCTCTCTCTCTCTCGATGTGTCCGTCCGTCTCTCTCTCTCTCCCTCCCTCTCTCGCTCGCTCTCTCTCTGTCTTGCTTTCTCTCGTCACCTTTTTTCTGACTTCTATTGTGCTTCGGATTCTGAACTGAACTCCGTTACAGCTACTCGTTGGACAGACGTCTGCGGTTACACAAGCCCGAACAGCTGACGAGGTTTTTCTTCGAAGCGTGTTCCTTCAACAATCGTTTTGTTGTTGGCAGAATTAGAAAAATATCCGCTAAGCCTCCCGCCTCAGTTTTGGCTAAGCTTGCCACAAATGTCTCGGTAGCCCCACCCCCCTCCCCCTCCTCCCCCCACCATGCTTGCATTGTTTCTGCCCGCGACGACACGCGCCTCAGCTGACGCCGTCGTCCACGAGAGACGGTTCACCTTTCGATTTTACGACGCTCGACACGGCGCCGCGTCGGGTGGCGCTCATAATGCGCTGGCTCTCAAGAGATTGGGAGATTGTGTTGCTGCCCCGTGTTGCTTTACACAAGAACCATCACCTCCCCCCCACCCCCCCGGGTCGATATCTCAGACTTCTGTGCGCCGGCGTTCGAACGCAGGTGGTCAGTTTTATACGCTGCTGACTTGTAGCGCTGATTGAATATTAACATCATGCGACTCCAAAGCCTCCGAGTCTCTTATTGTCCCCGTTTGCACTGTGTTTTGGGGCTGCGCTGCAAACAAGTGCTGATGAATTATGCATCATGGTTGCAACGTTTTGCTTCGTCCTGGACTGTTGCTGCCTTCTCAGAAGGCAAAATTATGTGTTTGCTTCCCTCGTCCGTTCGATGAAAGCGGCTCGTTATTGTTGTTGTTTTGGCCACAAACTGCCAGATGTTGCTGCGGCCCGCTACAGACGCTCGTCGGTCAAAATAGTACAGCAACACATCGAAAAATATACAGCCACATAATGAATGATACATTTGTATACGTGATATAGGCGTGCATATAGTCTAAAGACACTTTAACACATGTATGAACCACAAACAGCTAAATTTTCATTGAAAGACTCAATTCGTTCAATTTTTCTTGAGTTTCTACATTTCTTTACACACAATCAAATAGCATTATAAATTGATTTATTTTGTTCAATTTTATATGTATAAAAAGCACAATTCCTTATGAATTGCTCAAAATGTAAATATACAACAATCATTTAAGAACAAGCTGTCAGTGCACATTCTTTACATGTAAATCTGTTTTTCCGTATGATTGTTGTTCCTAAATATTTAACCACGAAACAAAAACAAGACGAATGTCATCTGTCGCCACGTGACGTATGGCAGGAAATATCTCGTCCTTCCGTGCGGAAGCCTTTGAATCACATTCATGCAGGGCCGCAAACTGAGCCGAAGTTTACTCTGACTAAAAATATTCCTGTCAACGCTCCCGTTTTGGAGCGGCCGGCGTGCTGCAGCCCCTTCAGCGGCTCGTCTTCGCAGCCCGGAGGTGACACCTTGGGAGCTTCGGCAGTGCGACCCTTCGTCTTTGAGACTTTATGGGAACGATCCGCCGTTACGTCTTCTGTTCCTCTCTCCTGTTTGCGAGCTTCACCTCAGTTTTGTCTTTCTCGCCGATAAATGGAGCACGCTGGCAGAAGACTCTTTTCCCTTTGTGCCCTCAGGATTTCTCTGACTTCTTCCAATAAATACTGAACATTTTCCCCACAAGAAGTTTTTAGATACAAGAAAATATTCTCAGTTTTTGAGATATTCCGCAAATACAGTCGTTGGTTTTGTATTGGCAAAAAATGAGTGAAATGAAAACATTTCTACCACCTGAAGAGAGTTGAAACTGCAACAATTCACAATGTCGATTTGCAAGCAAATGTAATTTTTGAAGGAGATTTTTTATGAAAAACTTCGTTTTTTTGAGCAAGAACGCTGAATCTGTCTTTTTTTTCAGCCTGCTGTCATCAAAAACAATAATTTCTTGTTTCACCTCAAGTTTCTCCCAATGAGCTGTTGTTATTTACGTGGCTTATACTTTACTCCAAATGTTGTTTTTTGTCATAAAACACAAACTCTGAGCCGGTTTCCTCTTCGCGTGGGACGCCGTCATCCCGTCGGGTGAAGGGGGGAAAAAAAGTGCAGCGTGTGCTTGAATCTTTTAATCCCTCCTTAAGAGTATCTGATTGCAGGCGGACCACTGTACAGACTAATTACGCAGTTTAATGAAGACCTCTTCAGTCGGCACCTGAGGGATGTGCCCCCTGAGAGCGCGACAGGATTTAGGCGGCCATGACATTACTTGGTTATTGGAGATCGGTGGTCCTCGCCAACAGCCTGTAATCCTCCTGCAGCTCCTTCTACCCCCCCCCCCACACACACACACACACTTCTTTCGACGGTGCCCCTGCACAGATAACTCAAACAGAGCGAGCGTCACAAGTGCCGGGGAACAGGTTGCATTCTTGGCCGAAGCAACAGATCTTATCAGGGAAACGGAGATGCGCTTCAGGCAGTGGCCTCGTTTTACTGCGTGCCACCACCGCAGCGCGTGCTAGCCAGAGAACTGGGCAGTTTGAGGTCCGTCCGGCGGCCCGAAGGCTTCTTTGAAGTCTTTTAAGTAGGCTGCTGGCAGATCGCACTGCAGCGCGTTCTTAATTATTCATCCGTCCCGCGAGGACGTGTTTTTATTTACTTTCCAGCCAGTCAGCCGCACAATGGAACCGCTCCGAGGTTACGATAGCAACACGGCTGCACTTGAAAATATCAGTTTTATATTCGTTACTGCAGAGAAATGTACATTTAGAGGCTGGTACGTGTGAATTTGATGCTTCTGGTGTATAAACAGGCTTGTCGTCGTGTTCCCGGCCTCTGCGCATACGAGGATCTTCCTCGTTCTCACCCACTTTTTCATCTTCATGTGTTTGTACCTCTGCTGGGAGGCTTTTTGCTCCGTTCGTTTGTCCGTAAGCAAAATTCACTGTCACATTTTCCAAGAAATGAAGGATCGAGGTCGAGATTTAGTCCGTCGTAATGCACAATGAGGACTCGACTCTGTCAAACCATTGATTAGGAGACTTGGCTGAAATGAAAGGAGCTATGTGATTGGTTCTGAAGGGTCAGGAACAAGCGGGTTCGATTCTGGGGGGTGGTCCAAAATCATAAAAATCGACCTTTCTGTCGAGTGTTATGAGCATTCTGCCCCTTTAAGAGAGTTCGATGTGTAGCAGGTTGGAACAGGAACAGCTGGATGGAGGTTTGCGCTCTCTCTGGTGTTTTTGGTGTCCTGAAGCGCATCACAGGGCGTTATCGTGGCGAAGCTGCAGATGGGCATTCAATACACATGGATATTGATGTCCTAATGCTTTATTCAGGTGGTGTCGGCAGTTTTTAGGTGTGAAAAAGACTGTCAGCTACACCCACAGACCTTAAAATGATGCACAGCAGGGGGCTGATTTTGAACCGCAGCGGCTTGGAGCTGAAATGTGCAAAATTGAAGCTCTCTGACTGTAAAAAGACGAATGGATGCGGTTAACTTTCTCCGGTGGTGATGATTCTACGGCGTGTTTCGGTACGAGTGGCCGACATGCTAATGAAGCTGGATGTTCTTCACTCCAGCTGTTTATTCAGGGGCAGGATTCTTGAAGCAGTTGTTACTTCTTGGGTGGCAATTCTTGTCTCCCCTCCATCCCTGAGCCTCACCCCACGTCGATAAACTCGTGAGGTCGTTTTTTTCTCCCCGCATGAATAGTGATTCGGATTTTCTGGGAGTTCTGCGCTCGACGCGGAAGCCGCGAGCCTCGAATCCTTCTTCTGCTTTGTTTTTTTCCTCTCGGGGGAAAAAGGCGTCCGCTCGCTTGAAGTGGAAATGTTCAGACCCCGCCGACGTAAAGTGCATGGCGAATGAGACGGGCGCGTGGGGGAAGGTGGTTAAAGTTTGATTGGGCGTCGCCGAGCCTGCACTCTTCAGTGATGTCGGCAGCGTCCTGTGGAAATTGAGAAGTCGCCCGCTCCGTTTGTTCCCCCGGCCGGCCTCCGTCGCTCCGTCGGCAGGCAGAGTTCAGCTTCGCTGTTCCTCCTTTGAAGCCGCTGCCGCAGCCTTCCGCTGGTCACGGCTGGCTGCTCGCGCTACAGAGCTCTGTGGCGGGCCGGCTGGAGGTGGAGGGGGTCTCAGGACATTACCAAAGCCGCCCTCTGATACACACACACACACACTGTTTTCTCAACATCTTTCTCTTCTTGTCATCTGGTTTGCTAAATATTCCAGTTCTCACACACCCTTCTCTCTCTCTCGCTCTCTGGCTCGCTCTCTGGCTCTCTCGCTCTCTCTCTCTCTCTCTCTCTCTCTCTCTCTCTCTCTCTCTCCCTCTCTCTCCCTCCCGCCCCCCCGCGGGGGGGGGG
>JASSRZ010000053.1:13037179-13080893 GCA_032164315.1 Malacoctenus gilli | reverse complement strand
GTGTGTGTGTGTGTGTGTGTGTGTGTGTGTGTGTGTGTGTGTGTGTGTGTGTGTGTGTGTGTGTGTGCGCGCGCTGGTGTGGAAAGCGCATGCAAATGCAGGGCTGGTCCCGCTCCTTACAATCACACTGAAGATGACAATCCAGGGGGCACATTGTGTGGGCCAGCGCTCTGAGAGCGCCACAGATGGGAGGAGAGAGAAAAGGAGGCAGAGCGCTCCACGCTGAGCCGGGAGGAGAGGCCCCCACCGTCCACTTCCCCTCTTCACTTGCTAACTTCATTTTCGATTGGCGCGCCACAGATCCAATAGCCACTATGAAACCGGCTTTTGTGAGTATTGATCCCCTTGCAGGCAGCAGCTCTTGCCCGAGGCTCATTAATCTTGTCTACCTGCTCTGAATGAATTGAATGAGGGAATAATTAATTCGTTTAAGCTTTTTTTTCACGGATATTATATTTCTTGTGAAGCCTCTTTGGCTGCTAGGCGCAGATAGAAGTGGCCTAATTTGCTAAGTATCGGAACGGGTGAAAGAAGGCTCGTGTTCCCTCGCATCTCTTCCTCGTGTTGTTTTGTTTTCCTTTTGAGAACTTTCTGCTGTCTTAAATCTTCCTTTATGAACCAATTGCAGGTTTGTGGAGTTACATTTTGGTGTTTGTTTTTGTGGCCTTCCTGTTTATTATGGAGGAATCTTATTCATGTGACCTGCAGAGATCAAACCTGTGTGTTTGTGTGTGTGTGAGTGTGTGTCAGAGCCCCGGTGCAGCCGGCAGGGGAAATCTATTCTCTAATCCCCACCAGGGCAAGAACGGGGGTGGGGGGGTGGGGGGCACTGGGAGCTGAGACGAGCTGCCACAACTTAGTTTTAGCTCAAGTCACAAAAAAGGAACTAAATCTTTGGTTTGTTTTTCTAAACTGGGATAAAATGTCCTCTGGGAATATGCGGACAAGGTGTTCTTGGAGTTTTTGTTTGAAGGTGCAGCGTCGTTAAAAAAAAAAGGGAAGCTGGACGGCGGCGGGTTATTTCAGGAGGACGTCGGCGAGGCTGCTGACGGCGCTTTGTCCCGCGGTGGCATTGAGATGTTGGCACCCGCCTCAGACGCCGGCGCGCTCGTGTTCTTCCCCCCCCTTGATGCCGCTCATGAGGTCCCCAGTTTTTCTTCCAACCCCGTGTTTTGGTGCCAGCTCGCCAATTTGAGGCTGACCAGAGGTCCGGGGACGCGCCCCCCCCCCCCCCCCCCCCCCCCTCCGCCTTTTGTTTCGGCCCCCGACGCGCCGTGCCAGGCGCCCTTCAGCTCGCTCGCCCGCCGCCGCTTCCTTTTCGCCTTTTGTTCGAGGCTGTTAATAAAAAGACAGTTTGTGTTTTGAAGTCCCGGGGGGAAAAAAAGCAGCGGCGGAGCTTTGTTGCTCGGTCATCCGGCAGCGGCGGGCCGACTGCGAGGAGCGTGATAAATGGCTTGGTGCGTCTTTAATCTCACGCTGGCCATCGCTCGTCACCGCCGGCTCTTCAGCTGTTGACCTCCACCTCGCCGGTGACTTCTGACCCCGCGCATTGTGTCTCGCCGCCGGCGCAACAATGGACGCCTCTCTGTTTCAGGTCTCGCATTGATTCGCATTCCTCGCGCTCCCTTTCGATTGATTCTCACGCCGCCGAGCGCCTCAGTCTTCCACTCAGAGGCCTTTTCTTGTTGTAGATGTGATTTACCTTGAGGAAATCACTGGACCGTATCCCCTGATAAGGATATATATATATATATATATATATATCCAAGCTGCCTTTCACGGTGGCTGGTTCTTAATCTCATTCGACCGGCCTGAATTCCCCTTTTCCATTATACTGGACGAGCCGATGCGCCACGACGGAGCTGCGTTGCTTCTCCTCCATATTCAGATTTACATTTGACTCAAACAAGCCAACAAAGCAGCTTCACTGCGGTCCGTCTTCCCCAGCAGCTGATTGAACCTTTTCGAGAAGGCGTCCTGAGATCGCCGCACGTTCCGACCTCCGCGTCGCCGCGCTGGCGTCCTCTGTGACGTGCAGTTTCAAACCTGGCAGTTTGAAACTGCATGTTGGAGTCAGATCGCGGCTCCTGATCCCCCCCGGCTCTGTCAGTAGCGTCATCTCCGTCGGTAACCCGCGCTGGTCACTTTACGAGACAAAAGGCAAGAGCTGGTCCTCGTTAACTCGGCGGCTGCGTCTGATTTCTGTGCTATTTGCAGATAGGATCAGTAAATAATGTCACTGTTCTTATGTGGCTTCTGTTAGCTTTGGCCCGCTGAGGTCTAATAATCCAGGTTCAAAGGCAACACGGACTCTTATCACAGCTCTTTTATCTTGATGCTGCGTAGTTTTGAGCTCAACTGGAACACGTAATCTCCCCCTTTGCAGGAGCTGTGACCTTTCCAAGCACCAGAGTGTCATATTGACATCTACAATAAAGAGAAGTTGTGTTTTCGATGCTGTTTGACACCTTCGGATTGTGTTGGCTGAAGCTGCTGGTGCAAAGCAGGTCCAGACTCTTGACTGTGATGCTGAAGATGCATCGCAGCGTTTGACAGCAGGCAGGAAACGTCTCCGTTGAGCCTCACGTACAGAAGTCATCAGACTTTCAAACATCGTGTGAGAAAAGCAGGAGATTAATGTTAACGACTCCGCTGCTTCCCTAGATGATGTTTTTTTGGCACAATCCAGAAATTAGATGATAGAATTATTTGTTCTTTCTTTATTCCGAGGTGCCGCTTAAGACCTGGAGCAACACGTATGGGACTTCAAAGTGAAATGCAAATTGAAAGCACTTATGTGATGCCAACATTTAAAGACCCCCTCACACATCAAACTCGCTTGTCCCTCCCTAAATACTTAGCGAACAGATTAAACCAGGCAGCATTCAGCTCATCTGCATAGATTAAAGTATTTCTTTGACAATTTTCCGAGGTTTTTTCGGAGGGTTTTGTCGATCTGAGTTTCAGCCGGTGCGACTCGGCGCAGTCGCTCAGCGTCTCAGTGTGGAACAGCACAGAAGTGATGAAGATTCGGTCACGTACTGATGATGTGTTGTGATAACGTGGAAGCACAGAGGACGAGCGGCTGTGGCTTCATGCCGTGTTTTTACTCTTGCACCGTGTTCCATGTGAATCCAGCTCTCTTCCTCCTCCTCCTCGTGTGTGCAGAGATTATTTTACATTAGACGCACATTTCCTGCTGAGTCATGTGGAGGGTTTTTTGCTTGGGGTTGTGGGATGTTGTCAGTCCTCCATCATCGCCACTGCTGTTAAATGACTCGTATAGGCGAGGTGCTAAATAGGGATGAAGGTTATCTGAGGGACTTCGGTGGCTAATCTACCATCTGGTCAATATGCAGGAAGCTAATCAGCACTACGGCACATCAGGTAGAGGGACCAGAGAAATATCATTAGTGCACGACACTTTATCTCTTCTTTTATTATTATGGACATTTAACGAGGCGTTTTTATTCTTCTTGGACGTACATGAACAGCAGGAAGACGTTAGTCACTCAGCGGCCTGACAGAGGGTCTTATTAAGACCTTGAGGCACCCCCCACCCCCATTTTTTCAGCCTAAAAATAACTCTCTGGCGATCTTGAACTGTCGGAACCTAGGGTGCAATACCCACAACTGAACAGCAGATGGCAGCGACACCATCGTACAAGAGATCAGTTAGCGCAAGCTACCTTGTTAAAGTGCGAATATGTCAGGAAATTGTTGTTTTCAGAACGTAGTCGTACTTTTTTTGCTCTTAAGACATCTTGAAATTGTCGTTTGAACTGGTTTGACCCGCCTGTTCTCGAAACTCATCTCCGTGACGCTCACTTTTCACTTCAAAATGCATCTTTGTGTTGAACGTGCGACTTGTCGGACAGACGGTTTCTGTCAGCCGAGTTCAGGATGTGACATGAAAGCAGGACAAAAGCGCAAACTCCCGACTTCTCTCCCAGCAGACAGCGACGGCTTCCTCCACCACTGCCCATCGGAGGTCTAAGTCCTATGAAAGCGTAAGATGCACGTCTCCCTACGAACGCCGCCGGTTCCTGTTACTTTCCGGGGGGGGGGCTCGACTCTGTCCTCTTCTGGGGAGATGGGATCCTGTCAGGCTTCTGGAGCCCCTTATTGAAATGACATAACCCGAGCGGTTATTCATTCCCTGTGGAAACCTGGCTGGGGATTCGGGATTCGGTGCGACGGGCGCTCGACGCAGCCTCGTTCCTCGTGGTGATAGTTCTTTCTCTGCTCGTCCGACAAACATTTTTTTCCCTCCTAATTACAAAGCGTTTCAGTCCAAAGCCTACACACGCTGATCGATGACGAACAAATGTAGATTTTGCTCCCCTGATGGCGTTTTACGGCCTTATATAATTATAGTAATGGTGGACATAAAACCTGTCTGGGGGGGCCTTTTGAGCCGGTGCCAGGACGGTGGCGTCCAGATGAAACGTCTCCAACAAAAGCACAATAAAAGATGCCTCCTCGCTCGAGTTCTCCTACGACGTGACTTCATCCTCGGGGGGGCGGGGGGGACCAGAGTGATGGGTGCGACAGCGGGGACGTCATTCTCCTCGTGTCTTTAATTCACTCACTCCGTCCCCGCATGTTCGGCCCCCCTCCGGCTGTTTCGAGTCGCAGACTCATGTTTCTGTGATGTGACAGGTGTAATACTGCAGCTCCACGGCCCACCGATGCTTACCCCCCCCCCCCTGCTTTTTGAGGGAAATGCTCTGTTGGAGTCCAAACTCGTGCATGTGTATGACAAGTGGATATTAGTGACGTGCTGGTGATGCTTCCATGCATTCAGCAGCGATGCATGAAACTATTGGGGGTATCTGGGGGTCTTTTCAGCTCTCGCTTGCTCTCCTTCCTGTTTTGTGGACCTAAAGTGTTTTATTTTTGTGTAACTGAGGCGCAAAAATGCCTCAGTTGACCTGAAACATCTGCTAAAACGGATGATCGGCACGAGTACAATTTTCGATTCGTTTCTTTTTATTTCTATCGATTGGGAGACTGGAACGTTCGAGGGACGCAGTCTTTCCTGGCTGCACTCCCTCGTCCACGGTGACACAATAACAATGACTGATTTATTGTGACCATAAATAATACTCAAAGGCAATCAGCCATTGTTCCGTTTCTTGAGGTGCCCTTGACGGTATTTATTTATATCTTCATAAACCCGCCGCGACCGTCTCTCCTCTTATTGTTAGGACTCTGTCATTCACTCCTGCAGGGTGGCTGTGACGTGTGTTTCAGGCATGGTTGGAGGAGGGGGTGAGGGGGCAAGGGGGGAGTCCCCCCCCCCCCCCCCCCCGTGATTCTTTCGGTGACGGGTGGGGGCCAAACTGCGGCGACTCCTCCCGGCTCTTACCTCTGTCCTCTGTTCCTGCCCGCAGATCGAGAAGATCATGACGCTGATTGGTGCAGGCATCGATTTCTCCAGAGATCAGCAGTACGCCACACCAGGTACAGTATGAATATATGACTCCTAATGAAAGCATTAGCAAGAACATAGAGTTCAGATCAGGGAGAATAAATGTCAAAAAAAAGCAGAATGTTTGAACAGATGACTTGGTGACCCCTTTTTTTCCACACTTGCAGTGCTATTCGCGCAGTAATCGTACTACAAACCTTCAAAACTGAGGATGAAACTTGACTTTTTGGGAAATTTTGTCGAATTTGCTGCTTTAATGTCACTTCCGTCTTTTGCTGCACCGTGGCTTTCTAAAAATCGCTGGTTTGATTCATAATAACGAATTTTACAAGTGGCAAATATACAGACCATAAAAAAAATCATTGTCTTGTGTCACTGTTGAAATATTTGACCTGAGGTCACCTGCTTCCAGCCAAACGCGAGGCCCTGCTGTGTCTTTTCAGGTTAAGTACTCATTCATTGATCCCCGTGGGGGAAACTCTGCCGTTAACCCAACCTATTCATAGTTAACCTTAACTACACATGCCTGGAGCAGTGGGCTGCCACGGTGCAGCCCCCCCACAGTGGTTGGTCATCAGGGTGCTTTCTCTCTTTACCCTCTTCGACGTCTCTTCTCCACTCCGGGGGATTCAAGCGATCACGAATTCGCTTCACAAACCGCTCGGTTTTGTCCGTTTTCTGCAACGATTGCACAACAAGGAAAAAAGTCTCAAAGTTTAGTTACTTCTACCACATGTTTAAATTCAGATTTTGCTTTAGGTTATTAAAAGCTACAAGAAACAACCGACTGAGAACCGGTCACTCCTGATGCTGGTGCGCCGTCACCTCAGTTTAATCTACTGTGACTATTATCGTGATTATTTCAATACTTTATAACAACCTGAGCAGTTTAACTCTTGAGTCAATCGATGACTTTATTCTACAGTCACACGCAGTGGAGAAACAGGCTTTAATGGCTAATTAACATTAGGAGATGTAAAAGAATAAGTCACAAAGAAAGTGACAAACGGCCCCTAAGTTGGTGCTTTAAAGTCATTTCTCTCATCCCGTGTTCAGTCTTTTTGTTGCCTCTTGATACAATCACACACTTCCTCTCTCAGAGCTACATCACAGGGGAAAAAAAGCCTTTATTTATTCATTTGAAAGAACCAAAGTGCTGGAGAGACTCCGAGACTCTTCATTACACGTTGGTGTCGGCGCCGACGCTGCTCAGAATTCTGCACCTGATTTCCCGTTTTCCTCGCGGCTCTTCAGACGCCTGTCGTCGGCGCTGATGGATGTTGCGCCGGGACTGTAGCTGTAACCCAAACAATTGACTCCTTCCCTTCAGTTACCTCCCCCCCTCCATCCCCCCACTCCCACGTTATTCATCACTGGGCCTGAGTCTGCCACAGCCACCCTTTAATATACTTAACAACGCAGCACATCCCGCGTTCCTCCGCCACCAACGTCTCCGTCTTGTGGCTCCATCCCTCTTGTTTGTTATCCCCGACGCCGGAGTGAGCTCTTGAAATATTAACCGCTACGTATGTCAGGGGCTGAGCTCCCCTTTTGCTCCGTGGACTTGGGGAAAGCCGACACTACTGCAGTGAAGTAGATAGCGCCACAACACAGGCTGGCTGGCAAATCCGAGTCCAAACCGGCAAAGCTGCAACCTGTGAGGTCGAAGCCGCTGTCGCGAGGCCGTCAGAGGACTCTCAGTCCCTCTCTCTCTCTCGCTCTCTCTCGCTCTCTCTCGCTCTCTCTGCTCCTGTTTGATCCAAACATGTGAGACGCCGCATCCCTTTCCGCCCCTCGCCCCCGATTCAGTCCGGTGTTTGCCTGCTGTTGATTGGCTGCGCGCCTGCGGGTCTCTTGTTTTCTCAGCACTTCAGTTAATAACTTCGACATCAGAGTGAGAGCTGTGCAGGAAACATAACGAGAGAGAGGGAGAGAGAGATTGAAATGGAGAGAGAGAGAGAGGGGATGTTGGGGAGGGGGGGTACACATGCTGCAGAAACTCAATAGCGAATGCGAGTAATGAGGGATGGGGGGGTCTGTCGCTGAAATGGAAGCTCACCCTGACAAAGAGCAGCCACCTGCAGTGTTTCAGAGAGAGACGGGGAGGATGGGAGGGGGGGGGGGGAAATGCATGCAATGAGCAGAGAGGGGGAGAGAGAGAGAGAGAGAGAGAGAGAGGAAGGGAGGGAGAGAGAGAGAGGGAGGAGAGAGGAATTGCAGGCAGCAGGACTGTGAAGAGGCAGGACAATGGGAGGACGCTGCTTTGGCTCTCTCTGTCGGATAAGGTGGTCTGCTCTTTAGCTCCCCGATGGGACACGGGACAATGTTTGCATAGAGGGACTGCAGCTGGGCTCGACCACACCTCGCACACGAGCTGGGGACTCGGAGGAAGAGTTGACTCGGGAGGGGGGGGAAGCCAGCTTTAACTGTCGGCGCGCTTTGAAGTGGCTGATTGGATCCGTCGGCAGATTCTCCCTTTATTCCCTCTTCTTTTTAACGAGTGACCGGAGGGATTTTGGATTGTGGGAATCTCACGAGGAACGAGGCTGAACCACGAGCAGGTTTTTGCAGATGAGACGAGATAGGAAGAAAGTTTGAAATGTGCAGTTTTCTGCCGCTTTTGTTCATCCGTCTGCGATAAAGTTGTCTTCCTTCCTTTCCGTTCCTTCCCTTCTGCTGCATGTTTAGAAATATGATCGAATCTTTACCTGTCCGGCACGTTTGACATGCAATTGGTAGCTGCATTTTTTTTTTTCCAGAGGGGGGCTTCACTGAATGAAAAGATGCTGGAGGGGGGGTTTCTGTCGGGCATGTGCGCGACATGCTCACGAGGATAGAGGCGTCCGTCCGCGGGTTAGGCGGCTCTCGTCTCGGGCTGCTGACAGCTGTCAGAGCGGCGTCGGCGGGTAATCAATCTCAATTCGTCGCCGTCGTGTCGCAGGGTTGGGGTTTTCTTTTTTTGCGACCGCCCTCCTTCCCTTCTCCGTCGGGTTTCAGACATGCCGCCGGCAGACCGGTGCCTCCACCAGCCACGGAGGATCGCACCTGAAGTCGGACGTGAAGTCGGTCGTTAGTCATCGCTTTCTCGAGCGAGGAGAGAAAAATGGCTCCTCGGCTAGAATAAAAAGCGCCACCTTAAAAAACTCCTTTTTAAAGTTCTGAACTCTTCAGATCTGCATCAGTGGGAAATGGTTCCCCTCCACGTGGGACCCTCTGACTTCTTTCCTGGAAGCTTTTTCGCCGCACGGATAGAAAACTACTGATTCTGAATGTTTTTGTGCAGAGTTTTATGAACACCTGCTGGTCGTGCACCAGCCGGCATCCCTCGTATCACCCTCTTTAAGCCCCCCTTGAGTGAGGGGGTTCGTTCGGTTCACCGTGTGTGAGTGTGGTTCGGCCCCCGCTGCCCCGCGGGAGCTGACGCCCTGCGCGCCGAGGACACTGTCTCCCCCGCCGACGTCCTGCTGCCGGTGCGCTCGGCTGTGCTGGCCGAGAATGATGTGGCAATGCCACGTCTCCTCCTCCGAGTGCCGCTGCTACCGGCTGAAAGGCTTCTCCCTCCTCAAGCGCTTCCCCCTGTCGGCAGGTGCGGCCGGCCGGCTGCTGGACCAGCCCGTGGGCGACTGGCTGGAGCACGTGGGGCTGCCGCAGTACGAGAGCAAGCTGCTGCTCAACGGCTTCGATGACCTGCACTACATGGTGAGTCTTCACGCTTTCCGCTCGCGTGTCAGCGGCGCTTTCTTCTTCAGGCTGTCCTGGGATGTCCTGAGCTAACACTCCCCCAAGTTTCTTTTAACTTTTTAAAACCATTTTCACATAATTTGGGATTTTTCTCACACTTAATTCTTGTTTTGTGAATTTTGTTAAAGCCTATTGTATTTGATTTGCCCAAATATCAGAAATTGACACTAAATTGCTTGAATGGTGTGAAATTAGTCAATTTTTCGTGTAAAGGAGTCTTTAAAAAAGGGTTTTAAATGAAGAAACAAGTTCTTGTTTTGAATGTGAGAAGATATTTTTACTTTGAATAAGAAACAATCACTTGGAAAGACTTTTTCTTATTTTTTTCCAAAGGATCAATGTTTAATCTTGTTGATGTGTCAAGCTTTTAGGAAGAGCATCGATTGATGCTTGGATTTACAATCCATCCGGCATGACAATGTGCTGCCGCTTCGTTTAGACATCATCATCATCCAGAATGTGCGTTGATTGAACGAGTTCTCCAGTCCAGCTCCGGAGGGCGCCGTCGCGTCCTCTCGGCTACCTTTCGGAGAGCCTGCTGCCAGACGCTCGGGCCGGGCTGGAGGAATGAGACGCTGTTGCCGAACTGACAAGTTTACGGCGCGCCCAGTGTGAAATGTCACTACGAGTCGGCGCCGCAGCTTCTGTCAGTAATGAGGACTGATGGAGGAGCGAATGCGGGGAGCCAGCTGGTGGGCCGAGCTGATGGAGAAGTTACTGAGGCGGCAACTCCGCTCTGGCGTTTCACTCGGCTCGACTTCGCACGGTTTCCGTCGCTTTTCAGTGCAGTGCAGACACAGGACCTCGTGACGTCGTTGGTATTGGAGTACAATAGTATTCCTGCGACTCGATCTACCACATTGCTTGCTTTTGTGGCTTCCTTTGAGTCTTGTATACAAGTCGCCATCTGTTGACGTCACTCCCCGGCCAATCAGAGGCCGAGACTCTTTTGGCATCACGTTTTTGTTGCTACTTTTACGCACCTTCTCAAAAATCAGGTGAAACTCAAAGTCACTCACCAAATTTCGCAAAAACATTGAATACATTTTGTGGTTCGAGCTCGTCGCGGCTATCTGGAGCTCCAGGATGCTCTGAAGTTAGAAGAACATAGTTTTGCGGCTTTCCTTTCAGGGATTTAGCGACTTTTCATGTCGTTTCCGTTGTTTTGTTGTCTCCTTCACTTACTTCCGAGGTACTTTCGGGGGAGGTTTCTGCGTTGAAAGCATTATGCAAATGTCCAGCTGAATGAAGGTCAGTATTGATCTTGACGGTTTTTGTCATCAAAGCTTTTTAATCTGACTGAATTATTATAAATGAGCAGAGCAGATTTGCCCTTTTTGATGAACTCAGGCCCAGAGTTCTCTGGGTTTGTCATCGGCGTGATGGATGGCTTCACAACGCCAGAAAACATCGCACAGAATAGGCAGCGAAACGCTGAGAGTGAACGCTTTTTCCGCCCTCGTGCAGCCACTGAAACGTGACGCCGCTATCCGGCGATGTCGGACTAATTCCCGCGCACGATGACACTCACGTGAACAATCTTTGGCCTGCTTTGAATAAGCCCAGAATAGAGCATTCATCCACTTATCTGCCGGCTGCTTCTTCCCCTCCCGCCGTATTCGACACCAGCGCTCGAGTCTGAGTGGAAGCCTGTGAAGTTCCTCCCGGGTTTTTTAATCTTCCTACTGTCTTGGAGTCTCTCACGCTCTGAGCTGACGATGTTTCCATCTCGAAACGCGGCTTACGGACCACCTGGTTTCCTCAAATCGCTGGGGGAGTTTTTTTATATAAAGAGTGGTAACTTTAAATGGCCAGGCCCTTTACAAAAACACGTCGAGCGTTGACCTCTGCGTCACCTTCTCTCCGTTACACTTTAATTATGTCTGCGTGTGCACTCAAGCGTAGCGACGAAGAGCGAGCCGGATTTTATTGTCGGCCGATTTACCCGACAAGTGTTTGATTCGAACGTATACGTCCGAATATCTGCGCCGCTAATTCACGAGCGTAATCGTCGCTCCGGTTCAGAGTCAGCGCTCAGCGACGTAAAAGCGCTTCACATAAACTCGCCGCGCAGCCGTTCACGGCCGAGCGAAATCCAATTATGACTTTAATGGCGCCATAACGTCTCCCCCTCTGCTGAGCCCGGATCAGTTCAGGCAGGAGTCGAATCCGTTTGCAGATGCGTTTTTTTTTTATCATCAGACGTAAAGTTTTTGCCGAAACGTCGCTCGCTCTCCGATTGTACTCGGCGAGAACTTGGACTTTAATCGCCGTGCACGTTGTGAAAACAAGACGAACAATCGAGGGGAAGCCAGGCGTCGCCGGCGCGCGGCAGGATCGCAAATTAAAGAGTGTTTACTCTGCTGCTCAGCTCGCTGTGATCTCTGTGTACCCGGCAGGTTCACCCCACAAGTGGATCGATGGCAGCGCTGATTGTATTGTGTTCAAGCAGCGTGGCAGAGACGAGCCTCTTCTGAAAACCAATTAGACGCTTCTTATCGACTCGGGGGAGCGAACGTCCCGACGAGACGAGCCGCGGGCGGCCCGCGGCGTTCCGCGGATGCTCGCGGCTCAACCGGCGGCTGAACGGAGCGGCTCCCGTTTCCCGGAGAGGCAGAGCCTCCCGGAGCGCCGGCCGGGGTTCATTTGTATGTGAGGCGACTGTGTCACGGTTGGACTTCCACAGGAGAACAAATTTGGCTTGGGAGTCAAAAGTCAGTCAGAGGTGACTCGTGAGAGAGAGAAGGAAAAAAAACTCGTAGTTTTAATGGGAAAAGTTGGAGCAAACTTCACGACGCGACACATCTGTTTGAGCTCCATCCGGTGAAGTTTAACTATGTTTTGATTCTTACAACATTTTTCCGTTTGCCTGTCATAAAAATGAATAGAAACAGTCACGCCGGGCGAGTCGGCGCAACCGAGCCCAGCAGGAGAATCCAGTAATGTCTTCGTGCGCTGGAATCCGAAGGATCGGGAACGGATCGATTGATTCTTTTCGGCTGTCTCGCTGCGATGTTTCGTTTCATTTACGCAAATGGATCAAAAACAAGCCGGTTTTATTGTGGAGTTCCCAACGAGCTTTCCGTCCCGCCTCCGGTCGCTCTTCTGACGGCTAGTTTAGGAGGACAAACGGTGACGCGCGGCGCTGCAGGTTCGCTGTCCTTTGAAAGGGCCAGAGCGAGTGATCCGCCCCCCCCCCCCTTAGCACCCGGCGTGAATCCAGAGCGCATCGCAAGATAGGGGTGGGGGGGGGGGGCGTCGTGGCTTGTTGGGCCGAGCAGGAGCAGCATTTTAATGAGCGGACGGGTGGGAGGGGGGAGCAGAGATGGATGGGCTCCATAAGCACACAGACAAAAACAGCCCAGCTTCCTCCAGCAGAGATGCGGCGAGCTTTGGGTGTTGGTTTTTTTTCTCTCTCTCACCCGTGTTGTGCTGACGTCGGCTTTCTCCAAACAAACGTGTTCTTGCACCCGCAGAGCTTCTGATGGAGAAAAAGAGGGGCCGCATTAGTCAGAGGACCCCCAACAGTGTCGCCAGCGCCACAACACACACACACAGCGTTTATATTCGGAGAGTCCAGACGAGTATCTTGTCCCAGTGCAGCAGAGATGAATGTTAATTATTTTAATGATGCAGCAGATTAACCTTTTCTGAACTTGGTTACCGACGGAAGGTTTTTCACTTGCTAAATACTCTTTATTGGTTCATTTTATGTATCGACTTCATTTATTCGAACAGGAATGTTTTTATTTTAGATAAGAGACAAAAAAAAGCATTTTTCTCTCATTTCTGAATCTATTTTTGCTTCTTTTTCATCGAAAATCTGAATTTAATCAATTGAAACGTTAAGTTGAAAAAGAAACGAGCTCCACCCCCAATTTTCACTCTATTTTACTACATCTTTTTTTCTGAGTTCACTCTCAAAAAGTTGAGACACGTGAGGAGAAAGAGTTGCAAAAAAGGCCCGTTTTTGTTGGAATTTTCATGTTGACTCGCGTAAACAGCCGAAACAGTAAATCAATATTGAAATGGTTGGTGATTGATTGTCTCCTTTAAATCTGGTCGATTCGCAAAGCGATTGCTTTCGCGAAACGAACCCACGTGACCTTTTTATTGCGTGTTTGCTCTCTTAACACGATTAGTTTTTGATGTAGCTGAAACAGACATTCGCTCCGTATCTTTTTGGAGCGATGCAAGTCTTAGACACCATCTTGGAAACGCGGGAGGAAACCAAACAGCTGCATTGAATCGTTTCCACTTAACAGGAGGGGGAAAAAAATGCAGAGAGGATTGCAGGAAACGGCTGCAGAGTGTCGAGTCAGTCTCTCCGAGCTGTATTTCCCCCTCAAAGAGCCATTTATCAGCTAATCTCCAGTGGGACAGTAATGCAGTGATCCATGCGGTGAGAAAGCGCCATTATCCATCTCGCTCCAAACGCTTTGGCTCCTCAGTCGGAGAGGCAGCGTGTTGCCGCTCTCAGATAATGAGCTTTAAGTTGTCGGTTTAGCAGCGCTGCGTACGGAACCCGCCGCTCCGGATAACTCGAGAACGTCATCGCAGGGAACACGCCTCGGTGTCCACGCGTCTCCTTTCTTCCTGCCTCTCGTCTCCAGTGTCCCACAGATAGCCCGCCGTCTCGTGTTGCATGCAGCACTTGGATCTCGCCGTCTCTTGCGCAGCGAGACCCCGATGAACATTATGATTCCGCAGGCGGCGCGACGCACGTTCGCCCGCAGTTCCCCCCCCCCCCCCCACTCTCCCCGACAGCTCACTCCTCCACCTTTCCCACCTCGTGCTCGTGTCTTGACTGTCTGCATGAGAAACAGGCCGGCGGGTTCGAGTCGAGGTCGCAAGAGCAGCGAACGCGGTTTGCGAACACATCTTACAGTTCGTATTCAGTTACAAGAACCGTATTTTTCTTACCATAAGGCGCACTGGATTACAAGGCGCACCTTCAATGAATGGCTTCTTTTAACATTGTTTCCATAGATAAGGCGCAGCAGTTGATAGTGCGGACAGAATAAAGGCTATCAGGACTGGGGTTGCATCATGCATCCACTGACTACGGAAGCCATAAGTGACCAATATTGATTCGCACTGGATTATAAGGTGCATTGTTGGTTTTTGAGAAAATTAAAGGCTTTTAGGTGCACCTTTATAGTGCAGAAAATACAGCACTTTGAAAAAAATACTCGCTTAAAACCTCAAAATACTACCTGAGCCACTTCTTAGAACTGTCAATGCCTGGACATGGATCAGAGGAATAATATAGTCTTTTATATATTTTAAAAAAACAGATAATCGGTGATAAAATGCTTCAAGAAAAGCACAATCAGCTAATTGCTGCCTAATTTCAGTGGCGTTCTGCTCTGCGTGGCTCACTCGGCGTGTGTTTGTGTGTGTTTGTGAGGTGAGCGTCGCAGGACTACCTCCAGGCTGACGCGTCAGCCACACCGACCCCGCTCCGTCACAGTTTGCGCCCGAGGCAGCCGCTCCCCGCCAAGCGTTACGACGCTCCGACCGATGAGGTTTAGCTGCCGACCTCCTCGGCTCGCGTTTTTCGCAGCATCCGGTCCAACCAGCTGGAGCGCCGGCTTCCTTCGCCGACTCCTCGCCGATCGATCCCGAGTTGTATTGCTGCGTTGGAACTATTTCGCCCCGCGCAGCGTGAAATCGGCCAACAAGACGCGAGCATAAGTGATGTGCGGCGGGGGAGGAATTGAGATCCCCCCCCCCCCTTCTGCTCATGGAGGTGTTTTGATTTTTCGCATCAGCCAGAAGCGACGGTCGGCCATCGACGCTCTGGTTTCCACTCCTGCATCTCATATCGCTGACCACTCTGCAACTCTGACATTGATTTATCGCTCCTTCCTCCGCGATCCATTACCTGCCACACGGTCTCAAAGGTGATATTGTGTGTAACCAAAGCCTGTTTTGACCATCGCTCACCGCATCCCTGTCAGCCTCCCCCTCCCTCCTCCACACACACTCAGGTCTCACTTGGGGGCTTATCGACGACCCCCCCCCCCCCCTCGTGACAGCCAGTACGTTTGCTTCTTGGGAGGATTTCATTCAGGAGTAACTGACCTTTTTTCTGCATCGACAGCGCGACTGTGATCAATATTTACTCTGCTGCACTTTCTCTCTTGCCTGAACTCCCTTTAACCTCCGACCCGAAGACTCACGTCGCCGTTGTTTTCCAATCTAGCGAGCACGCCGCCATCTGTAAGGTTATGCAACCACACCGCGATGAAGGATGAGACGTATTGCGAGCAGTTTATTTTATGACCTTTAAACGACCCCCCTCCTGGTATTGGAAATCTGGACAGCGGCTGACGGAAGTCGTCTCTCGCATGTCGTTCTTCAGGGGAGCAACGTGATGGAGGACCAAGACTTGAGGGAGATCGGAATCACGGACCCGAGTCACAGGAAGAAGATCCTGCACGCTGCACGCTCATTACCAAAGGTGATTTATACTTTAAGATATCTTTTTTTTTACCCAGAAGCAAATCATCTCATGAAATTTTCTTCAATTGCAAGGATCCCCTTTTTTTCCTCTTAGTTTAAAGGAACTTGGACATTGGCAGAAATATTCCAAGTACATGTTTTGAACACCAATTTGACTTGTTTGTACTCCATTTGAGTTCCACAACCAACTATGATCAGGGAAGCATTTCAACTGCTGCAAACGAAGTAGAATTTGAAGTGGTTTCTTTATTGACTTTAACCTCTTTCATCATCCAGGAAGAACCATAGTACTACCTGTATATTTTAGATATTTTTGTCTAGTGAAATCGATCTAATAACTTGCGGCTTTATGGCAAAAACAGAGGAATAAAACTCAAACAGCTTCAGGGACCGTTGGGCCGAGTGACTCGTCGTGCCGGTGATTGATGGGGTTTTCGTCTCTCAGGTGAAGGCGTTGGGCTGCGACGGAAGCAGCTCTTTGTCCTCCTGGCTGGAGAACCTCGGCCTGCACGAGTACCTGCACAACTTCCTAGCCAGCGGCTACCGCACCCTGGACTGCGTCAAGAACCTGTGGGAGCTGGAGATCGTCAATGTGAGTCGCGGCGGCGTGCGAGGACGAAGCGGCTCCACGGCACAACAGACACGAGAAGATAGAACAGCTACCAGCATGTAAACGTTTCCTTTTCAGGTGTTAAAGATCACCCTGCTGGGTCACAGGAAACGCATCATCGCCTCTTTAGCGGAGCGGCCGTACGAGGAGCCGCCCGTCAAACCTCCTCGGTTGTCCCAAATTCGGGTGAGGACCCGCTCGCCTTCACGCCACGTTTACGTCCTGGTCACGAGAAGTTAACCCAGGTTTCTGATTGGGTCTCTCCGCAGTGCCAAGACCTGCCCGGGTCCCAGAGCTCGTCCCCGCTCAGTCAGATGGAGCCGTACACGGGCCGCTCCATGGACCCCCTGCTGCCCGTCGCGGAGTCGGGCAGGAAAAAAGTGCCAGACGGCGACTACGACGCCCCCCAAAGACACCGCAGCGAACGACACAAGCCTCACGTACGTGGCTCAGCGCCGGGTGACGTTCGCGGCGGCTTTTCTGCCGAGCCGAGCAATAAAAACGGGTTGTTTTCCCGCGGCAGGAGCGGTACGAAGATTTCCACCGAGAGTCCCGTCTGACCCTGCGGCCGCCCAGCCTGGCGGCTCCGTACGCCCCGGTCCAGAACTGGCACCACCAGCCGGAGAAACTCATCTTTGAGTCCTGCGCCTACGAAGCCAACGTGAGGTTCACTCCCTTATCCTCCAGCTTTACATCCAAACTTACCCGCCAAAGTAAATCTCTCTCGTGTTCCTTCGCAGTACCTCGGTTCCATGCTTATCAAGGACCTGAGAGGAACCGAGTCCACGCAGGACGCTTGTGCCAAAATGCGGGTGAGTGGGACGTTTCCTTTAACTCGTGTGGACAAAATACGGAACAGTACGAACATTTTTTGACCGTTTAAGTTTTGTTTGACTTCCAGAGGTCGACGGAACAAATGAGAAAAGTCCCCACCATCATCCTTTCCATCACTTACAAGGGTGTGAAGTTCATCGACGCAGCCAACAAGGTCAGAGGCTCGATGCGTACAGACACTCTGGTTCTTGTCTCGTGTCCAGACTCTTTCCAAATCATCACAGTACTTTCTACGTAGTATTTCAGGAACTTTCTACTTCAAAGTTTCTCCCGATCTTTTACCGTGCATCTTTGTTCCTCCAGTAGAAATCTAAAGCTTCCAGTTTCACACCAGCAAACGTTCGTACACGTTTGCTCCAACTGGTGGTTTGATCGATCGATGCAGAACTTCCTGCCGCGACTCGGAAGTATTTTCATCAGCGATTTATAAATACACAGAAATCGAAGTGCACATGGTCACTGCAGCACAAGGTCATGTGATTCATCAAAGTGAAGCTCGTGCAAAGGACAGCGTGTTTTCTTTTTGAACACTTTTTTGTGCACGTGCTGATGTTGGAGACTTCTTCTTGGGAATGTAAATGTCAACTTGTTGAAGTTTGACATTCCCGACGGAGAATAAATCTGCGCCGGCTGACATTTGTTTGACTTTTATAGGGAAGACTTTGTAAGTTTGCTTTGTGGTTCAGTTTGATATGTTTTTTTCCCAGTATTTCCACATTTCGCTGCGTAAAAGAACAATCTGAGCCTTATTTTCTTCTCTTTTCGACTTGTTAACAAGTGGCGCTTCTTACGTATGTTCAGCTCCACCTGATATGTGATGACTCCAAAAAGAGAGTTTCTTCCAGGTCTTGCTTGTCCTCCCCACTGAGCCTCCTGCACGTCTCCGTTCTTGCTGCAGAACATCATCGCCGAGCACGAGATCCGCAACATCTCCTGCGCCGCCCAGGACCCCGAGGACCTGTGCACGTTCGCCTACATCACCAAGGACCTGCAGACCAGCCACCATTACTGCCATGTCTTCAGCACAGTGGATGTGGTGAGGAACCGCACATTAGATCATGTCTGCGAACAGTTTTCACCAAATATTATTCGATGGACTTCAGTTTTTGACGATTAGAATTTGCAGAAACTGGTCGCTCGCCGTTTAATTTGAATTCTAGCGTCATCTCTCGTAGCGACACTGGAGAAACGTGTCAGTCCGCAAGGTCAAGGCTGTTATCTGTGAGCGGCCGTATCTCTTCAAGGTGTCACGCTTCCGTTCGGTTTCGCTCCTCCTATGATAACCGGACCCCCATTACCTCTTTTGTGCTGGGAGATGTGATGATTTTGCCACTAATCTGCTTCATAAGGGGCCGCTATCATCCCGTTAAAGCCTGCTCGGCTCGGGTTTCTGTGGCGCTCCCAGCTCCCAGATTTCTTTTGTGTGGCTGAAACCAGAAACCGCCCCTTCGGCAGGACGCGCTGCGGCATGCCAGGGCCGCCTGGCCGCCTGCCGCCACGAGAGGGGGTCAGTTATTTTAAACTGTATTGACCAAATTGCCGCGCTCTTATGCCGGCCAGACACAATGCTGGATGCACGGGGAAACTCGCTCTTTGTTTGGCACGGAGGCGGAAAAACGCACACGGTGCATTAAGGGAATGCGTATCGATGTACGTGATGCAATTCTCCGAAGGCCCGTCTTTCCGTCGGAGGAAATGCGGACAATTTAAGAGCACTGTATCTGTTCAAATGAGGTTACGTTCTCGTCTATGATCTGTTTTCCAGCCTCATATAATAGAAGTGTCAAACTCATTTGAGCCCAGGGGCCAGAAAACAGCCCGACGTCATCACAATCAATCGAGGATGGGCGAGATGAGAGTGGGACAGCCTGTGAATACCAAGTGTTTCTACTGTTTTAGTCCCACAAAAACGACAAGTACACACTTCACAGGGAAAGTCTTTGAACGACCTGAAATGGTGTTGTCGGGAGGATCTGGGCTCGCTCGCGCGCAGACGTCGCGTCGCGTAACGCGTTTTTACCTCAAAGCTGCCGGGTGAAGGGAGGAATAATCCAGCGGTTTTACTGCTGAGCTGGAGCGGAGGGATCTTGTTCAAATACCGAGCGGAGCGCCGCTGAGCTGTGCAATACTCCTGAGATTACTGCCACGTCGTCGCGTTACGCAACTCTGTTTAAGTTTTTGTCGCAAAAAAAATCACCTTTGTTGAGACGAATCTTGAGCTCAGCGGCTCTCTGGGGTGTTGAATACAGATGGGAGTGAGATGACAAAATGAAGCTTATGTAAAAAAAAAGTGGATAAAAACTGAATTTGCGAAGTAAATGGTCGAGGAAAAGGATCTAGAAACTGATCCGAGTCACTGTGTGGTTTCATGACCTTCCTCGGTGGCGCCTCTTCCACAGAACCTGACCTATGAGATCATACTGACCCTGGGTCAGGCCTTCGAGGTGGCCTACCAGCTGGCCCTGCAGGCCCAGAGGACCAAGCAGCACCAGAGCTTCCCGGTGGGACCCGGGTCGGACGTGATCGAGACCAAGTCCAGCCGGCCCGTCCCCAGACCGCGAGGCAGCGTGCGGAAGTCCGGGGTGAGCGGGTCAACACACAAACACACTGTGGACAAAGACACAACACACACACAATCTCATGATGGAAAACTTCAGAGCAAAGGAGCCAAAAAGTCCAGCAAACGGTGAAAGTTTAAACCTAAAGATGGGTCTGATGCAGGAAACTCTTGGTCCTGTTGAAGTCTTTGCCACCTCTTTGAAAACCTCCAATTTAAACTTTACGGGTTCCAGCAGCATTAGTCTCTCATAATACTAGTAAATACTCCCAAATACTGACGTGAAATGACAAATTCACCTGAGTTTTTCATTAAAACAAGTGCCAGAATCCACACATCATTTCGTTTGACCTTCTGATGGTGAAGATGAAACAGACAAGATTTAAAGTAGTTGGAAAAAACCCTCTCGAAACTTCTTAAGAGCTCGGCTTCTTATTCAAGTATTTATTCGATCTTTTTTTTGAACATTTTTTTAATGGCAGTCATGATGTAATGTTTTTAATTTAATTGCTCCTGTGAAATTTACACCGCCTGGCTATTTTTGGGACGATATTTCAGGGAGACTTACTCACCTGGAGCAACATTCAGATACAAGTCGATTCAAGGTGCTTTAAAACATCAGATGAATACATGAAATGAAACTTCAAAGGTAGATGAACAAGTGAAAAGTTGTATTGGTGTTCCATTGGCGAGCTGCAGTACATAATTGGACTTTAACTCCAGTCTTGAATGAGCTGACCTCAGCTATTCTGTGAGTTTCTTCCTCGTGGTAAAATAGAAAAAGATTCTTCAGCTTGTTTGCGTCTGATCCTGCAAAGCAAACCTGTTAAAGATGATGTCTGATGTCTCCATAAAGCTCCGATGGAGGATAAAACGGTGCAAAACGTGTCCGATTAGATTCGCGTCGGTTTGACAGATACGTTTAATATGTGCTGGCTTCCGTTCACGAGAGATTTAGTCCATTTCCCTTCTTGCTTACTTGCACTTTTCTCAAGTTCTCCCTCCTTCACCTGATGTAATAATTACTAACCCATGACAGCAGATGTCTCACTGTTTGGAATCAGACCCTGAAAACACATTAGGCTGAAGACCGTTTGTATCAGTCGACATCTTTTCGCGTCGCCCTGGCTCCGCCGTGCCGACGTTACTCAGGCCGTTAGCGTTACGCCATTAACGTCCTGAGCTGCTGCTGCTGAATGTAAATGAGCCGTCCGTCTCCGCGGCGACGGGTCGCCCTCCTCCAGCTGCAGCTCGGCGAACCCGGAAGAAGTATTCTAGGGGGTCTGACGCTTGCTCTCATTTCCTCAGTGTCTTCATGTCATACCTGTTTCTCGATGTGCACATGTTTTCAGACGTGTCTGATCTGGACAGTTCGACCGAGCACCTCATGATCTCACTTGTGTCACTCGTCCTGCACAGACTCTCTTTGTGTCACGCTGCTCAGATGTGCGTCGATTTCTCTGGCTGTGAATCTCACGCGGCTTCTCTTTCTGTCTGCTTCTCTCTTCTGCTTTGTCCCCCCCTCTTTCCTCCCTCGCTCTCTGTCTCCCGCCCTCTCGCTCTGCCTCGCTCTGGCTCTCCTCTCTCCTCCTGGCGGCGACCACCTCTCCCAGGACTCTCCTCCTCTCGACAGTCGTTGCTGTTACTGTTACACCTGCACCACCCACCGTCCCTCCTTCCTACCGCTGCACTCTGCCAGCCCTGCTGCCCAGGTGCTGCCTTCTCGTTCTGTCCCATCTGCACCCCTCCCCCCACCACCACCACCACCGCCACCTCATCCTTTATCTGTCGTCCTGTTTCTGCTTCTGTCTGCTCAACTGCACCCAAAACCCCACAAACCACCTTTATGTTGTGTCTACAGGAGCTTCTCCAAATGTAGTTTGATCTATTTGACTGGTCTTTTTGACTGTGGCGCCCTCTAGCGTCAGCCACTGGCACAACACTTACACTTGTTTGACTCAACAGAGTTAATATGCGAAGGAAACTACAACCTTTTTTCAAATCTAATGTGTGAATCTCATTAATAAAGCTCCTTAGTGTTTGGGTTTGATAACTGCCAAATGTGTTTACTACAAATTCAAATTTAAAAAAACAACCCTGTTTTCTCTTCTTGCAACTACTCCTCTTTTCATGTGTCCAAGGTGATAATACAAAGTTTTTTGTTGTAGTTTTGTGTTGATTTTTCATCCAGAACTCACAAATTATATCAAAAAAGGAAAGACGTGAATTGGGAGTTTAAAAGTCTGAGACTTTTGGCTTTTTTTGAAGTTCATAAATGTGCCGAGTTAGTTTAGCTCTTTTCGTAGAGGCCAGTGGCCCGATAATTACTACTTTTTCCTTGGAGATCCTGAATGTACCCAAAATAATACAGTGTTGGTGTTTATGTAGCTTCGAGACCGCTTTAAAAATTTAAAGAAGTTTGTCCCATTAAACATTCATTAGGATCTGACTTCAGGCAGCTTTAAAAAGCCTGTAATTCATCTGAAGAAGTGCTCCTGTGAACTGTGAACAGTGAAACTTTTGCTGACTTCTTGTATACTGAAGCTGTTTGGTGCTCCTGTGAGGCCGGTCTTCCCCTTTAAAAACCTCTGATAGATACACACTTTTAACTTCACTTCCGACCAAGAAAAAGCAGATAAAATATCCTCAAGGCGTTTTTAAATTCCATAATAATTAAATTTAAAGCTGTAGCAGCCTTTTACTTCAATATAACATCCATCAGTTCATCTCCTGTATTGTTTTGAGTGGGTTCGGGTGCTTTAGCACGTCCCAGTCCTTCACAGGACAAATACAAATAAACACACATGATTATACTTACATGTATATTATAGCACCATTAAAATGAAGTTTATACACAGCTCATAACTGTTAATTAGAGAAATTAAAGGGCTGTTTAATATAGTGAATGATTCCACTGCTGTCCTGGTTTAGTCTCCGCAGTCTTCTGCTGCAGCAGAAGGAAATAAAATGAGATCAAGCTAGTTTTACATCACACAGATATAGATTTGTGTGTTTTATGAGGAGGGGGGGTGTCCAGACAGCGTTCCAGGTCTTCCAGTGCGATGTGGCACGTACGCGAGGTTTTACTTTACGAGCAACAGCCGGAGCATAAATTTGATCAGCAGCGTGCTGGAACTGGTTTGTGAGCCGGTTGCAGACGTGTTCAACTCTCTGTGTCTTCCAGGGGGACATCGTGGAGCAGGAGGGGGACTCTCAGTCCCAGAGCAGCGCCACCTGGCTCGTGGACCCCAAGGAGCCCAAGCGCACGATCAGCACTAAGTACGAGACCACCATATTCTGAGTGGGGACCCCCCTCCCTCCTCCCTCCTTCCGCCTCCTCCTACTGCTCTGCTATCTCTCCCCTTGTCCCCCCGTGCCTGGGCCTGGCCTCACCCCTCCTCCTCCTCCCCCTGCCCTGCCCTCCTTCTGTGTGCCTTTCACTGTGACTCTGCCTCTCGCTATCTCCGGGCCGGACCTCCGCCCCCCCACCTCCTCCTCCGCCGCCTCCCTCCAGCCATCGCTCGTGTCCTCCTCTGCCAGCACCACTGTGACAGCTGACTGACTGCTCCCGCTCCTCCGCTCCAGCGTTCAGCCACCTTCCACCTCGACACTCTTTCAGTAGATACTTGTGCAACCTCTCCTCCCCCCCCACACTCACCCACACTGCTTTCCAACCTCTCCTCTGACCTTTTGATATTCTTCCAGTCCTCTTTTCTCCCACCTTTCCCCCCGTCGTCCCGCCGTCATGTACTCTTGGTGACTCTTTTCTTTTTCTTGGTGCTTTTCCTGCTCTGTTAGGCGACGGCCGCTCTGAGGCTTTTTCTCGCTCTGATCGTTCGACTCCCGCTGAGAAAAGTCTGACTTACTGCAGCCAGGAGCGACCCCCCACGCCCCCCCCCCCCACCCCAGCTGCGCACATCCTGTACCTGGATGGACACGTTTCCTGGGGAAACTTGTGAAACTGATCCTGTAATTCTATGCATCAGGCAGATTGTGGCAGACTTCTTCTGCTCAGTGAGTCGCAGGGTTCTGTGGGGAGCTACACACTGGAAGAGGGGGGGTTTTAATGTTTGAAGGAGGCTGAGATCCTAGCACTGTGATAAAGTCCTATGTAAAGTTTGAGACTACAGGAGCATCTCCAAAAAGTTTATTTTTTATGATTTAACCAAATAAACTGCGTCACATTTCAGTTTAACTTAAAGTAATGGAAAAATGTCTATTTTTTGGTTATTTTCTTTGGAGCTGAAAATAATAAATCGATACATATCAATGCATCTTTTACGCCACTTCTACACACTCAAGTGGCGAGATGCAAAGACCGATTGCAGCTTTTTTGAGGAAAAGGCGCCAAACTCACAATCCAACACATGTAAGATAAGGAAATACATCAATTAATCAACTAATCATGTCTTTGGACTGTGAGGGAGAACCAGAGTGAACCACTTCTTCACCCTGCGTCCCGCCTCTAGTGTCACATAAACCAAAAGTCGCACTTGTCTGAAGTTATCAGATGTTTTTCCTATTTCTTCACCTGATCATCAGGATCAACTTGAGACCTTTTCAGTCTGCGTTGATTCGAGGGATTGGAAAACATCACGGAGATCGGATTTTGCAAGATGCGCCTGCGTTTCCGACGACAGGCCACAAATAAGGACCTGCGTGTCGTCGGGCTTTGCTGCTCCAGGAAGTAGACGCTTTCGTACTTTCGCCAGACGGACGTGCCCTCGTCTGTCTCATGAATCAGAGCACCGTTGTTACAACTTGTTGCTCCTTCGGGAGCGCTCTCTACTAAGCACTTTTGCCGCTTCCCTGGGTGTGTCAGAATAAGTGCATTTTCCTCCGTCATGTCTTCTTTTTCTTCTTCTTCTTCTTTGTTTTCACGCCGAATGCCTTCAGTGTCCATCCTGTCAACATTGCCTTTTTCTTGTCGACACTAAGTTAATATTTCACATCTGCTGGTGGAAAAGATTAAATCATTACAAAGAGGGAGGGGTGCTCCATCACCGTCATGTTGTTTGTGTTTATCATTGTTGTTTTGTTGTTTTTTTTACACTGTTTTAACGCCATTGCTTTGTGTGTGTGCGTGTGTGTATGTGTGTGCCTCCCTTGTAGCTGAACTCTGTGGCCACACCCAGTCTGTAAGAAAGGACAGGAATGAGATCTGTTGCACGGTGGTGGGTAGGAGGGGGGGGGTTTGTTGGCACGTTGACCCACTTCCCATGTAGCAGGCCGCCGCCCCCCCTCCCGCCAATCGCATCAAGCTCACTCACGCAAGGCCTGGAAGCAAAGACAGACGCACAGCTCCCAGAGCTCACCGCTCGCCACGTGCACCCGCCTCCATTTCTCCACCTGTCCGTCACAGAGTTGTTTTTGGTACGACACAAGAGTGGGGGGTACGTGTGGGTTTCCATGCAGACCAGGCATCGGAAAAGGGGGAAGTGACAGAAAAGAGGAACATGAAATTTATTGAGTGTTTGTTTCCCAGACCTGAGACCTCACACTGTCGGCACACACTCCGCTCTGAACTGTAACCAAACGGTGTAGCTTCCCCTCTCGACCATCAGCTGACCTACATGTGTAACTGAAACGAACAATGTGACTTTTTTTATTTTTTTGCATGGGAGGAACTCTCTAACCAAACACAAAGAGGCAGAAACTGACACTACAAAGACTGTTTTATAATAATATAACAGGGGGATGGCTTTTTTTTATAAGGTTTCGAAGCTGTGTCTTGGTTTTTTTTGTGTGTGTGTGTGTGGTTTTTTTTGTAGGTTTTATTTGTTTTACAGGACAATGATTTGTCCTCCTGCTGGAACTGGATCAGGTGTGGCTTCGTTGCAGCCGACTTCTCCTCTTCCCTGCTCTTTTGTTCAGTTAATCACAGCCAAGATTATCCACCAAAACCTGCCATGCAGGCTGGTACGACCTTAGATTTGTGCCGCGGAGCCGAACAATGGCGGCACGGCGCGCGCCTCTCCAAGCTCACTCCCAATACTGGTGACTGTTAATGGTACTGTCCGCTCCACTGGTGTGTGTGCGTGTGTGTGTGTATATGGGTACATTGTCAGTTCACTTTTTTTTTCTGTTTTAATTTAACCGTTGTGTACGTTTGCCTGGCCAGTCCAATAACTCTACGGTACACTGTCTTCAGCGCGCTGGTGTCGGCACCTTCAGGCATCAGCTCGGTCCTGTTCTTCTTTTGCACATCGCTAAAGTTCAGGAGCGACACTTTGGGGACGGATCTGACGACGACTACGATGAGAATGATATTGTACATGATTCTAGCGGTCTGTATTTTGATACTTGAATGATTTTTGCTTTTATAGATATCTATATATATAAATATATGTATATGTATGTATGTACGTATGTAATTTTTTTTTGACGATTGTCGAAAGAGAGAAAAAGGACTATGTCTTATAAAGTAAAACATATCGTGAATAAATACCCTGTGATTAAAGAGAAAAAAAAGACTGAGAAAATGACTCAGAAGAGGGACCTCACTTCAGAAAAAAAGATTGTAAATAATCTTGGGCTTCCAGTCTTTTTTATGATTATTTTTCATAATTGTACAACTAATAAAAGGCGGTTAGAAAACACTAATTTTCTTTTGATTGCTTCATTTCTTGGCATTTGCTTCTTTTTCTGGGAGTTACTGCACAACGATACACCAAACTTTTTCGGGTGAAAAGTTTTTTGCGCGTATCTTTAATTTCACAAAAATCTGGTTCACCAAAGGTGAGTGACTCAAAGAGCTTAATCAACCAGTTTTAAACAATAATTTTCTCTGCGAAAAGACAGAAAAAAATCCACGCTTCTCAAGACAAACATTCTTTTTCTCCTCCAATTAAAACTTTAAAAATATACCAATTATCCAGCACATTTGCAAATAAATGGCCTTGATCAATTGTTCTGAAGTATTAAACAGATCCAAGCTGTTTTGAGTCACACACTTGAGTAATGTTTCATTCTCAGTTGAAGAGCCTCAACAGTTTATATTCAATATGTAAAAGATTAACTTTTTAGACAGGTTGGTCTGTATCAGTTCAGAACTGTCGGGGCTCTATCCCTCCAAATCAACAGGAGTCCCTGTAAAATAGTAACTGTCTGGATAATGCCACGACATTAACTTTCAGCTGAGTGGGCAGAATTGCAAAACTCTACCTGAGAAACTTTCGGGTAGTTGAAATTTTTAGCGATGGCTAAAGGGGTGGAAGTGGTGGGCTGGAGGCTAAAGAAGCAAACTCAAGTCGGCGACAGCCGTAGTTTCAGTAAAGTGAAGGCCTCTGCTGGTGCCCCCCTTATCACCTCCGCCGTGGGGCCCTCGAGCAAGGTCTCATAACCCCTGATTGATCCCTGGTCATTGCTCCATGGCAGCTCTGAGCTCCCAAGATGTATGGTTAAGGTTAGAGACCATGTAAGTTGGATTCAGGAATAACTACCTGTATGGGAGTCAATAATGTCACTTATGGAATGATTCTGTGTCATAACAACCTGTATATACAGGAATAAAACCATTTCATAACAGTAATTATTTGTCACCCTTCACTCCAACTGGCCTTCTTATTCCATAATCTTTGTTAAAAGTAATAAAAAAATCTTCCTATATCAATTAAGAATGCTCGAAAAGTGAGAAGAAAATACAGCCTTTATGTGCGTTACAGTTTGCTGCCATCCTATTGGCTCCTCCATGTGACGTATCTCCGCCCAACACTTCGCTGATTGGTCACACGCGAACCTGTCCGGAATGCAAACATCCTCACCTTCCTGCTCACCTGTTGTGGAGCATTTCTCACCTGTTCGTCAGCCAGAGCCGCAGTTATACTGCAGGGAACACAGAAAAAAACCGCCGGAGAGGACTGAAGAGGGTTTTCATGCACCGCTGACATGGACTGACATGCAAAAACAAAGCTGTTAATTTGTTTTCAACGGAGTTCAACCCGAAGCATTGCTCCTCTTTTTCTGGTAAGTTGTTGAAGTCATTGCAGATTTGGTTTTGTAAAAGCTTTAAAAACGATGTTTATTGATGTTTTTTAAAAAGAAATCACCCTTTCTCGTGGAGAGTGGCATGTTAGCTCATTTTCAAGCAACAAATGATAAACATTTAACGTTTTCAGAGCTTTTTCTTGAAGAATGTAGCAGTGTTTGGTATCTTAATGGGAGCCATTCTTTGACTTGAGCAGAAATGTCGAAATACTTTGCAAAAACCTTGAATATGTCACTTTTTTTCTCTTGCACTCAGCTTTACGAAGCACTTCCTGTGCACTCTTGCATGCTGTAGTTCTGTTCACAGATGAAACATTGATTTAATCGGGGAGTATCTGGTAGGTCAGGGTGTCGACTGTGAATCAGAGAAAGCACAAATATTTGCACAGAAATGACAATAATGGCCATTTCAGCTGAACGCGCTGCCAAGCTAAACATTAATGAAATATTTCTGTTCCCTCTGTTGCTCAACTGTGGTGTTTGCCATGAACTTGTGTTCACTGTTAATCATTAAACCAGTTCTGGCTGACTGGCTGCCCTTGAACACATACCTCACATTTTTTGGGGGGGACCCTTTATTACACTGTAATTTGTCATCGCAGACTAAAAATGATGGTTCCAGGGAGCGTAATAAGTCTGGTTCACAGGCTGTGCAGCTGTTCTCACATTTGAGGAAGCTGGTCCTCCCCCTCTTTTTTTTCTTTTTTGAAGAAGTGTTTTATCTGCTCGGCCTGTCGTTCAGCTAGGACGCCCAGGAACATCAGATCACCCAGCCGCATTTAGGAGTCGTCTTGGAGACTAAGGAGCAAGCAAAGTGACATTCCTGTCACTATTAAATCCTGACTCAGCTGTGGGTGTAGTGAGCCGCGGCTGCCATGGCTGCCCTGCAGGTTTGAGAGGTGTTGCCGGCTCACATTTTGCTGGCCTACTCTCTCTCTCTCTCTCTCTTGTTCGGCCGATCTGAAAAGGCCCAATGGGAGGGACAGTAATTAGCAGGTCTGGACGCCATCACTGAGTGGCTCAGTGTTTACTTTGTCACCCAGCTTTTGTTTCCAGAAAACATGTGTGCATGTGGGTGTTGGTGATCAAGTTCCCCCCCCCCCCAAAGTGCATTTGCGTGGGCTGAACGTCAACAGTTCTTGAATGTCACTGCCCCCAAAGTTGGAGCTGTAAATCACACTTCAGTGCGTCTCTGTTTAGCTGTTGTTCACATCTTTACGCGTCTTCTCTCATTCTCAGATTAAGTGTCTTGGAGCAGCTTTAAATCTTTTTTTAATGACTGACAGTTTTTTCTTGTCCAAACTATGACTGTTTTCTTTCTACTTCCCATTAGGAGTTTATGGACGTGAAGGCGTTCACTAGTTTTCCTTTCAGATACAGTTAATTATTTGCAACAAAATGAGGTTATCTCTCCACCTTTTTCTTATCTTTTCCACTTTTTTTTCCCAAATATCCTTTATTCTTTCTGAAATCTTACGTTTAGTAGAGTCAGTTTGTGAATCATTGCATGAATTTACAGTTATTTGGAGGTCAGGGTTTGTTTTGTTCCTTTAACTTTAGTAAAACTTAAAACTTCCAAGTTTGTTCTGAGACTGTGAATCAAATCCTGTCATGTTGTGATTTTCAATCCTGGAATTTTTAAGATAAAGAACTTGGCGCTGTATCAGAATAAGAGTTCTCACCCTGTTTTATTCAGATCTGTTATGAAATTCCAGGACTGACTTAAAGCCGTCCTGGTTTCTTTCTAAGAACACTTTTTGTTTCGGTATAATGGAAATCGGAGCCGCCGCGTTCTGACAGAGAGAGCTGCTGTTAGTGCTGGATGAATGCTCGTCTTTCACCCTCACAGGAACCTCACGTCCCTTCAGTTCACTCACTCACGCCCGAACTAAAACTGTGACCTTGTGTTTTCTGCAGGCTCAGTTATAAACTACGTTCTTCAGTTATAAACGTTCGACGTTGAAGAAAAAAACTTTAGGTTTGTAGATGTTGAGTTGAATTCTCTGAAAGCTAAAAGAACGAGGAAATTATTTTGTTTCGCTTTGATGATCACGCCCGAGACTGAATGTGCATCCAAGTCAAACAGCAGTTGACGAAGCCTTTGTTGTGGAATACAATGAACCGTATGTGACTGGTTTGCTTGAGTTGGAACTAGTGTGAGTTTTAACCATCGTTTTGAGAAAATAATAATGCACATAAAATCAAGAAAATAGTGAATTTTGCTTTGTTTTGAGGATGTTTGAGCCTGAAGGAGTTATTCCTTTTAATGACTTGCAAAAAGCAGCTGAACGTCCTACAGAAAGATCAGACACAGTGGAATCGACAACCAGTCCAGTCAGTTACAGCAGATTCAACTTTTATTTATTGCCATCATACACGCTGCTACTGTAAACACTTTGTCCCCATTGTTTGTGATCCACACTTTCCATTACCTAAGGTGACACTGAGGTGTCTGGGTGAGCTCAGCACTGAAAGAAAAGCAGCGTTACCCTCCAATTTTAGGACATTCGTGCCAGTGTTACTGGAACAAAACTCTGATCGACATTTCCTGATTCGTGCACGAAAGCAGACCAAGCGAGGCTTATGCAGCTGGGTGTGTCTCCACATTGGTTGTGGACTCTCTTCCAGGGCAACTCCTTTCAGAAATCCCCGTTCTCGTGTTCTTCCTGGCACATGTGGAGTTTCCCTCTCTCTCTCTTTATTCCCTCGACCGACTTGCTTTCTTCCTGCGAGTCGTAATAGAAAATGGAAGCATCACAAGAATGCGGTGGAAGTGCCGCGATGCGTCGCGACGGATCGCCGGCCCTCACCGCAACTCGAAATGATGTGCGGCACCTCATGCGTGTGCGCAGACAAAGGGCCTCTTCACTCCAGTTTGCTGAAGCACAATGACAGCATAATTAGTCGCAGGATGCCGCTCGAAGTGGCATGACATGACTTCTGACTGGGGCTGTTGCATCACCTGTGAGCAGCTGTGTGAACATCCGGCTTTCGTCACAATAATTCGGAGAACAGCTCGGTAGTTTCAGGAGTTTGCTGCTGCAGAATTAACTCACTTTATTCTGACTTCAACCAGGAATTTTTCCCTTCTAATTTATCAGTTTGTATGAACATGTTGTGGAATTGTTATTGAATTATGTAATACGAATAAACTGACTTACAATCTGTAAATGATTCACTATAAAACTGGAGATTTCATCGTAAATCGTTTCAATGAGAGCTTAAAGTTGTTGTTTTTTTAACTAAATTGCCATTTATGTATAATAAATTGTGAGTAATGTGACTGGTTCCTCACTGACTAAGACTTGTTATTTCTGATCGATGTCCCACTTGAATGCTGGCGATAAAACAAACCTCAACAACAGTGTTTTCTGATACAATATTATCATAAGCAATCCTGAAACGGCTGCATTGCAACGGAGAAAGACATTAGCATTCACGACAAACTACCCTCATCGAGTCTTTTGTGTCCTCAGTTTGTTCCAGGCAATATCTTATGTATGAGTAAACGTTTATTTATTCAGCAGTTTGTCTACAAATGAGTTATTTAGCATAACTGGTGATGTTCAATACATCATCGTGACAGCCCATTAGCCTCTTGTTGCATCAGCGGGACAGCTATTACTTAATGAGAGTCATTTAGCCATCAGTTGAAATTAATGATCTTATCGCCAAAATAAAGAACACGTTGGTTTGTTTTGAAGTTATTTTCAGTTTTGAAACCGAGCTTCGGCTCGCAGACGCTCTGCTGTGAAGTCAGCAGCACTTCCTTCGTTTGTTCTCACTCTGTCTTTCGTCTCCTCAGATTTGCCTTCGTACTGACTTCTGGTGACAGGGGTGCAGGTCCCCCCCTCCCCCCCTCCCGCCCCCGGCGCGACCGTCTGAAATGTGTCATGTCGAAGAGTGACACGTGGCCACGCCGCATCGCTTCGGAGCCCTTGAGCAGTATGGACAGTGCAGGAAGCTGCGACAGTGTAATCAGCATGAACTCCGGCTATGTGAGTGCCCCCATACGTCTCCTCACGTCGGACGTCCGTCCCGGCGCCTTATCTGTTTGTTCGTAGACATCCGCTTTATCTGGCTTATCTCGATGCCTCTCCGAGCGCTTCTGTCCTTGATCGGAAGCGATGTTTGGGCTGCGATGACGTTCGCGCCGACGTTTACAGTCAGAACGGGAAGGTAAATGAATTATGGTGGGAGGAAGTGAATCCCCGTGACGTGGGAGGCTGTTCAGTGAGAAACGGTGGAGGTTTCAAAGAGACAATGAGCTCAAGCTGTTCCCAGACAGCTTAAACCACCTGAAACTAATTTTTCTGTCAGGCAAACAAATGAGAAACGAGGAGGAACCAGACGTGGGGGTGGGGGGGTTCTCGTACCTCTGAGTTGCCACGAGTGTTCCTGTATTACAGGGAGAACGAGGCTGGAAGGATACTTTTGTGTTTGTGTTTCATTTGATTGATGACATCGTGTTCACCGTGGCCTTGTTTGTGTGCAGAGTGAAGACAGTATGGAGCATTTATCTCCAGAGGAGAGGGCTTGTCTCATGTACCTGCAGGAGACGATCGATGCGCTGGAGGTGCAGGACGACAGCGGCTTATCCAACGAAGAACCAGACCATGGCTCGTTCGCCGACAAAATAAAAGGTATGCGAATATATTCCGAGTCTTCTGTTTGTCTCTTCATGTTTGACCTCAGAGTACATGAAGAGGAGATATTGTGAATCCTCCCACAAGTTTGTATTGTTATAAAATCATGTTCCGTCTGCTAGGTTTATGTGTTTAGCTCTATGCTGACGACTACGTGCTATAATCGGGTTCTGCGACACTAACTGCAGCAATCCTCTTTGGTTTTCAGACTCTACCTCTTTAAAATCCGACGTGTCGGAAAGCTGCCAGAAGTCGCCGCTCATTTCTGACATACGCGCGATGCTCCCCCACCGGGAAAAAGAGCCTGCGACCACAACACCCCCCGCCGAGAACAACACCGAGAATGAAGGTCTGAATCACTCCTCCGGACCAGAAGCTACTTCCACTCCAGCTGGCAGCGCAAGAAGTCTCGATGTGGTGGACCTGGGGGCCGGAGCCGTCCCTTCCGTCCCTGAAGTCGCCCTTGCCCCGGATCTCCTGCTCCCTCCGTCAGACTTCATGGACGAACCGAACAGTTCTGCTCGGCCAGAGAAACTAAAGTACCGCCCTCCGTCTGTGGGGATGCCAAGCAGCAAACCAGGAGTGAATGTGGACGTGGAGCAGATCCGTCGGAGAGCCGTCACTCCCACCGTCAACCTGGAGCAGCTCCGTCAGAGAGCAGAACAGAGGAAAGCGTCTCTGGTTCCCTCTCTGAGCGAGGAGTATCCCAGCAAACCTCCCTTTGACATCCCTCCCAGTCTCAGCCCATCAGCTCTGAGCTTGGGACCCCCTGTCAGTCCTAGTCCTCCCCTAAGTCCTCTGCCTGAGATTATCGAGCCCAAAACTCCTCCTGCTGTGGCCCCGAAGCCGAAAGTACTCCCTGCCATGATTCTTCTGAAGGCGCAAAAGACCACACCAGCTCCCCTTGACGTAAACTCTGGATTTTCGGCGCCCGTCAGTAGTGACCACCCGTATTTGGACCATCAGAAAGTCCGCATGGAAGCTCTCCGGAAGCTGGGCCTGCTAAAAAGCGAAGAGGAAGAATCAGGCGCGTTCAAGAGCCCGAAGCTTTCCCCGAAAACCAGGAGATCGTGGGCGGCTCCTTCTACTCCGATCAGTCCTAAAACACCACCCACGACACCGTCGTACAACCGAGTCCACAGCCAACCTCTGGCCTCCGTCCGGCCGTCGCTCGCCGCTCCTCGTGCGACGTCCGCCGATATCCTCCCCGCACCTGCTGCGTTCAGTGACTGCACCGATTCGCTGCCTTCGGACAGTGAGCTGTCTCCTGTCAGCGACTTGCCTGACAGCGTGATGAGCCACCAACCCCTGAGCCCCTCGGCACTCATCAAACAGCTGTCCCCACCCAGGGGCAAATCGGTAACCCTGGAGCGCTCTGGTCTGGGCCTGAGCAGTTACATGGCGAGCCAAAACATCATTGGCAGGCGTAACAGCCGCCCTCGCACTGCCTCTCTGGGGGGTAAAAAGGAGTTTCCGTCCATCGAAGGAGAGGACGCCGAGGCCGAAGAGGAGGACGACGACGATGACAGCAGTGAGCCCGACATGTGGGTGTCGCTGCCCCCGCCATCGGCCCCCTCGAACCCCAACGACTCGCAGAAACTGCCCCGATCTCAGGGCGTCAGCGTGCTGATATCCCCCCGCGCGGAGAACGAAGGGGACCGCCGCGAGGCCCTGAGGAAGCTGGGACTGCTCAGAGACTGAACCGCGTCTCACCGCCTCAACCAGCTGCCTCGGAAGCTCCTCCCAAAAGAAGGAATGACACCAGGAAGTGACACATTACCAATGAAGACATTATAAAACGTTCAGAAAAGCAGCTTCACCACTCAATTATCCTTGTAACTGCAATAATTAACACCAGAGTGTGTCGCGTGACACAGAAAAACATTCCTGCCCACTCTTGTGTCTCCCTTTCTGGATTCACATTGACTTTAAACTGTAGATTTTGTAAATTAAATGTTATTTTAAAGAGTCAATAAGGAGGTATTCAGTCATTTCAGTATGCTACAGGTGCAGATGAGCCACAGGTACGGACGTTTTCCTCGGCTCCATATAAGCTTTGATGAGTTGTTTGTGTGAGGGATGAAATTGTGTTGTTGCGTCCCGTATTTTGGACAGCTTGACAGGTCGCTGTGGGTAATCGTCCCCCCTTCGCATCGCCTTTAATTCGGCTTCTGTGGCGGCTCTCGTTCGTTCTCGCGAAAGCTTTGTGTATTTATTATGGACTGTCGTGAACCGAGTTGCTCGGTGCGGTTTGATAGAGGGTGTTCATTAACTGAAATAAAATGTCAGAAGTATGCCCTGCGTGGATAACACACCTTCATGTACCTCGGAGCACATCGTCAATGGCTACTGGGCGATAGGAATCCCAAGCATGTGGCTTGCGTGACTCCTCTGTGACGCACGACAAAACTCAGAGAAAACATTCAGGGTTTATTCTCCGTTGTCCAGTTCCGTCCCCTCCACGTCCCCGTCCGCGCTTTATTTGTCTCTTTTCTCCTTAGGAATGACTTTTTTCTGCTCTACTTTAGTAATTTAAGACACAAAGGCCCGCGTGTTGCCTGTCAAGCTGCAAAGTGAACTGGGAGGTATTCCGGCTCAGCTTCAGCAGCTTTATCTGATGCGACTGTGCGAGAACTGGCGCGACCTGTTCTCTTTCACCTCCAGGTTCGGTCTTTATGGAGCATCTCCGCCGCTCACGACGGCTCATTTACGAGCCGACGGGTCGTCTGAAAAGGCGCTTTATCGCTGCTCGCGGCTTTTACACGCAAATAAATTTGCTCTGCCCTGTAATCTGCAGCTAAAGTCTCCGACTGCGATGAAAACACATCTCGGTTTTTTGATGGGTTTTTTTTTTGTCTGCATAAGGAGGCCGAACTGTTGAGTTTGAGTAGAAAAACACTGTCGAGGCGTTTTCGGATTCTCCCGTCTTCATGGTGTTGTGCAGAAAGCGGATGTCACTTCATGGCGCTGACACCCTTTTTCTGGTAACCCCTTTGAAGTCATACCAGTGACTCACCTTTGATCACAGTCGGACATAACATGAGGTGTGCTGTCTGAGAATGAGTGGCATCAATGCCACTTTGTGTCATTGTTGTGATTCCTTCAGCCCTGCCCTGAACACTATTTTAGTTCCTTTACATTTTTGTTGCCTTCCTCACGCCCAAGACACTCGCCCAGCAGGACTTTGTATGCACTGCCTCATTTGCATATTGTATAAACAGAATATCCTCGCGTTTTTGTGTGCATTTGAATATTTTCTCCTCAGAAAGTACACCTCTGATCAGTATCTGTCAGGTGGGAGTTTCCACAGGAGCCGAGTGAAAGAGGATTTGAATATTGTTTTGAATATTCCAGATAAAAGGGGTGATGAACGTGTGCATAATTTGCTTAAGAAATGAATCAAACACGACTCCGTTATGTTAGGACAACAAATGTACTCGTAGGTGGAGCGTCGGGGGGGGGGGGGGTCTGTTTTTATTAGTCGAGCTCTTTCTTAGCATCCTTTTTTTCTTTCTCCGTAAAGCTCGGGGAGGAGGAAGTGGCTGCGCGCTGTCAGACGAACACAGGCAGCTTTGTGCTGCTCCCAGGCATGTTGGTATGTGAGCTATGTCTCCCCTCCACCTGACAGTAGACCTGACTGACGAGGACTCGGTGACAGCGCCTGACAACTTTCACTGTTTCACCTCGTGGGCGTCGTAGATCAGCTCCTGCGAGTGGCGTGCCACTCAAGTCTGCACGCGGGCCTCGCATCTTCAAAGGGGGGGGGGGTGGATCTGGGACTTTATGAGTTTTTCTTAATTGTCAGTACGCGACAGCTTGGCGCGATGAAAGACGTGCAGCGCGACGACCTGTTTATCGTTCTGCAGGAGAGGATGTCTGGCTGTGCGGTACGCCCCTTCAGGAGCGCTGAAGGAGGTCAAAGGTGAAAGGCAGAGTTGACTTGGTCTTAAGAGATGAAGCATTGAGAAGACATGTTTATGATTGTTAATTGTTGTGAAAAAACAGTTTTCAAACTGGTGGAATTCATTGAGAAGGTCATTGCAGGATGAATTCAAAGTTAAGATGATGTGATGCAGGTTTGAATAGCTCATGAAGACAATTGCAAAGATTGAAGGCTGTTTGTTTCTGGTCTAAAAACGGACCAATTACCTTCCTCTTGGACCTGTCCATCATTCTGGGAGGCGGGCACAGGGTTTGACATGTCACATGATGGAAGTAGGATGCAACTCCTCCTGTTTGCAGACACCATGGATGCTCCTGTTTTTAGCACAACTGGAGCATCAATGTAATTGATTGCATTTTCGATTGTTTCATTTTGTTTTTGATTTGCAAACTGCTGGATTGACAGACGTGGACCATGTGGCCCGTCAGGTGAGTTTTTAACTCCGGAGTTGAATGAAGTTGAGTGCACAGAAGAAAGAAACCCAAAGCTAATGAGGTTAATGCTGAATAGATTGAGGAAAAAACGTGTTTAGGAAAACAGGAAGAGGGATAGAAGAGTAGTTTTGCAAACATATACATCTCCTGCTTTTTGTTTACTTTATTATTACTAAATTTCTCCATTAAATTTATTTTTCTCTTCTGTAATTTCTGTTAAAAAAAGGTTGGTTTTCTTCGTTACAACCTGAAAACTTTCTGACCGCCAGGGGGCAGTCAAGACCCGTTTGAGTGAAGAAGAAGTTGCTCTCCGTTTCCCATTGTGGCTGAGGGACTCCTGCTGAGTTTTGAGCAGCTTTTAAGACTGAGCACAGGTCAGTTTTTCTCCTTTTTAAACAAACTCCAGATCCACAGAGGGAAGTGAACCTCGTTGCTGCGTCTTACCCAGAACCCAAGCGTGCCAGTGACTCATTACCAGTAACACACCCCTCCTCCTTTTGTTTGCATATTTCTTATATTTGTGGATGAGTTCCGGCCAATTCTGGTATCTTCAATCTTCTATGAATCACATGAGGTGCTACTGGCAGATAATTTATTGGTTAAACACATAACCGAGGACTCCGTCGGGTTTCACTCTGAGTAATTTATGATAAACCGTCACGGAATAATTGGATTATGAACCTCACAAAAGCTCAGGAACAAAGCAACTTTCCTTTTGAATCAGCAAAAGGGAAACAAAGGCCTAAATTGGAAGTTTTGGCTCTTAAACTTTCCACTTGAAGAGGCTAAAATTTGTAAGTCTTTTTGAAGTCCAGTTTTCTCTAAAGCGTGGAGAAATCTTACTTTGCAATAATGTAATCTGAACCTGTTAAGCTGTGGAAACGTCTCACATGAATCAAATAAGGAATGGGAACTTCTGTATTTCTGCTCTGTCTCTGAACTTTAAGCTTGTCGGTTTGTCATTCAAGGATTTTATTTTCTTTAATTCCTCAGAAATCAGAAGCAAAGGATCTCTCAGAGTTCACTCTTAAGCTGCTGAGTTTTGTTTTTTTTTCTTTTTCTTTTTTTTAACCCTCCAAACAAAATTTGCTTTGTCTTGTTTCCCTTTACAGGAAGTGATTCAGGTCAGCTTATGAGAAAGAATGTAAGAGAAAAGCTGAATGGGAGCGATTAGCGGGAAAGGTTTTACTCATCCAAGTGTCACAACGACCCTGGAGCGTAATGATCATGTGCTGAGGTCAGAAAGTCCCAAGAAGGAACTTTCACCACGCGATTAATTAAACCTGACCTGGAATATCTTGAAGCTTCTTGGTGATTTATGATAAACAGATGAAACAAACTAACTCCTTGGAGAGCCCCACCACCCCACCCTACTTCTTGGATGGGGAGAGGGTGGAGGGGGGGGGGTTGTAGTTACAGCAAGCAGGCGAAGCTGCAGCACTTTTTCTGGCGAGACGGTGAGCTCATGGGACTTCCCCGCCGTCCTGGTCCTGTTCTGTACTTACCTACTTGCTCAGTTGTGTGAGTGTGTGCGCGCATGAAAGGCCGGTCGCTCTCTTGCCACATGTGAGCTGCTGTTTGAGGATTAGTGGAGACAAAATGGCACGGCGCTACTGCTGAGTGTGCTGCTGTTTAACCCCTTAACTGCCCGCCTCACCAAGCGGTAGAGCACACTTTGAGTCCCTGTAATCCAACGCAGGGACTTCCCAATTCAAATCAGACCTGATTGAGCCATTTGGAGCTCCTGGTAGAAGTTTCTCATGCCAAAAACATAACAAAAATGGTTGCAGATCTGCCCTCCAGCAATGTGGATGTAAAGATAACGTGAGGTGGGGGCGGGGCCAGTGAGAGCACCCAATAAACGATGTTTTTTCAATCTTCCTTTGACCCAACAAAGGAATTAAGAAATGCAAAGATACTCTTCTTCTTTCTTGGTGGGGTTGGTAAACGGTGAAGCACGCCCAGCTCAGTTCTGTGTCATCAAAAGAGTTTACCTGAAATACACGGGTATTATCTCGCTCTGTTTTAAGTGTTTGCGTGTGTTCAGATGGGCAGAGAGCGCAGCCGCGCGCTGCGGCTGCACGATGATGATGATGATGATGATGATGATTGATACCTTGAAGGATTCAGGCTCAGGGAGGATTAAACTCGGGTTTTCGGGGCCCAACTTTGCCTCCCTGTCTCGACTGATCTTGATGAGTCCGTGCGATTGCGTGTGCTGGCGGCGAATTACGGCCCGCATCTCCTCGACTCGGGTTTTAACTGGGACTTTCACTGGCGGGGGGGGAAGAAAAACCAGTCCCTGTAGCCCCAGTTTCTGACGGCGCCGTGTTGACAGCACTCCGAACAATCATAACTGTGTCGCGATGCCATGCTGCGCTTCGCTGAGTGCTTCAAAACCAGGTCGGCGGCGGCGTGAGGCGTCGCAGGAGCCGGTGCTTTGCCGGGCTGAGGCCGGCGTGTGCGACGCCTCCGTTCCGCCCGACTTGATAACTGTATTTCCTTTTACTGCTCGCGCTCCGTCTCCCTTTGAGCGCCAGCGACTGGGGGCTGTGGTCGGGAGGCATTCCTGGGGCAAGCCCGCAGCCTTCGCTGGGATGCCTGTACTAAAGTGTGGAACTCAGCAAGCCACTCCGCTCCCCTGTGGTGCTGGCATGGTGAGTACCAAGACATCCTGCTGGGGCTGCGGTGGTGTTGGTAACCTCGCATCTGAAGGGACGGGAGGAAGAAGAAAAAACAAACTGGGGAGGAAAGAGGGGGGGGGGGCGGAAAGTTGTGCGCTTTGAGCCTCGGCGTTTTCACACATAAATCTTTCAGACAATTGGGGAGCATAAATGTCAAAGAAGAGGAAAGTAAATGAGGAGCGGAGGTGATGTGTCCCCGTGTATGACCATCTGGAGGAGAACATTAGGCTCTCTGCAGGGATCCTAACTCCACAGTTCATTAGCATGCACTATAGTACAGTGGTGCCTCTCGCAGTTGCCTCCTCATATGCATCCATCTTGCATTTATCTTCCAGCAACAGCTGCTGGAGCCTTTTCTTACGCTCATATTTTGGACTCAAAACACACACACACACACACAAAAAAAGTGGCACCAGCGCCGCCTCCAACAACTGGTTACCACATTTCTGTGCCCTCCATTTTCCTGAAGTGGAAACTTTGCAGTATCAAAGTAATTTTCGGCTGCAGATGGAGCAGCTGTGACAGTCGTTCAATGTGGTACATATTTCACCAACCCAATTTTTGCCACCCCCCCCCCCCCCCCCCAAGACTCCAAACGGCACCTTGTTTGTGTTCTTTTCAAAGGAGGAAAAACCGGAGAACAGAGCTGCGTACTCACGGCAGATTGTGGTCACTGCCCCGCGAATGTCAGCGGCACTTTGGTTAAAAAAAAAAGGGTGGGGAAAAAAGAAGACCTCAGCCTGTGTGAAATAATAATAATTTAACTTATTATAAATGAAAGCTCCTCACCGGTCTCCCGGCACACTCTCCCGCTCCCCCCTCACCCAGTGTGAAGCCCGAGTCCCCTTTTTTTTCACGACGGAGCATCATAAATTAAACATCGCCTGGGCTTCCCTCATGTGTCTGTTCGCGTAAAAATAGCCCGGTTTTGGTGTGCGGCGTGAAGCCCCGCGCGCAGGCCCCCTCCGCCTCTAATGAAGCGCTGCCACGAAAAGTGCCGCGATCCTCCGGCGCGACTCCCGACTCGCCGACTCTGTGGCAACCGCGCGCTGACTTTCTCAGACTCCCCGAGTGACTCTGAGCTCATTTGGTTATACAAGTGCTCACAATTACCCAGAGATTTGGACACAGGGACGCGAGGTATTTCCATATCCCTGACGGATGTTATTTTAATTACACCGAACTGCTTGACTTTGTGCTGTGGATTTACATGGTTTTTTTTTCTTCTTCTGTGTATGCAAAGAGGGATTCTCCGAAGGTTATTCTCTTGTATACTGAAACTCTCGTTTATTGAGACCCCCCCCCCTTATTTTCTGGCAAAACACGTGAGCCCAGATCAAATTACACCGTGTGTGAACCATCTGTCTTTGAATCTGGGATAATTACGATCTCACAAGCCATCTTTAAAGCACAGGTGATGACAAAACTCGGATAAGATACAAAGATAATGACAAAAATGAGCCTCTCGCCTCCTATTCTGCCCTCAGCCATGTTTTTAAAAAAAAAAAAACCTCTCTGTATCATCTGAAGAAAGCAGGGTTGTTATCTCCAATCAGCCTCATTGTGAGACCCCAATTATATTTGATTGAGAAGAAAACACACACACACACACACAGAGGAGCGGGAGTGATAATTACGGCGCTGAATCCGAGCGTATGTTGAAAATGCAAACATAAACGTATCAACACAGCTGATTAATTTGGGTGATAATGCTGAAGGAAGGAGCAGGTGTGGAGATACAGATGCGTTTTTTAATTCCTCTGCAGGACTTTCCTCCTCCTATCCCCCCCCCCCCCCCCAAAACAAATGCTTCATGTGTCATCGCCGGTGAAATGTGGCGCAGTCGCTCAGTGGGTTGCGCTCCTGGTAATGTAAGAAGGCTCTGTGATGATTCATGCAGCTCCTCCAGCCTCATCCCTCTTCAGGTCTTGGGGGGTAATGGTGTGCAAAGAGTAACTCACGATCAGCGCTTCACAGGGGCGGCTAATGATGGAGCATCAGGACGCGGCTTCAAGAGCCCCGAACATACGGCGGCTCCCCCAAAAAAAACCAAAACAGGGTTCTCATGCTCTTTCAGTACAATTGTGAAACTGAAGACTGATTTTTGGACATAATTTAAAGCTTCAAACTACAAAATTCATAAAGATTTCTCTTGTTTGAGTTGGAAAAAACAGCCAGAACTGACCGGTGGGTGATGTGCTGTTGGTCCAGGACGAGGCTCAGGAGACTTCTGTTCTCTCGCCCACAATATTGACGTGAAAAACCAAAATCTGACAAACAACCGTCAATGCGTCTCTGGCTGTACTTTGGAGAGCTGGTGTCTCGGACGATAACTCCGCATCAAGAGGACCTTTTGATTGAAATTAAAGGCGATTTCTATTCCCATTCTGCTCGGATTTCAGCTCCTCTCGCAGGTTGAGATCGGCTTGACGGCAGATTTGAAATTGCTTTGAGGCCCCAATTGACCTTGAAATGAAGAGCACATGCAAGGAAATCAGAGGAGCTATGAAACGGAGCTTTCCTGTCATCCTTTCTAATACGGTTTGCAATTTATTACCTAAGTGAGTGAGATGAACTTTTAACTCTTAATTGTACAGACAGGATGCATTTATTTTTCATCTTTTTTTCTCCAGGAATTACATCATTTTGTGTCCAAATTTTAAATGGAGTTTCTCTCCGAAAGTATTCCAGCATTTTGTCCAGGAGTGCCTCTAATAACTGTAATCTGACATGGTGGCAGACGTCAATACTGCGCCCCTGTAGGAGCGTAAAATAGGCACTTATTGGTTTGTTATTGGACTGGATGAGCTCCACAGTCTGCCGGAGGAAAACCAAACGCAATCTCCAGCCCATTGCTTTTTCCATCTAAGCCATTTATAAACCCATCCGCCCTTTTGTCCCCCCCCCCCTTTTTTTTTCGCTCTCCGGGCGTTGCTTTGGCCACGCCACCGCCCGTCTCGCCAACTTTCTCTCCCTCCCTCCCTCCCTCCCCTCCGCTCCGCTCGCTCGCTCCTTGCGCAGGTGGCACCGTCCAGGTGACCGCGCCAGCCCGGTACACCGCGCACGTGTTGAGCCGACGTCCGCCTCGATCTCCGGCGACACCTGTGCGGTTGCCGCCCGCGAGTATTACACAAAGGGGCGAAGAAAGGAGCCGGTGGGAAAGGAGGAGGAGGAGGAGGAGGAGGAGGAGGAGGACAAGCGGAGGAGTCCGGAGCGCAGCGCGACGCTCCTTCGTCTCTCCTCCCCCTTTCGACCCCGCCACTGCGCTCCATCCCTCTCGCCCTCCCTCCCTCCTCTCTCTCTCTCTCTCTCTCTCCCCCCGTTTCTTAAATTGACATTGGGTCTGGCTCGAAACATGATAACAGAAAAGCTTTGCTGCGCTCCGCGTTGTCGGGCTGTCCTCAACCCCGATCACTTCAAACTCAAATAAGCAGGCGTCAGGAGGAGAACCGGGGATCCTGTCAGCGGGGAATAACGACCGAGCTTCGCACCGCACCGCACAGCGCCGCGCCGCACCGCACCGCACGCCCTTATATGAGCTCCTGCGCATCGCAGACCGTAGAAAGTGCTCGTGTTCAACTCCTGTGAAAGTTAACATGTATGTGCACGCTTTGATACGCGCGAGTTTGGGATTTGTAGGTTTCTGCCTGGTCGCCTTTGTCCAACAGTCAGCTTCAGGAAGTAAAACCACTCAAGGTAAGTTTTCAACCCCCCCCCCCAAAAATGTCTTTCTCTTTTCTCCATGTCTCTCTCTTCTTCTTTTTTTTTTTTTAAAATTCACATCAACGTGGCTGGTAAGTTAAATTTAGGGCTGCTTAATTAAAAGTGTTTATGGGATGCTTTTTGAAAAGCTGGTAATGTTTGTGCTAAAATGATTTAAAAGTGGGATAATTAGAAATTAATGAGTCGAAGTGAAGTTTTCTGGAGACTTTGCCCGATCACTCCCTCTCAGTTTGGATTCCAGCGGGCGGCTTGTGTTGATCCAGAGCCTCATTTCGGTCCTTTAATTGCTTTTCTTTTTGTTTCAGTTTGCTCAGTTGCTTATCTTGCCAAACGCAGGAGAACAGAGGAGACCTAATAAGGTTTAAATTAAGTTTTCTTTCAGAGGAGTTTGCTGTTGTCTTTGATCTCACCCCCCCCCCCCAACCCCCCCATCCTCCTTCTGCTCCCCCTGCATTTAACAGTGTGAACAGTTATGTTTCATAGCTCATCCCGCAGGTAATTGTAGTGAGACTACCAGGAGGTATTTGTCACAGTTCAGACAAGTATTTGACACCGAGCTGTAACGCACACATGGAGGAGCCTGCGTCTGTCAGACACTGCAGCCTCAGTGCCGTCCTGCCCAGCTGGCTGCTGCCCCCCCCCCCCCTCTGTCTC
>JASSRZ010000053.1:13011337-13027172 GCA_032164315.1 Malacoctenus gilli | reverse complement strand
TACTCCACATCCATATTTTAAGAGCTTTTGTTACTCAGAAGTACAACAGAAGGACTTAGTTGTGCATTTGCAACAAATAGTTTAAAAAAAAAGTCTGAATTGTATATTACTACCCCATATGATCATTTTCTCCAAATATCAGATTTTTCTTGCAACTATAACTTAATTGGAGCCTGAGAGGGTTAAATGTGGTGCAGAATGCAACTTGTACACAAGAATCAAACCGAACACTTTGCTCTTAAGTCTTCAAATTAACAAAATAACTTGACTACTTTTAAACTTTGGACTCTACGGAGTAAAAGTGTGAAGACATAATTCCAATTTTTTGATTAGCTCCGTAAATAATTCTAGGTGTTTGCATACATTCTCACATCATTAATTTATTAGCACCTTTTTTTTTGCACTGGCACAAATTTGCCGCTTGCCTTTAATTCAGGTCAGCGCGGCGGAAACGATCCCGTTTTTATAGACTCGCTGCTCGGCTTTACGACACGCCGAGCTTCCCTGTGAGGTAAAAAAAAAAAAAAATCCTATGGGTCATTTACAACAAACGCAGCGCAGATAAAAGCGGCTGCTATGTTTTGCGTACCGTCGAGCCGTCGCGCTGTACCTGCAGTAATTATCCTGACCTTAACCCCATCCTGCTGAACCGCAACCCAAACTATAGTGTAAGTGTGGTTCTGGGACGGATAATTACTAAACTTTCCTTTGTAATTACACACAGAACGACAAACACTGTGATCCCAAGAACTCGGGTTTTATGGCATTGAACCCGGCACCCTTCCTCCCACGGCGCGGGGGAACTCGTGCGAATGGACAGACTCGAGAGAAAAAAGCGACTTAGTCAAGATTTACGTTCGTAATTTCCTTTCTAATTGCAATTATGTGAATGTTGCATGAAAACACAACAGATTGCTGCTGTCGGAGTCAAAGCAGAACTCTTTAACCAGATTTCCAAACCGTGACGATAAAGAAATATTAATGAAATACAAATAAAACACAACGCTAGCACGAACACTAAACCGACAGCAGTTCGAGCGGGACAAACAAAAGCAGGCGGCGGTTTCCTCGGTTACGTAATCGATTGCGCTCTAAACAACAGAAGTGGAAGATTCCGGATCGACGTCAAGCCGTGCGTCCGCCCGAGCGGAAAACCTTCCGCTCGCTCCGTGTTTTCCGAGTATCATTTCAGACTTGGCTGCAGGCAGCGCAAGTAAAGCAACACCTATGGGTGTCCCAGCGCCAATCAGTCTATTTCGGTACCTGAAGGAAAGTTGATGGGTTAGGGGGGCAGGTTTGGGGCAAAGCAAACAGCGAGGGGTCTCAACACTCAGAGTAAACATTACCCTATGTTTGAACTGCACACCTTGGGCTCTACAATTCTCCCACACACTCGCGCTCGCCCCTCCGAGCCCGGCTGCCGCTAACACCCCCTTGAGCCGGCCCAGCTAAATACACTGCTTATCCCAGGGCCTTCTCATAAATCAGGGAGGAAAAGCGCCTCTGACAAGGTCTCACCTCCACAGCCAGCAGCCCTTAACCGGCAGCTCCGGCTTACATGTGGGGCCTGCTTTGGAATAAATGGAATAATGTCTTTTCAGTGCAACTTTATTAATCGCAACCTGGGAGGCCAGCAGCGCGTTTTATCCCGCAAACCTTTGATACAATCGATCCCATTTATGGGACACAGGGCTGTGAAAAGCCCTCTCTCGCCTAGCAGAGGAGGAGTGCACGCGCTGCGATGAATCCGGGAAATTCACGAGACTAAAACACCCCGAGTTTTTACCGTGCACGGAGCACAGCGTGAAGTGGATCAGTTCCCGGGGAGAGGAGAAAACATTGTTCATTATTGGTTTCATCCGGAATGATTGGATTCAATTTACAGAGAATGTCAGTGGGTTTAAACACAAACTTAAGCTGTTTGTGGCTTTAATCTGCTCGAGTGCCTGAACCAGAGGAGAGCAGCAATATTGGAGATGACACATTCCCCGGAGGAAGCTGTTTAAACATCTGAGCGTTGCCCAACACGTCTTTCTTCTCGGGTTTTGTTGTTTTGACTTTGTTTATTCATCCTTGTCTCGAAGCGCCGGCTTCATTCTCCGCTGCCTTAACTTGTTCCCAACAACTGTGATTCCTCAACACAAAAGAATGAAAGAACCTCTCAATGAAAAACACAATCTTTTCATCTCGGGCATGAGTCAATTACCAGGGCAGCGCAACTGAACACGCCGCATGTTTTGTTTTTGTTTTTTTTTCTCCTTCCTCTTCTTTTTCTTTTCTCAAGCCTTCAGAGACTCGTCCCCTGGACCCCACCGGAGGATCTATTGATTCTGACATGTTTATTTCCATGGCAGAGGCAATTTGGGTTTCCAAACCAGATCGGCACATTTTTAGCTTTTGTTGTCCATGTGTCTTGCTGGAACACGTTGGAACTTTTAAAGGGGGGAAGCATTTTTAAACAGTGCGTCAACATAGATGAGCTTTGGAGGCTTTTTCTCTTTTTTTTTTTTGTGGGGCGGGATTCTCGACTAATTAGTATTTTTGATCATCTGGCCGTCTCATTTGTGATGTTTTACCGCCGCGGTCGATTTCTAGAATTCGGTTGAACAGATTTCTCACCGGAGGCGGTCGACGCCAACTTTCAGCTGGAATCGGCTCGCTTTTAACCCCGTTCTGCTGAGCCTAAACAAAGTTTCTGATCATAGGTTATCTCGTCTGGTTAAAAAAAAAACTTTTAAACCATAAACAGCCAGATTTTTTGATCAGGTTGAACGGTGGAGAAGGGCCGTTCGCGATGCGTTTGCTGACGCTGAATCTGTGCCAAGCTGCAGAAGGGTGGTGCCCGTGTTTGCGATGTTTGCGCACAGAAACAGCGTGTAAAACACGGCAGGCAATTTCTGTAGATTGGAGAGATTCTGTCTGAGGGAGCGAGCAGGTTTCGCAGGGTTACATAATCTCCCCCGCGTCTCTGTGGCTTGATCAAACATAGCAGCTGTCTTGTTTGTTTAAAACCCCCCCCAAAATGCAGAGCGACCTGCTCGCTGTCATCATTTATAATCTCTCTGAAGGTAATATGAATCACAACGTGGCACTTTATGAAGCATTTGAGACATTTTGCAGCCCAATTTCTGCTTGCTTCTCTTTCGCAACGCGGCGGCTCGCCTGGAGCGAAAACAGCATCGAGCGATCGGGATGCGCGTTCAGCCTGAAAGCAAACTGAGGCCTGCGGTGAAAACACAAATGCGTAGCTGACAGCTTCTCTGCAACATGTGCTCAGCCGTGTGGTAAAAGGTGCCAAAAATTGTCTTTTAAACTCACCAATTACCAAATAATAAGTATCTATCTAGTGACGGTTACTCAAAAGTAAGTAATCCCCTGGGAAGTAATTGTACCCAAATGATGCACATATAATCCATTGACTGATTCAATCGTTAACTTTAGCTGAGCTTGCATCATTTAGTGGGAGGAAGATGCTCTATAATCTGGGTGGGAAGCATGTGAGGATGCACGCTGATGTAACTATGACAACAGTCAGACATCTTTCATGTCAGCGTCAGGGGTTCTGCGTTCGTTTAGGGCCTAATGAGCCACTTCAGTGTGGTGAAGTGGGAACTGTCAAGGCGACACTGCGGCTGATGAGCATCACAGAGGGAAAAACTGCGACTGACGCGTAACCTAAAACCCCCGTTCAGTGTTAAGGTTATAGAGACAGCAGCTCTGCAGCTCTCCAGTAAAATTAATGGACAGCAAGCTTGTGAGAACAAGTAATAGTGTTGCCTTATAGTGGCTTCATAACGTAACGGGTAACTTCATACCACTCCCAGCACAGTTGCTAGTAAAATCTTTCTGTAATGTTTGTTTTGGACTTTTGGAAATAAAACAGGGAATGTGTCCAAAAATTCTAACTTTTAATTGTTTAATTCTAAAAGAGTGAAAGTGTGAAACTGAAAAAGTCTCTGCATGTTTTTTTTTGCAAAATTGGAAGAAAAACTGATTTCCCAGATGGGAAAATTTGTATCGAGACAGAAAGAAGTTATTTGTGTTTCTGTCGTGATGAGTATTAATTACCACTAATATTTTAAGCCTAGAACAAGATATTGTACGATGATAAATATATCTGCTTTAGAAAATGTTGCACAGCTGATCCTTATTTATACTGCAGCAGTACGTAATTTGACACCAGCTTCATCACGACCTTCTGCAACTATTCCTGCTGAAGCCGACTCATTTTGTAATCGTTGACAAGCTGACAGCAGCTCGCGCAAACCGGATATCTCTAAAAAAAATCAGAAACATACGTTTGTTTTTTTAAACCTTTTCCTATTATAAGTTATATTTCATTACAAACAGACATTTTGAATTTGATGCGAGAAACTAATCTCTAAAACGCTGGCGCACGCAGGGCCATGTTTACCAACGCGACGCGTTCCCTAGCCTTGCAACGGCGGTGTGTAAACATCTGTTTATCGATGCGCCGAATGTTTTCTATTGATGAGAGGCGTGACCTGCAGGCATGCCGCTTCAGCGCCTGGACTCTTCCACCGCGAGGCCGTGCAAAATGGATGCATGATCCGCGTGTCCCGCATTGTCTCCCTGAAATATGTCAGGCCTTCCCCTGAAAGAAGCCTTGTCTGGGAGGGAGCAGATGTTGCTCTGAAGGCTCTATATATCCCCCTGAATTGATGGTGCCTCTCCAGATGTGTGGGCGCTCCGTGTTTCGCCGCCATACCCTCGGAGAAGCTGTGTTTGAACCGTGCGCCGGCAACACAAGCTGGATTGTTCCTCACGTGTGTTATCGGCGGAACGCAGTGTTCCCGTTCCCTCCAAACAATTTCGGGATCCATCTGGACGTTTCGGCATTGTGTTCGAGTTCAGGTCGGAATTAATTTGGCGCAGGGAAGCTGGGGGGCATGTTGGGCTCACATGGCTTCATGTTTGCATGTTGCTGCTTTGACTTGCATTGGCGGGCGTGCAGGGAGCGATGGTTTCTGCGAGTGCTCCTGAGCGCGTGCAGTGGTTTCCACCGCAGGGTCTCAACACCCCCTCTCGACTCTTGCAGAACGATCTTTGACCTGAATACAGTTGTAAATGACTTGCAAGTTATTGCATCCTGTTTCACTTCTGTACTTGTTTTGAGCTTTTTTTTTTTTAAAGTGGTTGGTAAATATTGCATTTTTCCCCCCCTGCTCTCAAAAAGTCCTTAAAAAAGTCCTTAAAACTGAACAGAAAGGCTGTTTTGAATCCATGTTGCGAAAGGTTGTGAATTCTCAGATCACATTGAAAACCAAAGGGTCTCTTCACTCATACATGAATAGTTATGTAACATGAAAAAAAAAGGGAACGAAAGCTCAGGCAGAAAAAAAACAAAACGTCTCGTCTCCCGGCTGCGGTCTCACCTGCATTCACTTGATCTGTCAGAACATGAAGTGGGAGTGAATGCTGCAGTGTTTAGTGTGATGAAGTTATAGAAACACTCAGATCAACCGGTGAGCGTTTCATTTGGACACTTTTGGGGAAAACAGTCCCTCACAATGTATCATTCGAAATGCTGCTGGGAAATAAAGATTCAGGATAGAAGCGCTCGAACGCAAACCTTCGCCCAGATACCTGTTAACCTCTTCTGTACAACCTCCTACACACTTGCCTTAAAGGGGCACAGGCTGTTATACAGACCACAGAAAGGCCTTCTTTCATCTTTTTGTATAGCCAGATGATTGAATCACTACAAAAATGCCACCACCAGTATTGCCGCTCACACATCCTGCAAGTTTCATCAAGATCTGTCGAGAACCTTTTGAGTCATCCTGGTGGCAAACAGACTTAAGTGACCGCTTGGGAATATCACAATGTAATTGAACTCTTCAGGTGACTTTTGTACTTTACATGGTGGCGAATGATAGTATTTCTTCCTGGTGCTCAGGTCTGGTTGTGTTTGGACGGATTTATCCAGTAAAGCTCATTTTTGTTGGCTTATATTCCTACTCGTCAGTAGAGACCTGAATATTTGAATCCTGTTGGGTTTTAGACTCATCTGTGTCCTGTGGTTTTGTTTTGGCCCCCATTTGGATTTCTGTTAAAAAGATAATTCGAAAAGTTGGGAGCGGACTGGGATTAAATTAGGTGAGATGAAGGTATAAGGTGAAAGATTATTAGTTTAATTTTAGGGAGTCTGCTTTTGGATGGTTTGCGCTCCACCAAGGGGGCCTTTCTTCTTGAAATATTCCTCTGGCGGTCCGTGAACTCGTCTCATTGCCGAACTGTGGCCGTTCGGCGGCATTCAACAGCTTGTTGTTAATAATATCCAAACCTGCGAAACCTGTGGCGTTGTCGCTCCGTTCAATTATTTATGAATTTCTATGCGGCGGCTTCGTCAAAGGAAAACTCCGAGTTCACCGTCTTCTTCACTGTCGGCATGTGAGCCTCAAAACACGTTGAAAAAGTGGATAAGTGCTCAAATCTCGGCAGCTGAATGCGGGACTCTTGACCCGCGGACCGTCCTTGTGCTTTTGAGTCTTCCCATAATAATAATGACGCTGATAAACTCAACAGCGTCTCTCTGCTGGTTCTATTGCATCCAGCGTTGTTGTCGGACGTGTTTCTTCCAGTTTGTGGTGGGCCGCGGCGTTGCCGTCCTCTCCAGAGGGGTCTTGGTGTCCTTCAGGAATAGGCAGATATGGCCAATATATTAAGCGCCGGGGTTTAGGTTGCAGGTCATTTCCCAGTGGGCTCAGCCGGCTCCTGCGGAGGGCTTGTGATAAGGGTGGATATTGGAAGCTATGTAAACCTTGTTAAGCTGCCCTTCCCCTGTGTGCAGGGGGGGTAATCCTAAACACCTGGGCTAGTTAGCCTGGATTCGCTGGGATTAAGGGCTCCATGAGGCAAAACCTGGTCTTGCTTCTGGTCGAGTCCATCTCCAACCTCCTCTCTCCTCTCTCATGCAACTCAACCCCAAATTTCGAAATTACACCACCGCTATCTTTCCGAACATTTTTATTTTCTCTTCTCAAATCACTAATTCATGACTGAGCACGACACAAGTGTGTGCAGCTTTGGTAAGTCCGGGTTGGAGCTTCTCTGTTTGAAGTTTGTACTGAAATGGTGTGTGTTTTTTTTTTTTTCTTTCCCAGGCTGCTGTTCAGAAGGTCTTTTTCATGGCGGTGGTTTAATTTTTCAGCACGCCGGCATCTGGGATGGCAGCGTTGCACTGTAGTTTGGCACACGGCGAAATATCCCAACAGCTGAAAGGAGCTAAATCGGATCAGATTGATGTTGATGAAACGCGACGAAGTTTTGAAGCCGTTTGTGAATTCTTTGAGGGCGAATCCCATTGGTATCGTTCCCGTTTGTTTATTTTCTCGTGTCACCTTCACATACTCGCTAATTGCTCCGATAGCTGTGAGGTTCTCTTGAACGATGATGCAGATATATTGATATTTTTTTTTCCCACAAGTTTGATTTTATCGTGTAATTGAATGAACTAAAATGGAAAACTGGAAAACCCGTTTTCTGTAGATGTAAAGTTCTTTACATATCATTCAAGGGCTCTACGATTGTGTCTGTGATCTCCATGCAACTAAGAAAAGGTTACGAGGGGGGGGGGGGGGAGTTTGGCGCGAACATTTTCAAAGCTTCGGATAAACTGTTCTTGAACAAGTTCGCAAGTTGAACAAGAGAAGGTCGAGGTTACGGTGAGAGGTGCGAGGTGGGGCAAAGTTCATCCACGAAATGACCCTAAACAGCAGTCTGGAAAAAGGTGGCTCTGTAATTAACTCGTGTCCGGTTGTTTGTAATTGTTGTTCTGTCTTCTAGGAATGGTGAACCGCCTTGTTAGATATTTGAAAGAAAATGCACGACTGTTATTCCCAGATATTTAATTGAAGTTAAAGATAGTCAATTATTGCTTCATTTTGTCTGAGACAAAGGTTCTTTAACCTTAGGCCTGAGTTTTGTCCTTCTTCACCAGTGTCTCTATATGTGTTATTCGACTGATTTTTCCTCGTTTCTGTTCAAATGTATCCCTGATTTCCGAGGTAAAAGTGACATCATGACGGAAAAAGCGTGTCGGCTTCATGCACTAACGGCTTCCTCCCTCCGTCTCCTCTCTAGATGTGGACGAGTGTGCAGAGGCGCTTGACAACTGCAGCATCGACGCCATCTGCCAGAACACCCTGAAGTCATACAAATGCATCTGCAAGTCGGGCTATAAAGGGGACGGCAAACATTGTGAAGGTAAGAAAAAAAGAGAAAAAAAAGTCGGACCGCGGCGACGTGCCGCTTTTCGCTCGCGGTTTGGAGGAACGCGCTCCCGCTTCTCTGGCTGGGAGAATTTTCTCTCGGCACGAATTTCTCAGGTTGAGTCGGCTGTTACAGTATCTGGGAGCCCCCGGGTCAGTGACAGGCCGGGTAAGAGCTTCTGTCTCAGTTAATATAACTCATTAGCTTTAAGACTTTCCTGACGAGGGAAGCGAGACTGTGAACGGAGGGAGGGAGGAGAGGGGGAGAGGGGTGGGCCAGAGCCAGGTGCAGTGAGCTCCGCTGTGACAACTTGAAATGAAGCAGTAAATTTCCTACACGTGTTGGAAGAGAAAATTAAGATAGTGGCTGAAACGGCAGTCGGAGGCCCTCTGCCAAGCCGTCAGGGATATTTCCACAGCCAGCGGCGGGCCTCGTCGACTGTCAGACACAAGTCTGTTTTTCTAGGCTGTTTCGGGGTGCCCAAAGCCTCCGGATCATTATATCCCGCAATTTTTATTACTATTATTACAAAACCGTATTTCACAATGCCATCCCCCCCCCCCCCCCTATTATTATTCTTTCATTTACTTGACCGAGTGCTTTTCATGGCCTCCTGCCTGTAGGTCATAAAAGTTTGCTTTATTGAATCTATTGTAAAATATGTGCCAGGTTTGGTTTCCATTGCATTAAAGCTTAGCTGATGGCTCCTCAAGGCTGATGTACTTGTAAAATACAATTCAAAGGCAACACTCATAAAATACTCACAAAAAAAACCGAACTGGGAGTCATTTATTAATGGATTCCTTTAAAGAGAACACCGTGTGGCTGCTCGCTGTCGTCTTTCACAACAATCAGGTGCAGTGCGGCAACGAGGAAAGCAGCTGTGAAAGCGAGGAACTCGTCGAGACAGTAAACAGAGAAAGCACGTGTCACATTTTTGGTCCGGTCGCTTTGTGCGTCCACTGGTTTGATTTGTGTCCTCGATGTTGTAACTGTGCCGAATATCGCGACACAAAAACATGGAGCGCAAAACGACTCTGGGATTGTCCGACTGAGTTCAGGTTGGACTTTTATCAGAAGAGCTTCAACTGTAAGCGATATTACCCACTAAAATGATCAAATAAGTGTTTTTACTGTCAGAAAATAAAATTCTTATTGATATGTTCAATTTTTGATCAAATTTTATTGACTGGGGAAATTTGATCTTAGGTTTTAGTTGCTTTGTGGAGGTTTCATAATTGCTCCTCCTTATTTTCAAAGCTCCTCTAATATGCTGCCATTTTATGTTTTGCTCTTTGATAATATTAAATGTGTGTGCGTATGTGTGTGTGTCATGAAGTGCATTTCACTTTCTACTCATTATAAAATTATTAATTTGGTTTAGAAACAAGGCGGTGATGGAAATTAGTCCAGGACCACTCAGTGAAAAGGCGAGTGAAATGTTCTGATTTTGAATTAGTGAGCTGAGAAAGCTGAATGTCATTACTTTTTGTCGTTTCTTTTATCGGAGCTATTTTATATTTGTATGTTGTTTGCGAAGACGCTATCTCGTAAATTAAATTACAGTAAGCTCCAATCAGAAACCTCCGTTTGTGCCTGATATCGAAAGACCCTTCGAAGCTTGGCCTGAATACGCCCGGATCTTGTCGCAAGAAACCAACATTTTCAAGTTGACGTCGCAGTGCGCGACACGCATTGAGTGAGATCAAATTTAAAGCCGTCGCAGGGAAATCAATGGCGCATTGCCCATGTGGCAGGTGTAACAGGTTGAAAGCCGAGGGGAGCCGTGAGGGGTGATTGTGCGACGTGATGGGAGACTGACAGGGGGGGTGGGGGTGGGAAGGGAATAAGCAGGGAGCAGGAGAGTGTTTCTTTGTTTCGGTCCCATCCCAGTGCTGTCAGCTCCAATTAAGCCCCGATGGAGGCAGCCTCCGAGAGGAGCCGAGCAGCCAGGATCATCGGGCCTAAATGGGCCCGTAAGTGCTGAGTGGAAGTACTCTGTGTTCTCAATCCACCTCGTATGGGTCTCTATAGGATGGGCCCTTCAACTGTCATCTTAACCATAAAAGACAAGTCCACTTAGGCTGTCATGGCAGTTTTCCTTTATCTCTGCGTCTGCTCTCATTCATGTGTCACGTTTTATTTGGTTCTGAATGCGTCAGTGGCCGAACTTTGAGGTTTGGTAGCTGTATTTTTGTTAACTGTCTTCTTGGATGAAGCGCTCGTGAGTCCCACTCATTCAAGGTCGACGCGTTTTCGTCGAGTCCTTAGAGGTTTTCTTGTGAACGCCCCGCGGACTCTAAATGCACATTGTTGCAGGTTATGTTGAGGTCGGGTCGAGTTGGGTCACATCAGGGTCACGTCAGGTGGCGTCGGGACGAGTCGCATCGGTGCTCTGTTGACTTGTCTGCACTCAGCTTACGTGCAGTAATATTCCACTTATAAACCGCCAGTGTGTTTCTTCTGTCAGGAGTCTTATTCTGAGCTCCGATATTGAAAAAACTTCTTATTTACACATCTTGAAATATTCAACTAAAAAAATTAAGTCCTTCAATAAATCTTAAAATTTTGTTGGACGAATAATTATCTGGATAATTAGCTGCACTTTTTCTTTGTGACTTCATTCCCTGGATTGCGGAGCGAAGAATGGCATCAACACTTTTGCTTCTTGCCAACAATAAAATTCAAATCAACATCTTGGATAATGAATATTGCATTCAATCTCAGCTTTCGAAATGGAACAAAACAGCGTCAGTAAATACCTGGCAGTCACCCAGAATACATTTGTAGCTGATGATTCAACTAATTACACAGCTGCTGCCAAGTCCAGGTCCGTCTCACAAGTGCCGTCACGAAGAAACCCGACATCTAATTTCGATCCCTACTTTGTCAGGACAAGGGTTGCAGGATGTTAATGCTGGAGATGCTTTAAACCTGAGACGGGTCGCGAGTCTCTCGCAGCGCTGCCCGAACCTCTCAACTGTGTTCAGAGGCTCGTAAACATATTTTTACGCAACAGTTCAGTCCAATCAATTAGGGTGTCGTTCTCTGTGACTCGTGGCAAGATTTCTTCTTCTCATTTGTAGTCTGAGTGCAAGCTCAACAGCCCCTGGCAGCAGCCTCCTGTGTGAAGGTCAGCGAATCCAGTGAAAGAAAAGCTAAACCAGAATACATCAGAAACTTCACACATACACGAAAATGTTGTACTTTTGGTGTGATATATTTGGGGCTGCTTCATGGCCAGCAATTAGGGACCACAATATTATACTTTTCCACATTTTCTTGAAGGGTTCAAGTCTTCGTGTCTTGATTTTCCGTACTTTAGGCAGAGATTGGCAAGAATTTACCTCCGTCTGATTCATCCGTGTGCTAGGCTAACCCCCTTTTTGGCTGTACCTTTGTATTTGATCTACGTTCGGAAAACACAAGGGGAAAAAAGCAAGGTCAGGCCACGTTTTGAAGGTATTCGACTGAAATTAGACACTCAAAATAACCCCGGTAACAGAGCGAGAGGGAGCATACGTTTCCTGCATTGCTTCACGGTACTTCCCAAATTTACGTCTCAGTGATGGGGAAACACCCGAAACGGGATAATTGCCTGTGAGTCAGCAGACATGGAGCCGCTGCTCGATTCTTTAGCTCATAGCTGCCGTCATTTGATTGGCTTAGGAGTGCAGAGGTTGTAATTAGAGGCATAGACGGACATTTTGATTGCATTTCTTCATCACGAAAAGAGCCAGCTTGACTAGCGAAACTTCACTGGTTAGCAGGTAGGAAGCTAAATAGACACTTTCCAGTCTCGCATACTTTTTAAGGCAAGTACCACTATTGGTACTTGTCCCACACTTTAAGAATTTAGTTTGAATCATCACTTTTTCTTGCAGCGCAACGAGGAATTTGCGAAGACCTTGAAATTTCAATGAACTGCGCAGAGATGCAACTTTTTGCAGGTGTTGCTCTCTAAATTTTACTTGCTAAAATACTACATCACAATTTTCTGTCATAAAATTTATAGGTTTTTTTAATTCAGTGAAATAAAATCATTTAAATACGATGATGTGACGCTATTGGGGTCGTCATGGGTGCGAAATCCTTTTTAATTTACGGTCGCTTCTCTTTATTGTCTTTCATTCTCTCACATCATTCTTTTGTCTTCTCTCTGCAGACGTCGACGAGTGTGCGACGGAATACAACGGCGGCTGCGTGCACGAGTGCATCAACATCCCTGGAAATTACAGGTGCACTTGCTATGACGGCTTCCGCTTGGCACACGACGGGCACAACTGTCTCGGTGAGTGCGTGATACAAGTGTGCGCGTGCACTCGCAGTGTCGGCGTGATACAGCTCTGTTTTGTCCCCGCGCTCTGTCGTTGATCCAATGATGTATGGAAATATTGGCCTATAAGGGAGCGCTCATATATATGTTAAACTGCGTATGTTGAAACTGACACAACCAACGCGGCTGCATAAATCTTTCTCTCTCCGTGTCTAATGTCACATCACGGACGGGAATGTATATTTCAAGGCTGTGCCGAGGTCTTATGAGAGTGCCACGTCGCATATTTGCTATTTCCACGTTCACGTGGCAGGTAGTCTCCTCGTGTGTTTGCACAAATGGAAAGCAGGACCTTTTTTTTTTTTTGTTATAATACATATGATGAAAAGGGGGAAATTTATGAAGAGTTTGACCCTGAGCTGGGAGCTGCGAGCGAGCCGTCAGTCGATGTGCTTTCCCATGGTTTAATATTTCACCAGTGTGCCATTCATTTCGCTCTCACAGAGGACATATTACACTTAAAAAGGTTATGAAATGAAGGAAAATATAGCGCTCTTCCTGCTGCGGGAAGCTGCTAAACATAGGCATCATCTACCCCCCCCCCCCCACCTCCTCTCCTTCCTCCTCATCCTCCCACCCCTGCATTCCTTTTGTTTTGTTTTGAAACCCTCAAGTCAGACCCCGCTGCTCCCGAGAAATCAACTCCCCTCTCGGTTGCATCCTCAGCACGACGCGCTCCGGCTTGATATTGTGAGTAAACTCTGGGAGCCGCTGCGAATCAGCGGAGGCGACTCACTGCATGCGGCGGGTTTCGTGTTCTGGCGAGGGAGGGATGACAGAAAAAAAAACAAAAAAACACCCCAACAAACTTATCAGCACTTAAGAATGCTTCACTGTGAATGCCATTTTGCATGCGGGCGCACGCGCTCGTATCAGTGGCACGTTCACCTGATGAACGGGCCGTAATGCAGGGATTAGGGCCCCCTGGAATGGAAAACACAAGCGTCTTTAGATCGATAATAAACCTGTTCTGGCTTGACGAAGCTCCCGCGACTTCTGGAGTCTCACTGTATTCCTGTCTTTTCTTTTCTCTTATTCCACACTCTCTCTCTCTCTCTCTTTCTTTGCTGCTTTATCGCTCGTTCGACTCGTATGTACACTGTAAAGCAGGGCTATTTTCCAAGCCATTTAGCAACAGCGTTCTGTTGTGTAAGGATCATTTGCTGTACCGTGGATGGGCTCCTGCCTTGCGTGCAGGTGTGTAATTGCAATATATGGTTGCTGCTGTTGCATCAAACAGAAGCTGCGGCCATTGATCCCTTGATACAATTTGTCATCGTGAAACACACTTGAGCAAACACCGAGCGAGCTTTCAAGTTCCTCCTCCTCCTCCTCCTCCTTCGCCGCGTGTTGTTTTTCTTCCCCGTCAGTGACTCGTATTAAAGAGGGCCGAGACTTCTCTCAGAAAAGCTCAAAATACGCCTCAGAAAGTCTCCTATATGAGATATCGATCCAGTTAATTATTAAACGTGTAAATATTTTCCGATCTCGCCACAGCAGATGGCGAAAGACACGCCGAATGGTATGCATGTATGTGCAGCTGTCAAGTACAAATCTGGATCTCGCCCAGAGACCCGAAAGTGCTCCAAAGACTGAGGATTTAATTCATTCTAATACCCCCGCTCTGCTCCGCTAAGGGAATAATCCTCAGCACAAACACAAGAGAGGAGAGGAAGAGGTATAGCAGAGGTTTCATGTTAAGGCCCCAGCTTCCTCTTCCAGGTTTAAGCTTCTTTCGGCCCCTGAGAAAAGATTAGTCCCCTCGGCTCTGGAATGGAGAGCCTAAGCAGCTGGTTCCCAGACGGGGTCAGACCCTCAGAGCCCTTATAGACCAGATGTGCCCGGGGCTGCAGAAGAGGAGACGTTCACCTGATCCTCCAAAGTTCACAGTGAGTTTAGAGATTTTAGGGCAGCGTCTCCCTTCTTTTCCTGATGTGATTTTTCCCTTTCATGGCAGCACACAAACTCACAGCGAAGTACAAAACGTGCTGCTTTCAGCCCCGCGAGGCGTCTCTCCAGCCAGCAGGCAGCAGTGACTGTCACCTCGGGGGGGGCGAACACAAGTTGGGCCAACGCGCACGCATCCCCGTCAACGTCTCCTTTTGTTTGCTCGCCGCGCCACGTGCCACGCGGCTGCTTGTAATTGGATGTGTTGGCAGCATAATGACGTCGGGGCGGTGGCAGGAGGCAGCGGAGCGTGAAGCAGAACGCCGCCTCGCCGGGGACGCGCCCGGCTTCTGAAGGCTCTCCCGCGTCTGCCCCGAACCCCGCCAACATGTCAGCGAGTCAGCAAGGTGGAAGCGATGCAATATCGCAGCCCGCCGCTCCTGCCTGCGCAGAGTGAGATGTCACTCACTGTATAATTTAGCTCACAGGGAGGCGATTGTACCTTCTCAAAACTCGAGAGAGAGAGAGAGAGAGAGAGAGAGAGAGAGAGAGAGGCGAAGCGAAGCATATAAGAACTTGATTACATCTTTTATAACTGTCATGGCTATTATCGCACAGGGGTGAGAGAGGGATGGTATTTAATCACCGCAAGTCTTTCATGGCCAGGCTGTTAAGGGGTTTTTTCATTTTTTTTGGAGAGTCTGAGGAAAAACAGAGGAATCAGTGTCAATTTAATCCAAAACACACATCCTCTTTACAATGAAAACCAGATGCAGGAAGGCTATTAGCTCCCCACTGTAGCACCGGCGTCCCCACATTTATGACCTATGTGTTTTGGTTTGGGTCCCCCCCCCCCAGAAACCCCAACACACGCTTATCATTGGTACTTCGTTAAAAAAAAACTCCCTCAAAGTAGCACGACGTCGCACGCATCCGCGCGAACGCTGGCTCCCGCGCTGCGCAGTCGCGAGCGACACCATCCATCCATCCATCCTATCTCGCAGCTGAAAGACGCAAATAAAGATACGTTTTGTGTTCCCGTAAGTGGGAGCGCCACAGTCGCACGCAGCCCCGCGAGTGAGTCACAAAGGCGGGCTTGAAATAGACGTTGCAGATGTTTGACAGCGCACCGCCGAGCTGCAGGACGGATCGGCTTTTGTCACCGAATTGTTTGCTCGCGTTCATGGCGGCGCTCTCTGTCACTCATGAACATGTTGCTCCTCCGCTGCCACAGGAAAACCCTTTTCAGGGCTCCGGCACGCTCCGCGGGCACGCGAGCTTAACACGCCGCCTTCCCTTTGATTCCTATTGACCAACACTGATTTGGTTTGTATTGATTCAGCGGGGGGGGGGGGGGGGGGCTCAATTCCCGGCGCA
>JASSRZ010000053.1:12981270-13011327 GCA_032164315.1 Malacoctenus gilli | reverse complement strand
CCCCCCCCCCCCCCCCCCCCCCCCCCCCCCCCCCCCCCCCCCCCCCCCCCCCCCCCCCCCCCCACAAGTCCCTGCGCAATCTATAGGGAAATGAATGCCCTTTTACTTTAACCTTCCCCAAAGACAGAACATGATCTATAACACGAGAGCAATGTCGTTACAGCTCTGAAAGAACAGCTCCGAAGTCGCCAGGCATGAAAAAGGCCACGTCCGCTCCCCCTCTGTTTGTCCGGCTTTTTTTTAATAGCTATAATTGCAAAGACACAGTGTTTTTCTTTGCTTCTCCAATGGAGGACGTTCCCTGGAGTCTCATGACGGAAGCGCGCCGCTCGCCGTCCGGCTCCTGGCCCCGCTGAGCCGTGTCTCTGCGCTTGTAATCCTTGGGGATCATATTGTAAGGTCGGCTAATCAAACGGGTGCTTTCAGACTGATGTATTATTGACCAGGCTTTTTTTTCTCTCTCTCTCTCTCCCTCGCTCTCGGGGAAGGAGAGCTCATCAAAAGACCTTCATGCTTATTTGCACCGCAGCCGTTCCCTCGAGTGCGTCGGCAAACGCGTCCGAGGGGGCGGCGACCTCCACGCGCAGCGGCAGGAAATATCTGATCTGTCGGATTCAAGAGGTGTCGGTAACTGCAAAAGTACCGTCAAAAAAAGGCGAGACCTTACGATTGTGTGCCCGAAACAACCATATATTGCATGTAATGAGCATGATGGCGTAGGCACTCGAGCTCCTGCCACACCGTGAAAAAAGTCCCAGGATTTGCTTTTGTTTGCACATGTCCTCCCCGTGTTTGCGAAGGTTTTCTTCAGGGACTCTTCCCTGTGTTTGCCTCGTTATGAACTAGCGACCCGTTCGGCGAGTTCCCAGCGCGAGCCGGGATCGACCCCGGCGTCTCTTATTTCATCATCCCATTGCGAACGTGGGATATTTCGCACTTCCCGAGTGCGTCCGATGTATTCAAGACAAAGTTGGTCTCGGTAATGCCTCTTCTATTACACCCAGGAGGGTTTGGGACAGTGCAAACACTGATGGGGATTAACAGTAACCCCTGCTCTCCTCCCTGCTGCAGAAGTAAATACCCGCTTCTCTCCTCGGAGCGCCGTCGCTTTGCTTTTGTTGTGACATGCACGGAATCGGGACGAGAGACTTTTCGAGCGAGTTCAGGGACAAAAGAAGCCGGAGTGATGAGTTAAAGGAGAGATTGGAGATTGGTGCATTAACTGGCTCCTGTGATCCATCAACTCTCTCTCTCGCTCGCTCGCTCTCTCTTTCTCTCGCCCCCCTCTTCCTCCCTCTCTCTCTCTGGATTGTTCAGTCCCATCCACCATGAAATGAACAATTCCAGCTGAGCCCACTGGCAGGGCTTTGAGGGAAACTCAAGCCTGAGATTGGGCTTAGGGATGTAAGCATGTAGCAGACTGGGAGCCGTCAGACGTCAGCGCAGGGCCTCTCGTCTCCTTGGCATAGCACTGTCCACCCAAACACTTATCCTGAGGGTTTCTTTTCTTTCTTTCTTTCTTTTTTTTTTTTTTTTAAATACTTCCAGACTTGTTTTGGAAGAACAGAGGAATGCCATTTAGCATGATCTTAGCTCATAGTTTTTCATTCGGGAAAGTACGCAGCGAGCGATTGGACATGGGATCCCAGTTTGTGCTTTATTTACCAAAGCGGTTACCTGAGAGACGAAGCCCGGAGACGGCGGCGTCTGAGTTCAATCAGAGCTGCTCGAGATTTGTGTACGCAGCGGCACAAAATTCGAGCCTCGCCGCTGATTTCCGAGCGAAACGCTGCGGTAAACAGAGAATTTATTCATGTTTGCGCCGCAGATGTTGAATCGGCGAGCTGTATTGAAACAGTGGGTCAGGCAGACAGGAAGCGCTGGAACTAATAAATTGTTCAAAGCTAAATACTGTAAGTGTCTCCCAGCCTGCGACAGTCCTCCGCACTCCTAATGATTTAGGAGAGTGCGTGCTCCGCAGATGAAAGATCACAGCTTCCTGTGACGCCGACATCTGTACAGACTGAGGTGCCAGGTGTCAGCGAGGGACCGAAAGGGTCCAACCGTGGTTTCAGAAGCTCTGGAACGAGCTCTGGCGAGGTTCAAAAGCGGCGTCGTGGTCACTGCGGAGCTGAAATGTGATTTTTCAGAAGCGACAGAGAGCGGGGGGAGAGAAGAGGAAATCCCGTAATCCTGTTTGAAATAAGAAAGGATCTTGTTTTAATTGAAGCTGGCTGTGTGGACGTGAGCGCGCGCGTGTGTGTATGTGTGTGTGCGCGCGCGCCACCGCTTCCCCGCTGATGTCAAGTCGAGCCGGGCCGATGCCTGCTCATCTACCCGAGCAAGCGCTGTGGGCTCCTGCAGCACCCCAGCTGTTTTGCTGGCCGCACATGGCTCCGTTTTGTCGTCTTATTAAAGAGCGAGCGCCTCTTCAACTCTTGTAAATGAAATGCCCAAAGAGGCCAGCGTCGGTCCACTCACCTCCTTGTCTCTGGTCTGTCTAGACCACAGAGACGTTTCTGTCTGATCCCCGGCAAGAAGCCCGGCAGCGAGGGATGGATGCATGGACAGCTTTGACGACAGATACCGACTGTTTCTCGCTCCTTCTGGCCTGCGAAGAAGAAAAAAAAAAAGTCTGGGTCAGCAATAAACTCCCCCTGAAGTGGTTGAACCTTTAAAAGAGAAAAAAAAAGGATCCAAAGAGTGGAGAAGTTTTGAAAAAAATAAGGGTTTAGGAGTTTCTGTAAGGCAACCACGGTGTTTACATGGCTCTAAAGCGCCGCGCAAGGCCAAATGTTATATATACAGTCAAGGCTATCTGAGAAACCAGCGGACATGGCCTCCGCAAACACAACCAATCTCTTAATCTCTCTCCGTTTGAACCCTCCTTTTCCCTTTCGTCTGCTCAGGCGAAGCAGGGATGGAGTCAGAGACAAGTCTCATTTTTCAGAAGTGAGGCAGCCCCTTTTAACTTGATTAAGACATTTTTTTCCTCTCCCCCCCCACCCCACCCCCCCACTCCTCTCTGGAGAATTTTTAAAAAATGTTTTAACTCCAAATAACATGAGCACTTCTGCTCGCCGTGCCAGAACCCCTTTCCGCTTGGAAATATTTGCTTTGGACGCCAGCCTTGCCCAGCACACAACACAGGCAATTATGGGAGCTATTTAAACAGGAGAGATCAACTGACAGGCGACGCCTCATTTGGAGGGATGAAGGAATCAGGAAATGAAACCTTCATTGATGCGCTGATGGTATGGAAAGAGAATCCCCGCCGGACCGGCGAGGCTGCCGGCAGGTCTCTCGGGAATTTTCGTGCATGCGTTTAGGACTGTTTTATTTGTGTAGCCTTTGCATGTTTGAATTTTTGGGGGGGGCTGGTGCACGTTAAAAGCCGAGAGAGGGGAGACAGAAACAGAGAGAGAGAGCAGAGAGAGAGAGAGAGAGAGAGATGGAGGGAGAGAGTGAGGGGGGCTTTATACAGTCGTTTGAATGTTTTCCTGTGACTTGTGGAGGTATTTTTGGGTCCCGCTAACAGTTTTATCTGCAAAGGTGCAGCTGTAGGTTGCTGCCAGCTTTTTTCGTCAGCTCAAAGGTCTCCCCTCGGTGCCTGCCACTTTTATGATGGAGAGATGAGACCACGAGGTCGAAACCAGGCGGCCGCACAGCCGAATCAAAGGCCGACCGACTCGTTTTTTTCCCCCTATATTGTGCTCGTTTTTCCACTCTGACTCTAAACCTTAATGTTGACTGTTCTGCGCCGATTTATCTGCTCGCAAAACACTCGCATGTTGGTTTTGAGTGCGAGGAAGGCAGATTCAGAGATGGGATGTCGAGATGGGGCTTTTGCGAGCCGACGGAGACCACGGATGCTACCTGCCACTGACCCACTTGCCAACCCCTTGGAGTTTTTTCGTCCAGTCAGGTGTCACTTGTGTGAGCGCAGTGTGTGTGTGTGTGGGTTCGTGCACGAGCGAGTCCACGTGCCCGTGAGCTGTCCGGGTGGAGAAAAAAAAAGGAAGAGCACGGAGTGAAGTTTAATTTCTAACTCTGCCCGGGCTGAGAATTCCCCAGAAAGGAAACTTTATCTCGAGGCCTTCTCAGACTGGACAAATAGACAGTAAATTAGTTTCGCATGACGGTTTATTAAATGAAAAAAAAAGGAAAAAAAAAAAAGGAAAAACCTTGTATATACAGCAGATTATTAATGCATCGAGCAGAGGGATGGATAAGGTTCCAGCGTGGTCAGTAGGAAGGAACAGGGAGCGCAGGTCTCCTGGGGGGGGCAGAATATGAAGTGTCATCTCCAGAGCTGCACTTACGTCCTGCTCAGGGGAGCACAGGGTCCCAGAGCAGACCAGAAATCCTGCTACAAATTGTCTGGACTTGACATTTTCGCTTTTGAAAACCCAGAAGCCCTCAACCCACCGTCTAGACGCCCATTTTTCACCCTCTTGGATCACCGGAAGTAGAATCGCTTGTTTTCACGAACCCTCAATCCCGCAGATTTTCGTCCAAATCCGTCGAGAACTCTTTGAGTTATTTTGTAAGCCAAACAGGCGGACCAACCCTCAACCTCCTCGGTGGAGGTAATAAAATGTTGCACAAAAGATGAATGGAGGTCGAACTTCTGTTCATCCGTTTCCTTTTATCGGGCGACGCGGCGAGTTTGCCGCGAAAGTTCCGGTGCCGTCAGCGAAGAAACAGCTGGAGGAGCCGAATTCACTACGAGGGGAAACGAAGTCCGCTGCCCTCGATTGTGGTCAGTTTTTCTCTCCCGCTCGGTGGCACATCGAGGCCTCGGGCGACACCTCAGTAAATGTTCCTCCTCTCTGTGCGCTGGAGGTGGATTTACACCCCCCCCCCCTCCAAAAAATTCATTCCTCTTTCCTCTTTCCATCTCTACTTTTTCTTCTCCCACCTCCTCCCCCTCCCCCTCTCCCCCCCCCTCCTCCTCTCCCTGCATTCCTCCCGTCATGGAGCTGACAGACACTCGTCATCAGCAGGTACTCTGGCCCAGGTGGATCAGGTTTCCTGCTTGCCAGGGGATTGTGCTGCATGTGCATTTTTATGGCTTAGTGCTGCACAGTTGGAGGATTTCAGCGCTGCCATGTCAGATAACCATTAGGACGGACGCGACCTCTTCAGGCGGCTTAAGACGAGCTCCTCCTCGTCCAGGGGACACATTTGTTTTTTTGTGCCTTGTGTGTTTTTACTTAGCATGAAATTTGCACTCAAACCACAACTTCTGGTTGTTTTATCTACTGACTGTGTTGCTCTATACCAGGCGGGATAGATTAGCTGTTTTGGATGCCAGTGCAGCACTTATGAAACTTTTCGGCTTCTTGAGTTTTTTTTCCACATCCAGCAAAATTGACGAGTTGCTTGTTCCACCAACTTTGGGTCCCCTTGGATCAATTTAACAGGGTGAACACCATCAGTTGCAGCCACAACATTCATGCTCACCACAGCAAGAACCATAAGCCTCTATTTTTCTTTCTCGACACAAACAGAATGAATTTTTGTCACTTTTCCTTAAAGTTTTAGACCAGTTTTTCCTGAAATTGCATCTCACTTGTGTTTTTTTTCATCATACATCCTCACTTGATGATCTCGAGCTTTTTCAATGCCAAAAAAATAACACGGAAATGTTCGGTTCTTCTTCGATCAGGTGAAATGTGAATTATTCCGGTGCATCCGTGAGGAAACCTTCGCCGGGGACTTTTCTAGTCCATGAAACAGGATGTGACTGGATCCCAGACGTCCTTCAGACGAACGCTAATCTGTGTAACATTTTGCTCGGCGGCGCGGCGCTCCTTTTCTAATTTTGTTCTGTTGCCGTGTCTCCTGGCAGACGTGGACGAGTGCTCGGAGGGCAACGGCGGATGCCAGCAGATTTGCGTCAACATGATGGGCAGCTACGAGTGCCGCTGCCGAGAAGGGTTCCTCCTGAGCGACAACCAGCACACCTGCATCCAGAGGCCCAAAGGTTATTCACACACAAACACGCTTACGTCCGTTAAAAATAGTTGTGGGTTTGATGTGAGAGTTGGATCGGCCCAAACACGCTCTGAATGAAGATGTGAAATAGAAAAAGGTAAGTTTCCAGTCGGTGGAGGAGGAGGAGAGAACGAGAACGGGGGAGGGATGAATCTCTTTTTGTTTTCGACCCACCATCTCAAATTGAACCAATCTTGTGCTTGGCAGCGTTTGAAGGTATCCGTGGTATGAGAGTGGCCTGCGGGGGACTGTGTGCAGAGAAAACAATTAAAGGTGCAGCCCGGGGCGGACACACCTCTTGTTTATAGAGCGTTCCTGCGGGATGGAGACGTGACAGCAGAAGAAGAACCCAACTGCTCTCAGGCTTCCTCGCCACACATGGCGGCACGGCGGACATGCATACGTGCACAACGCTGCGTTTGAAGCCAAACGTGCTGTCAGGTTTCTCCAGCGATTTGCATTTTGTCACGTTGCCATTTTTTAAAAAAAATGAATCAACAACAGATCGTCTCTCGGACTCAATCTTTGGAGGTCGTGATGCACGTCGCGGTAGGGCGCGGTAGGCCAAAGAAAACCTGACGTTTCATCTACAGATAGTTCAGAAGTAGGAAAAGGGTTTAAAAATCTGATTTTCTGTGCTTTTGGTTGATGTTTTTCGGACACAGTCAATTTAAAAACAGGTTTGTTTCCATCTCAGATCGGTTTTTACCTTAAAAAATGATAAATTACACTCACAGTAGTTTGAAAAATACAGTTTTTAAACTTGAGCCTCATTTCAATTGATATCCCAGTATCTAAATTGTAACTTTATCAAACATATACATTCTTTTTCTTGGTAAAATAACCTGTTTATATGTACACAAATGTAGAAAATGAGTAGTTTTGCTTTTGAAATGAAACCATTTTGCTGTTTTTTCTAATACCTCAATTCTCTTCGTGTTCAACTTTTTTAATTTAACAGTCATTCGAAAAAACACCGATTTTGTATACATGCAAAATGTCTTCAAATCAAGTTAAGATTTTATTGGAGCAACCCTATTCATGAACGCTGACCTGAGAAGCATCTGTAACAAGGCTGCATACCACCAGCTCCCACTTCAGTTTGACCCGCCGCTTTATTTGTCAAGCAAACAAGCCCGATTAGCTGCGACTTGGAAAGCTGAAGGTTTGTTAACAACCTTGTTGTCGGTGCTATTTATTCCACCTGAATGCGAGTTTTGCATTCGGTGTTCCCTTCAGCACCTGCGGAGCGAGATATCAGCGGCTTCTCTGGCATTCAGTTTAACGGTCAACTGTTTTTCTTATACAACCGAACCGTCAAAAACTCACAGCGGCGGGTGTTTTATAGAGGCATACTTTTATGTTCCCCGTGGGGGGACAAAACTGGACTCCTCGCAGCCAGACTGTCAACACCTTTGGGCACGCACGATAGGTGAGCGAGCAGAGCTCCTAAATGTACTGAGAGAATAAGCAGTTGAATAATAAACAACCTGCCGGGGCAACAGTTAGCTCGTGAGCGCGTCCTGCGGAGGCGACAGAAGCAATTGACCGTGTTTTGGACATCTGTTTGGACACAGATGAGATCCCGAACTGATTTGTTGAACCCTGCGTCGTCTACTTGATGTATGGCGGCCATAATGAGTGCAGGCTGGATGGAAGTGGAGCCATTTTTTTGATATATTGTTGAAGACCTTTTTATGGGACTTGAAGGTCGGTGGAAAACATAATACAGTTGTTTGTTTGGTTGACTGTTAATGATTTGAATGGTTCTTGGAACAAATGATGCAGTTACTATTAAAACATCGATCTCTAGTTACTTTCTTTCACCCATTTCTTGCTTAAAACCTGATATAGACTTTATTTTTGCCTACCTGCAGTTTTCAGGATTCACTTTTGTTGGATTGCATCTCAGGACTCAAATGGCTGCACGCTCCCCTCTTTTTTGGAAGTAGATATCCCGATTCAGCCTCCCGTTTGTGTTTGGATTGTGCCAAACTCCCGTCTAGGAAACATCTCGTCAGCCCGCAGGTTTGAACACGCGACGCTCTTGCCGTGAGGCCACCGTGCCGACCGCTGCTGCGCCACGCCGTCCCTCCGCAGTCACAACCTCATGTAGTCACGCTCTCAGCCTGACAAAGTAACGTTTTGTTTGGTTTCGTCCACTGAGGCATGTTTTCTTTGACCTCCACACTTGTTGTATGATTAATGACCGAAAAGTAACGGACAGCCACGGACGAACGCGGGCACCGTCCGGACCACAGATGGGGCCGAGCATCCGTTCGGATGTCAGGCCCGCAGATGGTGCGGGTGCCGTCTGTCTGAGTGTTTTCACTGCGGAATGATAAATACGAATCTCCATGACTGAATAAGTCAGAGCGAACGGCGCTGACTTCTTGGCAGATGCAAATTTAAAACTGAACTTGAATCGATACATTCGGAGATTTCGACACTGAAAAATGATTACCTTGCATGTCTCATCTGCGTTGTCAACTGAACTGTTTATTCTGACTATGTCGTCAGCTCGCTGTTGAGTGGAGCATAATGGAAAGTTGTTGTCACAGTCACAAAATCGGTCTAATCCAGGAGTAACAGTCCGGCAGTCGATAGACGAACCAGCTTTCCCATGTTTAGCTCAGTCTCTTGTGGTCTCTTCTTCTTTAGCTCCGTCCACCCCGGGTGTTTGGAGAAAATAGCTGGTGGAAAAGCGTTTCAAGAGAGAAACGTCCCCATATTGTGGTAAACTTGTCAAAAAATCAACTTTTTTTCAGTTTCGGTTGTTTTAGGACCAAAACGAGATCGACGTTTTCATGAAATTTAGAGAGTTTCCTTCTTCTTTGCGTCCCACTGTGTCAACTCAAGTTTTTCGCACATGCACCACCGACAGGCCTGGCAGAAGTACTACACTTTTTCGAGTAAATTGAGGTGAGGGTTTTTTTACGTCCGAATAAAAACGCTCTAACGGCACTGCCTTTACGGGAAAGTTCTTTGAGAATCGATTTAAAAGATTTGGTGCGTTTACGGTCATCGTGTGTCGAGTGAACTCGTTGTGTCTCTTTCTCTCTGCGCTCTTTGTCTCCCCTCGATCTTATTGTCGGATGGGCGCTTGTGCTGAGAGTCATTAGATTGAGATGTTCCTAATTTCCCCCGATGGTGAAATGAGGATGTTGGAAGTCTGGTTTTATGAGATCAGTCTGGCCTGGTGAACTGTCAATGTTTACATTTCATAAACGCAATGTTTTCCGAGTGAGGTGAAAGGCCGGATCGTGTGTTTCAAAGCGCTTCTACAATATCGTCGCCGTCAGGAGCCGACCGCGAGCGCCAGTCTGATCTCGTCCCGGCTCCCTTTCATTTCGGCACCCTTTCTTGATAAATGCCCCCAGTTCCTGTTATTCCTCCAGTTTAATATTAATTTCGTCTTTATTGCTTCCAGATGAGATCCATTCGGATCAAAAGATTAAAGCGGCCATAAATCTACAAACTTCCCTCACTCCTCAGATAGCCGGCCTGTCATTGTTTCACTGTTTGTGAAAGAGCAACAGACAGAACAACCACTCATCTGCTTATTATTACTGATCTTATTACAACAGTGTGTGTCTGAAAGGAAAATGGAAGCTGCGAGGAAATGGCTCGGTCGAGTTATTGGCCAACAGTCCTTCAGAATTGCCGCGAATATCCTCCTGCTCTTTTACCCAGAAATCATGCGCAAGTGGCTCGGTGAAAGAAAAAAAATTATTGGTGGAATAAAAACTGATTGAATCTCCCAGCCAAGTCGGTTTAAAGCAACGCCTCCGTCCGTTGTGCCAGCCTCCGTCTTAAAGAGCGCAGCCTGGGGTGCAGTTTTGCTCATGAGCTTTATTGTTCTCATTAAAAAGACATAAGCTTTCCATTTCTTCCATTAATGGGTCAGGTGTTCCCAGGGCAACTCCTCGCGGTCCTCGCGGGGGGACAGTGCCGCGCCGGTCACCGCCGAGGCCCCGGCGCTACCGGTCGCTTTTCCCCCCGCTGCTCGCGAGCTCTTGTTAGCAGCGAGGCGGTGCCAATTAGGCAGCGGGGGTCTGCCAGCCTCCCGGCTAATGACGAGGCTGCTGCCGGGCCTGCCTCCTATTAGACCTGCCTCTGCCCCCCCTCAGCGGGAGCAACTCTGGCCAAACGAAGGCTCCGGCGTCTCGCCGGCCAAAATGTAACAGTTCATTTATTCTCTCCAAACATCGCCTCGCAGTCGAGACATAATGCCTTTCAAAAGGCCAGCCAGGGTGCTCGGCGGTTCACAGGAATGCCATTTAGGTCACGAAGGGGTTCCTTTGCTCTGCATTTGATTTATTGCCGCTTTTATACGGGAGGATGACAGAAACGTATGTGTGTGAGACGGGATCCAGCACATTGGAATTCAGGAATTTCAGGCCCAGTCAACCCACACATCCATAATTTCTGCATGTACATTTTTTGAATATCCGGTCAGGCAATTACCTTTAAGTGTACTCTGATGGAAGATTATGTGAGTCACGTATTGTAGATTTATGCATTCGGCCCATTCGTCGACAGTCGCGAATACTTACAGCACAGTTGTGTGATTTGAAAGTCGAAACATGCCCTGAGCCCAGCTCACGGTGCAGCGGCGGGAAAGAAAAAAAAAACGCAACTTTCTCAAGTTAGTAAGAAGTTGTTCCGTGGATCGTGTTCCCCGGTCACTGCCAATCAAAATAGACACCAGTGTGATGAGCATTTTAAAGGCAGACTGCACAATGGCAACAAGGAGCCAGAGAGTTCACGCCAGTCCGACGATTTACATTACGAAGCGCCCTCGGGCCCGCTTCGCACATCGACGGAAGCTCATTAGTTTGAAGAAACACGTAAACACGCGCGCGCGGCGTCGCGTCGGGAAAAGTTTGTGTCCGCACGAAACCGATGGAAATGTGGGAGGATTTCTGCCAAGTCTGTAAGCGTTGCTGCAAAGTTCCACCGAGAAGCACAGAAAAACGGGAGGAATCCGTGTAAACAAACGAAGGTCGTCGTTTTAGCGTCTTCAGACCCACGTGGAAAAATGAGGGGGGCGGGGGGGGGGCAGCTCTGGGACTCGTTTCTCCAAAATTTTGATGACCTGAAGCTTTATTGTCACCTTTCGCTGCCGCGAGAATCCACAACATGCTAGTGGACCAAACGCGCCGGAAAGCAGAAACAGATGAACATAAAACAACAGCGTGCAGCGTTGGCAGTCAAAAAATGAAAGGTTATCGTATGAGATCTTACTGCAATCAACAGAAAAATAATAGAAGTCTACGCGAGCCACTAAAAATCATTTTACATTCGAATCAGGGAAACCAAACCAACATTTCCCCCCCCCCGAACATTATAATAACGACTCGGGATGTATGATAGAAAAACAGCCTGATTGTTTTCTTATCTGTGCATGTGTTTCTTTCTCTCTGTACAATAAAGCTTTCCTGTCCATGAAATGTTTACTTTGCCAGCGAAAACCTCTTTCAGTGTTTACGGCTTTTAATTGGCTTCCCAACGGGGTTGTTGCCCCTCGTGCGGCCGGTGTCTCCCTGCCTCCATCCCTCCTCCTCGCGATCGGACGCGGCAACAAACGCACACTAATGTGGCGAGGCGCACGCAACAGTTTTTGATTCAATTCTGCTGGAGGCGCATTCAGACATGTTCTGGTATGACATTTGAGATGCAGACCGCGGCGTGTCGGCTTCACGATTCGTACGGCAGCCAAATGAGGAATTTTCCAATAAATCTGATCGAACGCATAAAACGCGGTCACGTCGCGTATTCCTCGGTTTGCCGCGCTTCCCAGTCGTGTCGCCCCCCCCGCTGTTTGAAGTTAAGCACGGAGCCATTGAACCCTGTTTTATTGTTGTTTGTAGAGCACACTGTCTCGCATTTTTATGTCGTGAAGTAACGCGCCGATCGCTGCTCGTTCCCCTCCGTCCCCGTGATGCAACGATTGATACTCGAGACGACCTCGTGCGAAAGCTGAGCGAAATTATTTGTATTTTTCCCCCCCCAAAAAAGAGGACATTTTATAAGCCTTTATATAAGCACATGTGGTTGCCCCATTGCGCAGAAGCCAGCGTGGTGCTCGCATGTCCCTCCTGTCGGTTCTCAGTGGGCCTGCCTGTCTGCCTGTCTGTGCATTGGCCGCAGAACTGTTTTTACAAGTGCAGAAGTCGCTGCTCCATTGCTCTGCAGCCCAACCGTATAACCAGGCCCTTTCCCTTTTTCTGGGGAAGTGGAGCAAAGGCTTCGTGCCGCAGAGATGAAGACATATGGGACACCTTATTGCGCTCTTTTGTCTTTCTTTCCAGCCCTCCCCTGTCCTCCTCCGATTCTCTCCCTGGGTCTCGTTTCCAACATTATCTGCCCCTCATCTTCCCCACTTTGTCCAGACTTTCACAAGGCCCCATGCTCCCCGGCCCCCCTCCCACCTCCCGCCTACCGCCTCCCGCCTCCCCACCCTTTAACAAATATACATCAGTGGCTTTGGCCTTTCGAAAATGTTGGCCGGCTTGCCACTGAATTCTCCGTACCTCATTTGAGATGGGCATCCCTTTTGCTCGCGGGTTTGTCGAAGGCCATCTCTAAGCCGGCCAGCCCAGCGTGCCGCCGCCGTCTGCCAGAATGCCAGTGGGGTTTTTCCACTAACACTTGGCCGTCATGGCTTCGACCAAAGCACCAGACTGAACTCTGCGGAGACAGATGCCTTCTTCAGCTGCGTCTCGCTTTGATTTTTTGGAAAGAATGCAGCTCCGCGTCGACACACTCCATCCCGCGGCTTTCGTAGCGCCGCGCTGAGAGGCAGCCAGTGTCCTGGATGTTGCCGGGCTGTGCTGTCGCTGCTTCTTTTTTTTTTGCGAGGGGTGCCTGGCTCCTCTGGGACTCTGCAGCGAGGTGACCTTGAAAGAACGAGAAGACGGGCGAAGGCGAGAGTGGCACGTCCCCAGCAGGTGCTGCACAACTGCCTGTGACACAGATGGGCAGACGCTCACAAATGCGTGCACCACATGCATATATTATGCAAATGCTTCCCTGCGTCAGTGCGTACTTATACTGTGATGCATGTGCACGCCGACTTTCCACGGAGCACAAATTTGTCTACTTTTGCCTTTTCAAAGGAGACTCAGATATTCTAAAGAAGCCATTTGCATTTTTTTTCCGTCTCTTTCAGCTTTCAAATTACCCTCTCAGTTACTCGCTAGATACAAAATCCACTTGTTGTACTTGGGCTCGCGTGCTAACGGGTCTGACATGCCTTATTTCTTTACATAAGTAGAACGGTACCGAATCCAAGCTGTCAATAAGCCTCGCTGGCAGTTAAACGTCTGGGTCCAGAAGCCAGAGCCGCCGCTGTCTTTTCCATTCGCCGCTTGTTTATGCCTTTTGCGGCCCCCCCCCCTCCAAAAAAAAAAAAAATGGGGGAGTGAAATGAGCAGCCTCAACAAGGCCTTTGGGATCTGCAGGAAATCAGACAAACCAAACAGTAGCACTTGGATGGATTCTCGCCGCTCTATGAGGCCCGAGACGGCGGGGAAGAGTTACTTCCTTGACCGGCCCGCGGCCCCGTTCCTCCCCCTGCCCCCCCCCCCCCCCCACCCGCCTGACCATCTGCGCCGCGGCTCAGCCCAGCCCAGCCCAGTCCGGTTCTTTCCCATTCTCCTTTCCATGCGTTGACATTTTTATCCTCCTATTAAAACTTTTAAGGGCCCATTATCTAAGAGGAAGGAATGCTGCTTTAATAGTGTGGTGGCTCCATGCTTAGGCCCCTTCTTTTCAGCGTGTATCCACCCAACAACTCGCTCGCTGCTTAATGTTCTCCAGCAAATAGGGGACCGTCCCCCCTCTGACATGTATGACAGCGGCTCAGCGTGGCCCATGAGCCCTCTTTTCACTGCCCCGAGCACTCAGGGGCAGACTATAAACCCTTGGCATGCCTTCCACTACTTCAGCCCCATTGTTTCAGCCCCCCGCCCCACTACATGGTCCTCAGGTTTAAGAGAGCCTGCAGTGCTCTGGCGAGGAACTTGTGGCCTCCTTGCATCTTTTGTTTGAGGATCACAGGAGTTGGCATCCTAGCCGGAGTTGTTACCTCTCCTCCCTCCTTTTTTTTTTTTTCTGTCGTTGCACAGTTCCTCGTGTTATGTTGAAGCTCATTCTCTCCCTCAGAGGATTTTTTTTTTTACTGTTGTTTGTTTTTATGGTCGGGAGCTTTTACCTCAGAAGAAAAAGTCATACACAGTCTGCAGCTCCTGTTTGTGACGTGCGGTTTGTGGCGAGATACAGATGTTTCGCTGCGTCGGAAAATAGTCGCTTTTTTTTTCGGTAGGTTTCTCGCAATTTATGCGAAAGCTGCCGGAGAAACAGCTCGTTTATTTGTGGCACACATGCCGCAGCGTGCCTGCTACTGGCCGGGATGGGGATTTGGACTTCAATCAAACTCTCCATATATCTATCTGTCTATCCATCAACACTGACCTGTATTTTGAGGGTTCAGTTGGTAAATCTTCAGCTGTACACCTGCCTGCCGTCGTCCTGACCCCAAGGTTCGCAGCCAGACAGCTGTTTGATGTAACCTGGAGTTAATGCCGGGTCCTGCAGGCGCAGCGACTGATCTCACATATCGAGCCGGGGTTCCGCGAACTCGGCGACAAACACAAATAGATTTTGCTCCAGGAAATTTCAAAAAAAAAAGTTCCCCTTGAAAACTTTATCACTGAGGAGCACGCAGGTGTTCCTGCATCGATTTCAGGAGGAAAGTTATTGCAGATACTTTATTTCCATTACAGATATCTCCTCCGAATCTGATTCTGAGGTCGCATCTCATCACGTTCTGACAGTTTCTGTGGTTTTACACGATGAATGTTGGATTTTCTCTTATTTTACAAGCTTAATTTGAGCTAATTTGTGACCAGAAGTTTACTGGTTTCAGTCCCCGAACCATCCTGAGAGATTTTACGTAGAGAAAATCGACGCTTCTGTTTGTTCTCACCGTCATCATCGCTCATCTTGACCCTTTGGCGAAGCCCCTAAATCCAGATTATCCCACAGACGCCGGACTGTATCAACTGGTGTTTCTGACTGTGTCCTCCTCACACGATCACAACAGTTCATTAGTGAGTTTGTGTTATCTTGTTTGGAAGGTTTGTTTAAATAAAACGGATAAAAATAAAAAGCAGACGTGGCTGCAGCGAGCGGTTCTGCATGAACGTAACCTGCGGCTGCTGGCTGAAACTTTACAGTTGTTTCTTTGTTTTTTTTCCCCCAAAAAGCCAAGTTGACCCTCCAACATATATCTGTCATGACACATAACGCTCAAATTTGTTATTTTCTGGCAGCGGCAGCAGCGGCGTTTAGCGTTCTGCTCGGAGGTCGCGACCTGTCCTGGGAGGATGAAGATGTGGTTTCTCTCGAGCGGGAACACTCGTTTTTGTTTTCTTGGTTAACTGCAGCGTTTCCTTTCCGTACACCGCAAGCGCCGCGGTTTCGATGACGCTCGATCGCTGCATGAAACAGAAAAAAAAAAAAACCCCTCCCCGTCTGGTTCGTTCTCCGGCTGACATCTGAATGGCTCCTTGCTCCGAAAAAAGTTGGACTCTATATCCTGTCCAGCTCTCTGCCTATGAAGTAGTCGGTTTTTATTAGTTTCTACATATAGTGTTGTGTTTTATGGGTCGGCAGCTCGTTTTTAGTGGAGGATGGCATGTATGAGCTGGAGGTTTTTTCGATTATTTCTCTTCCGCACTTTTCCAATCCACCTTTGCATGAAAGATGTTTTTCTTTCTGATTCCCATTATTTGGTAATGATAAAAACTGAAGGCCTTTGGCGGAAAGTTAGAGGGGGAGCTGCACATGGTGGATGTTCGCCGAGTCTGGCCCGGAGAAAAGGGCCATTGTGTCAACACTCGGCCTTTTATTGGTCCTGGGAGAGATGAAGGCCCAGGTTTTGGCCCCAGCCCGACATGCTATTGATGGATGGGTCTGTAGCATTTGAGTAGAGGGGCTGCATAAAAATGAAGGGGGAGTGAAGTGAGGTTTGGGATGCATAATGCAACCTTAGAAAGTAATCGTTAGTCCATAGGGGACTTGTTGGAAATTCAATCCTCTGTTAAGTTGAGTTTCTGGCTCCTGCCAAGAAAAAAGGCGCCCGTGAATTCCTCATTATGTTTAAATATCCACACGAGCGGCTGTGAAATTCGCAGCACTTTAAAGCTGCTGCCCCGCGGACGCTCTTTTTGGCCGTCACTTTTGTTCAGCTCTCCGCTGTTCCCGCTCCGCTGTTTGACTCAGCCGGCGACTCTGAAGCATCGCGGTGTGGACCGTGTGAGAGGGGATGAAAACGGGAACCAGCACGCATCAAACATTGATATTTTTTGGGGTTCTTGAAGCCGACATGACCTCCACAAGTTCCGCTTAATCATCGCCGCACACTGACGTGTCCTTTTTTTTGTTCCTGTCCTTGATTTTCATGCCATATAAAGATCCCGTTGCTTCTGTTTCTTCGAGTTTCATGCACATGTACCAGCTTTAGACCTGTGCCATGCACTACAGCATTTTCAAGATGTATTATCTTCATGTGGACGGAAAATTTAGGCTAAACTTTGGGATCATCTGTCACGTTTGCGCTGTCGGCCTCCCGAAGTTGAAAAAACGACTCAAAACAGACTCCCGACAACAGCCACGGGTGGAAATACATAAAAGGGGAGTTTTTTTGGCAAAACGTACGGAAAACAAGAGGGGCGTCATTAAAGGAAGTTATGGTGGCTGCGTTTAAAGTACATAAATAAGTAATTAGGGATAGGGTGATGTAAAACTCCCTGTTTCTGTCAAACTGAGACGGGTTAATGTGCGTCGGCCAGGCTGCGTGGAATTTACTCTTTGACAGGCCCGCGTTGGTGGAAAAAAAAGGGTTAAATACATTTTGAGTTCAGAGAAGGAGTACACAAGGTTAGACGCGCTTTACTAGGTGTTGACACTTCGACGCACATATGCAAATGCTTCAATTTATTGCAAAAAAGTTGGCTAATTAAGAAAGTTAGACCTCCAAACGCCTTTCAGAGTGACACCGCGCTCGCCGGCTCCCTGTTTGCCAGATGAGATGGAAGAGAGGGAGAGAGAGACAGAGAGACAGAGAGAGAGAGAGAGAGAAGAAGGAGTTGTGTTTGGTTTTTAATGAGCCAGAGGGAATGAGGTTTGTCATTGCATCTGTGGCTGTGGCAGAGCTTGACTGCGCAAAAAGTCAAATATCAGTCTTCTCCCTCAAACACGGCGGCATTGTCACGGCGGAGGAGCCGCGGCGGCAGAGGGAGCGCCGCGTGCGTTTGTGTCATAATTCATGACACAAGGGGCCTCAGTCATGGAAATGTTTGCCGTGCGCCTCTTCGCCTGGTATTTTTACATCCGCGCGCTGAACCCGACGCATCCCCGCGTGTTATGTTTAGTGCGACTTTGAACAATAAAGAAGCCCTTTTTTTTTTTGTCAGCACCTCTTTTCTCGTGTTGTATTAAAGGTTTGCACCGATCTCTCTGAACTGCCTCAACCTTGATGACTCATGAAAACGTGCACTGACACTCTTATTTTAGTGCAATCCCTTTTGATCTCCATCTCAGCGGGGAGATTTTAACCTAAGAAGGGTTTTTTTTCTCTCCCCCCCCCCCCTTTTCACTGTGTTTCTCCTTTCTTTTCTTTATGGGGGATTACCTCAATTAAAATTACAGGTCTACGGGATCAGCTCCTGCTGGGAGTTTTATCCTTTTTGTAGGCAGCCTCCTTTTTATAGCCTGAAAAGAGCGAGCGTGTTCCGACAAGTGCCGGGATATTTGTGAAGGGGTACTGGGCATGTCAGTCACCAGCGGTAGGCATAAGAGGCACTGAGAGGTCAGGATGCGTGACAGGCATTTGAACATTTTTCAAGTCCTCTTACCATCTTTGTGATATTCACTGCAAAGCTGAACTGCTTTAGTTTACTGAATGGTCGTTGGTTGCAAAAACAGTGTGTAATCTTCTCTTGGCATGAGGATAAACTCTCTCTCTCTCTCCCTCTCTCTCTCTCTCTCTTTCCCTCTTTCCCAATCTTACTTACCTCCCCCCCTCCCTCCCCCCCTTTGCTCCACAGTGCAATCAGACGGCACAAAGGAGGGACCCTCCTGCATGGACAAGAATCACGGGTGCGCTCACATCTGCAGGGAGACGCAGAAAGGTGCCATCTCCTGCGAGTGCCGACCTGGATTCCAGCTCACCCGTAACATGAAGGACTGCAAATGTAAGTCATCTCAACCTCGAGCATAGTTCTCCCTGTGGGAAACACACACACGCACATGCACACACACACACACGCACACACGCGGAGGCAGAAATGCATCAGGAGGATGGTTTATAGACTCCTGGTGTAAAAGGTGAGCGGGGTTGGAAACAGGCCGATGATGGATAATTGCTCCCATTCCACAGATGCCTTCTAACTGATCTGAAGTCGGCTACTGACATTTATGTTGCATTACGAAGCCGTGACTAATCTCCCGAACGGTGCTCGTAAAGAAAAACATGTTTATCAAATAGGGAGCGATCATTTACACAAGCAGGGCAAGCGTGGAGGTTACGCGAAGGGGACCGCTCTGACGGACAGCGCACACTTCCTGTTGCCGTGCAACAGAGATCATCCTGTCAGAGCTGGGGCCAGGGCTGATGGGGGATTTGTCTGTGTTTGGATAAGGATTGGAGAAGTGTTATTCTATAGTTTTTCAGTGACAGCCCAGGAAAAGGGCAAAAAGGCGCTGGGGATGGTCGGGTGCAGACAGGATGGCGGTGGAAGGCTCGGCGCGCTCGGGCTCTTTTCCACTCTGTCATCACAGGTGTGCTAAAAGTGTCGAGGCTGAGGCGCTTCCTCGCCGGCGAGGGTTCTCGGCGCATTCATACCTGAGCTGAAATTGTACCTTGCGATGAGACGAGTCGCTTCCCCGAAACATCACGAAAAAAGGACACCTCTATAGTTGGTGTTTATATCGACTTACGGTGAAAAAGAAGAAGCTTTAACTGCCCTTTTCGCCGTTTGCTGAAGGGTTTTCATTCAATGACCTCTTGCTTCCTCCGCAACTCCAACACGATTCTGCAGTCAGAGGGATAAAAAAGATTAAGCCTGTGTAGTGATGAATTTATAACCCCGGGATGCTGGTTTATGTAATTACTACAGATTCATCACTTCAGGTGGCGAGTATGTAAATCGATGCGTACCCTTCTCCGCGTCATGTTACACAGATTTGACCTTAATCTGAGTCGCAGCAACACGCGGTTTATTAAAAGGCTACGAGAGCCTCAGGTGCAACGTAAAGGTCGCGTCAGGAACCTTGAAGTGAATTTCCTAATTGCCGCAAAATATGCGAATCTGATTTTCAGAGACGGAAAGCAACTCTCGTATTAATCATAATTAAATTTTTATAGTTTGTCAGTGTTGTATCAAGTTTCTCATCGTCTCTGGTGTGTTTGAAGCCTTGTGAAGGTCTGAAAGCAGCCTGAACACAAGTATGCAGTATGCACGTCAGGACGCCGCTTCACCCAGAGAAAAGGGCTTTTATATTTACACTCTTTACTAGAGAAACATGACAAATGTTACTTTGACACTGTGTCTTTGTGTGTTGCCCTTATATTACACAAGCACACCTATAATTCCACTTCAAACGTGTTTCTTAAAGGACTTTGCGGTTCCATTCTTCGAAAACACCTTTAAAAAATCAGTTCGAAATGTGCTCTGAAGCTTCGAAACGCGACTTTTCATGGAGTGTCAAATTTTTCTCCCGCACTTCATTCCCAGTCACGTCTGCGCGGACCTCGAATAACAAAAAGAGTTTGTGTTTTTCCCCCCACAAGGCCCTGTTTGTGTTAACTCTGTGCCCTTTGGTTAGTGACGTGCAACTACGGTAACGGGGGCTGCCAGCACATCTGCGAGGAGACGGACCACGGCCCCAAGTGTTCCTGCCACATGAAGTTTGTCCTGCACAGCGATGGAAAGACTTGTGTAGGTGAGTCGTCTCACCTCGGTGCGACTGCCACAGGCAAGCAATAATAGCTTTCCAGTGAGAAAAACGTAGAGGGACGCATGATTAGCTCGGCTGCCCGCAACGGTGAATATTTAATTAAGGTTCCTGGACGAGGTTTGTGTGATAAAGTGCATGTTGGAGGAAGAAAAAAAACAAGCAAGAAAGCGGGCCTCGTTACAGTGAGTGTATCCCTGAGCCTTTTCCTCTTGATCTGTGACATACAAGGACAAAAGGCTACCACCCACTGTGCTTACCTCTCTGCTACTGCTGCTCCAGTAACCTCTCGGCCCCCTGCATCTGCTTTGACTTCTCTCCCACCTCCTCCTCGTCTTCCTCCTCCTCCTCCTCCCTTTTATTTTTTTTTTCTTACTGGACACTGCATTTTTTTCCTCTGCTTTCCCTCTGCCATGTCAGACACACACCTTCTATTAGTCCTTGGGTCATTTCCTCCACCGCTTCCCGTCGGGGATTAACTCACACACCTGACCTAACCTTCCACTGGCATTTATCAGTGTTTGCCTCACTTGACTTAAGTTGAGTAGAAATCATTCAGCTGCTCGGGCATATTGAACCGTTCTGAAGGGCAGTTTTAAATCAGATGGGACCCGCGGGTGCAGAAGGAGTCAAAGCGAAGGTCTCGGCGGACGCGCGCGGGCTCGAGCCGCGCCGAGACGCAAAGATTTTCCACCCGGCGCCGTGGCACATTAAGAGCCGAGCCCGTCGAGTGTAACGGTGAGACTGACGGGCCTTTAATTTGTCCGCCGAGTTGTTAACACGCATCGGCAGTCCAAACTCATTCAGAGCAATTTAGCTCTGCAGCATTAGCGGAGTGGCTCCGTAAAAAGAAGGGGGGGGGGGGATGCCTAAGTGAGTTGGATAAGACCTTCTCTTTCACGAGGACGAACGCCGTCACGGACGCCGCGCCTGCCGAGCAGACTGTTGAGGTGGTTGCTTGGTTTCAGCGGCTGTTAAGTTTGAGAGCTCGGTTTGGGTAGCGGCTGATTAGCTCGGCGTTTCTGGATCCCGCTTTACGAGCGCAGCCCTGATGAGAGCCAGGCCCGTGTCAAGGTCTGGTCACCCAGCCCGTAGTTATTGCTGCACCCTCGTCAGGCCGGGGGGGGGGGGGGCGCCGCAGAGTTCGCCGCACCGAAATTACACGCCTTCGCCAGCCTTCTCGTTCGCGACAGCGCGAGCGCGCGTTCGGTGTGCCAGATTATAGAGCCGCCGGTCGGTTCAGGTTCCAGATTTCCCCTGCGGAGTCTGGGGTTACGGTGGCAGAGGTGAGGCCGCCGTGCGGCTGACACGGGGCCGCTCCATCTCTCCGACTCTAAATTAGTTAATAAAACCTCAATAAAACAAACGCTCTGCCAAATGAACCACTGACGAGCGAGTGAGTGACACCGACGCTGGAAGACCTCCAATAAAACTCGGCTGCAAACTCTGAGCGATCTCCTCCATTATGGAAAGGGATCGGAGAACATTAGACGCTGAAGCTGGGGATTATTTATTGAACACTTCACGCGCTGAATAGGTGAGCGCTGATATTTTCAGTCGAGGTTGCCAGGTTTTTACGACGACGGCGCGATGACCCTGGAAAAAAGCGAGACGCAGCAGTCGCTCTGCTTTAAGGAATCAAATAAATTTCCCCTCTTTTCTTTGTTCGTGAAGACGCTTTATTTTCTCCGTGAAATCAAGAAATCGCCGAGTTTTTTGTTTACGCTTTCAAAAGTCGCAATTCTTCCGACAAGGGCCTGCTGGGTTTGTTGTATTTTTACGCTTGTCTGCATGACACATAACGATAATTACCGTTCAGCCGACGTACTCGGAAATAGTAAATCATCGGCGGAGTGTCGAGGGTATCCATAGAAACAGCACAAAGTGAAAATAAAATCCTGTTTAGCCTCCCGATCGATCGCAAACGCTCATGATTCATTCAGTCTCTCTATACCGCATCCAAAAACAACACGGCGCATGATTACAAAACAGCTCTGACACGACGGTGGCTTTATTCTCGGGCTGCTGGGCTCTCTCAGTATGCTGCAGCTTCACTCTTCAGTCCATCTTTCCGGGGTGTTTCGTATGCACTCTGCCACATTTCCATTCATATTGTGGGGGATTTTTTTTCTTCTTTTTTCTGACCCGGTCTGGCCGTGCATTTGGTAATAATGCGTCTTATACATCCTCAAGTTTGGGAGAGTTCCTTTTCTTTATCCTTCCTGACTCACCTCTGTTGATACTTTGCATACTGACGGGCGGTGTTGGTGGTGGGGGGGGGGGGGGGTGAATATTTGTGGCTCCGACGAGTGGCACGACACCGTCTGACTTCTTCTCAGGCGAAACTTTCTGATACACTTTCTGCAAAGTCAGATTTTTGAGTGAAATCTAGCTTAAAAAAAAAAAATTCCCGGCTATTTGCGGTCTGTGTATCAAGTAAGAGGAGATATCAGAAGGGAGCAACCATCATGTGGAAGCATTCATGCTGTTAGCACAGCAAATCATAAACATTCACAAATAGCAGGCAGATGCAGACATGCTCAGGAGTTCAATCATCTGAAGAGTTGGCCACACCATGCTCAACACACATACACACGCACACGCACGCACACACAAAGAGAGTGAGAGATGCTTTTTATAATACAAACTGAAGGCTATACAAACAACCACACAAACACACAGTACATATCCTGCATGCATGCATCACATGCATGTAAACACATGGAGTCTGCAGGCATATGCCCATAACATAAACACATTGCTCTCATTTCGGGTGGTCTCTGCATTCACGTAGTCAGATGGATCTCTCAGCGCCCGCTCCTCCCAACTGCTGAGAATCATTGTTTCTGGATGCTGCATGCCGGGGCGAGGGGAGGGGGAGGGGGGGGGGCACACACTGCTGGAGCCGTGGCACTCCCTGTAAACTGTGCATGCTCTGTGGTGTCACTGTTTGACTCGAGCGTCGACGTCCGCTCCGTCGTCTGGTGCCTCGAACGAGCCGACCGCGGACGCCAGAACGGGCCCGTCTCAAAGAGCGCACGCTCTGATTACAGGTTCTGGTGTTGCGTTTTGTTGTTTTTTTTCGGAGGGGGGGCGGTTACTTGAAACTGTACACAGATAAGAACGTTGCCATTCCCTGTGTGCTCAGTCCTCCACCTCGGCTCTATCGGGGGCACATGCACACGCTGTGCTCTGCATACTAAAACGCGGGCCTGCAGCTGAGAGCGAAAACATCGCTAAATATACACTCAGAGGACCACAGAGGTGGGATTGGCTCGGCGACTCCTCTTTGTACAATTAGTCGAGTTAAAAGCCTTCAATTGAAAGCCTTAATTTGACATCAATTATACAGCAGCTAAAAAAAAACCAACAAAAAAAAAAACACGCTAATGCTTTCTCAAATACTCCTTATTGACGGCGCATAATTTCGACAGTCGAGCCACTTACTGTGTGGAGAGACTCGACATAATAGCCTAACAACATTAATTCTGAAATGATCGAACCAGAAAAGGACTCCATAAAGTGCCCAAAAAAAAAAAAAACCCAAACGTGGCTGTCCCTGACTTCCAGCTTGCAGCACTAACCACCACTTGCTTTGTCTGTCAAGGCTCGCCAGTGCTCATACTAACTAGCAGAAAGCCTCCTCTCTCACGCAAGCGGCAATACTCCCCCTTTTGTCTGCACTGTGTGGAATTATTTGCATGACTGCATGTTGCAAAGGTAACACTTTTGCCTTGAGATGTCACCCATTTCAGTTCAGACCAAGACCTGTCATTATCACTTTTGTTGTCGGCATTTGAAGAGTAATTACCGCTGTTTGTTCGGGTGTTCACCCCTGAGAGGCTCTTTTCTTTTGCAACGGCGCAATGTCATTCTGTCATGTCATTATCACCTCCCGCAGGCATAAATGATCGTTAATAATTTGTTAAATGTAGGAGAAAATAATCTCTCATCAACAGAGCTGTCCACCTTATTCCCTGCCCAGCGACGCTTTTTCTATGATTTGTGGGGTTTTATTTTCATTAAAACGGCCAAAGTTGGTGAGTTTCTCGGAGAGTGACGGCGTGCAAAACAACAACCGGTCACGCTGTATGTGAAATAATGTGATCATACCTCCACTTCCTGTTGCTGAGCTTGCAGTAGGCGACCTAAAGAAGTGGCTTCAGATGAAATAAAATGTTTTTTCCTAAAGTAGCTAAGCTTCTTTTTTTTTTTTATCCTATAATGTTCTGTATCGAGGACGAGCAGCAGCGCCGAGCTAAATGACAACAGTGTGTCGGACAGAAATGGAAAATGAAAAGCGTTTGTTGCCGTCAGTGTTGGTTTGCATCATCCCCCCCCCCCACCTCCAAAAAGAAGGGACAAATCCAAAACAGCGTCTGAACTGTCCCGTCTTATACGCCTGCTCTTAAATGCTTGAGATTATGTTGCGCATCGTTTCGTGAAAAACGGCTAATTGTGTCAGGATGAGTTAAGATTGATCAAAAACAGAGCAGAGCCTCAACGGCAATGTAACTCGTGCTGAAACCGAAGCGGGACTGATGCGCCTTATGTTCATATTCATTGATTAATGCTTCGGGGTTACTGCTGAAGAGTCTGTCTCGTCGTCGCAGATGTTTTTGAGCCACACAGAGAGCAGAGAAGCTGTAAATCACCGACATTTGTGGCTCCCAACAATTACTCTCCCTTAAGAAAAGCTTTGGACCCCTTTTTTTATTGATTAAAACATTATAGTGATGCCAAACACTGGCGTGGAAACATGCTCTTCAAAAGCATGTAAAAGCACGACCCTTCAGAATAAAAGCACAAGTCAGATGCGCGAGAGTGTCTTTTTCCGTTTTTCTCTGAAATGTGCAATTTTATGTAATTCTGACAACATGAGGACAATAAAAGCTGGAGCCCCCCCCCATGGGGTCCCAGATCGTAGGTTCGCGTAAACACTTCCAAAACGGTGCAGTTACATGTAACTGTCTCTGAGTGACGTTTAGTGGAGCTCAACTCTTAGCTACTGCTGTTAAGTCTGCTCTGTTTTCCATCGATAATCCCGTAATTCGAGCCTTTTGTGAGGTCTGATGCGTGAGCACTATGTGGGAATTATCGCTGGAAAATGTCACTTAAAAGTTCTTGACAGAAAAAAAGCAGAAGTGGATTCGATAGAAAAATGTATTTTCCGGCCTCTGAGTGTCAGCTTTAATTACCAGTTGAGGCTCGAATTCAAAGTGTTCACTCAAAGTGGGACTTTATTCGCCTCGATCGCTGCTATCATTTCCATCAATTGAACGTTTTAATAACCACTCGCCTTTGTGGGATCACATTCACAGCATTAGCAGGTATTGTGTCTGACAATTGGTGCTTCAAATTAAAAGGGTGCTTGCTCAAGAGATCATAATTTGGTCTCTTGGCTTGAAATGCCAAGGCCACTTCCTCCAAGTTAGGTTAGTTTGACACCATTCACATCGTTGATACACTGATAAATTTTTAATAGCAATGCAAAGTGGTGTAAAAAAGGTGGATTTATTCACGTCAAGCCGCTTTTTTCTTCACAAAACTATCAAGAAAAATACAAAGAAATGAATAAAATATAGATGATGGCCGCTTGGGAAGAAAGCCACAATATTAAGAGCAGTAGAGTACGTGATGTGCGTCGCCCTCTCATCTGTAGCAGATGCAGCACTTCAAAGCTCATGCGCTGCATTTACAAACTCTGAGACGAACCATCACTGCTGACTGTCACAGAAAGTGCGCTGGCGGAGAATAAGGTGGAAATGGACGAAAAACACATGGAAGAAGTTCTTCTCCGCCTCAACGCTCGAACTCGGCATGGTTCAAGTGTTCGGAGAACCACGGTGGTGTTTTTGCCGATGTGTGCGTGCGTGTCATGTGTGTGTGTTTGTGTGTGCATGTAGGAGAGAGGAGTGTCCAGTCCCAGGCAGCCCCACAGCTGTTCCCTAATGGTAAATATGTGTTCTTCTGACTCCTCTCTCTGGGGGTCTGGGGGGGGGGGGTGTGGGTGGGGGGGGTCGATAGAGGAAGCTAACCGAGCAGGCACTGATCAGGCCCTTCCCCTCCCCACAGGGGCATCATCCTTCTGACCCCCGACCTCCGACTCCCCCCACCACCTTCCTCTTCCTTCTGTGAATGCCCTCCTAATAACAACCACTGCCTGTGTCAAACCACACCTTTTGAAAACACAGCTGCAAACAGGGAGCCTCTGACCAGCAGTATATGAGCAGTATATAAAGAGACGTGGACACATAAGCTGTTTCCTACCCCGAAATCTTCACGTTTGGCCTCCTTCACACTGCATCTGTCGAAGCCGGTAATGGTGACCTTACGTAACTGGTTCTGTCTTGACTTCAGGAGCGATGCAACATGGTTGGGAAGGAGATTAATCACTGAATAGTGTTGTCAATTTATTTGATGACCGTAATTACTGTTGGAATGAAACTGATTTCTTTGTTTTAATCTATATTTATGATTTTTTTTAGGGCATTTTCACCTGTTCAGTGTGAACGAGTACAAAAACCTCACTCTCGAATTTCTCTTAAGTCCAACCTTAAGTCACAAACCTACTCAGCCTCATTCGGCACAGAGTGACTCGACTCATTTGTGGTCGCGTCACTTCCAACAACAAAGCAGCTCCAAACTCACGTCCTATGTGACACGCACACACACTGCAACAATGGAGGACATTGCTCCGCTGCTTAACTTGCTCGTTGATTCCCTGCGAACATGACAGTACTCTGGCTGAGTAGCAGGATAGAGAAAGCCTCATAATTCACTTCATATACTGTTTTTCGGACTTCAAAAGAAACTTCACAGAGAAAAAGCCTCACATGGATGTGAACCCCAGAGTTTCTTGCTGTGAGACGAGAGTACTGATCATGTGGGTCCATCCTGAACCAACATTTGTTGCACCCACTCAAGGAGTTTTTTTGATTTTATCGATTGTTTTGATTTACTTCTCCTCCCTTTATACATTTAGGTTCACATGAATGAGCTTATTAGTGAAAAAAAACAAGTATTTCTTTCATTTTTCCAACTCGGTGCAGGTTATTAATCAGAATTGGGATGCGTTGGCACAAGAGTGGCTATTCTTTGCCAGAACGTCATCAGTTTGCTTGTTATGGCTTTGAGGAGGCAGACGAAAGGCTGCATCGTTGTTTGTGTTTTGATATGACTGGAATGAGTGAAATTAGGCTTGTGCCGTTTCAAACATTCAGCCGCAGTGTTCCCGGACTCGTGGTCACGGACTATTAGTCCTGTCAAGGGAGCCAACAATGTGTCCATGATTCAGCAGCGCTTCATACAAAAAGATGAAACGCAGAGGCCGCTCCTTTTTTTTCCCCCCGCTGCCCGTGTAATTTCGTGTCCAGAAATGCCGAAAATAATCGACTGAAAAGGTTTTCTCCGTCGCTTTTGCGGCACCGCGGCAGAGATGTTTCACTACGTTTGCAGTAAAACGAACGACGGAGCACATGCGGAGGACCGGCAGTGAAACGCGATGATATCACCGGCGTAGCAGCGGAGTTTTAATAGAAACGGCAAAAGACACCAAGAAAAATAAACTCGTAAAGCTGTGACGACGTTTTAAACCTTGATACTTCAAAGAGATTTACGATTTAATTACACCACGTCGGAAGGAGGCTTGTTCTCAGAGGAGTTGCCCGTTCAAGGTGGGAAGCAGAACAGTAGTGTTTTAAGTTACCAGTTGTTGCTACTGTATTTACATGAACACTGAGTTCCCCACGTACCACAATATAAGAGAGTGACCTATTTCAAGATTTTGTGTCCTAGTTTGGTCTTTTTTTTTTCGCCCTCAAAAATAGAATCATAAGCAGGAGACATATTTTACATGCTACTTTAACTGGTTTGTCTCCAGGTTTCTCGCGCTACGGTACCGCACCGGCGGCAGCTCGCTCCTTTGGGGAACATAAGAAGCCCATAATATGAATTTCTTATCGTTTGGCTCGCGCCGTCGAGAGAGCGTTCGCCGCAGAGTCTGAATTGGAATCAGCCCTGCACCGACTCGGTGTGTTCGCGCCGCAGTTTCGGTCAAGAAAAATTCAACTTCCATCCGTCGTCTCGTCCGTTCCTACCCCGTTGAAAGGCTGGTTACAGCTCGGAGACATTGCCAGGTGAATATGAAGTGAGAACAGAAAGTTAATCATGTTTGGAGTCTGTTGAAAGAAGCTGGTGTACGTTACGAAAGGATCGCTTAAAAATGTTGGCTTTCAAGAGAGAACAAACTGTTATATCTTCACAATGGCTGAAAGAACCAAGTAAGATTGACACGAACTTGGAACATTGTGAGGCTGCTGACTCTTGTAGCTGACGAGACAAACAAAAGATAAACATGGTAGGACCAGAAAACAACGATTTTCCTCCTCTCTTCCACTTTTGTCACCTCATCTGGTTCCAGGGTCGGCATGCTGTTTGAAACCGCATCCAGTTTCACCTCAGCTGACTTGTGCGAATCGCTTTTCTGGTCGCTTGATATCGCAAATATCACACGGTGGCGTTACACCGTCACACAAATCCTGTGTGTGAAAAGGTCTATTGTAGCTTAGGTGGCAATAACTTCAGTCTCTCTGTTACACAATTCAATATATTAGTAAATCGTGGCGTTTTGCTTGCAGAACGTTCGTATCGGAAGTAATTTACGAAATATAAACTCACACAGAAAACAGCTTTCTTGTCTCTAAATGCTAATTTCGGTAGCATCAGCTAGTTAGCTGAGTCGTCTGGCCCAGTCTTGTGTTTCTACTGAACGTGTCACTCCAAGTTACATACAGAAATCCCCAAAATCTGTTTTTGTTGCTCCTTCACTTCCCTACTTTCCGACTTCCCATTCCTTTTCCCCCCCACTCATCGAGACAAAAACTCCTCCATGAAGTAAATGTTTCACTCTGGTCCAAACTCTCTCTTGTGTGGAGTGACGTTTGGCCTGAACTGGATTGAGGCAACAATAATCCAAACCTAGAAAATGCTAAAACAACACAATTTAGCACAAGCACTGTGAGCCTATTAGCAGATTTGGGACCGCCGCACCACCATGTGAAGGTTCCAGTTAGAAATTCCTTGAGGATGGTTTTTGGGGTTGTTTTTTTTTTTCTACCCAAAACATTAATTTCCAGTGTTTAGGGCTGGAGCAGAGTCTGTCTGGCCCGCGCTTCTGTGGAAATTCACTTTTTCATGTATTTTGTTCTGCGGTCTTCATAAACGGCCGATGACAGGCGGCTTGTCAACAGTCCCGATGTAAATCGAGAAGGTCTGCAGCTCCGAATCCTGCGGCCTCTGTTAAAAGATTACGCACGCCGTCTGACCCTCGCGCGTATGAAACGTATACTGCGACGGCTCAGCGGCAGACCAAACGCCCCGGCACGTCACGTTGGGGAGTATTTACCAAAAGTCGTCCCGCCGTTACTGTAATTGCGTGTCCCGACCCGATGCGCTGCACAGGAGGTGGCTGGTGCGCATCCAAAACACACAAACCCACACACATACCAGAGTGTGCGTCTGCGCTCTGTCTTTCACAAAACCATAATGTCAAAAATGTTTCTTTGCTCTCTTAACACATGATCATTACAGTTTGGTGAGATGGCTGCCTGACTAAGCGTTTCGGAGGCATGTCCCGACACCGTCTTATCGTCTCGTCTGCCAACCGTCTCGGCTCGCACTTTGCAATTATGTGAACCCGCAGTGCCGCGCGCTGCTGCTGCTGTCTGGGTTGGGACGCGGCATCGGCCCACAACGTGGGCTTTCGCTCACCTGTGTGTGCGATCAGAGACGGAGTCGCTGTGTCTCGCTGCTCCTGGGCTGGAAAAATAAAGAAAAAAAAAAACTTCTGAAAACTTTTCTTTTGTAAATTTTGTCCATAAATTCTTTGGACTGTGATGTCTTTTTTTTTCTAAACTGACTCCATTCATCTGTATTATTGTCGTCTTGATGTGATTAATGGAGGAAGATGCTAAATAATCGGATTTTTCGTGCTTCGCAAAAGAAAGCCGACATCAAAAAGAAGCAATAAAA
>JASSRZ010000053.1:12935020-12954506 GCA_032164315.1 Malacoctenus gilli | reverse complement strand
GTGCGGGTAGAGCACCGGAGCCGAGCACGGCTTCGGCACTCCGGCTGGTTTTTAATACACAACATAAACTGAGAATAGTTTTTAAAAAACAAAACAAAAAACAAAACAAAAACAATGCAAGTATACATAATTTAATTAACTACAATGAACTATTTTCCTTTACCTGAGCAGAGAGTCCAGAGCGTTAAAGTCAGGATATTCCAGCAGACAAGCTTCATGTTGGCCTCCGAGTGTATAAACAAACCCTGAGATCAGAGGCGGAGGGCATTTATAGGGAGGGGGGCGGGGGGAGGAGGAGGAAGGGGGGGGGGGCAGCATCGTGGGGCAACTGATGGAAATCACAATCAGGACGAGAAGAACACAGAGGGACAAACAACAACAAAACACAGAAGAAATAAACTGAACCCTGCAGATTGCAACGTTAAATTATCAGAGGAAAGCAGATAGAAAAGGGCTTTGCTGATTTTTAAAGGCTAGAAATCTAAAATGTAATCATTAAAATATATAAAGTTTGCTTTTAGGTTCTTTCCAAAGTAACTGTTTTAATAGATGCATTATCAAAATTGGTTTTACTCACTGTGGGAATAAATAACAAAAAAGTTTCTCTAAAAAATGTTCCAAAAAACAGGAAATCGTATTTCAATTCAGTTTAAACGTGAATGGTGGAAGTCAAGAAAAATGGACATAATGCAGGAAATCCTATTAAAAAAAAAGCCAAAAAATTCCATACAAAAACCCCCAGATTTGTGCTTTATTAAGGGTCCGCAGTTGGTGGTCTTGTGTTCGGGCCCAGTTACAATGTGTGTTTGTATGTACATGTGTTTAAAAGCATGCGAGGTCACTTGTTAGATCCAAACTGTCCCCAGCTGTGTGTGTGTGTGTGTGTGTGTAAGATTGAATTGAGAAAGCAAAACAGAAGAAAAATGAATGAAACAGCAAGAAGACAAAACCAAAGCAAGACATGAATAAAATACCACAACGTACGACACATAATAAACAGCAAGTCAAAGCTGAAATAAATATCTGCAATAAAAGGCGACACTTTATTGTCTGTGGAGTCAAAAGAGGTGAACTTTTGCTCGGTGTTAAGGTGTTTTACGGCAGATTCAAGGTCACTGGATGTTCCAACGATCCAGTGAAACAGTGATGCTGCGGATCGATTTATCACGTTTGTCCTGTTGGGACCAGAATAGAGGTTCCTCTTTAAAAACAGAACAAATTGTTAGAAATCAAGGTTTGCTGCACGTGACGTTGTGCGGTCTTCCTGCAGTGGCTCTTGCAGAACCCTTCACAGTGCTACGTCTACACAGTTATGAGTCAGTGATACGAGGCAGCAGCAGTGACGCAGTTGTCACATCTTTCACTTCTTTAAATATATAAAAGATGGATTAAAAAAAAAGTCAGATTTTGTGCACCGGCACCCGTCCAAAGCTCAACAGGAAGTACAGAAGGCCGCCTGACAAATCTGATGAGTCAGGAGATGATTAACCGAGCGGTGACGTTTCTCTTAGTTGGGACATAAAGAACAAATTTAGTCTTGTTGGCTTTAAAAAAAAAGTTTAAATTTGAGGATTAAATTAAATTTTATTCAGCAAGGAATCGTGCCAAGTCTTTATCTGAGCCGGCGCGTTCAAGGACCGTTTGATGCGTCAAAGCGACTCGTGATGAAGTTCTCTGAGACGCTCCCGATTATTTCAACGTCTCCTCCCACTTTGTGTGTGTGTGTGTTGTTGCATTGCAGTAATAAGGAGAAAAACGATTACCGAGGTTGAGATTTGTTTTTAGATCTGAGGACAGATCCCGCGTGTCCATGTCCATGTGTGTGTGTGTCTCTCTCTCAAGTCCAGCAGACAGGAAGAAGACTCCCAATGACCTCATCCAAACCTTCTGCTCCAAGCTAGAAAAACAAACGGTTATTCGGTCATAATATTCATAAATATTCGGAATAACACAGATTTACACAGCGTTACACGCGAGTCCCGCCCGTGTGCCCACACGACGGCCCCCTCACACACTCAGAGTGCAACTCTGTTCAAAACAGAGTCATAAAACCACAGCACTGATGTCTTTCCATTGATGACTCTGGAGACAGTTGGACTGAGCAGGAACGCAGTGAAAATGCACACTTTGGTTTGGTTTGATGCGCTTTCTCACTGAACAAAGGGGACCAAAACAGCTGGACAGCATCCTACAGTGAGGCCAGATGCGCTGATGCTGAACCGGGGGAATAAACAGGTGGAAAGAAAGCGTGATGGAGGGAAACATTGACGTTAACTTCCACTCGTTTTCCGATCGTTTACTCAACAGCGACTTGCTCAACAAACGTCCGTCGTTTGACGCGTTCAGCAACTTTCAAGTCTCCAAATTGTCTCCATCATGTTCGTGTGACTAGATCCTCACACACCACACACACACACGAGTCAGAGTAAAGATGATCCAATCTCAACTTTATTCAATTTGTTGTGCAAAACAATCGTTTCATTTACTTATTGCCAATACTTAATTTAGGGGGAAATAAATAAATACAGAATATCTAATCATGTGCAGATTGTCACAATAATTTAAAATACTTTATTTTACTTTTTCTCAGCCGTGGGCTCCTTTAAATTAAAGGCACTTTCAAAATGCCGAATTGAAAAGCGATGAAATCAATTCTGCGTTTCGCTCATTTTGGTTTAGAATTCAAACTCTGAAGTCGGAAACAAAGTAACACGACACATTTGCCTCAACTTTTATCAAGGCTGAAGCGTGATTGGCTTTGTTTTCAGCACAAAGAGCAGCTGCGATAAGTTGAACTTTCCACGGTGATTACACAAACGACCGTCTGACAAAATAAGGGACAAAATAACCTTGAAACAGACAAACAGCAGATTCTGCACTTCTTAAGGACGAAACAACGCACGACCTCATTTTCTGTGTCTTTTTACAGATTTGGTCCGTCCAGTGCAAACTAACTGGCTGCTTTATGTGCGGAAATAACACGTTAAAAACTAACAAACGACTATGTCTTGTAAGCTCACCTGGGAATGTTGTGGAAAAGTAACATCTGGAGATAAAATAAGGCTTCCTTCCAGAGAGGAACGCGCTCCATCTCAGAAGGCAACCGGCTGCACTGAGGTAAACTGTTCACAATCATGATCTACTTCTAACACAGCACAGGAGCGCGACAGGCTGCAGCGACGCGAGCTGGAGACCGCTGACGGGGCGTCCGGCGTCTCACGTCTTCGTACGTTTGGTTTGGCTGCGTGAATGTAAAAGGCGGTGGGAAAAAGGCAGTGAGGTCATCGGCGTCGGTGCATACAGACACGAATGAAAGGCAGAGAGATTACACACAGAGACGCGCGCGAGCTTATACAGACGCAGCGTTTTAGGACCCGAACAAAAGCTGCAGGTCCCTTCAGCTGATTTGACAAAACACACGCGGCGGAGGAGTGAAGATAACGGAGCCGGAGTGCGTGTGCGCATGTTACATGTGGCGGGTGTGTGTGTGTCCACGTGCTTTCGCTTGGTTCTTCAACTTCGAACACAGTCGTCGTTTGTGTCCGCGGCGGCACTGAAGCTGTTCAGGGAGTCCTGCGACGTGGAAAACTAACGAGAGAGAGAGAGAGAGAGAGAGAGGGAGAGGGAGAGAAGTGCTTCAACACAAAAAGCCAAAAACAGGAATGAGGAGTTTGTTTGAACTGGCGCTCGGCTGGACGGCGGCTAATATTAAAAATGTGAGCTCACAAGCCCAGAGTGAAACACTCCCTTTTCTGTCTCGCTGCAGCTTCTCACTTGTGGGCGCGACGTCAACAGAGGTCACTTTATGGGCAGAGACAGCGGAAAAACTTAGGACACGCGTCCCTCCTGAGACACAGTCAAGACTCAGTTACATCACAACACCACGTTTCTTGGTCCTTTTCCAATAAAGGGCTTGTAAATTTGGATACTGACAGTCATGACCAATATGTATTATCTGAAAAAAAAGGTAAATAAAGTCTATAATATATAAACATTGCACAATAAGTCGAGAAATCTGTGTTTGGTCGATTATTTCTGTTTTTAAAGAACAAAAAAATGGGTTTTTTTTCTTTTAAATGGTGTCAAGAAAGCTGCATTTGTGGGATGAGCTGAGATCGTGGGTTAGGTCCATAAAACACTTGCCGAATCTTCTCTGTTGACACCTTATTGTTTATTTTGTGGTTGCAAATGACTCGTTTTTTTTAAGTCTCTGAAGCTTTTCTTACTGCAGTTGTCCTAGTGTCCATGTACTCCATCACTCAGTGACCTACTAAGTTCAATTAGTGACCTTAAATCAGTGTGTTTCTCTTTGTTACATTGAGACAAAGAGTTTTAGTAAGTGTGAGGGGAGGAGCCTAAACCCCTCAACCATTCACAGAGGATGTATCGATGGATTCATGACCATCCCGTTCAGGTTCAACACCGACCTCGCTTTCCAGCAGCTCGGCTCTCTCGGACGCCTCGGAGAACTGCATGCTGGGTAGCGACGGCGGCTGGGACACGCAGTGATGCGGGGGGTTTCCTGCGCTGTAGAGTCGCGGCCGTTTGATCTGGTCCTCGGAGGACAGCGGGGTGAAGCTGTTCCTGCGCAGGAAAACCGGCGGCACGGCGGCGGCTCGCCCTTTAGTCTGAACGGTGAGGGACACAAAGCGAAGATTCACCAATGAGCACACGTTTAACACTTTCAGTCTCCATCGGCCACACGTGAACGACGCTGCGGAGACGCGCACAACAGCAGTCGCGACAAACAGCCTGAAATAGAACAACCATTGTCATGCTGGTCCCGGCAGACAGGAAGTGGTTCGGCCCAGTTAACGGGAGCTTCGGCAGTAAAAGTGTTTCTGTGTTAACGCCCACTCTGTCTGAGACTCCCGCTCCAAGCAGTCGGCACTAATCTGCGCAAACGCAGCTCGCTGATTAGGACGCCGAGACGAACGACACCTTTAACTCGGCGTCCTGCTGATGCCCTCGTTCCTTCAGTGCCTGATTAAACCCAAACGGGAGACTCAAACTTCAGTGGAAATTTAGAAGTTTCTTTTTGTAGAGAGAAAAAGATGACAAAAACTCTAAAATTCAAGAGAAACGGATGAATTCTTTCTGAAACTAATCATTTAACATCATATTTCAGCTCCTTTCCTTTCAAGTTTGCAAGCCTCGACTGAAGAGGAGCAACAGACTTTAATTAGAAATAGAAAAAATACATATTTGGGTAAATAAAGTCTAATCTTCAATTATCTTGTCAGTTTTTTCCACAGCTAATTGCTTCTCAAAATGTGAAAAATGAGACTCAACCAGAAGATTTTCCCGTCATATTGCTAAATTTAAGAAACTATTTCAACTTAAAAATAAAGATCCCGATGATGGGTGTGATCAGTTTTAAGAAGATGAATATGAACGAGTTTAAACTACAGTTAAAACAGATTCTTTTTCATCATGTCATTTAATTTATATTAAGAGGCCTGTAAAAAACTGAAGTTTGTAAGTGTCTGAGGATCTTGGAAAAGCTGATGATTTAAACTGCGCCTGAATGATGCTGGTTGTAACAAACAGCCCTCCCACAGCAGAACGGAGGCAGTAGAAGTGCGTCAAATCTAGATTTCAGCGTCCACGCGGAGAGCTTTATGCGTGTTCTGGAAATAGGACTCCTGGAAGCTGAGTGATGAGCTGAACTGTGTCATTTTGGTCAAAAAAATCCTAATTATAGCTCCGGTCAGAGCAGTCCAGTCATGGCTGTATGAGGGGGGGTGTAGCTGGTCCGCCAGGCTGAAGATCATGAACACAGAAACACAGAAACACACAGTGCAGCACAACAACACGTTTGTGCGACAAAAGGAAACGTGGAGAGTCAGCCGCTTACGAGTGGTCGGTCCCTGTGCGTGTTGACGGCCTCCACCTTCAGGTCAAACATGTCCACCTTACACCCTGGTGGGGGACAGAGGGGTGAGAAAAGGCCTCGCAGACGACACGCAAACAACGGGGGACGTTGGGCTGGTCCAGGAACAGCCGAGCGACTCACCGTAGGCCACAGGAGTGAGTTTGAGGACGGTGTGCAGGGGACACTTCAGGTAGGGCAGATCATCTGTGCACACACACAAGTGGAAGTGAGTGGGGGCGCTCGGCTGTCACGGGATGTTTTTCCGCCGCTCCTTCATGTTTGTGGACATTTCTCTCATGCTTGCGATGACACGCCTGCACACAGCTGCAGAGCTTATGCTGCGCTTTTAATGACGCACGCGAGCTGGACTTGCTACATTGTGCCATCGGCTGGCGGGTGGGGGTGGGGGGTGGGGGGTGATACAGAGGGTTGGGATGCCCGTCACTGCAGCAGCGCCCACACGCTGGTTTGTACAATCATCAAACTGCGGTCGAGTCCCGAGACAGACGCGGGAGCAGCAGCGACCACTTCCTCCGTCTGCTCCTCAACCGTTACGGGGCTCCGGGTGGAAGCGACGGTGCCCTCCTGCCTGATGCTCGGCTATGTCACCCCTCACTTTGTCTTCTCAGACTCTCACTATCACAAACAGCGTTTTCCAGTTCGTTTGTGAAGAAGTGGACTGAAAGGGGTGAGCTGTGCAGATCCACAGATGCAACCATGTGCATTACTTCTAGTGTGAAGTCTTCCAAACTTAAATATACGACAGATACTAACCCTAACTTTTGAGCACATCTGTTTTGCTCCCACTACATTCAAAGTGACTTCCTTTGCTTTACTTTAGAGTCTGGGAACATTTTCAGTTGTATTTGTTTACACATCAGAATATTTGTGGTGAACCCAAGTTACACAAGAGTCCGCAAAACTCCAACAGACTTGTTGTGTTATTGAAATATGAAAATAAATTCAAATTTCTTCCAGAATCACAAACCTGCAGCTCTTTGTTTGTATTGCTTTTGTTTTTGTTTGTTTGTGAGCCTAAAATTAGCTGAAGAATCCAGCACGCAACTTCATTGATGCTTTGCGTTTTTCAAGTAATATAAAGAATAGAAAACGGCAGCTTCTAAATCTTAAAACAAATCTTTAAAGACAGTTTTAAGATCCTGCTCATCAAATGTTACTTTTCAGACATAAAAATGATCAAGATCTGAAAACTCGTTCACTTTGGCGCCCCCATGTGGTGGCTCCAAACTTGTGAGTCACGGTGGATGATGCAGCTCAGTCATAGTTTCACATACACACAAAAAACCCTTGACTGTCATATCTTCGTCTCCCCGTTCGCAGCAGACTGTCAGAAGTCAATATCTGCCGACAATGAACTTGCTCTATTCTTGGAAGCTGCACGGAGCTTAAGGGCAAAGAAACACCTGGTGGGCAGACACAACATCCCCCTAAGCCTCCGTCTGATCCTGTTAGACCAGTTACAAGGAAACGGGTATTAACATTTAGGTCGGCAGGCGTCATAAACACCAAATTACAGTCTTATTTACACGAGATGAACGTAGGCGAGTCCTTCAACACATCCAGGTTCACACGACTCGTGTTTGGGCGCTCTGCGTCTAAAAGAGAGCCGCTCCTCCTTTCAGCTGGACTGACACTTATCTTCTCACGACCCTTTTCTGGGATGCTGTTTGGACTATTTAAAACTAAACAGCTGATAAACTGCGAGAAACTTTTCTCAATGTCACTCCAGCTTCTGTTTTGTCACGTTGCACCCTGAAATTGGATGCAAGGCGACAAAAAGTCCCATAAAAACGGTCATATGTTCGTTAACTTGAGAGTTTTACATGATGAAAGGTTGAAACTTTTTCTACATAAAGAAAAGTCTGAATGTTTTGTGTTGAAAATACAATTCTCATGCATGTATTGTGCGGATCTGGACGAATACGGATGGCAGAAATGTAAATGTGTCTCCGCTCGAAAGGTTAAAAAGCATTTGTGTTGCTTCAGGTCTTCACATATAGAGGTCAGAGAAGCCGTTCAGCATTTACAGCTCCCTGCTGCATGTCTGCCGAGTAAAGACTGAATATCGCTTGAAGACAGAGAGAGGTCTGGAGGTGAACAGTGTTTCTAGCACGTATTCATCATCTGCCTCCTTCACAACCGCCGGTTTAACTGCTTCTCACTGCTGCAGGGAAACGCCGTGGCCTTGAGTTACGAGTCCGAGCTTCTTTTCAAAGTACGGTTTAAGAATAAATACCGCCTGCAAACAATGATTACAATAAACTTTTCATACATGCACAGCGTATTAATTAAGGTTGCCTGTGAGTAATGGAGTACCGAGTCTTGGCGGTTCTGTTCGTTACCTGCGCCCTTGTCCAGGAAGTAGGCGAGGAGGCAGCGCATGACGGCCTGGTGGCAGATGACCAGGACGTTGCCTTGGCGCTCCAGCTCCATGATGACCGGCTCCAGACGCTGAACCAGGTCCTGGTAGGACTGCAGGAGACAGACGGGGAACCGGGTTTCAGTTCACCTAATTCACTTTTAAGCAGTTTTTAATACGTTTCTTTGAAGATCTGATCATGTTCAAAAGCAAGAAAGTGACATGTTGGATGTAAAAGTAGCATCTCATAGAGAAAAAATACACTAATTTCAGGGTTAAAATGAGATGTAACTGCTAGATTTGGGTTATTTGGGTTTAATCATAAAAATAATTAAGAATTAAACATGAGAGATGAAGCCTAGTGGTGTTGGCTCACCTCTCCTCCAGGGTATCGGTAGTGATACTTGTCTTGGTCCCTCATGGCGAACTCCTCGGGGTACCGCTCCTCGATCGCCTTATAGCTCATCTCCTCACACACTCCCTAAAAACACAAAGCCGTGATCGGTCAGACTTTCAACTGCACTGCCTTTTTCCTCGGTCGGCGGAAGAAAAAGCCCTCCGGAAGACGTACGGCATCGATTTCATTCAGGATCTTCCACTGCTCGTAGGGAACGCCCAGTTCCTCCGCCGTCTGGATGGTGCGTCTCAGCTGGCTGGTCCACACTTTGAGGTCCGACAGTCGGTGCTCCTCCACGAAACCCTTCAGGGCCGCCGCGAACTGTCGGAGGAAAAACATGGAGGATATTCGTAATTTTCCATCTGCTGGGCTTTACTGAAGTACTTCTTTTCAGAAGTACTTAAAGTAAGAAGTTACAGGCAGCACCTGTCTCCCTCTGTCGGACAGCTCAGAGTCCCCTCCGATGCGCCCCTCCTGGTTGTGATGGCTCTCTCCGTGGCGACACAGGTAGATGGAGTGGGAGTGCACGTGGATGTTCATGAGGTAGTAGACGATCTTGCTCTGGATGTAGTCCTGGACCCTGTTCACCAGGAAGCGGCGGCCCACGTTGATGACCTGGATGAAGGACAGGTTCCTGTCGGAGCGACAAAAAAAAACAAAAAACGACGACCGCGTAAAAATCGACACCGCCGATGACAACAACGACCCCGCAACTCGAGGTTACAGAGAACATCTTGTCCCGCTGGTGGAGTCTAAATACATTTTAGACACTGAGGGCACAAAAACGAGGTCAAAAGACGAAGGAAACTTTCATGAACGTTTCTTTACAGTCAAATTTTTTATGCTTTACTTGCAAAACTCCTTCAGCTCAGTTCCTACAAGCAAAATCAGTTCAGGCTTTCCAAACTTTGGTTTGCACAACAATTGAGTTTCTGTTTCCACCTGCTGGACAATTATTGCAAATACAAATTCTTCCACACACAAAGCGCATCAACTTTTAAGCCTATTAAAAAAAAAAAATCACAGAAAAAAAATCACAGCTTCTTACTTGTCGTGTTCGTCTGGATCCAAAGGCTGGTAGGTGACTTTGTAACACTCGATCCTTTTCAGGAAGTCCTCCATGACGCTTTCTCTGTCCCTCTCGGGGTAATCTGGGCTGGACACCTTCACATCCTGCGAGACGAAAAAAAAGAACGCAGCGACCAAACAGGGTGAGCTTTAAGAATTTAAGTATAAATGTGGGCAGAAATAAAAATCTAAAATAAAAACATTAAGTCTGTTATTTACCATGATATTTTCTGCAATGACGTCTGGATCGTCACAGAGGGATTCGACGAAAAACACCTGAAAACAGAGAAATTCATTCATAAGTCTGAAAAAGTACTCAACATTTCTGTTTCACTTCATGTATTTGCTGTCAAATCGGTTCATTTGATGGTGAATGTTCATATCACAGGTTTTGAATGCAGCTTTTATAAGTGTATGAAAACAAAGCACCTTTATCTTAGCTCAGTTTTAGAGGAGAATACATGAAAGTACCAAAACAATATGAAATTCTTCATGTAATCGAACTACTTGTTGGAAATAGGCTGCGACTCGTCAGGATGGCAGGGGTCCTCATTGGACCCCTCCTGCAATCGCCCCTGCATGCATGAATGATGAGAGTGAAGTTAGAACCAAAGCTTCAATAAACACATTTAATTTGGAGGCGGCGTGCCGGGTTTAGCGGCTTTTACTGTCACTAAATTAAATCCACTATTCATGATTACGTTTTTCATTAGTGTGCAATCAGCTGAAACTAAAAACTGAAGTTTATTCACGACCGTAAAACGACTCCCTCGTGACAAGACGAGGAATTTCTTTGTTGGAGCCAATCACGCTGCGCGACGAGGCCTTTTTGCTTTTTCATGTTCAGCCTGGGTTCTCCTTTACGCCTGAGAATCAGGCCACGACCAGATGTTCCTCTGACCTTGTACGCGTTGGCCTTTGCAAAGTTGAGGATGAGCTCCCTCCTCTCTCTGGTGGTGTTGGTGGCATCGAAAACCTGACAAAACACGAGACGCGGAACGTAAACCAAACTGGCCTTTTCTTTCTTTTAAACAAGTTCACTCCGACCGTTATTTTTTGCGCGTCCTCACAGCGATCTGGCCGCCCTCCTCGTTCAGATAGGCCTTGACGTCCTGCAGAGCCACGATGGCGCACTGTCTGCAGAAACACAAGGAGAAACTAATTGCGTAATCCGCTTGAACAAAAAGCGAGGTGATTTGCTAAACAAACAGCACATAAAAGGATTTTGCATGACTGACCTACATGGAAATGAGCCCGGTGTTTATAAAGGAGCTCAGCGATGGAATAAAACTAGTCGAAAAGGACCTCGGAGGTTCGTAGGAGACGCAGCTTTTCACTCACTTTCTGATTTGCATGGCTTCTTTATTGTCATGTCTGAAGAAGTCGTAGGACTTGTACGATTTGACCGCTTTTCTCCGGTAGACTCCCAGGTTGAACACTGCGACAGGACCAAAGGGAGAATGTCAGAGAGCTCAGAAGACGGACCGCTGCGAGCGCGCGCTCTGCCGAGGAGGCGGCGCCTCGCAAACCAGTTCTCCCGCGTTCCGCTCAACGTAAAAACGAAGGCGTGCTTCTCAAAACAAAGACACGTGAGGGCGGCGCTGATTCAGACATCCCTCACCTCTAATTAATTCTGCCCCAAGCACAACATTTTGAAAAGGAGTCGAAACTCAACTGTCGTTCATACTGATTCAAAGCAATAACAAAGTCCTGATTCAAAGAACCTGTTGATAAAAATGATGGCGAAGGACAACAAGTTATTCTTCTTCATTTCTAAGGAAAAAAAGTATCTATGAAGTGATTTGAATGAAAAAATGTATAATTTCATGCATGGATTTGGTTGTGTCCAATTGAACCCAGGGCCTGAGCTTTTATTTTGAAGATTTCTGATTTTGCATGTCGGTGATGGTGTTTGTTTTGGCAAAACAAAGACAGAAGAGTCGTTTTCTGTTAGAGAAGCTTCAAAGAAAATAGTTGGAGAGCCTTAAAAGTACTCATACAGGTGTTAGAATGTAGTTACAACTCAAACCCAGTTTGGTCCCGTTTTCAGGAGGCTTTTGCAACGACTCGGATCTACATGAAGCTCACAATCGGACTGACCCTTGGTTGGCACTCCGATCCAGTTGAGGTAGCGCGTCAGCTTCTTGGACATGTACGTTTTGCCCCTGGCGGGCAACCCGATCATCACGATCACAGTGGGAGAGTTGGTCATGTAGGAGGCCCACGCTGAGGTTTACACACAAACAACACGGTTTCAGTTTCCAAGCATGCGAGGAGCAATTTATAATCAACTAAACTGTAGTTTTAAAGTATTCAAAGGCCAAACATGCGTACAGTACACAGAAGAGTACACGGAGAGTGTACACTGACAGCAAAGCTTGAAATGTCACCTCTGCAGCGAGCCTGAATTAACATCTATTTCCCCTTTTCCCCGTCGACACTTAGCTGCAAGTTAATGTGTCTCAAAGCAAGTTTAGTAATTCTCCGTAACTTTGTCGGATGGAACATAAAATGTGGAAAATATTTGCTTTTCTTCCCCCTCCCCCGCTCCCTCCCTCCTCCTTCAGTGTCCGTGAAAGACTGTCCTCTGCCCGAGAGAGGCAAATCTGTCAAAACAAAAAGCTGGCAAGAACAGACTTGACTCCAGATAGCTGGAACAGCCGTCTGCAGCTTCGACACAACACAGGGCGAAGCAGACATCTGCGATCTGTCGCACATACCTGACCAAAGATCTCTGACTCTCACTGTGAGATAAAGACGAACATTTGAACTTTTCTTGTATAATTATTGATTTTGTTGACAAAAACACTTACACACTGCACAGTTCACAGTAAAAGTCAAGCCACACATGATATTTAACACTCAAAACCCACAAAAACTTTTTTCTTGTGTCACTGTCGACAAGCTCACATCACGTCACACAAATTTCTTGCTTGTGTCACTTTGAGTTCGATGATTAACCCCAGTTTTGCTTCACCTTCAGAGTACAGAAGGAATATCAAAACAAACCACTCACAGCACTTCTTCTCAGTGGCCCTCACGTCGGTCCGTTTGACCTCCGCCGAGCCGTCGGCAGCGCCAGCGGGTCGTTGCTGCCTGGCAGCCATGACGCGTCCGATCGGAGTCCTGCGGCAGCTGGTCAGGGGACGGCGAGCTGCGGTCACTGCAGGCTTTCTTGGTGTCACATATCAGATGCTTACCTGATGATACAGGACAGCAGAACAGACCCCGGTGCAGTTAGACACCAACAATCTGTGATGCAACCTTCATTACAAAGTTAGTCAACGATAAATACAGCTTCTTCTTCTTCCACTTTTTAGCTTTTTTGTTCCTCAAAATTTAATATTAACCTGCTCAAAAAGAGAGTGCAGCTTATTACACAAGGTAGCAAAAGATACAAGACGATATTTGATTGTTTAAAAGGCCAAAAGCAGTTTACACAAATGGATTCTTGTTCACATCAATCTTGCAACTGAAGAAATTGTAATTAACGTGAATCATAATCCTTTTTCAATGTCCTGACCTTGAACAGATTGAATTACTGCATTTATGACACACTGGTTTAATCAAAGCCAGCAGGTACAAAGGAATGAATCACTAAACTCGCTGTCAACACACTAAAGAAAAAGAAAACAGATTTTCATGCCCTTCAATTCAACAGAGGACATGTAATGATTGAATTCGACATTAGAGAAGAAACTAATAATTAATTAAGTTATTGATTGATGGAAAATCTCCTTCAGCGCAGTACCTTCTGGATATGCTTATAGAAGCAACTTTGATTAATATTTATTCAGTTTTAGCTCAATAAAACAGGAGATTTCCGCAAAAAATGATGCTTCAACACGGCGGCTTTTATTTTGAGACTCGAGTTAAAGTTGTGTGTGTTCGGCTAAAAAGCTGTAACGTGACTTTTTTTAATCGTACATGGTGTGTCTTTTGCAGGACGTGAGTGTGAGTATCCAGTCAGGATAAGTTGTGTATCTTTGAGTCATCGCGCCGCGGAAACCTGCGGCCCGCAAACTTCGCCGTTTCCGCTTCCAACGTCGCTCCTCCCGAACCGAGAGCAATAAAAAGCGGCGAACGCGACGGCAGAGAGGGAACAAACTCACCGAGAAAGGAGCAGGTGTCCGCGTTTCCTCATGCTACTGCGAAACATCAGTGAGCTGGCCTCCTCCCGTTACTCCTCCTCCTCCTCCAGCAACTCTTTCCTCTTCTTCTTCTCGGGTGGTTTTTAGCTCCGCCTTCCCGCTTTCCGCCGCCGGAAGTTGAACGCCGCTGTCAGAATAAAACCCGCCCAGTCCTGTATTCTAAAATGAAATAGTTGAAAGGAAAATTAAATTTCAATGCCGGTGCACGAGGACAGTAAGAAGGCCTCCTTTTGCACAGTATAATATCCTTTTGAAAGAATTATAAAAGCTGACATGCCACGTGTGGTTTTCAGCTGTGGTTCACAATAATGCCTGCAGGGGGCGCTAGACGCAAAGGATATGACGTGTGGACATGTTCGTGACCGGCGTGTTGTGTTCATTCATGGAAAGTTTCATTAAAAATTGAAATGTTTTAAAGTTGTTTTCCTTGTCAGGCTGATACTGATTGAATATGTTGGTAAACTTCACAATATACATGAAATTAGCTTCATAATGATTTTATTTCTCACCAAATGATCTATTTCGTCAGAGATTTATGATTTGTTCTATGTCTGACGTCAATTTTGAGGGATAACCTACTTTTTGCATGATTTTGAGTTGGACGGAAATTGTTTGGTTGTAAACATCGAAGTCTTACACATTATTTTCTTTGCACGGGAGCACTGATGAAGTTTGCATGCTGTCTGAGTTTGAGTGAACGGAAACTGTTTAATTGTGCTTTATGTGTGTTGATGTCTGTTTCGATGCAGAAAGTTTGGTGTACAGACAAGATGTATTGCTCTGAATTTAACTTTATCACGACATAATCTGTCATCACAAATTAGAGAACATCTCAAACAATTGAAGTCATTTGTAATAATAATCATATGAGGAGATAATAAAAAAAGACGTGCCCAAAAACTTGAGTGTCATTCCCTTTTAATTGTTCATCTTATTCAAAACAGAAAATCTGCCACATGACTCATTGCAATCACAAGTCTTTATTGTGGTAAAAGAAACTAGCCTCACAGTGTCTAACTAATACACCAGAACATCAAACAACCCTTCGTCTGTAAGATATGTGCTTATTTTGTAAAATAACAATTGTCAGTACAAGATAATCCGGATCCTACGTCGTTTTTGCTCGTTTTCCTCGCTGGATCTCTGAGAGGACAGATATGTTGCCGGAGGAGGGGGAGCAGGAGGAAAGGGGGAGGAGGGGGGTGACCATAAGGGAGGAGGGGAGCTGAAGTCAGTACGAACACATGATTATCAGTGTTTCTGTTCATCAAACACGCCCACTGATCCAACTCAAGCCCCCAAGATTCCCCACATAGCTGCTGCGCCTCGTTAATCTGCATGTTCTGGGGATCACTTGGCCGGAGAGAGTATTGCCTCGTCCACACGGTGGCTGAGCAGAACGTCCACATGATCTGCCCTCCAGAGTTGCACCTTCTGGTCATCGTTTGTCCATTTTTGTAGCCCTTGGAAACTCAGGAAGTACTGGTAAACACAATCGCTCTGAAGATTCCTGATCAGCTCTCGCTCTCTTAAAGTTCAGTATGCAGGCAAATAAAGGGAACCGGCTCAAAATGATATGAAAAGGAAAGAAGTGTCCACCTTGTTGAGTTCTTGTTGTCACAGTTATAAACTCTTACTTACAGTAACCCTGAATGCCTTAAACCAAACTGAAGCCTTTCAGACCTTTTGCAAGATCCACTTAAAAGGAAAGAAACTCACTAGATCTTTGTATACTTTATATGTAGGAAGGCCATGCTCTTAGAGATTACACAGTAATAATAAACCTCTAGTCTAACGCTGATGGTTTGTGTGTAATATTAACCCAACAGCTAATATTACCACCAGGTCATGAATGAGTGCGGTTAAAAAAAGACGGCAAAAATGATGACCAGGACATGTAGCAAAGGGATGTTTAATGATTTCTTTGGACAATGAAATGCACATGTCCATTGTTGATGTCATACAAATAAAAGAATAAGAAAAAAGAAAAAAATCGACAGCTAGAGCTGCGTCAGCATTCCCAGTTCAACTTGATTTCTCGTTTGGTGGAAACTAAAGATTCAAAATGGAGCAGAACAAGATGTCTGGAGTGCCATGCAAGGACCGACCAGTAGGGGGAGAGCCAGCTCTGACTAACAATAAAACCACTAAAAACAAACCAAAAAAAAGACCTAAAAGAAAAAAAAAAAATCAACCTACACTTTTGCATGAGTCTCTTGCTGTGCCCCGTTCCACTCATGTACCGTTGGCACTTGTGTTTCTGCTCGAGAAAAAACTGAAACGTGGAGATAAAATCCCACAGTGGAAGTGTCACAAGTTCACGCAGAGACGAGGCAGAGCGTGTCTGCAGTGAGCGGGTGCCAAACACCGACTGTGCCCAAGATGTGGGTGCGCACACACACGCATACAAACACACACTCACGCATACACACACACAGGCAGCTGAATTCATGAGAAGATTAAATAAAATGATCACTTTAAATAAAGAGGCTGAAATGATGATCGCTGCCATCTTGGCACAACACGAAAACCCTCGCAGCACCATTTAATTATTATAATTACAGAGTCAAGACATGTTTCGGTTGACCTCATTTTGGACAAAAGTCACAAAACTTGTTACATGACATTCAAATCGACAGTTAAAAAAATTGTACCACAGGTCTTCAATCTTTAAAAAAAAAAAAATGAAGGAAAGGAACAAAAAACAAAGCAGGGTGGGAGTTCGAGCTGCTAGAAAGAGAAGTGAAGGAGACGGCTGATTGTAGCTGTCGAACCGGGATGGGGGGGGGGTTGCCGAGGAGGATTGGGGGGAATTTGGCAAAAAGCTCCGAGCGTTCGGCCAATTTATCTGAGTTTTATAGAATAAATATCCCATCAATAGTGGTTCTTACTGTTGAGAGATCAACCTGAGATTTTTCGTCACTTCAAGGACAGCCAGTTCACGTGCGAAATTAAACATTCATCCTTCACAAAAGAAAGAAAAAAAACCCCAACAAAACATCTACTGGAAATGATTAAATGGTTTAAGACTGGGTACCTACTGCTCTGCTAGCTCTAAAATGATTTTTTAAAGTTATTGCTACACTGTTCTATGTTCTTTCCAGTAGCAACTAAACCCCCACCCTCTCCCACACAGTCTGGTTGAACGGGAATGCCATAGCGAGTGGTGAATGTCTTGGTCCCCTACATCCCGCCAGGATGCAGTGAAAGTCAGAACGCTTCCAGGAAAACAATAAGACAAGAAATAAGAAAGAATAATTAAAAAAAAGAAAAGAAAAAGCAGTGGATAAACTTGATCGGAGGTGAATGGAAAGTGCAGTGATCAAGTCGACATGAGCTGAAAAAAAAAAAAAAAATTGCGCACGTTTCATACATTCCTCTGAAGCTCACCGGCCGGCCAGTCGTTCCTCACCGAAAAACCAACTAAGACTTTAAACGATGGCTGTTCACAGACACAGACTGTGTTTAGTGTGCGTTTGTGAATCGCAAAGAGAAAGAAAGAGAGAGAGAGAGAGAAAGAAAGAGAGAGAGCGAAAACGCGAGAGGTGGAGTGAATGATTGCATCAAGTGCTAGTATGTCATGACGGTAAATGTACTCGATCTATAAAAAACTACCTTGGTACTGAACACGGACCTCTTTCTAACAAATAATCTGGTATACAACATTTACAAAATGAACATTGTAATAGTGTGATATTTAGAATATATATATATGCTACTGCCTTCCTCTGCTTCTCTTGCATTTTAAACCTCTGAGTACATTGACGCCATCTTAGAACTCTTACACGGTAAAGCGTACAGACCACGTCCGACGAGCGGCAGCCGACTATAAAGAGAACAGGAAGACTCTGTGGACAGTGAGTACACCTGCATGTGTGTCCTGAGTGTGCGTGGATGGTAGCTCAGTTCATGAACCAGGCGGCCGCGACTCGCCGGTGTCGACTCAGCAGTGACGGGGATCGAACGGAGTAAACGTCGGGGGGGGTGGGGGAACCAAGATTCTTCAGCTCACAAGGTACAGGATGTCCTCATCCAAGATACTCGCACAATTAAGACAGTCTTGAAATACTTTAGGAGATAATAATTATTATAATGTCAATAATAATATAATAATAACAATAATAACAATAGTATTAAACATCTGTCAAGGGTTTTTTGTGTCCCACAGCAGCAGGTTGATGATCTGCATTATTCTGGATTACTTCAGTGCTCCGTGATCTACACGTGTCATCAGCTGTGCTGCTATGAGGGATCGACCTCTGTGCATCCGTTGTATGTTTTTGTGTGTGTCGTCTCAGATCTGCGTGTTTGTGTCGTCGAATGTCTGAAGTGAGTCGGGATTACTCCGCCATGATCGCTGCTGGCTCGCCCTCAGAGGCGGGTCTGCGCCTCGGGGACGTAGATCTCGATGCTGTCGGCGCTTTCCGTGGCCGAGTTCTGTCGCACCGACGCCGCGCGCTTCGCCGCCATCAGCCGTTTCCTGGCTTCCTGCCGCTGCTTGTCCACGGCCGAGTCCACGCTGCGGTCCTTCCCCGCCGACAGCCGCGGCTTCGACGGCTTCTTTGGCACCGATGATGGAAGCTGCTTGTTTTCGTCCTGAGGGAATCGCGTCAGAGGGGGCCAAGATTAAGGTTCCCATCAGACCAAGACAGCCAAATGTCATTGTGCCGTTTGGAAGCTATTAAAACACTTATTAAACACAAACACCTTCAAGGCTTCGAGAAGGCGGGGGCGTGATGATTAAATGACACGCCAATCAGACAAGCTTGTCGGCAAATATTTCACATCCTGTTTCACTTTCCAGGAGCCATGCAAATTTGTCCTGAATATTTAAAAAAAAAACAAAAAACCAACTTGTCGGTAGATTCAATTTCACATGTCAGAAAACGATGAAGAGTCACACTTCTTTACTCAGGATGAACAGAGGAACTGGGAACAGTCCTGAACGCAGCTTATAATGTTGATGAAACGGTGACAGAATCTTGTGGTGAAAATTTGACGGTGTTCGAACTTTTAATGGCACAAAGAAATCTGTGAGAAGAGCCCAATTGTCAGTTTATACTAGAATTACGAGAGCCTCAATGATCATTCAAATGATTAAACACACAGTTGGATTTCATTAAAATGCAAATGAAAGAATAGGAAAAACTGACTGGCACCAAAATATTGGCCAATTCTCCCAAACGATGACTAAAATATGCAAACTGACATTAATTAGAGGGACTTCGTTTGAATTCTGCACGAGGACGAGTGCTTCCAATCGTTAGCGTGTTATACGAAACGCTCATCGCCACACGTCACCTTCTTCTCCGTCTTCTCGGGGAGCTGCCAGCTGTTGGCCTTCAGCTGGTAAAGCTCGTCGAACTTGGTGCTGATGTCGCCTATCGAGAGCTGCAGCAGATCCCAGAAGCCCGCCAGGTCCTGTGCTGTGGGCCGAGGGTTGGCGTTCACGTTCTGGGGAAAGAAGGATCGCAGACATGAATGGCTTTGGACAAACGACAAATCCAATCTCATCCCTCTCTCTTTCTCTCTCCCTCTGTGCTTGCACACACACACACACACACACACACACACACACACACACACACACACACACACACACACACACACACACA
>JASSRZ010000053.1:12899832-12934624 GCA_032164315.1 Malacoctenus gilli | reverse complement strand
CACACACACACACACACACACACACACACACACACACACACACACACACACACACACACACACACACAGGCATGCACTCTTCTTGGGCGTGTGCTCCCTTCTTGTGACACCAATCATCTTTCAGAGAATATTAAATTTCAACAATAATAGGCTTGTAATTGAGGATGTCTGACAAGAGGAACATCGGGAAAATTGAGTGAAAATGGACAAGTGAACATCCGTCGGGGCTGCGTGTGTGTGTGTGTGTGTGTGTGGGGGGGGTGTTTGGGGGTGGGGCTGCACGTTTCTGTTATGAAAAGATGAAATATTTCTGCAGGATGACTTCTATTGTACAATAACAACGAGGGCAAATTGATCAGGAAGAATTTGAGGGCGAGGAAGAACGAAACTGCAGGGGATTCAGTTACTCACCAGGTTCTCATTGCAGAGTCCCCTGAACTGCTCGAACTTCTGCGAGATGAGGAGCTGAGCGCTGCCGACAGCACTGCGGATCGTCCCCAACACTGCGAACGAGAACGTTTGGTCTTCAGTTTTTAGCCATTATCTGTGAATTCACCGATAATTCTTGTTTGAGCTTGACTTTTCTTTCAACCCTTCTATTCCTCTGTCAACTGGCAAGAACGGAACGGAGAAACAAATGCTTTACCTTGAACCCAAACGGGCCGGGAACCAAAGAAATGACGGTAAAAAGATTCAGAATGAAGATGAGAATCACTTGGCTGATGCTGAAGCATCCTGAAGGGTTTGAGAGCTAAATAGAGACGCGGGAGAAAGCGCCACGGCAGAATTTATTCCTGTTATCTGGTGATGAAATATTCATACTAAGAGTTACCGCTTACCACCCCGTGACAGTAAATGATTTCTTCCCAGTAATTTATGAACTCAATCTTGCCGAGGACAACAACTTACTCATTTTTTTCCCCTTCACCTCTAATATTTGCATGTAAATGGAAATTTTTTAATTCAGGTCCACAGAGAGCGGCGGGAATGATGATCTGAAGGAGCCTCTGCTGCTTCTCTGCTTCATGCTCATTCATATTTAAGACGCTGCAGAGATTGATCGGACTAAAAGTCCAAAGTGGTATTCTGGGAGCTGCAGGAGTGCGATGACTCTGCGGTGGCTCGATTACAGCTAAAACAAAGCTCAGCCCCGCTCGACTGAGCCGCCGTATTGCGAGGCCGTAATGAGCGCGTCATGCTTTGTCTGGCTGTCCGTCGCCAGCGTGGGCAGGACCTGACCCAGTCCCCCGTCTGTGAACCTCACTAACAGCCACATCAACTCAATGCTTCATGACACTGACTGAACAGGCTAGTTATTGTACGTTAATACTGCCGCGTCTTGTCTGTGCGTCCTTTTGTTACGGTGAAGCGCGATGTCGTGTCTGATGGACAAAGACACTGTTTAATCAGTTGTTTAGACGCCGTTTTATCTTTGAAGCATCGAACGGCGACGGCAGTTTGACATCTTTACTCCTGGTTGCGTCAGACTTCAGATGCAAACTGAAGAGTGATTCAAAATTCAAGTGATGCACTCAGACAAACGAATGTTACAAACTCAAGAATACACTACAAAACAAAAAATTTGCCATTTGTTTTGATCTGGAAATTTTATACCGATAAGAACCTCATGTGTAACACAAAGTCAGGTGAAGTGTCGCAAACAATCTGCAGGAACTGCCAAACTTCCGCTGCAGGAATAAAATGACATGAATTTTCTTTCGAGACTTTAAAAGTTGAAAAAAAGTTCATCGTCTTAAATCCTTAATGCAATTTTAACATCCTGGTCAATGCAAATCATCGATGAAGGAAGCCGGTGCAGCAATTTATCTGATTCTTGATTTCATTCATGACTGTATAACACACAGCGCTGACAGACAGATGAGCGAGAGCACCAGAAGCGATAAGAAAACGATTTGCATGTTGCCGGGGAAAAACCAGACGGATTGCAAATGCCATTTGTGCCCAGGAGCACAGGTGTGTGTATGAATGAAAGTCTCCAACAAACCGACTCCTTTTCCTCTGCGTGAAGTAAAAAAGCATCTGAAAGTCTTCAGAGCCGTCTGTCGTGATGTGTTACTCACCCTCCTCTGAGAGCTTGTTGTCTTTGGTCTCCTGTTCCATCTGTTGACACCAGCCCTCCATGCGACCCGTTTCCGCCTGCAGCAGCTTCAGGAACCAGTTGCCATCTCGGAGGCATGCCGGCGTGCTGGGCTGAACGGCATCTCCTTGGGCGCTGCAGTTTCCGGACTCGAGGCTGGGATCTGGCGGCGGCAGCGAGGACGGGTCTAAAGCCGGGTCCAGGGTCTCTGGAGGCGAGTTGGGTATCCTGGATGGGGCTGAGGTGTGTTTCAGGGGCTGCTGCTCCATGGCTTTGTCCTGTCCGTTCGGCGCGGTGGTACTCGCTGTCTGACTGTTGGTGCAGTTGGCTGTGTTGTTTTCTGTGGGCGCGGCATCCTGTGGCTCCTGAGGCTCAGTCTCTGTGTTTTGTCTGGAGGCCATGCTGCTGTCCCGGCTGAGACTGCAGAGACACGCGCAAACATCAGCTCCTGACAGCGAGCTAATAAGCGACGGATCGACTGTATATTTTACGAGGGCAATTTATGGTCAGCTGATCCAACAGACAGAACTTTGGGGCAGCGATGCATTATCATCCGCTGCGAGGAATAATGAGTCCTTACAAAAGGCACTTTATCGCTGATGAGCCAGTAGGGACATTAGAAACAAATCAGAAATATAACATAAGAGCTGAATGGACTTCAGAGATAATGAGCAGCCAAAATAAAAAGAAACGAGCAGTCAAACAAATGAGATTAAGGAAAATTGCGGTAAATTTAAAAGGCCCGTTTCTCACTATGATCAGCCCGCTTACAGTCACAACGACAGTAAATGGGCATCAATCAGAACGAGGTGCTGCTGTGCTGCTGCCAGGCTGACTGCCGAGTGACCTCAACCACTCATTGCTGCACAGGCTGCAGATGCGCCAGCAACAGGGGGAAAAATAATGACACAATCAGAGTTTGGAGGGAAAAGCAGAGAAAATAGAGTCCATGGTGACACCGTGAAAATCAATACTATAATGCTACTGAGTATTGGTGCCCTTTTACAAACAAGTATCTATTACGTGAAAATTATATGGCTGAGTGTCGATAATATGTAATAATAAAATAAGCAAAGATGACAAACACTGGTTTCAAAAACACCCCTTTCACGTTCACACGAAGGACCTCGAACACGTATTTTTGTCAAAACAAGCCAAACTCTGACCTAAGGCCCTTTTATGCAACAAGTTATCAGCATACACAACCCGCTACCTTAACACTACCGACTACTTTATGAGTTTCATCTGCTCCTTCAATTTTGTCCCCCATCGGAAAGGTTTTGTTATGATTTGTTTCAATATTAATAGAGTTTGGACCTAATGACGAACTTGGGTGTCTACTCACGGCCTGCCGTTCTCTACTTGAACTCCGATTGATTGAAACTTCAGAGGTGCAGTCAGGAGCAGCGGCTCCTCTCTTGGGATGGGCAAAACACAATCCACCTACACAAAAACGTGGGATATTATTCAGCTGCAAATGTAAACATAGCTCCATTGTCCCTCTGCACGTACAGACAATAACAATACTCGCCTGTATTCCAATAGAGGACAATTTCCTCTTGGGAGCGGTTGGGGGTTGCTGGAGGGTGATACCAATATTTAGGGTGTCATTTTGGGACTGGGTAGATGTGGAAGTGGTGGTCGTAGCAACAGTGATGGAGGGAGGCAGTTCACGAGGGGCGGGGACGGGAGGCACAGAGCCTGCAGCGGGTGCAGGGGTGGCAGCAGGGACAGGGGCCGCTGGGGGCTGGTTCCCCTTAGCCAGGCTGCTTGTGCGTATGCTACAGAGGCTGTCGGACGAGTTGCTCCGTCCCGATTGGCTGTTGACTTCGCTGCCACGGTCCTGCTGGTCAAGGTAGGTGTCTTGAGCCGACTCGGTGCTGCTCTGCAACGTCACTGAGATGAGGGGCTTGGAAGTGGTCCGGGGTGGGACTGGAGGAGGGGCCTTTCTATTGCTGACTGCTGACAAAAAGAGATCAAAGAAAAAGAAAGAGAGCGGAGCTGAAAAAACGGCTTCATCATTTCAGGACCTCGGAAATGGAGCGAGAGTTGGATGAAACTGGTAGCTGACCTGCGCCAGCTGGTAACCACCAAGCGCCAAAACAAGCCAATAAATTAACACAAGCCATCCGAAAAACAAACCTGTACTTTGCCCTTATTGCCGCCTCTATTAGGCTGCTCCACATTTTGCCTCGAGATTGCTGCCCTGAGATGCGTTTCTGGTGGCTGTATTCCATTGACGTCAGCCCGTCTCTGGGGACCCTCCTTCACACGCCACACCTTCACAGTCCTAACGCTCTGGGGACCGCCTGACAGGACAACTCTGCCCTCTCTGCTAACAACCCTTTCCCAGGTTCACAAACAAAAAACGACGGCATGCTTCCTCCCTGCACTTTGTGTTCGATCCACATCTGAATTAATAACAATTGGAAGATTAGTCAAACAAATACACTCGTCCTGTTGTTAAGAGTTGCGTGACATGTTTCAGGAGGTGATATGAATAGATGGGAAAAGAAAACAAAGTAGGAAAAAGGTTCTGAGGTGATCCTGACGATTATAAAATGCTTTTCTAGATCAGACGACAGAAAAATAAAAATTTCCTTTACTTGTTTCATTCAGTAAACTGACTTTTGCACACCCTTGGTCATTCGGACCTATGTTTTGCTGACTTTATTCATTCAATTAGGCTTGTTCAGCCTCGACAACACACCTCTTTCCGTAATCTCCACACTACCCAGATGGCTGCTGACAGGTTTTTTTTGCCTTGTTTCTTGACGGTACAGCCGTTTGAAAATGCATCACAGGTATCCAATTACATGGAATGAGACTGACTGGGTACAACTTAACTGGTAAAGTGACTGCATTAGGTTCTTATTAAACAGTATTTCATTTGGCTTCTGAGCTGAATGTGACAGGATTTGAACTGTCAGACACAAGTTCACGTCTCAAGAAGAGAGATTTGAAGTGTACGAGTTGCTTCTTCTCTAAATGACCTCATTTAAAATGAAAAAGTGAACCAACTCAGGTTTTATATAATCAAACCCAGTGGCTCCTTAAGAATTTTGAGACATTTTGATGTTTATGTACTCCTGAATTATTCTCATTTTAAACATGTCACGGCTGTCAGAGCATTTCTTGCCTGAGTCAACTTTTCACATGCTGACGCACACGCAGTCATACAAACTGTGGACTCGCAAAGTCTTTCGACAGAAACCGAAATGAGGCTCCAGAAGTGGATTACCACTGAGCAAAGATAAACTGAGTCAGGGAGAAGGAATGGGACTGGTGCCTCTTTTTCTGTCATCAGTCAGGCTGCAGCGCTGTGGTAGATGATACAAAGTGAACTACTGTACAACAGCAGGAGAAACCACAGGCGTTCTGCAGGATCCGGGGGGAAGATACTATTCAAACCCCCTCTGTAACCAGCAACATATGACCCAATGAGTGCAGTCGAAAACACACAGTAGCAAATACTTTCAAACAATTACAGCATTTACTGAAGTACATGATGGATGGAATATTTTCGCACAACTGACTGAGTAATTTTAGGGTCACCGTTTTGGATCGATTAAAAAAATGTGGTGTTAGTTTTTTCTCCCAAGCTGTGGTCTCAATCTAAATAGCAACCTAACACCCTGTAATTCTGTGGGAGCCGCTCCTCCATCATCAGCCAATGACTCACAGCGAACCAGTAAAGCCGTCATTAAATCCCACCAACATACACAAACATGGCTGTGGAATTCACTGCGTACTGCTCGTGTGCAGCTAATGCAACACCAGCACAGCAGTGACAATCCCTCCTCAGAGGAGGAGGAGGAGGAGACGACGACTTCCCGGGAACAAAAGGACACATTTATTCCCAAAAAAATGTGACACTTCTTGTAGTGCTGATAGCACAGACGCTTGACATTCCTCGAGTTATTTAATGTGCCCAATTATGTCCAGAGAGCCCCAGTCTTCATTGCATTTGCGTCTACAAGGCTGCTCTGTGTCTCATACACACCGAGTTGAGCCTATGCCAAATATCTGTCAGTGACGAGCCACATGTGCTATTCTTATTCAGGCTTACAATAGCGCCATTTATGTGCAACAACAGCAAATAGGTTAATGCCGCTTAGTGTTTACAAACATCCAGTCATGGCAAAGTGGGGTAATTGCGGATTATTCACACCATCGGCAACGAGTACGATCCATTTCGGTGTGCTTTTGCATTACGTGATGGCTGGCTTCATGCTCACTATCTACAGGCAAAGTGCTGAGAGGTGATTATGACACGGATGAGCTTCTCAGACTCTTGACCTCGGAATCAGGTCCAGCCGATATCTGCCTGAGCCCTTCACTTTCACAAAGAGCACCTCATCCACAGCAGTCGCAGTTCTTTCTTTGTAAAACACTGAAAAATGATCACGTGGAGCAACTGGCCTAAATGATTATACCCTTCAGTTGGTTAATATTTGCTCTGCCAAAGGAAAATACTGTGTATTAGATGTGCCAGTTTAAATATCTAAACCTCACAAGGCAAAAACATACATTAAAGACTAATAAACATTGGTGGTGATTCTCTTTCAGTTTGGATGACAAACAACATTTTTTTACCGTATTCAATAGTCCTGGTGTGATACAATAAGACAAAGGAATTCCAACAAAGAAGTACACAGAGTTGACTGTGTCACGAGTCGTGAACTCTTCGTCAAAACAAAACAAAAGTTACAGTTTGGGGGCAGTCGATTCTTTTTTTCATTGATATGTTTTCATTTATTCCTTCTCGGGTTCTGGTCCAACTACTGAGGGGAATAATGCCAGCTAAGCTAACAGAGGAATGCAGCCGAGAGGTCCTCCTGCCAAGTGGACAAGTTATGTGGACGGCAGCTGTCTGCAAATCACTTATTCAAGGGGCCTGGAGGCGTTCTGTTACTCTGAAACAATTAGGATCACTTCCAGTGATGTCAACACCACTGTGTTCATCGAATGATAACTAGATAGCTTTAGCTATGAAAGCTGCGGAGGCCCGTTCCCATAATATACTCCAGCTCTATCAGCAGGTCTGTCTGACGGCTATCAGATGACCACTAATGGGTCTTCCACACCAAGCTGAAGCTTTACGGTGCATGGCTACGTTTTTTCAATGCTGCGTAGCGTTAAGATTCCTACGGTTTGCTTTGTTTTGTAAAACAACCTTCTGCCCATTCAGTGTGGAGGTTTGGGATTTTCGTCTTGATTACAGTTAAGCTCATTCTGCAGGGATTCTTGCCTTACAGCTCTGTGTGCTAATTAGGCTGCACAGTGAACTTCAATGGGCGAGAGTCTGCTTCCCCATCGGTTTCTACCGATGCACAATGTTGAAAAACCCAGAAAGGCAAAGTACACACCGGGCAGTATTAACAGTATTGTGGCTTAGTGTGGAAGATCCTTTTGTAAAACGCTGGATTGGAGCCAAGCACAATGAAAGGAGGTGGGAGCGGGAGCTCTTGCCCAAGAATAACCAGTCTTGCTGTGAGGTGGCACAGCGGGCTGACAGACTGTGGGAGTCACAAACTGAAAGATTAGACCAGGACAGTCCTGGCTGAGGATGGCTTCAACTAAAATTAACCACACAGAAGGGGCGTAAATTATGAATCGCGTCTATTAAAAATTGCTCAGGAAAGTTGCAAAGTAGCCCATTTATCATGCTAAGAATTATCTTGACATATCAGATTCATTTCAATTTTATTATAAAATAGATTAAAAAAAATAGATGTAAAAATAGGTTTAGACCCAACAATGAAAACACTCCTGGAGGTCTACTTTGTGCTTGCTTCCATTCTGTATTGTCTTATTAGGACCTCCTGTGGTTCTTCGTCTGACCTGTTGATCTGTCTGGGTTAGAGCCGACGCAGCTAATGAGGCAGGTGTCTGAGGTCAAACCCGTCAGACTTGAAATGCTACCGAGGTTAAGTTTAGTATGAGGCCTTGAAGTAATCAGATATCAGTATGAATATGACGTGCGCTGAACTGCAAAACTGCCAATGAGTTTGACACTTTAAGACCAGAAGTTGCAAAACACGAACCAGTTAATCCTCAAAACATTGAACATTTGACAATAAAACCATACAATTGAACATTAATAATCTATCAATAGGCATACTCACGAAGCTGTTCTTGTTTTTAAAACTAGTCAACACCTGTATTGGTCTTAAATGTAGGTTTTAGCCCTCACAAAAGCAAGTAGCCAATTACTGCCTAGCTGTTCATACAGCCAGACAATGTTAACAATGAGTCCCACATAAGTCACTGGGAAGCCAGTCTGCGACTAACTTCCCAGTGAAACTCCAGTGCTGTTGCCCATTCAGTGAGGGGATGATCTCATCAATGAGTGTGAGCGGAAGAGTGCAACACTGTGGAGGATGACTCACAGTCTATCCACGGCAACACACAGACACACCAAATCGTTTGTCATGTACTCCTGAATACAAACCGCACCCCTGCAATTTGGCTACACTTCAAAGACGCTGCTTTTGATGACAATTATCTCTCTCTTTTAGGAACTTCACACCTTGTCGATCATCACACTCTGACAGCTATCTAAAAATCATCATCTATGAACTGGGGAAGGATGTCGGTAATGTTACAGTGCGGGTTGGACTCTGACGTGAGGACTACATGTCCTTCACGTGTCAGGGCGTCTCTCTAAAAGCAAAGTGAAGTGTCCAAACTGCTGAGATGCAAAGCACTCACATCACAGGAAGACTGTAAATTATTGATTATGTCCCAAGGTCTTAACACACAGCAGTTTGGTTCTGAATGAAAATGGCATCTGAAGCTGTGGACTGAGGGAGAGTACCTTGTTGGTAAAGAAATGTAACTTTCTCAGACACAAAGTAACAAGAAAATACAATGTAATTTTGGTTTTTACACACAAGGAAAAATTCACCTGTAAATCCGACATGAAATGTGATATTTTTCCTTAAGAATGGTTCAACTTTGTTAGGAGAAAGTCAAGATACCAAGGAAAATAAGTTGTCAGTAGCAACTTTTCATTTCCGTAAACTATCAGGTGAAGTTAGGCGTGATTCATAGTCTCCTTCATGCCTCTAACCACAGGTTACTATCACATGTTGAATCAAGACAGGACCAAAACGCTACTGTACTTCTCCTGACAGCTAACGATTAAACAGCAACATAAGTTAAATATTCACTTCTTTTGATTGGGGGCTGTGCCAAAACACATTTTTTGATTATTCCTCATCTGAATGGAGGAACTGTTCTGGTGAAATGCTTCACGAGCTGAACATATTTGGAGATCCAAGGTCATGCTTCATGAATGTATGGGACATTGTCCGTCATTGTCTTGAACAGATGGGTTCCGAGCCGAAACGAGTCCGGCATTGAAGTGTCCATACCCGGCTGTTGACGCCTCAGCGTCGGTTAGCATCTGCTGCTAGCCACACCAACGCTCAGCGCGGCGTGCTACCACTCACAGGGCATTTAACGTTGAGCAGCGTTAGCCCGAGGCGCTATGTGGCTGATACAGGGAGGCAACAAAGAGCTGGCTTTCTGCCTCATTACCACATCTCGAAAGACAGCGGCCACGGCGCGGTCCGCCACATTCGCCCCGCTGCTAACGAACGTCTCGCATCACGATTTCATCCCCTTTCTTCATCCACTCCAAGCTAGCTGGTTATAACCTACCACACCGTTAACGTTAGCAGCTCACGTTAGCTGGCCGTTGCTAGCGCAACGACAGCGACTGACAGCTCCGCTCGTCAACGCTCGCCGGAGAAAAGGAGGAAAACCTTACTGTGCGGCGGGCGAGGCGATCATCCTGAATTTCTGTTTCATTCATGAAACGCAGACAAGATGCCGACGGGCTACGGTACAGAGTCCTGTCGTAAGATACACAACGACGCGGTGAAGAAAAGATTTGTAGTACACGCCCTTGACGACGGGGATTGGAGTCCACGTTTTCTTCGTCACCGATTCGTTGACGCTGATTGGACGGATCTGTGCATCGAACTCATCGAAAACGGCCGTGATTGGTTCACGCCTCGGCATTATCGTTGTTTGTGAACGCGTTCGTGGTAGGTGCGCTTCTTTTAGTCTGTGACGCGGCGGGAACAGACCGAGGTCTAGACACGAAAAAAACCCACCACATATCCAGTCTGACGTGATCTATTGTTACCCAAACAATAGGGCAAGTAACGGGATATACAGGCCACACAATAATAATAATAATAATAATAATAATAATAATAATAATAATAATAATAATAATAATAATAAATACATTTTCCACAAAATAATTAAACATTTTATTCACAGTAGTTTGACTTGGTAAAAAGTCTTTTACCTTTTATACAACATTGACTAAACAAGTGTGCTGCACAGGCTTCGTGTGAGAACACAATCCAAAAGGAGACAAGAGCGACGACAAGGAAACGCAAGACAACAAAACAAAACTCTTGGCAAGGAGATATTAAAGACCACAAAACCGCCACAAACAGACATAAACAATAGTCAAAAACAAATGGAAAAAAATGGAAAGGGACATAAAAGAAATATTGAAGGGACACAACAGCCTCAGACACGTTGAGACCTCGACAAAACTTGAACAGCCACAAGGAGACACAAACAGCCACAAAAAGACACAGAACGACTAAGACACCCTGAAAAGCACATTTTATCTTTCATTGGGAAACTGGGCAACATTCACATGGCTGTACCTACAGTCCTAGTGCTCACACCACAAATGAAGTATTAGGTTTTTGACAAAAAGGTCTAAGAAAATGAACCATGTCATGAAAAATTAACATAAGATACAAGCTGATATTCAAGTCGACATGCACATCTTTCTAGTATAAGCATGCAGTTAGTATTGTCATTCAATCGCTTCTGCAAACACATTTTATGGGGCATGAGACTGAACAAATATTTGCATTTCCCGCAAGAAATTTAAAGCAGCAATGAGCATCAGCGTTTCTGGCACTGTGGAGTTTGCTGTGCCCATTATTACACACATTACCCTTGAGGAAAGGCCCGTTTTTGCGCGATCAGCATAAAATGTTTTCAAACAGTTTGATCTCTATCAAAAAAAATACACACTGGAAAAACACACACAAGTTTTAAGCAGCGAAATGAAGTCAAATCTGGATGTGGCCGTTGAAGAGTTGCTGTGGTTTCTGTAGAAACTGTGACTGTACTTCTCTGGCACTCACTTATTCAAGAAACTTGTCTTAGTTTTCACTGTTCATTAGACTTGCAACACAAAAATCAAGAAGCATACACACAAATAAATTCTTTCAGCAAGAGACAACAGAAGTTGTATTTGAGCTGTCAAAAAAGAACCACTTATTGAGAAGAATACTCTCATTACTTCAGTATAACATCAGTGAAGTTCATTGATTGTCCTTTTCTTTTAACTGGCCATTTTGCAGGACTCTGTAACTGCACGGGTTCCCCAAAAAGAACAGATAATACGTTCCTGTCTGAGCTGCACATTTGAACGGTGGGTTTGTTTGGTGCGATATTCACGTTGTCGGTTTTTTTAGCCTTTTTAGTCGGCAAGGTGCCACCACGGCGAGGAGGAGAGTGTTTAGGTTTGACGTTTGTGTCGCCACAACAACTTGAAGGTACCATTTGTTCTTTTGCAGTGCATCCTGCACATCTGCAAGAGCCCTTGTTGATAAGGATCTATTCAATCAACAGCGAGATGGATGTAGTTACAAACGATGGGATAGATAAGAGCTCGCAATGGACTTAGACTGTAACAGTGCGACTGCCATTTGAGCCAGGCACTTTCGAATTTTCATTGGTTTGGTGGCCACAATAGGTTCTCCTGCAGGCTAATATTAAAGAGGAGGATGAGAGGAATATTTGGTTGATTGCATTTTGCAACCGTGTCACAGGATGCCATCGAATCCTTCCAACGAGCCCTTTGTGTTCATGTTTATTTAGCTTCTCTAAAGAGGAGTACTGGTGTATACAGTAGTTAGATTGAAGGTTTTTTCTTTTAAGTATTTCCGTCCACTTCAGCTCAATCTTTGGACTGTCATTAAGACGACTTTCCTCTCACTGGTACTCACGGGTGCTGGAGCTGTAGATGTAGCCTGTGGTGGTGGGCGGTGGCGAGTCCGAGTCCACAGAAGCGGTGTCCTCGTCCTGGGAGCAGCCAGCCTGGATGGCCCGCAGGTAGCTGTGGCTGCGCGACCGGAAGCACGTGGGCGCGGGCAGGTCCAGAGCCTCCACCGCCTGCGATTCCCCCTCGCAGTACGCCATGGCGTGCCCGCAGCCCTGCCCGCATACCTGAAAGAATGTGTGCACACTCACAGGCTGAGGGTGGAGGGCTGAGTGACGGCCATTTACCTAGCGGACCTAAAGGAATGCTTAGCTCTGTAAATGTGGCTGTACTAAAGTGAGATGGCTCGATCTGACACACTCAAAAGTTGACAGAAGCAAAAGAGATGCATCAAGATCAAAATTCAAGTATTCAGAGTACAAATAAGAAAAACATTCAATCTGTAATATATGATTTCTGTATCAGTCACCTGATATGGTCACTCACTGTTATAAGTATGAACAACTTTGCAATAATTATAGTTCTAGTTAATAATCAATAGTTCTAAATTGGTGCACACTTCAAATTTGAAAGACTATGAGATGATTCAAAGAATGAAAGTGACAAAAAATGTGTTCTGTTGAAGAACAATTGTGTCTTTTTCATCAGCATATGTTGTATTTCAGGCCAGGATGATAACTTGTGTTGGCAACATCAGGCAGTTAGTTGGTATGGTCCCTGTTTCAAAACAGTTATAGCCTCAATAAATGGGTGGATTTTTTTCATCTTTGTGAATAAAAATAAATAAATGGGAAAAAAACCCTCTTGTAGTAAAACGCGAGATGCTCAAAATAGCTTTTCTGCTATTGTTGCATGAATTTTTCTTTGTGTGATGGGAACAATCGGTGACATCAGGCGTCATCCAGAGTGTTTGATCAATTCACATGAAAAAAAGGGCAGAGAGGAGCCGTAGTGGTTATTTTTATGTTTGTCTGCTTCACAGCAATCTGAAGTTGTAGTGAAGTGGAGGAAACATCACTGACATAATAGCTCAGACCAAACACTGTAAGGATCCACACTGAATCTAGCTTCTTCATCGAGAAACTCCTCCGTTCATCATCGATTTATATCAAAAGTACAAATATTGTCTTGTATACTTGGACATCAGGTGTTGAGGGTGTGATTCTGCATCCAAGTAGAGTCCTGCTGCTGATGGTGGACAACAACTGGCTGAGGAAAATGTTTTACTTTCACACTCTGCAAAAGCTTTCAAACAGTTTCCAGTTTTTCCGCCTTACTCCCAAGAGGTTTATTCATCTGTGTCTCTGCGGTCTCTGAGCTGCGCATTTAAATATTCTCCCCGCACCTTTGAAACTGTGGAGCTTATGCAGACGTGTTTTTCTTACCCGTTGCCATTAAATTATACAGTTAATCACCAACACTTTTTTCACTTTGTTGGAGACTTTAAAGGGGGAAATATATCCCGTTATTATAAAAAAAAAAAAAACACCAGAAATGAATAGTTGCATACAAATGTTAGTATAAGTATTCCAAACTGAAATAATATAATCTATTATTCCACTTCTGCGGCACAATTTACCTCAGTGAAGATGATAATGACGAAGGTTTGTAACCGTTCTAGACATTTTACATTTTGAGGGGCGATATATGCTGTTTAAATGCAGAATATCTCACCAAGAGATCACGATTGTCAATTAGTGTTTCAAAATAAATGCACAAAAACTAAAGTTTAAGTAACATTCAACAAAAGCCAGTGATGAAATCCACAGCCTTGCTTTCAGTGCTTTGTAAATCGCCCCATTTGTGCTCTACAGTGAGACACAGTCAAATAACATCTGCTCAGCAAATATCAGGTAGATAAGATCGTGGACGTACCTGAGTGCCTGAGCCTCTGCCCAGCGTGCCGATGCATTGTCTGAAATCACTGCTCCTGTGGCGTGACGGGGCCTCCAGAGGGCTCACCAGGCAGTCTAAGTTATCAAGACTCCGGTTAGTGGGCAGCTCCTTCAGCGACGGCAGCGAGCTGCAGGAGTGAACATAACAATCATCCTCTCAGAGGTCGCGGACTGGAAGGGAACGAGGCCTGTGTGCTCGACTGATGATTTCTCTGGAGCAACTTTCAAACTCACTCCCAGAAAACTTCTCCGGGCTTCTTAAAATGCCACTCAGCTGCGTGAACAGCGATATGTGCTTGAAGTAGCAGCACAGAGGAAACGAGGATTTAAGACCCAAACTGAGAACATCATTTTTTCTTCTCTTTTTTTTTAACATTTGTGTTGAAATTATGTTAGGAATTCGTTTCCTCTGTTCTGGCTCGTCCATATTGCTCCTGGTGTTAGTGAAAATGTGTGCGCGCGAAGCGACAGGGAGTTCTGTGCCGGAGTGACTTCCATGGGAAAAAATTTGCATGTTATGAAATCGGGGGCTCGAGGGAACAGTACTGACACACCACTCAGGGTGCAAGGTAAGAGATGGAAGTGGGAGCAGAAAGGAGGATTGCTTGAAGGGTTAGAAGGAAAAAAAACAAACAGAAAAAGTAAAAGGTGGTGGGTTGCAGCGGTGGGGCTCGTGGGGGTGGGAGGAGGGCCACACTGCCTGCCTATGATTGACACTGACCTCAGATGCTGCATAGAGCATGCACTCTGGAGAGGAGACCACAGAAAGTCCTCCCGCATGAGAGCGTAGCAACGAGGCCTGTGCGTGAGGATGGAGGCGTAAAACACATGGCAACATTTCACCTCCGTTCACTCTTCCTGGAAATAACAGTCATTTTACACCTGAAGCTGCACATTTGCCCCGTGGAGTCGGTGCTGCCAGCATGTTTGACTTGGCGCTGTGTCTGAATAAGATTCATGACAGGATGCTGCCACCTGCTGACTGCATTAAGGGGCAGAAACACGAAGTCACTTCTCACAACTTTACCAGATATCGTCAGTGCCTGTTGAAACTTCAATGCGTGAAAGAAAACCAAGACAATGAGCATGACATTTAAAGCCATCCCTTCCATACGAGAGTTTTGACTTTCTCGGCGTCTGGACTCACTTCCGTGGAGGCGGCGGCGGCTGCTGCTCGCTCAGGGAGTGCTGGGTGGCCTTCAGGTAGCTCTGGCGGCGAGCGGCGGACTTGGGGGAAGGCTTGGGGCTCCCCTCCGAGTCCTCGCTGTCCTCCAGGTCTCCCATGGCTTTCACGTAGCTGCCACTGCGCATCCTCCGACAGGGGATCTCGCTTCCTCTGGCTCGTCCGCGGCCCAGAGTGCCGGCCCAGTCCCCGAGGGGGACCTGGAACGCACAAACATAGAGCAGTGAGAGCAGCGCCGGCGCAACACACGAGGGACGAATTTACTGCTTATTTTCTGTCTGTTTCTGTGTGCAACTTTCACAAATCACAGTCTGGTGTGCAACTGTAACACTCCAGGTCTTTAAAGCGATGATTGCAAAGCATTTCTGGATGAACTGAATGCGTTTTTATTGGCTTTGGGTTAAAGACTAAGCTTTTATATAAATTGTCTCATTTAGCTAAGAAAAAATGGCCATTACACTCAAATCTGAACCCTGAGATACTTATATTTCCAAGGACAAATATCATCATTAACAGGGTAAACTATGAAAACTGAAATTGTGAACAAAACCTAAGATTAAAAGCAAATAATAAATAAATGTGACGAATGATTTGTGAGAATAATCTAGAAACGTGGCTGATAAAAACATCGTAATAAAGCATAAATGGTCAAAAAATAGGAATTGTCGAATACAAACTGATTCTCTGTGCTAAAAAATGGCAGATAAAACTCATCTCCTGTCTGAATTTTGCGAAATCAATATAGAAAACCATGCAAACTTACAGAAAACGATGATGGAGGTGAATACTCACTGGCCCTCCTACCTGTAGGAACTGTTGTGCCAGGTCTTGGTGGCAGGACTTTGATTTAAGCAGGGTCCTGTTGACTGTTGCAGAGCCCTTCTGCAGCACTTGCCTGGCCTGGCTGAGGGTGAGAGTGGACCAGGTGCCCCTCTTCATCATGGAGTCATCCTTGCTTCCCCGAGTCGTCGCCGCCACCGCCGCCGCCGCCTCATCCTTGCTCCCTACCTGCGTCGCCGGGCATGCCAGGAACTTGAGGTCACTGCTGCTTTTGGAGGTCTTGAGAGTATGTGCGGAAATGGTGTTGTAGCCCTGTGGGATATGTCTGGGAGGGGCCTGGCTGTCTGACACCGCTCTGCCAAGAGTCATCATGCTCAGCGGATTGCGGTAACCTACAGCGATGGTGCCGGCTTTGGTAGTGTCAGTGTCCAGGGCGTCATCTGAGCTCCAGAGGCCTAGCGTATTAGGTCTAGGCCTCTGCTTGGGCCCCTCAGTCTTAGCCCTGTCTTTGCTCTTGCTCCGGCGGCTTTGCCTCCCGCCGTCCTCCCCACCGCTGGTCGTCCCGCTCCCTCCACCGGAGGAGCGCCCGTTCAGGCTGCCTTTGATGGCCGAGTTTTCCAGGGACTGCGACTTGGCGAACAGCTTCTGGACCGAGTGCATCAGATGGCGTATGCGTCCCGGGCTCTCGCTGCGCTGCTTCGACATGCGGCCCCTGTGGAACTGCAGCGTGCTGAAGCCGTCGCGCTGCAGCGGCAGGTGCCTCTCCAGCTGGTCCAAGAGGTTGGAGGGCAACCGGTTCATCTTGGCCGCGGCCGCCGAGGAAATGGTGGCCGAGCCGCTGGTGATCATCGGAGCCCCGGTTAGGCCCAGGCCCAAGCCCATGCCCATGGACAAGGAGGTGGATAAGGTGCCCGCCCTGCCGCCCTGCCCGACTCCGCCCCCGCCAGCCATGCAGCCCTGCGAGCAGTCCACCTGCTCCGCCTGGGAGGTGAAATGGAGACGCGGGAAGGTGCTGCTGTTGGACATCTGGCTGAAAGGCAGCAGGCAGTCCGGGGTCAAGGCGGTGGGGCTGGTGGGCGTGCACTGGTGGAGGTGGGGGTCCAGAGTGGCATAGTGATTTATGGTGGGGCTCAGCAGAAAGGCGCCGTGAGGGTCCGAGTTCAAGGGGCACAGGGCCTTCTGAGGGCACCCCGGAGGCTCGCACGAGTCGGACAGGTGGCGACTGCGGTTGGCTCCTAACCCTTTCATGGTGGCTGCGGTGTCGTCCTTAAAACATGCCTCCAATTAGCGCCGGGCTACTGAGCTGACCGTGTCATCCTGAAATGTGAGAAGACGAGAGACTCTGAGACATCGTCCAATATCACCGCTGGTCAGCGCACGGCAAAGGTAGCACCTTCACCCTCGACATCTTTCAGAGCGCAGGAAGTCCTCGTGTTACGTTTGGACCCCGCGTGCTGAGTTTTTCAGCTCTAATTTGTACCGCTTGAGAAACGCAAGTTATTTTTTTGCATTTAGCCGTTTTGAACACATGTTTCGTGGCCAATTCAGTGAGGAATGTTTATCAAAATTGCCTCAGTGTTTGTCTCTTTATGGAGAATGTAGTTAATAGTGCATAACAGTAAAACAGCCATTTGAGTGCAACATCAAGCCTCAGATGGGAATCTCCACACATTCATGCATAAAGCTAATGAACACATTACACTTGGAGTATATTTAGAGGCGTTTCTCCCCATGTGCTCTTGGATTTTTGGCGGCGTTGTAATTAAGCTGAAAAGGCTTTATGGAGCGGCTCTGTTGTGTGGTGCATTTCAAAGAGGAGGCATTACAAAACAGCGCGGCGAATGTGGAGAACAGAGACATTGTCCTCTTGAGTGCCTTTCCTCCGTACTGTAGGTTGCCTCACATGAACAAACCACCAGATGGAGCACCAGCAGCAAGAGCACAAAGACGCGTATGTGTGAGTGTGTGTGTGTGTGTGTGGGTGACCTATAAGTGAAGCACACGCACACAAACACACTGAAGTACAGTACAACCTAAAATGAATTGAAATTTATCACACAATAGGTGTGCAAAGACTTTAACACTCCCACTGCATGAATAAAAACCTTGTTGATATTTTGTGATTTGTTACTGCTGCAGCCGCCGTCTCCGTCACTCTGCTTTCAAACACAATTGGGGGGGGGGGGGGGCACCAAAACAGCGACGCCGTCACAAGTTGTCCTCAGCGAAGTGGACAGCCGGTTTTACTCCAGGAATTGTCTGGCCGAAGACAGGAAGCGGACAGCCGGAGGGCCCCCGATGCGAGACGTCACCGTGATGTACAGCCTGGAGGTGCCGCACTGACAGAGCACAGGCGAGCGGGCTCCGTGACTCATACATGTAAATGAGCCTTATATTTAAGAGCCGCTATTTGTTCTCAGGCAGGAAATGAACCCTCGTTTCCCACGAATCATTCCCGGTGCCTCGCCATCCTCGCAAATCTACTTACTGTGCCGCGAATTGTGATTCTGCTCCTTCTCGCCGTGCGGTGCAATAAATCTTCCCTGATGCTCGCGAACGGAAGAATTTTGAGGCAAAGGGAATTATTTCACAGGTGCACTGCGCTGGCATCTTTATTGGGTTCAAGCTCACGTAAATAGTAAGCTGAATGTGAAATAAAACTCAAAATTTACTCTTGCTTTCACTGTCACCAGGCAGGTTACAATGGATTGACGTACGGCTGATAGTATATTTCTCCTTTTTTGGGGGGTGAGACGAAATATAACGCGGCCTCCAGGACGCCTATTTTCATTTTCTCCGCAATACGTTTTTTGCGACAGCATCATGACAATAAATGTCCAAACAAAAAGACTGAAAGCACTGTGGTACATATGCCAGGCATGGAAGTAGCGCTGTAATGCTGCCGCGAAGCGTGTGCGTAAAACTCCTTCAGTGTGACAGAGAAAAACGCGACACGCGGGTTCAGGGAGAGGTGGGACGGAGGCATTATGGTCTCCGCGTTTTCAGAGTAAATAAGTAAATACGAGGAGCGAGTTTGTCAGTTTATAGAAGAGTAGAGTTTTCTGCCAGCTCCATGTGGATTCAACTGATAAATATTAAAACACTTTACAGACCTCTTTACCAAAAAAAAAAAATCTCACTTTCCACAAAGAAGATCAGATTTTTTGTTGGCAAAAACTCACTGGTCTACTTAACTTTGTGTGCAATCAAGTTTAGGTCCTCACCAGTACAGGAAAACACCCCAAAACACACGTAGTATTCCTATGTATTACAGTGATAATACATTGACCTACATTCATTTTTGTACAGCTGTAACTACGACTTTGCTAATACTAAATAAAGAATAGTGCTGCTTTCTATGGCTGGGATGTTCATTTAGTCATATACGGAGGAAGGAAACACGCACGCACACGCACGCACGTTTCTTTGGGGGCGGTCTCAAGCCTCAAGCGCTTGCCTACCACAGGTTGACGCCGAGTCTTCAATCCTCCCCATGAGCCAACAGTAAAATTGCATCTGGGTTAATAAAAGTCATCATTCACACAGCAGAAATCTATGTTGCATTAAATTCACTCCAACAGATGCTGTCTGTATCAGAGTGGAGTGACTCACCGATCAGTCAATGGTAAGAGCCCTCTCCCTCCGCAGGCATGAAATCTTGCCCGGGAGCCGAGTGAGGAATGTTAACGGCATGCATTTTGACTTGGCCGCGTCGGCTTGCCACTTCTTGCGTCTCTCTGACCTCCCGTACACCCTCCGCGGCGTGAGAGCAGCCACTTATCTGAGTCAGTGTTCCTGGACGGACGCAGCGGCGTGCTGACAAACACGCCGGCGCTTTACCACGCCGCAGCCTGGCTGTAATCCATCCGCCCGGGCCGACTGCGGCCCCTGCGCGCTCGCGTCCCGCAGGCGCCGCCGCCGCCGCTGCTGCTGACAAACTGACACACACCTACACGCACAGCCACACCGACACACGCTGACACTCACACGCGGACGTGGTAAATCGCCCACCCACCCGTCCGCCGCACCGACAGAACCCTGTCAGGTGTTGAGCGTCGCAGGGGCGAGATGAGAAAGAAATAATGTTCACAGTTCATATGATTCCGACGCGGGTTCAGCGCGCCTGTCTGTCGGTGTGACGGTGGCCGGCAGGCGCCCGCATAATCGCAAGGTGAATGAATCCTTGCATGTAATGCTGGCGGAAACATCTCCCAGCGCGCCTTACAGATGTACGCACACACGCGGGGAGGCGGTGATTGGCTGTGGGAATTATCTCTGGGAGTCTCGCACATTAACTGAGTGACGAGAGTCTCTTTGAGGAACGGCTTAATGTCTGCGCGCTCACACGCCGCATTTAAAAAACAGAAACCCGAAATACTCCAGGTGTCACTTTGGTGGCAGCCGGAGTGACCAGATAATTGCCTGCGTGTAGCGGCTTTGTAGGCAAAGGGAGGGGGGGGGGGTCACTCAGAGGGGGGAAAAGTCCTGGAAACAAACGCTGCACCCCGAAATAAAAAAGAAGAAAATTACAAGAAGTGATGGAACATTAAGACGTAAAGGTCTAAGAACATAAATCCCCTGAAAAGCTTTCGGGAGCATCAGTTGGAAATGGTTTTATTACCTCACTTTTCCATCATTTCTGGTCTTTACACTCCAGCTGCTAAACTCCTATTAAAAACTATCAATGACAGCTGCCATGTTCAACATAAATTCCGGATTATATGCTTTTATTGTGAAGAAACACACTTTTACATTAAGCGTCTTGTGTCTTAAGTATCTTCCCAATTCTTTTTTTCCATCAACCTCTCTGTAAAGTTTGTCAACACATTTCCTCTGTATATCATACTGAAGTGTATAAAAGTCTAAATATGATTAATTCTTGATTTCTTTTTGCTTTGTTAAAGAACGTAAAAGATTAACCGCCACTAAAATACCTAAAACATTAAGATGTAAGACATTTCTCGAAAACTGGTTGGTTCCGTCGTCTGTGAATCCTCATAAAAAGCTTATTGTTTAAGCTTGATACTATAGCTCTTTTTCACATGGCTCTGCCTTCAATCGCCTTACAATCGCTGCACATGGATAAAGCAAACGGCCATGAACCCAGTGAATACGAGGGTGAAACAGAAACAGACAGACGGAATCATCTTTCTTCCATCGGCCGTCAACAATTCTTCTCTCAGCTTTCCTTCACTGCAGCAGACGAAGGAATCGTTGCATATTCCCCCTACGCTGCGCCGCACAACACTTAACAGGGCCGAAGGAAGAAGAAGAAGAAGAAGAAGAAAATAACTGGATTCAGCGGAGCCTTCAGAGAGGAAAAAGACCCTCTCCAGCATGTGTAACGTGGGAGAATCTTTTTTTTTTATCCCCCCATCGGGATGCGAAAGAGCTCATAAACACTGAGCTGAAATCAAGTTCAAATCTGGTTGCAACATTAATACTGTGGGGAGAACACACTTAAGAATGAAGCTAACGAACAAACGTTTCCCAGACTGCGAAACTGACTCTTTTTCTGGCCACTTGGGGGCAGCAGGAGCGACGTCACGCTGACATATTATCACCTTTTGAGCTGACGCGGTGACGGCAAACCTGTCAGCAAACAGCTGCCTGTTTACGCATCCCGCAGACGGCTTCCTCGTTGATCGGGAGTCGGGCCTCTGGCTGGCCGCCTGACAAACTTAAGTCCAATATTCTCTCCTGTTAGCTCTGTTTTATCTCGGCGAACTCTGCGGGGAAATATATCTGACTCTTGAGCTGCTAAATGCGGTCGCCAGCTGGCGTCTGATCGGAGCCGGGCAGGTAATGTACAGGTGGACGGCGCGGCGGCTGAAATTGAAAACAGCCCGAAAAAAACCCCCCCTCAATCGAAGCAGTGAAAGAGATCCGACGGGAGCTGCAGAGTCAGATTACACTTCTCGCTACGAGTTTCCTCCCCTCACATAACACATAATGAGCTGATTCAGTATGTATAAATATCGATTATGGCTGCTGCAAACGCCTACCGGCAACAAATGTGCAGCCCACCAGAGTCACAAAGAGGCAAGCGAGACAAAGAACAAAGTGCCCTTTAACCGACGGCGCGTCTGCTTTTGTCACTCTGATAATTACAGATTTCACTCCAGGAGTCACGTAAAGCAGCCTCCAACTGAAGAGGCCACTTGAGTCATCTATATCCTCTCACCTCAACTTTAAATAACGCCGCCGCCGCTGCCGCCGCGCACGCACAGAGCATCCTCCCCCTCACTACAGCACACCAGCTACAGTCTGCTACAGTGCTGATTCCTCGTCTTTGCGATCAGTCCGCATGGAGGTAAAGAAATGCGGATGTGTCGTCATTTTTTTCTCTAAATTAAACTGCCCGAATGCGCGCGTCAGACAGTCGAGCTGTAGTTTTACTCCACGTCGGTTCAGATGCAGCGTGTGGACTTTGAAGGAAGGGCTTTAAATATAGATGATGCTGCGAGGAAGCTACAGTTTCTAAAACATTCATTTCCCCACACACACCTTCTACACAACGGCACAGCTTCAAGGTTTGTGTCACCAACTCAGCCTCTGAGCATGAGTGAAATATGGCGGCGGGCTCTCCTTGAGGTACGGCCTTGAATACCCACCAGAAAAGGTCTTTTTAAAAGAACGCCATGACATCACAGCGAGGATGACCTTTCCAAACGAAACCGCTTCATCATTTTATCCTCTTTGAGATCTGTGTGAGATTTGTCATACTTGGGAGTGTGAAATATTGAGTTATGGACACAATCGCGTTACGTGAAGGTCACGTCCTGCTTGGCGTCCGGCAAGCGACCGCGACGCGTCGGCGAAGTGGTCAGACCCGTCGCCTCGCGGCACGAGAGCCTGGGTTTGAGATCGAGCTGAACCTGTGAATCTTTTATCTGTGTGAATTAAAATAAAAATAAAAATATTATTAAAAATTTAAAATAATTGAGACATTCCTGAGATATCCGACTAACAGGAGGGAAAAAGATTTAAAAAAATGAGATAAAACAAAGAAATGTTGAAAAAATTCCCATTCTGTCTCAACGTAAGCTGAGACATAGATCATTAACTACACTCTGAAATAAGTGAGTATTAAAGTTTAAATATATCTTCATAAATTAGTCCAAACTGTCAAACAGCTCCTCCAATATCAGTTTACTGCTACTGACATTTAATCTAATTGGTTCATTCAAAAGGTGCTTTCCAAAGGCCACACCGCGCCGTTATTTATTAAACTAAAAGTAGCACTCTGAAAGTAAACTCGTCCAAATAGATGGCCTGTTGTCGTACACTGCATGCTTGTGTGTTTGCAATTGTTTACTCTGGCAGCGGGACAAACGTGGCTTTCACATGCGATTGTGTTGGGGGAAAAAAATCAAAGCCAGATGACAAACAACAAACAAGCTCAAATGTTATCGAGGCTGCAGCTTTGCAAACACAATTAATGTGCATTGTTGGAGGACGGCGGAGCCTCTCCAAGTGTCTCGTGGTTATGTAACGTTTCTTCCTCTGGAAAAGAAAAAGAGAAGTCCCGCCGGAAGGGGGGGGGGGTAATATTTATAGTTTCCTTTATGTGATAGATCAGCTTCCACGCTGTCAGAGATGTGTTGGTTAATTAGGGCACTCCAGTTTAAAATACAGCCAGTCTGACACGTCCACTGCCGATGCGTTTGTATTTCTTTCTACAGCGATTTTCTTTCTTTTTCTCGTCCAGTTGCTGGTTTCATGAAGCTTTTCGCTCCGACAGCAGCTGAAAAACCTCAACTACACGAAACTGCAACAATTTCAATTTCTTCGCGATTAAAAAACGATGACACGTGAAAGTCACTCAGTCGTCGGTCACATAGGAAACAAAAAATGTAATGCAACTCTCCGAGGAGGATATTTTGAAGGTGAAAGGCTCAATGTGCCCTTGGGGAAGTCTTGGTGAAGGAGACTGCTGAATGGAGCGGAGATTCGAGGCTGCAGAGATGAAGAGGTTGGAAACAAAAAAAGCTAAATAGCTTCTTATTTGAGGACGACAGCTTTCAGCCTCCAAAGGAAAGTAAAATCTAATTTGAGGAGAAAGTTGATTGGAAAAAGAGAAAGAATTTGAATCAAGATTTCCACCTTCCTGCTCATCCATTTGGTGGCGCAATAAAGAGTATTTTCCCCCCCCAAATTTGACATATTTTTTCTTAATCCTATTTCATTCCATGATTTTTTAATTTTTTTTTAATCAAATTTAAAAAAAAAAAATGTTTAAATTCTTTTTTATGTGGCCATTAAACTTCGAACAAAGAGGAGCACTTTCGGTAAAAAAAAAAAGAAAAGAAAAGAATTTTCAATAAATAAGTAAAGCTGTTTCCAATCAAGCTGAGTTCCATAAAATTTTAACACCTCTTAAAAATATGAGTTGCACAAAATCCAACTGAATTTTAAGTTCATCTTATCAAATGCAACAAGAGAGATTTAACTGAGGAAAATATTTGCATTTGAGAGTTTTTTAAAATATGTTTCTTTAGACTAAAACTAGAAAAAGAGAAGTCGAATGAATGTAGGTGACGATGTTCGGGACCGTTCTCCGCGTGAGGTTTACAGTTTAACCGACAGGGATGGAGCTCTGAACATAAATGTACTTTGACAAAACAATCATCCTCACAGGCGCGGCGAAATTGCGGCTCCTTTGTCAAAACCCCTCATCATTAGCCCGCGGGGAGGTGATGTCACGTAGCCCGCCGCCACCGCCGCCGCTGACATACAGCCCCCGTTAGATCTACACGAGGCCTGCTAACAAGCAGAACCAAGAGTTGGTGGCGTGTGTCCCACTGAGCCTCCGAGTGCACCTGTTATAAATGTCTCCTGTAGCTGTTCACTTTCCCTGCAGCCTGGGGTGAGGAGCGAGGGGGGGGGGGCAGGGACGGGGGCGGGTGGCGAGACTGCGAGGAAAGAGAGCGCCATCGATCCGGGTCTCGCTCCTTGTTCTCAGGGTGAATATACAGCCGCTGGCTTATTGGCTTTTCCAGTCTCCTTCAGTGATCACCTTTTATTTCCCATCGCGACACTCCGCGCCAAAGTTATCGCCGCGCCGACGCGCATTCTCACCGATGCCGTCGTCAGGTTGTAATTCATGTTTCTGTGTTGGAGGAAAAAAAAACTGAATCGGTAGAAACGGCTTTTCAAGGAAGCGCTGAAACAAAATGCTGCGATAATAACCTGTGAAAATGTGTCCGTCTTCCCCCGAGCTTCCACAAGTACAGAGTCCATGTTTACAGCGATCACACTTGAGATGGGCCAACGCCATCCGCCATCCCCACTGTCTGGTGAGAATCCACTAATAGCTTGTTTCAGTCACAAAGTTATGTCATCGGTGCTTCCTGTGGATAAAACAAGTGTTGTTCTCCTCCGCCGGAGGAAGGCGAGAGCAACAAAGGCTCAATTCTGAGCGTAACAAGAATCATCAGCTCAGAAAACCCGTTTCCAAACGCATCGCACAAAAACTGGGGAAGATTTACAACAATTAGCCTCCGTGAAGGATTTTTATTTCTACTCTTGCGTCTATCTTCTGCTTTGGGACACACTGACACTCGACGAACATCGATAGTGTTGTTTGGACTCTTTACATCTGTTCACCAAACAGGAGTCCACCAGAATCAATGTCCAAATCAAACGAATCTGACTTATTTAAAACCTAGTTTCCTCTTTAAGGGAGTTTGTGACATCTACGACAGTCACTACTGGTTGCCTGGCAACTGCCGGAGGGCAATAAATATGCGTCGGACCTACTGTGATGACGAGTTTCTGATCAGCAAACGATGTTCATGTCAAACTGCTATTTGCGACAATGTCGGGTCAACACTGACGTCCCTGAAACGTCCACATTAAACCAATATAACAGTTTCAACATCAAACAAATTGAATAAGAATACCTGTATTGTGATGTCGATGCGCGAACCGGAAGGAACGACACCTGAATTGATTCGACAGGACCAGATTTCGACCAAAGTCGAGAGTCTTCGCCGTCCTCCGCGAGTCTGTGATGCGTTCACAAGAAAATCTCCGCACTCCCATCAACAAAAAAGCACGGTTGACTTTTGCAAAAGGGTCAGAATAACTGCAACGCTGGACTTCAAACTGAATTCAAACGTCTTGAAAACGTCAAACGCTGCAGAGACTTTTTTTCCCCTGCAGAGGAGATTTAACTGCCAGTAGTCGACCAGTCACTCCAGACGAGCAGGCCGAGGCAGCTCTGCTACTTAATGCGATGATATAATGAGATCATAGCGCAACGTCTATCAGGGAGGCTGTTTGGGAACATTCCCCAGAGGACCTGCAGATGTTAACGGTTCCTTTCGGACTTTTTTTGGAACAACACCGTCATGTTTTTCGGGGTGTAGATGAGCTTCTCTGAAATACTGCTCCCGTTTGAAATCGGTGGCAAATTTTTAATAGCGAAAGAAAAAAAAAAAAAAAAAAAGGGCTCTGACGATCTGAAATCTGAATGTCACCGCCGGACCCGACATGTTTTGATCAGGCTGTGACGTGGCGAGACTCCGAGAAAGAGCCGACAGTCAAACAGACGGAGTATTTTATATTGGAGCGCCGGCGCGAGCGGCTGACAGCTTCTGCGGCGCTCCCCCCCCGTATTCACAGCAGCTCGCAAGCCATCCGAAGGGCCCCGCTCGTGTCATTCAGGGACTCGGCTGTCAGGGAAGTTTGTTGACGGCGATGCACGCATGCCTTCCAAAATCTGAAAGCTTCTTCCTTTCACATTGTTGAACATGAGGGGGACGCTGCCAGCGAAACATGAAGGCTGCTGAAATATTCAGAGCTCCAAGCGTTCGCCGTTCATGGGATTCTCATCAGTGCTTTGCCCATTAAAGGGCTCCCAATGCACAGCTCTACCTCCTTCCCCACTGCACACACTGAAGTGTAATTAGAGAGAGAGGTTGCACATTTCCCGAGGGCCGTTTACCGTCCTCGCGGTGCTGCTGCTGCTGCTGCTGCTGCGGCTGGTTCCTTTCTGCGTGTTTTCATTTGGTTACATCTTGTGCCAGCACTTCAGCACAGCCCGACCACAAAGATCCACTCGGGTGATTTTAGAAGACTGAACGCAAACGACGATGCTGCTGCTGCTGCTGCAGCAGCAGAGAAAAACAACAACTGGGGATTAAAACTAAAAAAGCAAACTTAATTTATTTAGAGACCCCCACAAACGACGTGACGTCTCCGAGACGACCCGCCGGCACGAAATGGATATTCGACGATCGCGTATCGACGGACGAGAGGCTGACTCCGAGACGTGCGCCCGTGCGCGTCGGTCTCCACGTGCAGAGCCGAAACAGGAGCTGCGGGGCGGCCGCTGAGAGCCGCGAACTCACCTCGCTGTCAAAACGACTTTGACACTGTTCTGGTCTCGGGCGAAACAAGACATAAAGGACCCAATAAGCTGCACGCATTAACCTCGGCAGTCATGTGCGGTTGTGTCATGCATGCTAAGCATGCGCGGCCCACTGTCTACATTGGTAAAACACACGGCCATAAATTTTGAAATAGGACTTGCGGGGGCCCCCGGGGAATTATCGCATGCGATTGGTTAGTGGCTGCCAGCGCTCGTTTTAAATGCTGTCAAGGCTTTAAAAGGCCCGGGGGGTGGGGGTAGGGGTGGGGGTGAGGAGGAGGAGGAAGAGGGAAGGGGGGGGGGTGGTGTCGGGCTTAGAGAGGAAACGCTTCAGTCTGCTCTGGAAACCAAAAAGGCAGAACAGACAGTGCTGTGCCCGAGGAGAGCACCAGGCCATTGTTTGTTTGTTTGTTTTTTTCCCTCCAGCTCTGTTTGAGTTCTGAACTGAATTTTTGGAAATCCGCCGCGTGGCACCACTTGTGTCTGAACAGCCCCCTCTCTCTCTCCCCCCCTCCCCCCTTTTTGGACTCTGAGGGGTTAATTCTTTGCAGGCTGGATTAGATCTGCCGCTTTTGATGGCTGCCTGCGTGGTTGATCCCTCTCAATGCTTGCTGACCTCCACAGAGGGACTGGACCTTCTCCAACACGCTGCAGGACAATGACCTTACATCATCTCCTCACATGCACACGCACACTCCTCCCCCCTCCTCCTTATGTTCAACCCTTTCATGTATTCTTCAGAGCAAAAAAAAATCAACCAAGCCTCCGACTGACAGGTAGAGCGATAATAGGCTTTGCGTTTGAATATTCTGATCGTAAAATGCCCCTAAAAAAAAAAAATTTAAGTACTGCGAAATCCTGCCAATGTGTACAGAGACACTCCGCTGTACTGGAGGAGGGATGCAGTCGCATTACCATAAATCGCAACATCTCCAGCCACATTATTTTCCAGCCCGGGGTGTCATATTAAACAGATCTCTCGGAGATAGTCCCGCGTAAATCCTATGGGAGGCGAAACTCCGGCCGGCCGCAACAGCAGCTGTCTGCAGCCGCCCAAATTGGCCCCGGCACCGGAAAAAAAACAAGATGAAATTAATATGCTGTTTTGCTCTCCGTAGTGTGAAAAGGATTAGAGCGCCCGACAGTATCAGGGAGCCGGGATTCAGCGTGTACTGAACATGACCAGAGAGAGCGGTTCAACTGCAGCACTCAGGGTCGGGCAAGGTAGAGCGGCGGCGGAGGGGGGGGGGGGAGGAGAAAGAGGAGGAGGAGGAGGAGGAGCGTATGTGTTCGTTAGGAGCCACACTTAAACAGCGGCAGAAGCTGTTGTGAGGATTACACCAAGGTCAAATTAACTATGCGCAGATATTGCTTTTTTTCTTCGAAAAAAGTGCAGCAAAGTGGTCTAATTACAGTGAAACATCAAAGCCGTGCAGCCAGCAGTGGGAGTAATAGGATCAGAAGAAGCCACAGAATCTCGTTTAGCACTATTAGTGCGGAATATGCAGCGGCGCCGGGCTTTAACGCGCGAACAAACGGTGTAAACACGAGTCTCGACTGGATTACAAACCAGGATTCGTGCTCGGCTTGTGATGCCATGAAAGAGGCATGGCTGGAGTGAAAGATAAAATCAACAAAATTACAAAAATAGCCTTTTTGTTTGATATACTTCTAGATTTTTTTCTTTGATTTTGCATTTTTTAAAGTGTGTGATGCGGCGAAAGAGTCAATCAGATGTAAGTTTGACTCTTTCACCCACACTGACACCAGTTTCCATGCATCCATCAGATATTTTTGATAATAAACAAAAATTAAGTTGCTAAACTTAACTCAAACTGACAAGTTAGGTACCAATAAATGATTACTTTCTATATATTTGTTAAAAAATAGGGGTTGAATCAGCAAGAACAAGCCCAGAAACCTTCAATCCGAAAAGTTTCCGGATCAAAATTCATGAATTCTGTTTGACGATTACACAGCAAACTTCCTCGGATCGACACATTTAACGGGAATCCAAACAGTCTCAAAGCACAGAGAGTCCGGAGTTCTTATGAGAAGCTGTGGGGGTCTTTGCACCTGCATCCCACCCGCGCTCTGTCCACCAGGACTCTGAGCTGGGGGGGATTTGGAAGGGGGCGCAGGGTGGACTCGGTGGCTTCAGGGAGGCTCTGTGGCCAAAGCTCCGTGTTGTCTGCGCTCGCGGGCGTAAATACTGTTTGTTCCCCGCTGCACCGCAAGGATGTTTGAAGGACGCAGGTGTCAGAGGAATAATAATGTCAGCTTTTACTTAAGACTGCCGGGCGGCGCGGGAGCACAAAGAATGAGGCCAGAGCTGCAGGAGAGCTCGTGGCTACGGGAGCAAGCGTTGGTCACTTCGCTTATCCGTCTAACCGAGCACAACAATAGATTCGTGGCTGACGGCGAGACAAGGACGCGCGGCGTCCTCCTGAATGTCTCCACGCCGGCAGCTCCGAGCGTGCGCATAGAGGTGAAATTCTCCCGTTGCTGCACATCGAAGGTCGTTTTGTGGGGTTTTCGATTGAGAGGAATGAGCTGAGAGGGTGTCTGAGGAAGTTTAAAGGGTATGATTTAATTTTGACCCAATAATACTGTAGTTGTATAACTTGTTCTCATGTAAAAATGTCTAAACTATTTCTTTAAAAGTCTTTTTATTTATGGTTTTAGGCTTTGTCCAGTTTTGTGATAGATATGACAAATAAAATGTTTTTTTCGACTGAAACTTTAAGCACAGTTGACCAAATTTAATGATCCAAAACATCCGTAGACTTTCATTTTTTGGTGAATTTCAAAATACTTTTGGTCTTGCTTGGATGTTGGTTGTTCTCTAAATGTGTGTGTTAAACTTGAATTATTTTCTCTCCAAAGCAAATGAGCCAAAACATTCAAATTTCATAAATTCTACTTAATTTGATGAGCCACTGCTGCTTTTGTTCTCACACAAACATCCAGCCATTACACTGTAAAAAAAACTAATTGAAACAACTTCACATTTTGTTATTTCTTTCATCAATATCGACTGACACGAGGACATCAAAAGAATCGTTTTTAACCATTTAAGTTGATGTAATATTGTAGATTTTGTTACGAAGACATCTGAAGTCCCGTGTGGCCGTCGCGCTCCCCTCCCGCAGTAAAAAGGACTTCTCTGTTTTAAAGGTGTGAAGACATGCAGTGGCCTGGTGTCAGAGTGTGTGTGTCTGCGACCGCTGATGTGTGAGAGTGTGCATGAATGAGTGTCTGCATGGATGCTCGTGACCTCTCATGTAAAAGTGAGTTGAGACTGTCGACGCATTTAAAATGCATCCAGAAGTTGTTGTTATTGTGTCTGGTAATGAAGATAAAACAGCAGATTTAAATAAACATTTAAATAAACATATGAAGGCCATTTTTACATCTACAATGACGCTCTCCTGCTCTATATTATGTAAGCGAAGGACCGTCTTGTGACACCATGCAACCCAGAGCATGCCTGACCAGATCTGACTAAGGGGGGCCTCGCAGGGGGAGGGGGGGGGGGAGTCCTCCACCGAGCCTGGGATGCTACGCCCTTCGGACACCCGTCAGCAGGCGGTCAGCGCTCCGCTGGCGAACCGGAGGTGGGCCAGCGAACGGACGTGTCTCACGGATGACGCACGGCGGCTCCATCTTGGGACGGAGCGCTGCGAGTACTTCCAGCGCCGCCGCCGCCGCTGCCATCTCACTGTTGACAACGCTCATCCGTCAGCGCTCTCCAGCTGGCCTGTGATCCCATGCGTGTTTGACACCAAGGGACACGGAGCAGAGGAAGCGTGGTCTCAGCGGGCAGCAACCGCGACGGCTGAATGGCGGGCGGCGTTTTGCCGCCGCCGCGTCAGACTAATTTATTCCCGCCTGCGCTGTCATGTTGGAGCGGCGACGAGCGGCTAAGCCTATGGAGCGCGTAAAAGCGAGGACACAACATCTGTCTGCGGGCTGAGGCGCCGCAATTTAGGGCTCGACCAGCTGGAGGTGAAATTTATTGCACGAAGCCGTTTTTTTCCCCCCCCTCTCACATTCCCAGTTCCTCTCCCACCGCTCGGAAGCACATTATCCCACAAGATTCCAAGGTTTTCAGTGGAATCCAGTCGATAGGAGCGGCACACAGATAACAGCAGGGGGAAGAAGGAGCTCGGCGATGCACTCCAAACTGTGTCACACACCAGCTTGACTCATTTTCATTCCCAGTTATATATACTGTAGGCAGACACTCACAGTTCATGATGTGCTTGCCAACACTGAGATTATAGTACAGTACATTTACATATTTAACTTGTTCGCTGATGAAGGGAAAAGCTGATCCATTATGAAAAAAACTCTTGTATAATTTAAGCTTTCAGGATGAGAATAGACGAGGGGGGGGGGGGAGAGGGGGGAGAAAGGCATAAAATAACAACGCAGATTCACTTTTTTCCACATAAACGTGAAAAAGTCGAGCCGCCGTCTGAAACGGAAGCAAGAATGTGAAACATTTCCTTCGACGGCGATCCTGGATCGCAGCGACCCCCGCGCTCCCCCTCCCTCAAAAGCGAGGCGAACGGAAGCTTTCGATTAGTTTAAAAACGAGGCGTATCTCGGCGTCGGGCTTTATGGCCGTCTCCTTTTTCCCCGAGCCGGGCGCGGCGCGGTTTCACCTTTCTCTACACGTATTTCAGTGGATCACGGTGAGTCACGGGTCTTTAAAATGATAGCATCATCTCAAGGCGAGGGGGGGGGGTAAATCGTATATACGCCGTTTCAGGTCTGAATGGATTATAAAAAAGAGGTGGATAAGATTAGTGGGCCTTCTTGAGAAGAAATAGAATATAAAAACCATATCTACCCGAGTCTTTTCTGTTTTTTGCCGAGCTTTTTTTCCTCGCCCTTAACGGCAGCGGGACCGTCCCCGGCGGACCCAAATTGCTCTGTCACGTTTTTGGCCGAACAGACCGACCAAACGATAACCTCGGAGAGAGAGTCTTTCATGTGTTTTATGGGTTTGCACCCACCATAAACCCTTCGAAGAGGAGGGGGATATTTAGCTGTTTTCCAACTCCCGCGTCACTGATGGGAACTAAATCCTCCACAAAGCTTCTTTCTGGAAAGAGAAGAGATTGTGTGGAAAAAGGAGGATCTTCCGTTGACTTGGTTGCGGTAACCAGCACGAGGTCGGGGGTATTAAAACAATCGATGATTAGAATAAGTGGCAACAGTTTGCATTTATTGTGAGGCCGTAAAGCCTGAAAATGGGTCGCGTGAGATTATTTAACTGAAATGTGAGGAAAATAAATGAAAAACAGATAAAAACTGTAATAAATTGCTTAGTATTTGTGGCTTCATCGACTGTTACACACCGACAGAACAACTTTTTTGCGAGACTGGATTTGCCGTATCCAAATCCTCCCTCCATCTATGTAAACAGAGGATTACTTCTTCCAACGAATGACACGAAGCTGGCCAGAAAACCTGCAGTCTATTTTACTCGGGGGGGGGGGCTTTATGTTATGACAGGGGGCTGAAAAGACCACAGCGCAGAGCAGAGGACAGGTTTTCATTTGTTCCGTCTGCAGCCAGAGAGCCAGATGGCCCCAAACGGCAGCTTTTTTAGAAGAAAAAAAACGCAGACGGGAAGCGACAGTCTTTCCCAGCGGGACTGTTTAACGATGTGGGACAGCGAGTCCAGCCGGGCCCGTCCCCTGGGCCCCCCCCCCACCCCCCCCTCGCAGAGGCAGAGCTGTTCGTGACAGAGAGGTGCGTGAGGACCGGAGGATCACGGCAATTATTCAAGCAATCGCGGCATCGAGTAAATTACCGCGACCCCGCCCGAGCGGCCACCTGGAAGAGCCGACATCGAGCGACTGGGCAACTTTCGTCGGCCGCTCGTTGAGCATGATTGAACTGCGCGTCAGCGCCACCTTCGGAGGTCAGTTTGAGGCCAGACGCTCGGTGGCTGGACTCCTGCTCGCGAACACGCGCTATATAAATCCAACCTTATCGTGACTATTTTGTCACAGTTTAGCACCTTGATAGCAGCGTTTCGTGAACGATTTGTCAAAAGTCGAGGGGCGCACGAGGTAAAATTCAAGCGTCACGTCTTCATGACAATTCAAGCTGCGTATTTCCAACTGTGCTTGTACTGGTAGTACTTTACAAACTGTGCTTATATCAACAATGGTGAAATTTTACTCTTTACTTCCTCTTAAAACTTCGTTTTATTCCAACTCCTCAAAGGAGAAACAAAAACAGCTGCATGTTTGTAAAAAAAAACCCTAATTATTTAAAAAAAATCCCTCTCTGGACTTTCTCACAGCGTCTCTGTGAAGCAGCGACTCAATTTATTATTCTCATTATTTTAAATTCCCTCCATTTTCGCGCAGAATCAAATATGCAGAATCACAGAAAGAAATGAATAAACGTCGGAAGTGTCGACTGAGTTATTGTTAAAAAAACAAAAAGCGCACACGCGGCATCATCAGCACCGGCGCGCTTGTGAGCTTGCGCGTCGAAGCTTTCATTAGAGCACGAAACACGCAGACGCTCGTTAAGCTCTAATCTGCGTCGGCTTTCTTTCTCTGCGGCTGGTTGACTGACACTGATATCAAACAGTCCCATCATCGCGTGGGCGCGGAGCAGAGTTTTAACGCTCGTCTCCGAGGTCTGTTACCGAAATCTCACTTTGTCACCGCCGCCAACAGAGGCAGGATTGCGCGCTGGAGTCACAATACTCGCGACAACAATGACAGCGGCGCGGGCTGGCTGCTCGCGCGCCGCTGTCGCCACAAAAGCCGCTCCGCCGACAAAGCTCGGCCTCGGTGACGGCAAGCCCGCTTCCCTCCCGAGTCCAAATAAATCACAAAAAGGTTCCAATTGTGCGGAACAATTTTATTTAGCGAAGAATGCCGCTGAAAACTTTCCAAATGTGCGTCTAAAGCTCCTCGGAGACTCCGGTTTTTATGAGCGGGATCCATCTGTGGCTGCAGTTGCGCGCCTTCTGTTCCTGCTTGCGTAATCGCAGTCAAAGCTCTACCTGCGGTTTCCAGTCGGTTTGTGATCTCCGGCAAAGACGGGAGTCCCGTCCAACAGCTAATTGTTGTATGATCAGTGTAGGACATCGTCTCTCAACCTTTTTTTCTTCCCTCTTTCTTGGCGTCGCCCCAAATTGCTTCTGATGGGGCTTTTCCATTAGCGCCGCACTCGCTCTTACTCTACTCATTTTCAGAGTGCTTCTATTACAGATAGTTACTTTTACTTGATAGGTTTTCTTTCGGGATCCAAACAAGTCAGGCTGAAAACGTGACAAAAAGACTGAAAGTCCACTGATTGGTCAGAAAGTGACGAACGTAAAGTCTCCTTTGGGCCCCTCAATGAACTCGTACAAACAGGCTGACGGAGT
>JASSRZ010000053.1:12865775-12891071 GCA_032164315.1 Malacoctenus gilli | reverse complement strand
ATCACATGAATAATGGACGGCAAAGACGTTACGCCTGTAGGTTTTACGTGCCACATGTGTGTTAGCGGCTGTAAAAACTGGTTCAGCTTATTATTTCACACAGCAAACAGAGTATCTATAAACAAACGACTCGCAGAGTAATTCGTTATTTTTATCACTGAACATTTCCTCAGATAAGAAATCTGAAAAGAAGGAGACTTTTCTGAAAGTTTGCAGAAACTTTGAGTCACGTCAACATTTCTATTCACACCTTTGTCTCATCTCGGCGCTCGCGTAGCTCCACGGCGGCGGCGGCGCTTCGACCTCGTGCACGGGCTGGGCTCGCGGTAACATCTCTGCAGGAACGGGGTGGACTGCGTTGACCCGAAGCGACACGGGTTACTGGAGCAAAGCGGGTGTCAAAACGTGACAAATCTGGCCGAGCCCCCGGTTCCCGGGTCTCCTTTGTCCGTTCCCACCTCCGTACTGAGGAGGCACTCTGTCACCGGAGGGCAGAACGCCGGCGGAGGACACGGCTGATTTAACGACTGCACACCGCGGTTTTTTTTTTCTCCCCCTGGCTGAAATTGCACGCCGAACTTTGCCCGTTGCGTTCCGTCGCTCGGAAAAGTAATTATGCACCACACGCGCGATGACGTCAGCGTGTCGTCGTTCTGATCCAACAGTTTATGAAACTTGGTGAGATAGCCCAGAGGAGCATCTGGAGGGGAAACGTGCGGACAGAAACGGGCGCGAACGGAGATCCGCTCCGACGTGCGAAGGCCTCTGTGGGCGTCGGCCTGTCAGGTCGGAGGTCCACAGGCTCCTTGCCGGACTGGTGCTACTTCAGGGGGGAGCCAAAGGGTTTGTCAGGACGATTTGTCACCTGAGACTTTGGCAATCAGAGGTACTAAAAACAAAACATTACATTTTTCTGCACGATGGAGAAAAAACTTGAGTGTTTTCTTAAATGTTGCACTTTTCTCAACCCGATTGAACCCCTTTCACCTATCGTGTCTGTTATTGTTCACGTGGAGATTTTCCTGTGGACGCTCCACAAACTGCAACTCTTCCTTTTGATGTTTCTCCCAAGCCAAGACACTTTTCCAAACAAAACCATGACAATAAGAAACGCGTTTGAGACGCGAGGCTGCAGCGATTCAGAGTTAACTTTTCTTTTTGAAACAAACTATCGACTGGGAGCCATCTCCGGTTCCTTATCAATTATTCACAGCTCGGGCTTTTTTCTTTATGTTGCCCGAAATAATGACAGTCCAAAATATTCCCAGATAAAAGCGCTGAATTGAGAATCACAGAGCATGGCCTCCAACCATTATGGTTTTACGCTAAGTGCCAACAGTCTCCACATGAGTCATCGCCGCTTTCTCCGGGCCCGCCGAAAATGAAACTGGACAGTTTCTAGTTCTTTATCATTTTCCCGTCGGGCAAACGCGAGTCGGGGAGAGGAGGGGAGCGGGAGCGGGAGCCGCCGCGGCGTCCCGTCATCGCTCTGACACGGGATTTGCGTTGAGAAGCGGAGGGTCGGGGGGGGGTTGCGTGTTTCCTGAATCACCTGCGTCTGGCCCGTCTGTCCGTCATCTGTCTCCCGTCCGGGGCCCTGATGGGCGAAGCAAAAGTCATCTTTCTGGGTAATTAAAGCCGCCGGCGCCGACTGACGCGTCCTGCAGCGAGAGCTGGATGCTCACAGAAGCAGATGTCCTGTATCCAGCTTCACCCGCTGTGACCTCTCTCGCAGAGCTCTTAATCGCAGAGCTCCACCGGAAATGTTCAGTTCAGCAAGTTGTTTGCGAATGCTTCTTTTTTCCCTTGTTTACGTTCCTCTGGAAAAAAAGATGGTTTAAAAAAAAACAGGCTAAAGGGTGCAAGATACCAGGATTAGCTTGTATCTGCTCCGGAATTAAATATTTAAAGCCTGGGAAGAAAAAAAAAAAACCCCAAACTTTTCCGAGCGATGAGACATGCTGATTAAACTAAGCGTGTTTACGTTGAGCTCAGTGCTCGAAGAACTGATACGAGCCCCGGTTTGAGCGTTCGCCCAAACATCAACACGTCCAGAGTTGTGGGCCGAGGGAGCTCGCAGCACGGCCGCTCTGAACCCTTCGTCGAAAAAGGTCCGCGGAGAGCAATCGTCAAGAAAAAAAGGGTTGCAGGTGATCAGCGCGCGTTCAGCCAGCGCGGCGTTCTCGTGACTCCCGTTTTACCTGCTTCCCCCGAGTGCCAAGACACCAGACGGGTAACTGCGCTTGATTTTTTGACAAGAAATGTCAAAAAAAAAAGCAAGTGCAGGAAGTCTCTACGGACAGTCTGCAAAAGTTTACTGCGCTAAACACGAGTCGCAGGCAGAGACGTCGCTTTACATTTCACTGTGAATTTATCTGCTCTGAATAAACAATACGAGATTAAAGATTAGATTAAAAAAAACGAAAATGGAAAATTTGGAGAGTATTTCTATTATAGGCTGTTAGAACAGTTGATAATAAAAGTAAATAAACAGTAACCTCTGAAATAAACCTCAACGCAGTGTTTGGAGTTATAAGAGAGTTATGTTAATGACAACGATTAATCTCTTTCATGTTTTAACACACAAAAAAAAAACCTTTCTACATAAAAAGTTTCCAAGTATAATGTTGAATAAAATATTATTCACGGAGAACCTTTGTAGGATTTCTTCATCTTGTTAGTGAGAGCGAGTTTAATCGGATTTCTCCAGCACATCCGGCGTTTGAGCAAAAACAAGCTGAGGAAGCTAAAACCTCTGTTTTTTTTAATCGCGTACGGCTCATCGGGCGTGTGTGTGTGTGTGGCAGGACGAGGGGGGGGGGCCCCATAACTTGGCACTTAAATCTTTTCACGGCGCTATATTTTACTCAGGGGTCTAAATACGTTGTTTTTTCACTGTGATGTGAAGTAAATAGCATCGTGGCAATTTATGGGGGTGAAATGCACAGAAAAGTGTCCCCTTTGACCCCCTGTAGGTAAATGGGTGCGACAAAACAGCAGGTCTAATTACGGCTCTAATTGGGGGCACGTTTATTATCACAATTATAGGTCCACCGGTGAGCGGCCAGCAATGCCGCCGTGTTGTTTTTTCCTGATCGCCAGCGCCCGGCCGCGCTCGGGCTGCCTCCACGTTTGTCGCGACAGGTCGCCGACACACCGAGGAGCAGATGTTCAGCCTTTAACCACGTCTTACTCACGCAACGCTTCACGCGCGTCGCCCCAGAGCTGCGGCGGACGTGCATTGGCGCACACAGGTTTTTTATCTGTGCCGCTGCAGCAGCAGCAGCAGCGGCGGCGGCGGCGGCATGAATGCTTCCTCATGTTCTCCTCCTCTTTCATCTCATTGTCTCCCGCGCTCTCCTCCTCTCACTCGGAGCACAACACGAAACGGGAAGGATAGAAAGTGCTGACTGTGAAAGGGATGACGCAGTCGACGTGGCGGCGCTGAATATCTAAATTAAAAGTGGCCTTGTGTATCGTTTGAATTATTCATCACGGCAAACTGCATGCAGCTGCCGCTACTACAGGGCAAGCGAGCGTCTCCCGGCGAAAGTTGCCGCGTGATAGATTGCTCCATTTGACTTGCTAAAGTGTTAAATTATAGTTAATGAACTATAGTCCCCCAAAAAACAGTTTAGATGCATGAATGAAGTGGCTCTGACGGCTGCCTTCGAGGCGCCGAAACGGCATCCAACCGCACGACATCCTTCAGCAGAAACAGAAGCGGTGAATGTGCAAACAAACAAGCCGGCGCAGCACACATGACAGATTACGGTACATTCAGTAATCCCTAAATATGTGTGCAAACAAAGGCTTCCAGAAGAAATGCAAAGTCGCCGAGTTGAGACGAGACCAGCCCAGCAACACACAGCCACGTTCTCAACCTAAACTGGATGTACATGTGGGATATAAACATGAATAGGTTGCCTTCATGACGTTCATTAAAAGCTTGGATTCAGCAGGAAATCATAAAGTGACTTGTTTTTCTTCCTTTTTCAAATTTTACAAGTAATATTCTCTTTCACGGTCGCACATGTAATGTAGTAATATTCGATGGTCCACGTTCAGAGAGAAAAACATCAATTTTTAGTTGCACCATTGATTACAAAAAGCTCAACTCGTCGCGCTTCACTTCAAACCAAGCGAGGATCCATCATTCCCGCTGAAGTCAGTGAGGCTGATGTTAAATTACAAGCACCCAATGCTGCGAATTAGCAGTTACATGTTCAAAAATCCAGCCGTAAAAGACCGCAGCTGACAAATTGACCTTGATCTTTTTGCAAACTGCTGCAAATCCTTGTTTTCTTTTAACAGAATATGAAGAAAAGTGAGGAACATAAGTGAGGCTAGTGCACAAAGTAGGCCAGAAACAGACTTCTTTCTTGCGATGCGGTGACGGAGCTCCCAATAAATGAATAAACAAATCGAATTGGTTCCCAGAAGGTGTAAGATTCCTGAAAACAGCGTCTTTTTTTTCCCCCCCGGAGGAAGAAACGCGGGTGTGTAGTGAACACCGTCGTCTGGGAGGAAACGAGCCCGCGGCGCTCGTGGAGGTCGATCCGCGGCGAGACACGCGAACACCTGGACTCAACTCGCGAACAATGTAAACATGACAAGCTGCCAGGCGCCGTCGCATGTCAGCACCGTCACGGCGAACACGGTAGCACGCCGACGTTTAGCGCTCACACGGCGCAGCCTCACACGTTCGCGGGCGAGGCTGCACACTGGAGTTACATAACGCAGCAGACTGCATCTACATTGTTTTGTGTTCAAATACAAAGTGGCATCACACGTGCACTTGGGGGGGTGGGTGGGGGGGGGGGGAGTAGAGAAGCAACCATATTTTATTAACTGCCTGTGATAAACGCAAATAATAACAACCCGCGACAGCACGCGTGTTATTTTCTAACCTGAGGGTGCCGCCGCTAATGCAGACAAATAGACACAGTCACCTGTGACGTGATGTCAAACGGCGCAAAGTAAAAGCGTTTCGGAGCGTCCTCGCGTGGATTTGCGTGAGAAGTGAGCAGGCGGCGCCTCCGAGGGCGCAGATAACCTCCTGTAATGACGAGCCCTGGACCTCACCTCTCGGGGGGTGGGGGGGTACGGAAGAGATGGAGGGAGCAACAGCAGCCGCCGCGGACCGTTGTTCTCTCAGCCCCGCCCACCGAGCCTTTAAATCTCGTCCTCTTCAAGAGAGTCACGTCTTCACTTAGATAATGAATTATGGATCCCAGCCAGGATGATATTCAATATTAGATGAACTGCATATCTTCATTTGGTGACAGGGCCGCCGCAGCCATGAGGGACAATCCCTTCTCAGCGGCTTGAACCCAGATACGGAGAGAAAAGCTCATTACCATCAATATTCATGATGGGGACTTATGCAAGGGGTGTGTGTTGTGGCGCGCTCGTGCCGTGTAAATACCACGAACGTGTGTGTGTGTGTGTGTGTAAACGGTTTGTTTATGCGAGAGCAGAAGATTCGCTCGACTCTCAGGCAGGCACGTTAATCCTGCATGGTCTTCGCAAATGGGGGGGGGGGGCTAGAAGTCACTGTAGTTGCTACAGAAAGCACCCGGCTGTTGTTCCTTCCGCCTGAATACACATGAGTGGCCAGACTGATCTTTCCCCTGCTCTTTCTGTGCTGGAAAACACTAAGATGCTGAACACAGACATGTATAGTACATTTATGAGTACACGGGCCGGTAGACTGTCTGAAGGTTCAGTGAAGCGTTGGCAAATATAGAGGGGGGGGGGGGGCGAGGGAGAAACGCGAGTGTGACGAGTGGCCTTTTACAGCTCGGCCAGGACTATTACGCTCTACTGTAGATATTAGTCTCACTTCACAGCCATGTAGATATTTTGATGGTTCTTATTCTTGTTGCCGTCTGAAAATAGTCTGGCATTTTCGTGAATTAACGCCGCGTGGCGGGACGCTTCATCGCTTAAGCGGCATGAAATTAAGTGGCCGCAAATCATCCAAAGAAATCGTCAGCGCCCCCGAAGAAAATAAGTCGTCGCGATGCGAGAAAAGACAAATTTTTGACCCATTTTTACGAGTCAACAGTGCAGCGAGGGCTCCACCTCCGTCCATGCGGTTCAGTCCGGCCTCGGCCGGCCGGTCCGGCGCAAAACGGCAAGACTTTCAAGTCGCCTTTCAACCCGGCCTAAAGGTTTAGTTTGCAGCGGGACAAAAAAATGATCAGGGTGGCGCACAAAGAACGGGTTCCACCTCATAAACAATCGAATATCACTAAATCAGATGTCATTTGTGAACCCCGCAGAGGTAATATTGATTTATTTGCACCTTCAAGTGCCCTCAAAGCACGAAGGGGAAGCCGACAAGGTGCAGTGGTTAGCGCCTGACTGCAAAAAGACCCCGCTTCAGTTCACCGTCACGGTCGATCTACGTGGCGTTTTGTATGCTGTTTTCTTTACGTTCTTCTTTGCCGCTCACTGCTTTTTCTTCTTCTACTGCTCTTGTGGCATGTCAGGGCTGTTTGTGGCCTCCTGACCTCTGTCGTGATGCTGGCCTGCAGCTAAAAGGCTTTAAAAAAATCTTCAAAAGCACAACATAAAGAATCTTAAGTTAATGACACAAAAGCGGAGTCAACGCAATGTTGGATGACTCATGATAATTCGTATTATACGTATTATCAAGGACACAATGTGAGGTTTTTGACTGTATCTCCATGTTTTGAAAGAGATTCTTTGCAGCGTGGATTTTGCAGCGAAAGATGTCGAGCAGGCAGAAAACAAATGAGTTGCATTATGGAGGACGTACAGTCGGTCCTCGAGTGCTCCGAGTTTGACCTACATAAAAGCTCAAAGTCAGGATATTATCATGTGAGCTGCACCTATTTGGACCATTATTTATTACACCTTAAAGCTTCAGGCTGGTGTGAGCGATGGATCAGGCTTTTAAAAACAAGCTGAATGGGAGAAGTCGCTTTCCTCTTGTTGGTAAAAAAAAAAATACCCCAAAGTCGTTAAAACGGGACAAGGATCTACTGCGCCATATGGCGCACGCCGGAGGGAGGAGTCACGGGAGTCAACGCGCGGCGCCGAACGGCAACCTCAGCTATACGCAGCCCTCCAAAGGAACGGTGTCGCATGAAGCGCCGTGCGGAAGTGAGGAAATAGTTGCCTTAACCTCAACACGCTCCAGAGGAGCTCTGATGCCGCCGATCGTCTCCCTCGTGGCCGTCTGCGAGTTTTCAAAACAACACATCATGCGCCGCTCTCCACTCCAAACAAAGAGAGACATTTAAAAAAAAAAAAAAGTCACAGTGCGTACATCTGGCAACCCTGGGCCTCATTCTGGATTCAGTCAGGAGGATAATTATCCCAGCGTGCGAGTGAATTCCCCTCCCATTCTTACAAATCCTCGATGTCGCTCAAACCAACCACAACTTGGACGCAAGTGCACCGACTTTCAGCCCAAAGCTGCCCCGACGCCTCTCCTTGGCATCCTGATAAAGTGCATTATGCATGAAGGCTCTTACATGCCATCCTTCACACGTGCGCACCCTCACAGGTGTTCGTACACAAGCTCATATATTTAGGCACAAACACACCAACGAGGAACGCGCAGCACGCGCGCGCGCCGTCGGCCCTCTGAAGTGACGGACCATTGTCCTTGGATGCTTTAAGCGCACTTTGCCGCAATGTATTCGAGCAGGCCTCCCCGCTTGTCATGCTGCAGCGTTGCGGCCGACTCATTATCTCGTGTCATGTGACAGCATCTCTGAATCATTTGGCCCTGGGAGCTGAACCAAAAGGGGTGGGGGGACTCGCAGCCGCTGCTAAACCCAGATGACAGGGAAAGCGAGCAATAACAACGTCCTTGTCCCTCCACGGATTACATAACGCATTCCACCAATGTCAATCATGCACTAATAGGCACTGTCCTCCGGGGACTTTTCCCCCCTCCTGTCGGAAAAAAAAAAAAATCAGGTGAGACGCGAAACGGGAGCTGCAATTAATTTGGTCGAAAGTGGCGAAAAATCATGACCACGATCTTGGTTGCCTGATTAGGAATTCTCACTTTTTCAATGTTTTTCCGTGCAGGTAAAAAAAAAAAACGCTTCACCTGGGCCTCCGTGTGCCAAACCGGAGTCTGGGATAAATTCCAGCTTTGCTCATCTGCTGATGATTCGCTGCCGTTATTCTGAAGGGCGAAAGAGAGGAGAGAGCGAGAGAGAGAGAGAGAGAGAGAGAGAGAGAGAGAGAGTGCAGAGGTGCCTCAAGGACGACGTGATAAACATAAGACCAAATCTATCAATTACTTTATCAACACACCCAAGGACCTCCCTTGGCTCGGCGGCAGCGTGCAAGCTTTCACTTCTACGAGACGGCATTTATTCACCTTGACGACGTGCGCCAGGCAGCACTTTGGAAACTCCACCAGGAAAGTGCGAAGCTTTTCAAAAAAGTTCCTCCGCCATCACTTCCTGCTATGCACCAAACTTCCTGCTTCTTCTTCTTCTTCTTCTCTGGAGCTACAGATGAACGGACTTTACTCGCGCAACGATAAATACAGTTCGGTCTAGTATTTTTTGCGAAATTACACTTTGGTGCGACAAAAGACGGCAGAAGGAAATCAAACCACCAAACTGGCAAACCGTCTCGCGCACCGGCCTCCCTGGACATCGCTTCATCCACATGTGGAGGGATGTAACAGGGTCATTCGGTGTCCTCATGGTAACGTAGTGCAACAGCATCACACTATTACATCATGCTGGTTAACGGCCTGTGTGGCTGCTGGATGTTGAAGCCATATTTTTCCATCTATTTTTAGTGTCTGCCCACATACAGTACACGCTGTACCAGTAAAACCACTGTAGACCAATCGGTGGAATCTGACGTGAGGAGCCATCACGCGCCGGCTTGTTGTTTAGTCGAAGCTCTGATTCTGACAAAAAAAAAAGTAGGACACGAATCACAACAACAAAAAAAAAAACAAAACGCCGGCGATGCATCCATTTGTTTTTTTTCGGAGCGAAGTCGTGGGGGCTGAAGCCGAGCTCGGCCAACATTTGGTGAAGAGCAGGAGACAACATGGACCGTCCATCACAGTCAACCCACACGCACACACTGAGAGGGAAAGCAGCGTCACCGATGGCTGGGCTGCACGGTTGCGGAGGGTCTGCCTGGAGTTTGCATGTTCTCACTGCGCATTTGAGCTTCTCCGAGGTGCGATCGCGAGTACATGAGTGATCGTTTGTGGCCGCGTTTTTTCCTTCGACCTGTCCGGGACGAAGCACTGCGAGTGTGGAGTTGGGAAGCTTGCGCGAATGAATGACAGATATGGGACAAGTCAGCGGAGCGGGACATTTCAGAGTAGACAAAAACTGCCACACTGAGGAACATACAAACTACAGATTGAGGCCCAACCGCCAAACACTTTCAAAGAAGCCTCTTGCTGTGAGGTGAATGTAAACCTCTGGGCCAGTGTGCCACAAAACAGTGCAAAAAGTACTTTTACTGTCGCGGTACAAAATGTAGGGAACTAAAAATACACTTTTGTTGTGCGCCGGCAGCATTCGCAGCGAGACCCTTCGCAAACTGCACCGGCAGAAAATACCACATGATTATGGATAATAAGAAGCTTTGTCCTACAGCACAGAGTAAGATAGAATAATAAGATAGAATAAGCAGCGACATACATCACATCTACAAGTCTCAGTAGACTCAAGTCGGTCGCACTGCAAAGCAAAGAGAATAATGTTTGTTCCTTGTTGTGGCACTAAGGGAAATTAAATCAGTAATTAGTGGGGGAGAGGACAGACAAAAAAAGATCATCGTCACCATGATGTATATTATTACAGAGGGGGTTTGCGAGGGGCTACAGGCCCGCTATTGTGCAAGATCACATACGAATAATCACTCGGCAGAACTAAAGGAACAGAAAGTGATTTCTTAACTATCTGCCGCATGAATCTGCAATTATCTGAGCTTCTCCCGGAGCCGGCCTGAATGATGTCAGCCGGCTCAATGAGCCAGCATCTGACAGAGACCGCACATGACACTGAAGGACGTGACAGAGGACGGCGAGCAGCTTCCCAACATCAAGGCGCCACCCGGGCGCTCCGCGGACCGATCAGTCGCAACGCCAAGCGCAAATACGACTTCTGAGGTTCAACGAGGGTGACGAAAAAAAAAAAACAAACCCAGGATGCGGCGGCACAAAGTGCACGGCGGGAGGCCGAGGCGAGAGAACAAAATCTTCTGCGCGTTCTCGCCGTGTTTGACGGTGGGTAAAATCACAGAAAGCAGCGCTAACTTTGATACTCGGTTCTTTCATGGAAAAAAAGGAGGCAGGAGGAGGAGGAGGAGGTGCACTCGTCATTTCGCCGGTGACAATGCAGCAAATATCTCCACCCAACCTCCAGCACGCCGCGCCGGAGGACATTGACGGCATTGCTAAACAAGCCTTAACGATTTCCTGCGGGCGGGCTGCTCGCGCTCGGCTTGGAAAGAAACCTCGGCAGCCGGCGAGTGCCGGCGAAATCGCTAATACTGTACAGCAGGTGCGGCGGTGATTGAACGGAGTATGATCCCCACACTTGGAGGAGCTGAGCACAATCGATTGCCTCTAATGTTGTCAGGGAAACCAGCGGCAGCTCTCAGATACGTTGTCAACCCCAGAGATAGTTTATACACAGTAGATGTCATTTCTCATGTGTGTGTGTGAGAGAGATTCCTATGAATATGTGATGGGGGAGAAAAGTAGAGCAGTTGAGGTTCTTTGGAGGGGAGAAAAAGCTCCTCTTTCACTCGAAGGCGTTTGTGTGCGCTTGTCTTACTGACCTTCATTGTGCTGGATGATCTACGTGAAACACTAAAATGCTGTTTTCAGCTGAGAGGATGTAAAAAATATGAACATTAGATTCGTGTCGGAATGTGAAAAGGACATTTTTCAGGCTTATCAGATTCAGTTCAATCTAATGTGAGAAACGAGGGGAGGGAGGAGGTCAGGGTGGATGGAGAGGTCAGAAAAACAAAGCGTGGAAAACTGCTGGTCAGCATTAATTGCAACCAACTTGGCTTAAAAATGACGACAATCATGAAATAAATTAGGTTTTTCTGAATAATTTTAAGCACAAGGCCCCTCAATGCCCTTTAAATAAATTATGCAGTTTAAAATAAATTTTAAAAAAAATCCAAAATATATTTCTAAAATTACAAGAAAATCAAAAAAAGCCATTCAAAAAGAAAAATTAAAATAAGACATTTGAGAAAAAAGGAATAAAACAAATAAGAATCATAAAATAGTACAGATAAGCTACAGAGCAATGAACATAAACGATATGATGGTTTAATTTACTTAATCACTGCAAAATAATGTCTTTATCTGACTGCAAGTTAACTGAAAGATGTGCTCTCTGTGTACATGCACTGCATGATCCTCTGCTGTTCTCAGTATTTGCAAATACTTGCAATTATTGAGTGCACAGTCTGTTAAATATGCTCACAGAGCCAGCTGACACGCCGTCGTTTCTGTGTACATTAGCAGATCAATCATCCGTGTCAACACGAGCATCCCACTGGTGGGCGCGGCGACTGAGGCTTCACCTGCATCCTCAGCCAGCGTGACAAAACGCCGTGAGCGGGCGCGAACGAGGTCAGGGGAGAGGCGAGCCCAGAGGTGCCCGTGCTCGACTAAGAGCTGAAAGCCGGCCCCTCGCGGGCTCGCTGAACCGTCCCGCTGGATGATGTACGTTTGATGGAACAACAAAGTGGATTATTTGGCACGATGGAGGTTCATTCGCCGCGTCCAGGAAAAATATATGTGTTGCTTCCTGCCGGACTGTGTGGCAGAGGCTCCATCTTTGAAGCCCCCCCCTCCCCCGGGACTCGGAGGTCCTGCGTTCCAACCACGAGGCGAAGCCGATTCGGAGCTGGAGGGTAAAAAAACACCCCGGAGGCTCCACCAAAGGAACACCGAAGTTCAGGAATCCCATCCTGCTGTACTTACACAGGATACACTCGCGACACATGAAGCATCTCTGCCGCCCGCCCGGGCGGCAACACCCGAGACCTCGAAAACTTCGATTGAATTGATCCGACAGCGACGCGAAGCCCGGACGCCTGAAACCGCGGAAGCTTCCGGAGCGACAGACACAGCGAAAAACAGAGGGAGGCATGAATCTTCTCGCGGCACAATCCTCGCGAAAAGAGTCCATTTTCAAACAGGAGCGTCCAGGAAACATTGGTCAACGCGTTTGACAAGGTGTACAGCAGCTTATAGCATTAAAGCCTCAACAGCATCTCACATAAATCTTGCTCCCAGCAGCGAGGTGGTCAACAAAGCCTGATAAATGAAGAGATATGAACAACCTCTGAAATGCTTTAAGTTTATTGTATCAGGGCGAGGTTGTGCGTCTGTGTGTGTGTCTGTCTGTGTGTGTGCGAGGATGGGTATCCATTTCAGGTGAGCCAGGCCCTGGAGTATCAGCTGCAGCCATGCACTTCTCATTACTGCGGTCAGCCTGCTGTGAGCACTCCATCACACACAGCCATCAAGCCGCTGTCAGGGCCAGCTGCATCAAAACACACAAGCACACACCAACGCGCGCACACACGCCGACGCGCACGCGGGAGCAGCGGCGGGAACACGGCTTATCGCCGGGTTGAGAGCCGCTGTCGGGACTCGGAATCAGCTGCATCAGTGGCGCTCGCATTCGTCACGAGAGGAATCTTAAAAGCGAAGTCGCGAGCACTTCCACTTGTTCCCCGTCACCGGATTGCTGTCTGCACAGCTGAGTTATAGCTCCAAGCAGGAATAGTAAGCGCCGCCCGGTCAGAGACGGATGCCGGAGTCAATACAAATTACCTGTAATCACTGCCAGAGTTAACTGCGAATATTCCTGACGAGCATCGATCGCCACGATTACAGTCCGTTGATTGACGAACGAACGATCGGGAAGCGGGCGAACAGGGAAACGCTCGGCTGGTTGTGATTTAAACGCTTCAAATGCCGGAACTTGAATCGTGGGCTTCGTCCGAATCGAGAGCGACTTGATTCGATTAGTCAAACTACGCTTTTGTAAACCTGAATTCCTGAAAGCAAAATGACAAAAAACGTCCGACTCATGCATCCATCCAATCAATCAAACCCCTTTAAATGTTTCGCGAGATGCACTTGTTACAGACGACCTCCGCGAACGCACTCGGCACTACAGAGCGTCACGACGTCACTCGCTTTTGTGTCGTTTCCAAAGCGGGCAGGCAGGAGCCAAAATAACACACCCCAACGTCCACTCCCTGCCCAGAGGAGCATTTAACAGCTCCAGGATCAGTCTGCCAAAAACAGCGAGCAGGAGGGGAAATATTAGATCTACATTCATCGGAGACTAGCGCTGTCGACGTAGCAACGCCTGTGGAGTGACGGTGTGTCAAGTCATCAAATATCACGAGTGAACAAAGCACACGACAATCAGAGTGTAATTCAAATTGTGGACCGGCTCGTACGATGTTTGACTGAACGTCCTGCTGACTACACGAACGAACGTATGAAACGTTTTCATGACTACAATCACCGACACGACCAACGCACTGCGGTCTGACGTCCGAAGGGTTAAAGTTTAAAAGCGGCCGCGGCCTGCTGAGGCAGCACTGCGCCCGAGGCGCCCGCGTTTCCCCAGCGACGGAGAGGTCAAGCTGTATTAATGCAAACTGTTAACAAGAAAACATGTCCGGTCGACGGCGGGCAAACAACAGAGCTGCATTGTTTGCTGGATTTCCGTCGGAAGGAGACGTCGTGTTCTCCCGCCGAGCGGCCGAGACGCGGCGGCGTGACGGACGAGCGGCTTCGTTCTGAAAAGACCGGCCGAACAATCGAAGCGCCGACGGAGGAATTCATCCCGTTTAGTCTCACGCTAACAGGATTTGGCCCTTTGCTGTCTGACTTTAGGACCACACGAGACCACTTTTGCCCTTCTCGAGGCTTTAAAATGAGACTTGATATGGAGAGGATTACAAACATTAGAATAATGAAAAACAATTTTATTGCTCTAATACCAATAATAAAGAAAAAAAAGGGGGGAAATGGCTGTGAGCTTAAGTCTCAATGTGGCGTTGGCTTAAACCAATAATCTGACAGCCATTGTCACTGCTGTTATTGCACATTTGGTCCGCAGCCATGTATAAAGCCCCTCATTTAACCAGGCACAGAAAACAGGCCAATTTTTGCTTCCAGAGGCTGAACGCGATTTTGTTTTATTGTTAATTACGTTTCTATAGTGGGTGCTTTCTGTACGAAACAGGAATAAACAATAGGAACAACATGGATACTGAGACTCAAAAATAAATGAGGCACTTTGTCTCTCTATGATTAATTCACTGATGATATATGGAGCTTCTAGTGTGAGAAGCAGTGTGTGTGTGTGCGTGTGTTGGTGTTGATTGGATCCCACCAGATAGTCTGATAATCCTTGATACGAAGGACGTTTGTTCCCCTTCTGCTGATGAAGTTTGGTTAAATATATGAAGGCTCAATCTGTCTCTTCTCTTCACATTTCATCCTCGTAAACATCATCTACCTTCAGCTGCACTGACAGTAGTAAATACAGAAGCTGGGAGTGTGAACTCGCTGTTTTCTGCACATTCTGTTTAAGCGTTTGTCTTTGGGTCAGTGGTCCCAAACAAACATAGGGGCTGCGACACAAGTGGGGGTCCAGAGCCCTGACTGCTCAGCAGTCAGCAGGAAAGACAGCCATTATAAAGCTCTTTCTAGGATCAAGAGCAAAGCCAGAAAACTGTTCCGTGCTTTTATTTTGAAGGATGCTGCTTCTCTATATTGGTGAGATTGAGTATTTTTGTCAGTTTTTGGCTTCACTGTAATCACAGACTGTGGAGATGTCGCTATTTTGACAGAAAATGACCAAAACTGAGAAGAGTTGAGCCAACATTGTGAAAGAGAAACATCAGTTGCTGGTATTCTCGCATGATAACTATCTTTTGTAATATTCAAAAAGAAACTTTCTTGCTGTCGGTTTTCTAATGACGCTCCACACTTCTGAAGTGAAACAGCAACACACCTCCGCAGCATGATGCTCCCACCGCCGTGCTTCTTCGGCCTTCAAGCGTCAGCCAGAAAGCGGTTCGACTTCGGGCCCGGCGTGTCTGAACCACTGCGGCGTCATCCTGCGTCGGATTTAAGTAGTTTGAGATCACTCTCCCTTGATTTGAGTCACTTTACAGAGCAAACAAACTGTTTCGTGATTCACTCAATTCAATCTGGCTGCGAGGAACAATTCCTGACATCATCACTACCCGTTGATCACTTCAAATAACATGCTGTGAGTCAGCTAGTTGGCCAGCTAGTTTGCTTGAGGGTAATGATTCAGACCGGCTTCTGAGGGAAAGTGAAAATTCATGAGTGTTTTTCGCTGCGGTTTCCGCTGAGGAGTCGATAACCAGGGGATGATGCATCGGGCGATAAAAGCCTGGTTTGGAAAAAAGAAGAAGAAGAAGAAGAAGAAGAGAGGACTTATCTGTTGAGGTGGCTGATAAGATAAAGGTGTTACTTAGTTAAGTTGTGCAGACAGCGCCTTAATAAAGCAGGGAGGAACAACAAGCATCTCACACTGTCAGGCTGGATTAAGAAGGGCCGCGGTCTCCACGCACACTCTCTAAGCTATGGGCGCTGTCTTTACAAGGTGACTCTTTGGTGTTTTATTTAAATGGAAACTGAAAGTTTCACTAATAGCACAGGAGAGAGAAGTTGCCCTTTTCCCTCGACTGTGTCACCAGCGGTCTCGGTCAGCTGGGATCGTGTACCGTCTGGATGAGCGCAGCCGTATGTCAGGGGGGGGAAAATAATAATGTTCACCATTAGCATACCAAACACCCAGTGCATAAATAATGCAAAAGTTACCGTTTCACTGTTCAAGGATACATCACTCACAAGCGGGGATCAGCATTTTGGGTGCCAGGGAGCAGAAGTCTTTGATAGTAAAATACCGAATGCAAATCCAGACTACATGTCGAGCTGTGGATAGGGGAGGGGGGGGGGGGGTCTGATCTCACAAGAAAGAGTGCTGAATCAATAAGTCCCATGGACACCTGGACACGGCCGACCGTGATCACATAAGCAGATTCTGTGTTTATACCGAAGGTATACACTGAGGTGTAAAAAACGCGAGAACGACTGACGATGATGACCTTTGTAAAAAGATTACATATAAAAAAAATGACTTTTGACATAAATTTGCTTCTCATTTTGGGACTAGAAACAATGCATACGAGGTCGGATTGGACCACTTGTCAAACTAAGCAACTGTTAGCCAATTCGTAGCTAGTAAGAAGTAGCAGTCACGTTTTCAAGCTGTATTAGCATGCTAATGCTATGTTGCTCAGATGAAGATAATCAAATATATGTTCACTTATCACTATATGTTACTACAAATGTGACAAAAACTCTTAATTTTCAACAAGAAATCAGCAAAAAGTTTGTCAAAAACCCGCGAACCCACAATAAAAGTCTTAAAACCAGTTCGGTTTTATGTGTCGCTCAATAATTGACGTTTCTGTCAAGTTTCAAAGCGATGCTAAAGCTAAAGAGAGATTCAACTGCATGAGACAAACAAACTTTATCCTCCTAACTGCAGCAAAAACATGTAGACAAAAAAAATATACATTTTCTTCCGGTGTGACATTGCTTAACTCCTTCGCTTACTTGTTTGTCTACAATTGACTTTCCTTTAAAAACCACAAGAAAGAAAACGCAATCTCTAGCTAACGTTGCAGGATTTGTTTTGCTTCAGCTGAAGTCGCCTCTCACTGGTGAAAAGCCGTAAACAGCCACATTTTTAAACCCCCAACAGAATGATATGTGAAACACTTAACCGTGGACTTAATTCTGTGCGAATGTAGGCAGCTTAGCGGCGTGTGCTAATGAAGCCAACTCATGTTGGAGTAAATAAACAATATTTAATCCATTCCTGACACTTTGATCTTTGTTGTTTGGTTTGGAACGGCTTAAAAAACACAAATCAATGCCGACTTGGGCCAGCGGAGTAATTCAGGCTTGGGTAATTGCTAATTGGGCAATCACTAGTTAGAATTAACTAGTGCTCATGAGACTCAGAGGGACTCTTCACCCCAATAATTATCTCCTCCAGCGCCAGGATCATTCCAATCATTGCCCGGCTGCCAAATATAAAAGCAGAAATTAATCACAAGCGCCGCCGCCGCCCCTCATACCCACAACCATGGCCGTCATTAGTTTCGCTGACGTTTCCTCGGCGGTATACCGCTCTCACCTGTTTAGCCGGGCCGGCGCTGCCTTCAAGGCTTCGGTTCATGACAAATGAGCCTGTCCTGCCCTGTTTACCCTCAGGAGCCGCCAACGCCTCTAATTTCAAGCTCAGGCCTTCTCGGTTTTTAAATACATTTTCCATCAGGTGTTTATGCTCTCGCTCTCCTCCTGCATCCAGCGATCTGCTGTGGTTTATCACAACTGATTTCAATTAAAGCGGAGGGTTGCATTAAGGAGCGGGAGGAGAAGGGAAAAGCAGGCTGAGGAGGCTCCTTGCAGAAGGACCCGATGGCGGCGCTGAACGTTAAAAGGAAAGGACAGACAGTAACAAGGGCAGAGACGAGGAGAAAACAAATGGAGAAGGGGAATTTGGGGAAGGGAAAACTGTCAGCGGAGGGAGAGGAATAGAAGACGGCAAACAGAAACGTGCACGAGTCCCACAGACACAAGTGCGCGGGATGAATGGGAAAACATAAGCGATGAGGTGAAGCTGCTGCTTGACAGAGCTGTCACGGCTTGATGTATGGGCCTCTTATCTAGCAGGACCAAATGCATTATCAAAAACACCGAGACAACTTGTCAATATGTCTTACTGTGAGCACATGAGGAACAAAAAGCGGAGGGTGTCGGTGTCTCCGAGTCATGCCCGGGAAAAGAAAAAAAACGCTCACTCCCGCGGCGCGCGTTACATGGAGCAGGTGCGGGAGAGGGGAGGCAAAGAAACCGTGACGCCGGAAAGTGACTTAAAGTTGCATCTTGCGGTAAACGGCAAGCCACACTCAGCGGGGCTCCGGCGCGACCGCGCCACACAGAGCCGAGCATCGTCTCCCGATTTGTGTAATATTTCTCCATCGATGAACTTCAGGGTGCGGCTCGAACACCGCGTTTCATCCGCGGCTCCTTGACGCGCTTCGAAGCGCGGCGGCACCTGAATAGATCGAGCTGATGCTGTGAAGGCTAAAAACAGAATATTGCATAATCAGGTGACTTTGCGAAGGCAGTCCGGTTTCATCTTATTGTCACGCTGATTGAATGAAGGCCAGAAGCGATGACAGAGCAGCGGGGAGCGAGTGGAGAGTTTATCCTCTGGCCTTGAGGTGGGACAAAGGACAATGGCTCTGAGTGCACAGCCAAAAATATAATACACTTTATATATCAACTCCCTCTCTGATCTCCTCCACTTACACAATCACCTCATCTCCTCCATTCAGCATTAGTAATTGCTTTGCTCCGAGGCTGCCGTTCAAGTGAGGTTTGTAGCGCCAGCAGCTTGTTTGCATTATTTTTGTCATGTTGTTTCGCAGCCAATCACGTCTGCAAAGCACATAAATATTTGAATACAAATGACACAAAATGAAGGGAATTCTGGCTGCTTTTCCATTACTAACGCTACTTTACGAGACTTGACCCCTCACCCCTTCAGAGCTTTTGCCATCAGGTGTCGTATCTGTTACCAGAGACTTTTTCAGCATCTGCTTGACTGAAAACATTGAGCCACTGCAGGCTGAGACCAGCATGCACAACCTCGCCGCGGTGACCTCCATTGTTGAGGTGTGTGCGCGTGTGCTTCGCATAGAAAAGACAGAACGTGAGGTCCGAGTTGACTCACGATGATTCAGCAAACAGTCGTCCCGTCCTCATCCTTACTTTCCCTACAAGGAATATGTGACCGATTTTTTTGTTCTTCTCTCTTTTAAACTGTGCTGAGAAAAAACTTGAAGGTCTCACATGCATCAAATGTTTTAGGTTTTCTTGTCTGATTAGTTTTCGCTTCCGTTTGTTTGCTTTACTTTAATACGTTTCCTTTTTCACACTGTTCTTGGTTCCAGCCGCGCAGGCCGCATCGTAAAACATCTGTTTTGTCTCCCTGAGAGGAACTGGATTTCATAAGTGACAATGTTTATTTTGTGTTTTTCTGATCTCAAGGTCAGCCATGTCCTTGGACTGCACTGTACACTCGCCACCTGCGACGCTTCTGAGAAAAAAAAAAAAAAAAAAAAGCCGGCGGAGCTGGAACCATTAGGAGTAAACAAACAAATACACCGGGCTGTCAGCGACGTAAATCCAACACTCGCTGAATCATTTCCAGCGAAAAAAAAATCAGACCAAGCTGCAGCGAGAACAAGAAAAATAGAAGCGGGAGTTACAAAGATAGACCTGTTTGAGAGCGTTTAGAGGGGAGGCGTCTTCGCCGTCCAAATTTCATTCTGCAGCAGCTCAGCTGAGTCATAAGGAAGCATATTCACTGATGGAGAGACGCGGAGGAGCATAAAGACACTTAACTGATATTTAATTGATAAATAAGAACTCTTGGAAGCTTGTTCGCTTTACTTTTTAATGGCTGAGACATTAGCACGGTATCACGCTCAGCTCGTTGCACCGCTGCGGCTTGATGCGGCCCGTTTGGACAATGGATCCGTTTGATTAAACAACAATCTTCACAGGCGTGAAGATTTGCATGTGAATCGCTTTTAAATCGGCCCCTCCGCTGTATCAATTTATTCTAATGCGGGCCCGCTCTGCTCGCGTTGAGCGGCGGCGGCAGCGGCGGCGGCGGCCTCCTCTGCGTCCGCCGCTCATTACGCAAGCACATGAAACACAATTTCCTGCGCTGTCCATTCAAACACACGCACACACACATCTCCTTTGATTGAATCATGACATTCAGCTTCTGACGCTCGCCCACATTTCAGTCATCCTTGGGTAGAGAGCGAGCTGGCAGCCTCACATCGGCCATCCAGGGACAATGCGGCACGCAGGCAGGCAGGCAAGCAGGCAGGCAGGCAGCTCTACTACAGTAGTGGCATGGCAGGTTCAGCTGAAGGAGAGGCGTTGACACCCATACTAATGAGACTCTACGCGGCGCAGTGACCAGGCGTGTGCAGGAGGATCAGGCAGAAACAATCACACGGCGAGCGGAGAGCATATTGCTTCTCGCAGATTCCCTTCGCTACCATTTAAGGGTGGGTGGATGGGGGGGGTTGGAAAGAAAGTTATTTGCTCTCCTCTCCTTCCATCTCAATCCTCTCAACCCTTTGAAACATTTTGACAAATCCATGGCGTTCACAACAGCACCAACAAAGACCACGCATCGATCTCGTTACGGCGGGAACAGCTACTCCCGTCGGTGGGTTAGTTTAAGGGTACGCCGCGGGCCGTGTGCAGTCTGTCTGCTGTAACAATCGCCAACGATTGATTAAATTAGAGTATTGACCGGTGAAGTTAAGTGAATAGATTTCTGTCTCGCAAACCACATTTGATACCAAGGCAGACACATAAATATGGACTTTCTTTGGCACAGCGTGACTTCTACCGTCTACCTGGCGCGGGGAAAGCAGCAGAGCTGTTGACAAGTTGCTTTTAATTATGCATGAAATGCCACATTTTACATACTTTCTGTGGAGTTTCACTTCCTCTGAGGAAATATTCCCACGGGACGTTGGCGTGAAAGACATATTTCTAGTTTTTCTGCAAACTGAGCAACTTTTTCTCAATGTTGCTCGAAAGAAAAGTCAATAGGACTAGTTGTAACAATTAAAAAAACTCAGGAAAGCATCAAATTATGTGGGTCGAACGTCATGCAAAAACAACTGATCAGCTTAGTATTAAGGTTTCTCCTTCGATGGACATGCAGTCGTAGTAGCAGAACTAGAAACCTCTTAGGAAGTCCCTGCAGTTTGACTGAACTCCAGCTGCAAACATAGAAAGCTCCGGAACGAACGGTGACCTTCGGGGGACGTCGCAACTCTCTGGATGAGCTTCATCAGCTTCATCAGATTTAGATCACCTTCACATGACGGACAGATGTTCTCGCTGCAGGTGGTGAAAGCTGGGACTAATACTAGTTGTGTCCTCGCCGCTCATGCTACTTTGTGCGTCTCTGTACATTACACTGCTACAGAGATGAATTGCAAGCGGAAGGAGGTGCGAGACGGCCTCCATATGTAAAACCTAAGGAACACCCGTGTCCAGACCAGATCGCTTCGGGTGAGACTGGACCTGCGATGCATCCCCAAGTCGTTCGGGATTCGCCCCGCAGCTGCCCGCGAGGGCTCGGGAGCGTCTCGCTGCCCCGCTACCTGACAGTCCTCAGGAGCAGCTGCTGGCCTCCTGCTGTGAATTATGCAACAGCTGTGTTTCCAGTGAAGGGGCTGCTGCTGCTGCCTGTGGACGTACAAGTGATGACCTCCGCAGGACGAAGGCGGAGCCTAAAGACGCAGTCCGTCCCCCCGCCGCTAAAACAGTTAGTGCCACAGGAAGCTGACGACGGACAGCTCAGGGTGACCCGCGCGTCCGCCGTCCACTCCGGGCGCCTGGGACGACAATCAGAGCGGAGGTCGGGTCAAGCCCGGGAAATCTAAGTGGTCCGGACAACGTGCCGTGGCGAGAGTGAGGTTTCACACACACACACACACACACACACACACACACACACGCACACGCACACGCACACGCACACACACACACACAGAAACAAACAAACAGGAGGCAGCAGAAGGATTGCACAAGTAAGTTCTTCGCCTGTGTTGCTAATCCTGCCGCAATGACAGTGCAACTGCAGTTTCCCTGTTACATCACACAGCTTCTCACTGAGCCCAAAGAAAACACAGCACTGCTGTCCATTAGCCTGCGGTAATGAATCGGTGAATACAAACTAATTTGTTTATCCTTGCCTGCGTCCTGCGAGCATTTACCTGGTTAGAAATGTATACAACCGGCGAACAGATGGCCGCGACGTAACAAATGCGTCGTCGTAATACGACGAGCTCTCACGCAACGGCATGCCGACAATTATTCATGTGACTTTGAGAGCTACTTAAACACAACAAGTTCCACTTTGTGCAATGAGTGTGAAAGCACACGAATGCACGCTGAATAATATATGGAGACGGCAGACTGGAGCAGAGAAACGAGGGCAACTGTCATACGTGCAAATGCCTTTGTTAAGTTTAATAGTGTGGAGATGTGACCACATTGTTATGCAAATCTCTCCCAACGCGACTCACTAAGATAAAACAGTGAGCGCCAGATATTGTATCAACTTAGTCGGAGAGGATTTAGACGTGTGGGATTAGGAAAAGATCAAAAGTGGTACCATTAACAAACTGAAACACCTTCGCGCTGACAGAATACAGTCTTGGGGGAAAAAGAAGCCGTTTTCAGCGTGTACACGTTTGGTCCTGGGGAAGCTATAACTTGGATATTTGTGAAGGTTATGACACGAACAGGATGTGGGCCACTCGACTGCAGTCCAACGAGCTCCAAAAGCCTAATAAAGAAGAGCAGAGAGGCGCACATCTGGTGTCACGAGGTAAACTGCTGCGCTTAGCTTCAAGGTTACAGTGAGGGTGAGCCATCGCGAGAGCGTTTGTGTTCAACAGTCCTGCGAGACGTGTCGGATGTATCTGTGAAAAAGGGAGACAGGCCTCAAATTGCCTCACCGCTGTGGATGACACAGTGCACTATCACTCCTCCCAGCCACAGCCAAAGTTTGTGTAAGTGTGTGAGTGAGTGTGTGCGTGTATATATATGTGTGGGATGGAGGTGGTGGCGGTGGTGGGAGGGGGGAGGGGGAGGGGGCGCGCGTGTGCGTAATGTCACAAGGTTGAATGTTGTTCTTGACTCTCTGCAGCCGTGACAGTGAAGAAGCTGTGTGGGTGCGTACGAGCCTCTGCAGAGCAGCCGTGCTGGTGAGTTTCTAAGGTAGTAAACAAGGCACGGATGCAGCGAAACACGAGGCAACCTGATCAGAGGTGACACACACACACACGCACACACACACACACACACGAAGTTGAAGTCATTCATCCAATCTTACTTCTCGTGCAAGAAAAGGGACGTTTCAAAGGAAAATGAAGCCACACGATTTGTGGTTTAACAAAATCTACATTATTACAGTAAAATGACACACAAACAATCACACCGACTCCACAGAGCTTCCCGCTAACTTTTAACTTAATTATTCCAGATTTTAGATCCATCCAATCACGCGACATCAGTTCTCGCACAAAACTTTAGTTACTGTTAATCGATGCAATCGTACATGGCAGAGAGACGGAGACAAATAGATTGTGTACTTGTATTCACATCTGGACCTGCGTTTGGTGCAGAAACTTACATTGTTCCCTGCACCTATTCCAGGCAGCAGCGTTCCAGCCCACCGCGAACCTCCCGGTGGGCTGTAACGTGATTTCCAGCTGACACAAGGTTGTCAGAACGCGTATTGTTGACTGCGTCGCACTTTCAAGTTCTAATATCCCTGCAGTTTTCCAACTTTCCTGTTATCTGGAGCCACGGTGGTGACTTAACGTTATTATGCAAGATCTTGACACCGTGCGCAGACAGGATTAAGCTGAAGCGGAGCGTGTGGTGTGATTTCCCAGTCTCCAACTCCAGCTTAGTTTAATCTGCAGTTCACAAAAGGCTACAGTATTCCTTGCTGAAATCCTCCACTGAAATGAGACTGTATATACGTGTGTGTGTGTGTGGAGGCGCACACTTTAACCTGTTAATGTGGACAGTAAAAGCATCGCGCTGCCACCTCAGGGCTCCCGTCAGCTGCTGAGTTTGATGCTACTTCTGCACACTCAGTGCGCGACCGTTGCATATTTTGCGCGCCCTCCGTGTGCTGATACGTGTGTGTTTGGGTAAATAATTTAATGCTATTAGGACACTGACGGTTGGACGACTGCTGCTGTGGTAGAGACAGATTAACATATTAAAGGTCGACGTCCCAAAAGAGAAATAATAGATTCTCTAAAGTCGTTAGGCAAAGAATGAGCGAGAAACATTTTATATCTACAGATTCAGACTTCAGTCTCCCGTCTTGAAGTCCAGATGTTGGTTCGAACTCCATGCGTAGTTTTGGTTGACCAAAAACGTTTTGCCTGTGTGACGTTCAATCACTGTTTTAGTGCACGTCGAGGTCGTTATGCGAGTTAGGAGTCGATGTGCTCGTTTTACACGACACAAAGTTTTGCGTCTGCAGCGAATCGCAGCCACGGAGCGACACTGTTCATTCTGAGCGTGTCATCAGCTCAATCATGTTTAGCCTGCAGCGTCCTCCTTTTTTTGGGGTGGGGATCGATCAGCTGTGACACGATCATACACCAGTACAGGAGCCGCAATTTAAACTCATTGATAGCGGCCTCATTGTTTACATCCTATTAACACAGTGAACAATCCCTGTTTTCTCTGTACAGCACACAGAGCTTTCAGCTGACAGTCTGGCTGATTTTGAGTGTTTTAATCAAATGTAACAAGGTAAAAAAAAAAAAGAAGAAAAGATCACAGTCTTTTCTGGCGCTTTTTTTTTTGCACCAATGAATCATACTCAATTTTCACCAGGAAATGACGAAACAGAAGGGGAATAACAGCCACACAGGGGGGGGCCGCCGGACGATCTGCAGGCGAGAGGCTGGACATCTCTAAGTGGTTTTTCTGCGTCCAGCTGTTGTGTGGGAAACAACTCACACTGCGTGCATGAGCGGCAGAAAATCAGATTGCATTTGCAATTGTTTTCCAATGACTTCCTTCATAAAAAAACACGGTGTGTTTGTTTGGCTGCACTGAAAACAAAAACGCACCAGCTGCTGCTGTGCTGTATATTTTGACAGAGGAGCTGCTTAACAGGTGTTTACTGGAACAGAGGATGATGCATGACGAAGATTTAGGGGGGGGGGGGGGTGTAAAACACCTGAATATCAGCTGCCTTCAAATGACGAATACTAGTAAATAGATTAACATTGACAGAAAAAATAAACATAACTGCTCTCATTTCCCCTAAATATCTGTTTTTGTCGTCCAAAGTCATGTTTTTTCATTCAAAACTTTTAATAAAATAACCTAATGAATAAAAAACAAATGAATGATGTTGCTCCTTTCATTGTATGTGTTTGTGTGGTTGAGCTTGAGGAAAAAAAAAGAGTCAACCCGATATCAAAGTGACTCGCTGCTGCCACACGATGAGGGAAATTGGAATTGCACAAAACGTACAAATGCGGCAGCTTCAAATCCAGCAGGACCAA
>JASSRZ010000053.1:12843685-12865345 GCA_032164315.1 Malacoctenus gilli | reverse complement strand
CCCCCCCCCCCCCGGAAAACACCTGAATATCAGCTGCCTTCAAATGACGAATACTAGTAAATAGATTAACATTGACAGAAAAAATAAATATAACTGCTCTCATTTCCCCTAAATATCTGTTTTTGTCGTTCAAAGTCTTTTTTTTCCATTCAAAAGATTTAATAAAATAACCTAATGAATAAAAATCAAATTAATGATGTTGCTCCTTTCATTGTATGTGTTTGTGTGGTTGAGCTTGAGTTCTGTAAACCTTACAATCAAAACAAAACAGGAAAAAAAAGAGTCAACTCGATATCAAAGTGACTTGCTGCTGCCACACGATGAGGGAAATTGGAATTGCACAAAACGTACAAATGCGGCAGCTTCAAATCCAGCAGGACCAAAATTTCCCAACAGAAAAGGTTTCAATTCAAATTGACATCAACAAATTTAAACGAATTATGTTCATTCTTCCTAAGAAAAGACTGTGTTTGACGTACAACTTTAGATTGCAACGCAGGACCGTTATCGCAGTTTAGCTCTGATGTGGAGCTCAGATTTCCAGCAAAGCTGGATTATAATGTTAAAGAGTTGTCGCCATTATTCTCGCTTCAATGTGTTAATTATGTGGACCGACACTGGACTGTGATCTTATCTGTGTGTGAAATGAAGTGGAGCTCCACCCGTCAAAAGGTGAAGCCGTTCTGATGAGCGGAACGAGACGTAGCGATGGCAACAGGCGCGATAACACGAGATGCCGTGTCCATATGGTGCTCGGGGCTGTGACACGAGCGCACACCCGGGGTCAGGTCTCGGTCCGACTGAATGTAATTGGTGGCAGGAGCCAGAAGGGAGACGTCCCATGGTGTTAATCTTCAGAGGGCTCAGATCTGCTCGCTGACTCCCCATCAGGAACGCTGTCTGTGCACGCTGACTTCTTTTTTTCTTTTTTTTTCTTTTTTACACGCAAACATCTCGCCGCAAACAGCCAACTCGAGCAAGGAGCGTTAATGATGACATTTTCAATTTAACTTGGCTGTAAATCTCACTGGAGGCAGTTGAGCTGCTTCCCTGAATCAGGCAACAAAATACTAATAAAAAGAGAAAGAAATTCTTGAATTTTTGTTTTTTTCTTCTCCAAAAACTCCAACAAGTCCTGATGTCAAAAAAGTACACACTCCAAAAATCCATCTTACATTATCGGGATGAACCTTTTTTTTTAGGAATAAGAATTTTCAGGACTTTCTGCTTCTCATCCACTCATAAAATGTGGAATATATCAAATGTTGACAATATAACTCGGTGATAGATGAAAATTAGTGAGCAGTGAACACACAACAAGTTATTTGTGGTTCAGGAAAGAACAAAAACATCCCTTATTATATGACAACATAATAAAAATGCTGCGATTAAGCCAAATTCCACGAACTGACAAACGCCAGAAGAGGAATAAAAGACAAATGGTGCGGCTGTCTGTCCGTACATGAGCATATAAAAATTCACATTTGAGGAAACCTTGTATTTTCTTCAGTACTGGCCTGTGGGCCATCATAGGAAGAGTTTGCATAACACTGTGTTAGTTTTACATTGGGGGATTTAATTTTTAAAGCAATTTGACAGAAACAAATACGAGCACACGTGATATTGGCATCTGCATTAAACCATATTGGTGTATCAATAGAGTCAAAATGAATACTGCGCCTCATTACTGAAGCAGGAGGGTCCAGTAACCCCCGGTATTAATGACACGAGGGTAGAAGATGGATGTTACTCCACCAACAACAGCCCCAGTAAACTCTTGCATCATCTTCCCAATCCCTGTCTGATTGGTCCAACTGGAATATCTCACAAAGTTTGTAAACAACCTCTGTTTATTACGCAAGAGTAACACAACAGTTTCCTGCTTTGTATGTTCCCGCCACGTTTATCCAGCTATTCCTCAGTTCTCCCACTGCTCTCGACTATAAGCTACTGCGCCTCTGCGATTGATTTGGACCCGCTGAAGGGTGGCGGGATTTCAGGAAGGGCAAAATATGTTGTGACAAACCATTTTTTCTCATGTTCACTCGGAGGCAATTAGCGCCAACTTATGATTCAAGGGCAGTGGATAATGCAGAGGAACCCGGCGAGCCCCGACGCCATCCCCGGTAAGTCTTCTTCGCGGATGCACAACAACCCGCAGGCGCGATCCGCAAGAACTGCCCCACAAATCCACGCAAAGGTGGAGGAGGATTTCACTTTGTAGCCGCAAAACACAAGTATGCCTCCACTTTGACTCTCACCCTGAATTATCTGCCAGTTTCCGACTTATTATTGAACCCAATCACTGTCCCTCACTCTTTCCTCTTCTTAAGTAACTTACATTTAACTGTAAACTCCAAGCAGGAGGGAACGAACGTTTGTCTTGTTCTAATATTTATTCAAACTTAATTTCCTCCTCATTGGACACCGGATGAAAATATATGCACTGCCATGAAAACACTGACACGAACAAACAGCTGTTGCTGAGATCTTCCCTGCTTTGGACACATGAGACATAATTAATCACCAGGGGACACAGACTCATTAATTGCTGTGTGCTGATTAATTGTCCCTGGTGAGGAATATTCAGCTTAACATGCAAATTTGTGTCACAGGATCCATTCAGCAACACAGCCCAGGCAGGGACTCATTGTAGAATGACACATGCGGGGAGATAACAAGACGCTTGTCAGGGGCCCGCTGTAAAACCCTTGTTTCTATTTTCAGCTCTTATGCAAGGAACGGAAAGACGCGAGATGCTATAACTTGGACTTGACGAACACTGAGGCGAAGCTGGACCGCGCTGCGGCCAGACAGTTCTTCTCCCCGTGACGCGAGGGGCTGCGATGGGATTCGCTGGGTGGGTGAGGCAACGGGGGGGTGGGGGTGAGAGGAGCTCGATGAGCAGGGTGACCCCATGGCAGGAAAGGTCACTGACTCAGCAGCACGGAGGAGCATCAGCGGAGGCAGCCTTTAATCACCCCCCGCCGCCTCATCAGCTCCTGCACGGGATGGACTCAGAGCGACGTTGCCAAGGTCATGGAATCTCTCTCCCCGCCGAGGACGAGCGGAACGAGACGAGCCGCCGTCCTCCGAGGTGAGATCGGACCGCTTTCACTCAGCGTTTTCCGTGGCCGTCCTCCGTAAAAACAGAGGGCCGCCATGAGGCAGTAGCTGAACAGATGGAGCACTAAGACGCCCCAGCCATGATCAGGAGGAAGTGTACACACGGCTGAGTTCAGAGCGCCATTCTTCTGCCCCAACCGAAGTTACGCTGGTGCCTTGTTGCTATGGTAGATGCCGAGAAACAACAGCTCCACATACTGTATGCGAACTATTTTTTTCCACAGTCAAAATTAGTCTGACAGGAAGTGAACACATCAGGCCTCATGGGAAATGTGTTTTTCGAGTATACTCAAGCTGACGACAGATTTGCAATCACAGGAATCGAATACTGATAGAAAGAAGAGAAAGGTAAAAACATAAATGAGCTACATAATTCAAGTCAAAATTCATTCTTAGTGGCTTAAATGGACCATTTTCAGGGCTATTTCCTGTATAAAGTTGTACCAGTCCCATAGAAATGGAAAAATATGATCTACTGAACCACCTACTGGAGAAGCAATTTCTGGTGGCCACCAGCAGAAAAAATAAAACATGAAGTAGAAGAAAGTTTGTGGTTAAAATGAAGGAAACAGGGAGGTACGCTTCACGATCTACCTACAGATCCGATAAGACTCCAACATTGTTGCGTCCCGAATGCATGTTTCACAGCTTATTCCAGTGGCAATAACGGTAGTTTCTTAAACAAGTCCGGACCACTCATGAACTTCATGGTGACTGACGAATAATCTCGAGAATCACAAACGTAACGGAGCCTTTTAAAATCCCTAAAATGTGCCATTTAACAGTAGTTCTGTTTGTGGTTTCTGCCGGAGGCTCGCTGCCTTTTGTTCTTTTCAAACTGCAAATCACAGTGTTGATACACAACAATGACAGGCTACCACGCACATGCTGCAGCCGACATAATAACACGGGGAACTCGGCAGGCCGCACCGATACCGGTTAAGGCACCGCATCTCTCAATATAACGCAGCGTGACAAGTGACATGACAGGCTGGCAAAGCTCCTACATTGTAATTACCTCGTTGTGTTTGTCATCTGACCTTGCACCCGCCGCATATATACGGGTGATATCATGAAGAGATTGGCTGAGGGGGAAGCCGGTAAGTTAATGAAACGCGAGGAGGACGGAGGGCGAGAGAGGAGAGCGAGGTTTACAGACTGTTGTCCACATTGGCTGAAATGCCAATTAGGCCGATAGCCTGTGACATTTCTGCTCTTTCTCCTCTCATATTACAGCTAATGCGCCCCAGCATGGGCGGTCATACTTCAGGAAGCTTTATAATGCCGAGGCTCAAACACAGTGGCTCCGCCGAAGATCTCAACACTTGAGCTATTTTTGCTTCGGAGGACGGAAACTCTTCCCGTGATGGTTTCTGATCCCAACTTTGCAGATGTTGCTCTTCAACTACCAGCGACACCAAATAAATCGATAAAAGTACTGCATCCATAACCTTAATTAAAGAGGCCGTGATCAATACTTTCCAATAACGAGGCATCAAGTGATTGTGGAAGGAGAGGAACAGCCTCAATCTGCTGTTTCCATCAACTTGACTCGACTGGATCACGCTCGAAAAAGACCTTCGGGGGGATTTCGGAATCGAACGGGAGAAATTCCCGTCCTTCTTCAAGATATCCCCAAACAACAAAACATTGACTGGTCTTTGTTTATTTTCTGTGCTCTGAAAAAGACATTTGGTGCACTGGAGTGACGTAATACAAAGAGCTTGCTGATACGTGTGAAGAGATGTTTGGCTGATTGTGGCGAAAGAAAAGAACAGATTCTTCCCAGTCTTACACGCTTGGACTTTCTAATTGAAGAAGCCTAAAAATAGTCTCAGGAGACTAGAGCACAAAGTTACTGAGGTGAGAATACTTGGTTACATTCCTTCACTGAGCCCAACCTGCTTCCAGGACTGGCTTGAACGCTACCTTTGTGAATTGATTGCGACTGCGGCTCCAGATCTCTGTGAAAAGCGCTTCAGTGTCGCGTTGGAGCCGCACCGACGCACGTGTGACACTGTACGCTGGCTTGCCTCGTCGCCGCCTGCTGTATTCCTGACTAAAGCATCCCTCCTAAAAACACCCACCCATCCTGGAGCACGGCCAGCTGGGTTTCCTTCAAACTCCTGTGGTACAGCATCATCGTGGCTGCTGGCTCCCTGGCAGCCGATATGACATTGACACCACAGTTTGGACGCCGCAGTCCATCACCAACAGAGCTGCTTGACACTGGATGCCCGGAGCCGCGGCTTGTGCTCCGCTCGTACTCAGCCTCTCGATGGCACCGAACGATCCTTGTACGACCGCAGTCAGGAAACGGGAAAGGGGGGGTTGGGGGGGCAGGTATTTTACCATCCAGCCTATAGTGTGATGTGTAAAGCCTTCAGGCTGCCCGACAACACACGGCTACACTGTGCCGTCCACAGATTTGTGGTCTCATTGAGCTGCGGATGAATTATTAATGAGCCCTTCACCAACAAAATGGGCTTTTAATTGTAGGGACCCTTGTTCAAACAACAACAACCGGAACACCGGGCCTGGATACAAACCGACCATCGATCGCCCCTCTCCGGACGCAGCCTCGTCCTCGGCTTGTCAAGAGGAGAGCGCTGGTTTACAGCCCTCGCGGGCATCCAGCCGGCAGCTCCTGCTTCCCCTCCACAGGACGCAGGAAGATGCTCCTCGCAGCCTCGTCACAATTGGGCAACCAAAATACAGTAACGTTTTATCGCCCGTCGAACTGCGAGAGTGACGGAACTTCAAAGGGGGGGGGGGCTGGCGTGTATGAGATTATTCTCATCAAAAGCCCGAGGGGGGAGGGGGGCAATGAGGAGTACAAATAAATGGTAATTTAGTCCTGATTAATTTAAAATCTGCACCCAGTTAAGGGCTGACAGAGATCCGCCTAATTGTCTTCAGCCTCTTCCTCCTCACAAACTCTGTCCTGAGCAGCTGGAGTCCAATGAGGAGAATAAGTTTGACGAGCACACATCATGCACATGAGGCTATAAAGGGGGGGGGGCATTTGGATGGTTTCAGGGGGCCATTGTCTTCAGCTCGCCTGGCAGCCCGGAGCCAGGTCCGCTCAGCACCGCGGGCATCCTGATGCGATGCCACGGCGCAACAAAAACAGGCTGTTGACGTGACATTTTGTCCGACCCCCCCCCCCCCTTTTTTTTTAAGTTACATATCGGCATGTTGCGGCTGCAGCCGACAGGTGAAGAGCGGCCGCTTCGCGGCAGGCGAACCGCACATTCAAACTCAACAGCGCAGGTTTTTGACGATGCAACAATACGAGCCCGACGAGCTCCGGTCGAGCTGACAGCAAACGTCTGCGCTCGGACAGAAACCCGCAACGCCCGGTGCGAATCCTGGAGGTGTCAACAAGCTTACCTTGTTCATTTTACGGTCGATCGGCTGCGGATGGATGTCGTTCACGCGGGGATAGTTATCCAGCTCTTACATGCCGTAATAGCCCCGGCAAGCCGGCTGTTTATCTGTCGGGAAGGTAAACAAGTCGATCCTGTGACGGCTGCTGGAAAGAAACGAGTCTGTCTCTTCTTCTTTCTTTCTTTTTTTTTTTATCCCTCCGACGTGCGCCACGAGCTCTCTGCGGTCATTGCGCGCCGGCGCTTCCTCCGCCTCGGTCCAGCGGTGCTGTCGCGGCGGCAGCTCACCGGTTTGCACGGGGATCCATCACAGCAGGGAAAACGCAGTTTGGAGGCTGCCGGTGATGCTGCTGCTGCTGCTGCAGCGTTTGGTCCGTCGAGACGCGGGATGAGAGAGGTGGGGGTGGGGGTGGGGGCATCCGAGGGCCCACGACGAAACACCCTGCTCCGAAAATGAACTCATCAGACCCGAAATCGCGGTCTCACGAGCAAACGGTGGTTGATGAATCATTTTGCGCAGAGAGGCAGCATGAGTGTGCGTGTGCGTGCGTTATTTATTCCCGTCCGCTTGGAGAGGAGTGATGCTCCAGGATGATTCAAGGAGAGGAGAGGGGGGGAGAGAAAGAGCCAGTTTAAAGGAAACATTCAGTCAAAAAAACAGATGTTGCGAAGCTCTCAATAAAAATCTGACGGTGGTGTTGTTGGTGAAGTTGTTCAGCGCTGGGGTTTTTTTCAGTTTCATGCCTTTTGATGAGTCTTTGTGTCTTAGTTTTAGTTCAAGTATTGAATATCTTTTGTATTTCCATGTCTGACCCTTTAATCCAGCATTTGCAGTCCTTTGAGGTTTTTCCTCTTAATCCTTGATTCCTGTTTTCCTCTTGCACTCCTTCAAACTTACTTTACATGTGAAGTTGCTTCGATTGTTTTTACGTTGTGGGTTACAGCACAGACATCAAACTTAGGGGATTCCGGCTGTTCGACGCCCTGATTTTTCTCCACCTGTGTCCCATCAGTCCTGACTGTCTCCACCTGTGTCTCGTCAGCCTCCACCCGTCTGTCTCTGTGCCCTTGTTGTGCCATGTTGTTATTCCAAGTCTTGTAATCTAATCACGATTATTTGTGAATCATCATGTTGCTTTGTTTTCCAGCAATGCCGTCTTCATTTTAATCAGAGTGCCAGTCGGTGAATGAGACTCAACCAAACGCACGGGCTTAACCGCTGCAAGTCTGACGTCCTTTAGCAACTGAGTCACATTCACTTATTCACTCGCACTGTCGTTCACACGCTCACACACACCGAGGGTGACGGCTGCCATGCAGGGGTTAGTACGCACGCAACAGAGACACCAGCCAGTGCCACCAGCGCCTGCACGGATCTGACTAATCTCCAGTTTGAAATCAAGCTGACAATAAAAGGCAATCTTTGCTCTCCAGAGTAATGCCCAGTAGCGGGAGCATTAAGGATGGCTGATTGGATAAGACCATGACTAATAACTCTGCATCTGATCCAAGGGTGGGTCTCCCAGGGGGGGGGGGGCAAGCAATGGGTGTGTTTTCCCTTCAGCGCGTCCTCTTCCATGGGGCCGAGCTTCGCGATCTGCCGGTAATCTTCTCGCATATTGTCTCTCAACAAGACGGACGATTAGTCGGGTTTGCCGGTTGCGCCGGCGGTGGACGGCAACAGCGGGATTTCCACGGGGTTCAAATGTGACTCCGAGACATCTGTTTTCACCATGCCTGGCCTGACTGGATGTGGATCAGTGACAAGTGCACCAACCCACGTTGGGCTGATGCCATTGGAACGGCTGGTGGATCACTTGGCTGCATAATCATGACCATCGCTGGCCCAGGGTGCAATTTGCTGAAGGGGATGATGGGGGGAAAGGGAAGGGGGAGGGGGGGGTCCCGCCTGTGGTATAAGCGCCCCTCCTCCTTCTGAATTATCTTCATTGCTGGTGGGACTAAATTGATCCCCACTGCATAGAAATTAAACGCAGATCTTCTGCTGCGATGCCACACAAGACTATGGACGCGGTAAACACACTGGAAATACGTGTGGCTGAAAAAACTCGGGGCAATTGAACGCATCCTGTATCGTCTGTGACGAAAGGACGTTGGTGGAGCAGCCGTCGTCTCGTGTTCCTGTGAAACGAGATTCACAATCTCAGCGGGATCTCATTGGGTTAACTAACGGGAGGTGAATCAATATCCTAATTAAAAGGAGGCTGAATGAGGTGCAACAGTCGGTTGCTCCTCTCATCCTCTGACTGTTCCCACAACACGCATACTCGTCGTCATCGACACGTCTCGCCGAAGAGCCGCTTCCGTCCTCCGAATGCTTGATCGCTTCGATCAGATTTTTCACAGTATGAAGCACTTCGCTAAAAGTTCCCGTTTCACACCGTTTGTTAATCACAGCTTTGTTATTATCCTGCTGACAGATGTCAGTGTGGGGTTTGCGTGTTGTTTTCCTGCCTCAATGGCTTTTTATTACTGGATACTTTAACTTTTTTGAAGGTTCGACTCCACATGGACCACTGATGCGAATGTGTTTGTTGTTTACAGAGTGTATTATTGTTGTTTTCCCTGTGATGGATAGTGACCCGTCACTTTGTATTATCTGTTTACATTATGCTGCAGCTGCACTCGATACTAAAAGCAAAGATAAACTAATTTCGGAGAATTTTAGTCTGTCGTCGTGTTTGTTGCTATGAAGCTTTTTTGGTTTGTTTTTTTTTTTTAGCTTCCTCAGCCTCGTAATGCTTCAAATAGCAGACAGGAGCTGTTGTTTTTTTATGAATAGCATGCAGAGTTTTAAGTGTCTTTTGAAATTAACCCCGTAGCATGATGAAGTGTGATCTTGTCTTTTTTTCAGCTTCGTAACCCTTGCAAAAAAAAAAATCGTGACACATTGTTGGCAGAGCGAGTGAGAATAGTGGGTTTGTTCGTGCTTTGTCTCTGGACTCTCCGTGTGTACTCAAGCCAGTGAGTAGTGTATGATATATAGCGAGTGTTTTGGAGGAGGGAGAAAGCTGTTCCACCATCAGCTGCCAAGCTCTGTTGCGGGCTTGATCAGATCAGTCCGTTCTGTCATTGACAATCTGCTTCATGCAACAATGTCCATATACAGGACTTGTTCCAGGACTAACAAACTGTTCTCTCCCAGGACATCGCTGCCAGGTGTGTGTGTCGCTTTCGCTCCCCATATTTTTTGCTGCTTGTGTTTTAGCATTGGGCATTTTGAAGCCGAATTTACGCATATGTGTCACTGAATACCTCAAAAAAGGGCCTAAACAACACGTGACATCACACGGCTTCACTTCGGACCCCCTACATCATCTGACCCCCAATATGGACATTTCAGCACTTCCCAACAATGTTTCCAACAAGCTACTTTTTAATTGTAATAGGTGAAATCGGCTCCTATAAGACTGCACGATAGCTATAGTGGCAAAACAGCCATTTAACTTCAGAACTGAAATGTGAGTAATTCACAGTATATGTGATTATAATGTAAGCGTGCCGACTTATACTTGAAAGATCCTGCTTGGCGCTGTGCGATGAGTTTAACTTTAGAGGGATTATGATCTGCCACAGCCTGTCACTGTAATTTCAAATCACCGTATAAGAAGATAATTACAAAATCTCTATAATGTGTATTAAACTGTGTGCATGCTTGCCTAAACGCGCTGAGGTCAGGGATCGTGCCCGGTGGCGCGCATAACTGGGTTCTTCCTGTGGAGGTCTGGCATTATAACGCCGACTGCTCCTCATGCTCGAGCCCCCGAGATATCACGCCAATTATTTGTCTCTGTGGGGGCAGCCTATTTGCGGAAGATCTTCTCAAAATAAGAGCGGGAGTCACGGCCGCTCTACATCCTTCCTGCCTCCTGACTGGACGGTTTACGCAAAACGCACGTCGCCTCTCGCTGAGCCCCCGCGGGGCCCGTCTAACTCTGGCCGAGGAAAGGCGGTGACGTCGCCGCCGCCGTTCGAGCGTAGGCTTTTGGATCCGCTCTCGCCCCCCCGTGGAGAGAATTCAGCCCCACTGTGCGTTCCTGCATCTCACTTTTGGTGGGTTAACAGATCCGTACAGCCTGCCTGCGACTGCACACATGAATGCCAGCCCTCCTCTGCCTCGCTCATGCAGCCAGCGTTAAAGTGAGGTTTCACCAATCACAAAAGGGAGGGTCAGGCCTCCACTTTACATCAGGTGAATCGTGACACCCGACATGAAAGATCCTGAACTGGATGTACAGGTTTGTCCTCCCCGCTTTGGTTTTCCATTCATTTTTCGAGACCTTTAATTTCCAAACAACATCCACAAGCTAATTAAGTGACTAATTGGATACTCTCCTCTCTGGCTTTGAGTGTGTCATCAGGTTTCACACTGTAATCCAGATAATTTACTTTAATATGTGCCGACAATTTACAGCTGAAGGGAATAAATTGGATTTAGTCTCCCCCTTTTATCACTGTAAACAGTAATGCTCTCCACCATAACAAATTGCGTTGGCATCACATGTGTGACAAATATGTTATGCTGCCGCAGTTAAAGACTCGTACTCATAACATGAGACGTCGTGCCTTTCAGTCCGAACCGAAGGGGGGTGAATCCACAGCGAGGTATTAGAACACTGAGGATGTTTATTGTTGCTCGTAAAGACTGTCAGCAACGCACAGAAGTAGTAGGATGTCAGGCAGAAGCCTTCAGAGGCATGTAAGGAGGGCGATTTCATCACACAATCCATCCACAATAATCAATATCCAACAATCAGAGGTGGGAAAAGGGGGCTACAGAGGGGGAGAGACCACTTTAGCTGGGATGCCAGAGAGTCGCCGTGTCAGGGATGAACAGAAAACAAGAAAGACAGGGAAGGGGGGGGCATGTGCTGCATGAGGTGGCGATCAGGAACAACAGAGCAAATTGGGATGTGTTAAAAAAGCCCCAACTGTGGGAAAGATGCAGAGATTAAAGCAAGCAGATGATTATGTAAGCGACTGCCTGACAGGGGAGCCACACTTAAAAGGCCGTGGAGACCATGTGCTGATTGGAAAGGCTGAAGAGCTCATCGCTCCTCTCCACTGTGTAATCCTGCTCTCAGTGGTTCTGCTTCACATCAAACGGAGCGACATTTTTACTCCCGTTAACAAGTTTGTTATGACAAAAAAAATATGTTGTTACATGTTCAAATTGTGGGTTTTTTAATCCCTGAAGCTTCCTTGAAGCAAGCGGTGCTCCCGCCTCATGAAACTGAGACGTCCTCCCAGAGAGGAGCGACCATCTCCGTTCGGGGCGAATCTGGTCAGCGATGGTTCGACTCTGGGAAAACCACCGCCGCCAACCTCGTGAGCCTGGCAGCATTCAGGCCGCACTGCAGATGGCTTTGTGAGACGGGCTCCAACGTCTACGGCCTGGATCCTTATTTGAAAAGAGGAATACCCCCCCCCCAAAAAAAAATAAAAGGGAAGTGCTCAGACAAAGTGCTCTGAGAAGAGCTGAGCTCCGTTTCTTCCAGCGTGGAGGCAATCTATCGAAAGCAGAGCCCGTTCTGAATCCATGAAACGGAGCCAGACATGATTCATGAGTCGTGCATGTAAACACCGGTGCGTAAACCACGCCGTGGAGGACATCGCTTCTGATGGAGAATTGGATTTAGAAAAGATTAACGATTCAGGGGGAGTAGAAGATTGGTTACAGACAATAGCGGGCGATTCTGGCCATTGACTAATTGTATTGTGGGAGCTCTGATGTGCACCAGATTAATGAACATGTGCTGCGTGAGTTCAGGCAGAAATCTCCATCAAGCAGACCATGAAGACGTGGTTATAGGGCTTAACGCTGCCGGCTCCTCCAAGGCCTGATTTAAAACTCCACTGGAATCAAATCATTACAAAATCCTGGGAATTTAACTGTGGAGGGCAGCACGTGATCCTCTGCTTTTTAATTCAAAACGAACAAACAATTAGGACCTGCACTTGTGCCATCAATCATGCGCCGAAACAACTAAACAAACAGCCTTCCAGAAAACAGGGCAATCCATCATGGAACTCGTAATCATCCATCATAATTTAAGTATTTAAACCGAATGTAATCTCAAGGTGAAGTTCATCGTTTTCAGGTCAAGAGTTCGTTCATTCAAATCTTCCTGACTGCCTACTTTAATAGTCTAATACCAAATCTTATTATGGCTCGTTTTTCCAAACCAAATTTAAAGTGAAAATATCATTGGTTCAAAACTTAAGAGGATTAAATTATTTACAGACATTTACCAATATTTTAGTTCAAATGTCTCTCTGAATTTGTCGTTTACAAACATTCACACATTTACATGACAAAACGACTTTGCTCCTAATCAATCACTGGGTTTGATTTGTATGATTCTGTTCTCTACACATCATTTAGGTCATATAGCATCCAACTCCTTCTTGTAAATATGTTGGACTGACTTAATTGTGGAGCACAATAAATGCTTTAATCTGTCTGATTCATCCAAGAAGGTTTTGTTGGCCAGTCAGAGATCCAGATGTGAATTATCTCCTCCAGTAACACCAAAAAGCATGTAGGGTTCAGAATGACAGTGAGCAGCCATGTCTGGATTCTTCACACAAACTTGTGTTATGCTGCCTTCTGCTGGAGTAATACACAACTACAACAAGGTAGCTGCATGAACCCCTGCCCCCCACTTGTGTGTTTAATTCACCCGTCTTCTGTAGGAAGTTACACTACAAAAATGTGAGTACCTGTAGTTTAGAACCTACAGTACCTACAGCTATGTGGGTGAAACTATACATCATGTCCTGACTGGCGATTGTTGTAAACAACCTGCCAAGTGTTCACTCAACTTTTTGCATTGGGAGCAATTTCAGGTGTTCAGAAACTAGCTCAGTATGTCTTGCATGAGTGTGGGAGTACAAAGTACTGCAGCCACAAATTGAGAAAAAAAACACGCAAACTCGGGTTTCTGGAGTGGAGAAGAATCACTCATGAAAAAGCATGTGACATATCATGTCTGGGTGCTTGTTCCTGGTGTGGGGAGGTGTTGCCTCTCATGTTGCTCGACAGGTAACGCCCTCACTTCCTTCCATCGACCACGAGATGAATTGGTGGAGCGTGCTCAATTAGCCGCTTCAGACTCGACGGAGCCAGGCTGTAAAAGTGGCAGAAAAACTGGCCAGCCTGCTACAGTGGGCCTTTCAGGCAGCGCCAGTGTTGTGTGAAAGCTCAAGGTGCCATAAACAAAAGCCGTTTCTTTGCACCGCGAAGTATCAGGCAAATATTTTAGGGTTTTGGTGGGTTAAGGAATAGAAATCTCACGACTGACAGTTTGGCTTTGAGTAATGCAAGTTGAGTCAACAAAGAAAGCCACACCTTGTGTATAAAGCTATGAATACTATCTATTTGTACTGTGAGGAAACCTTTAGGATCAAAACAGCCTGACTGATTTCTAAGAGTTGGACAAGCAAGGTCAGCAATTAATTATAGTATATTTTAAAAATTTAAAAGTGAGTCATACAATACAGTCAATAAAATTGTATTATTATGTAAATGTATATTTATGGATACAAGTGAGTGCTTACCAGCTTTACTTCAACTTATGAGTTCTTTGTGTTTTTTATGATGATTAAAAATGTTTTTTTCCAAGAAAATGCTTTCATTTTCAGATTTTACTTGAAGAAATATGAGGTAAAAATATATATGTATTGGAGGTGACATTTGATGGAATAAACTCACAGGCTTGTTTCGATCATTGAAATTGATTAGACATCGATCCCGGTGGATCTGGTGGGCGGGGCGTCTGGCAGTGGGCGGGGCTATTGCGTGGAGGGGGCGTGGCTGCGTTGGGGGTCAGGGTTGGGTGCGCTTGGTCTTTTGTGCGGAGCTGAAGAGAAGAGTGGAGTCCGATCGAACCGCGGTGTCTCTTCCCTCTTCCCCGGATCCTCTCAAAACTCCCTCCCGAACCTCTCCCCCTTCCACCCTTGCCACCCTACCCGTCCCCCGAACGCACCTCGGCCAACGATTCAGGTGAGGCTGCACAAAAAACCCGCTTTGTTTCAGTTTGATTCCTCTTTCCTCTCGGAGTGAAGGACGCCGATAACTCAGTGCGCTCCGTAGGCCGCGGGATGTGACTACTTCCTGGATCAGGCGATGCTAACGCTAGCCCAATGAACGGAAAATTACGGCTCTGTGTTTAACTCTGCGGGGTGCCCGGAGCTGCCCCCTGGCCACTGCATTTTGAGCACTTCGCACAGATTAACCGGTTGGATATTTCAGCAGTTAACGTGCACGTTCTGCAAACAGAGAGGATTTAGGAAGAAGTTCCGGTGGAGATGTATCGCTGCTAACTCAGCCATCAAATCTCGTTTGCGTGACAAGCTCTGCTGCTGTTTGCAGAACCGGATTTGCGATGCTGTGCGTGATCCCGCAGGTCCCCCGGCGGTCACGAGCGATGCCCACTCAACAGGGTGTCACCCTGCCGCGAAATAAACAAGCCGGTGAACGTCTGTTCGGGCCACAAAATTAAAGAGGCAAGGCTAATGTCGCCACAGCTGCGCAGCGCCAGGAAATAGATACGGCCGCAGGGAGACAGAGGGTCATTGTGCTGATGTGAATGAGTGGACTCGGGCCAGTTTAACGTGAATTACCCCACTGAAACGTCTCATTCTTCGCAAGTGGCCGGCTAACCTTGTTAAAGTCCCGAAGCAGGCTAAAGTCTGCGGGATGTTAACTGGCCGCATCACCTCATTGATCCGCGCTGACAGCAGCGGCTCCCGTAGTAAACACAGCGGCTCCGCCGAGGCGCCTTCAAGCTTCCAAACTCATCACTCTTGGTTGTTTTTTTTGCCTCCCGACGTTTGCAGACGTTAAACCTGTGACCAAAGAGTCGGAACCATGACCAGTGTTTACTGCGTAGACGCGGCTGCGACGATGGACTCCAGTCTAGTCGAAGGAGGACTAAATGTCACCTTAACCATCAGGCTACTCATGCATGGGAAGGTGAGTGTGACTGTAACTTTGGCTGTTGGAAGTCCTGTGATTTTGTTGTCCATGTGGTCCAACTTCTGCCTAACTTCAGGGTGCAAATTTATTCAGAACACCAGAAATATTTACAGTCTGACTGATGGGGTTGCTCTCTGCAATTAAATGTCATTAGGAACTAATGTGCACTGATGAGCGTCACTGGTAATTATAAATGTCAGAGCGGTGTTTCCCATAATAATTGGCATGACAATTTTTAGATGAGGTGATGGTACCTGTGACTAGACACGTTTCTGTATAGCTGAAGGTAGTCTGAAAGTTCGCCGTCAGCGTAATCAAGTTATGACAACAAGTCATTCACAGGAATTACCTGTAAAGCCACTTTTTTTATTGGCCCTGTCAGACTGAACATGACTGAAGCACTCTGGCGTTGACTCGTGTGTCGACAACACCGCGGTAAACCCGAGCAGGGAGTCACCTCGGTGCTCTCACCTCGTGTTTATGTCGCACACAAACGACGTCACGCGAGTTTTGGTGTTTTCCTCGAGTCCGCCCACAATGAGGTGGGATGCAGTTGTTATGTAAACCAAGTAGAGTCGAGTTGAGTTGATGCGTGAAGTGGCTCAAAGGAAAAGTGGCCTTCAGCTCAGGAGCGTGATGCAAAACAAGTCGGAAGCCTCTGGTGAGCAGATCGAGTTCGACTGCTCAGTAATGGATGAAAATTAAGTTTTGTTTACGTTCTAAACATGACCTGTTACAGGAGACGGTTGACTTTAATTGGTCGACAGGAAATAGGACTGAAACAATATTATTGTTTCCTCCTTTCGAGGCAGTTTGTAAGTGGCAGGACACAATTTCTGCTGTGTGTCAGACTAATCTGTCCTTCAGTCCTAATCACTGCAGCACTGCGCTTCTTTTTGCTTCTTAAGATTGATTATTACCAAACAAAGCGCTGATTTGTTAGAGTTGCACCACCAGCTGGTATGAAGTACGGCCGCCAAAATGAACGAAAGCAACCTATATAAGTTTTGAATGTGTGAAAACTTCACTTCTACTGCAGAAAAATCCAAGTCAGTGCCTGAAACAACAGATTGGCTCAAGTCTTTTCGGTCTTGTCTTGTCAGAGCAGTGCTGAAGGAGATCGCTGCTGATACTCGTCACTGATTTGCATCCTTTTTTTCCAGTGAGATAAATATTTGCAATGTAAACTTATTCAAAAGGACTGCGGGGGGACTTACCCGACTAAGATGGACTTAGCTGGTGCATATTTTAGGATAATGTCCAGTGTGACACTTGCAGCCTCTGACCTGTACCGCTCATCAGTCACAGCAGTGAAAGGCAGCAGCAGGTAAAAGATGTGTGGCTCCGTCTTGTCCCAGATTTGGCTCTTCTTTTTTTTTTGACACTTCCTGGATAACACGCTTGAAGTTCGCATTCACTCCTGATATCTGTTAAAAGAAAGCAAGCACACTCATTAGGAATGCCTGAATTGTGTTAACATGTGTTTGTTCTCTCTCTGCAGGAGGTTGGAAGCATCATTGGCAAGGTGAGTTGTTGTTGTTGTTGTCACTGCCAGAGTGACGCTATCTGCGTCTGCTCCCTCGGTGTGTTTTCTGAATGTTTGCTGTTTTTGTTTGATCTACAGAAAGGAGAGTCAGTGAAGAAGATGAGAGAGGAGGTAGGATAACATGTTCGCAACAGGAGGGAACACCCCAATGGTTTAAGTCATCGAATATTCGCCGATTTGATGTTTGATGGCTCCGCCTTTCTCCGCAGAGTGGTGCTCGCATCAACATCTCAGAGGGGAACTGTCCGGAGAGGATCATCACCCTGGCGGGCCCCACCACCTCCATTTTTAAAGCCTTCTCCATGATCATCCAGAAACTGGAGGAGGTGAGAGTCGCCCTCCACTTCCTGTCCCTAAACGCACGGTGGGAGCCGAGGGGACGCCGCTCACGGACGCTGTCTCTCTTTGTAGGACATCAGCACCTCAATGACTAACAGTACGGCCACCAGCAAACCGCCAGTCACCATGCGCCTCGTTGTGCCTGCCAGTCAGTGCGGCTCGCTCATTGGCAAGGGAGGCTGCAAAATCAAAGAAATCCGAGAGGTTTGTGTGTCTTCTGTTTGTTTTCTTCCCTCCTGATCACACAGAAACAAAACATCTCCCAATGTTTTTTTGTTGCTTTTATCCAAAATTACTGACATTCTTTTGAAATTTAGAGATCTAACACGAACTTCCCAGCTACTGATAAGTTGTCGCCTTACTTTTGAACTAAGTAGAGATTTTTTTGGGACTGGAGAAATTGCTTTATGAACCAGGAACTCAGGATTAGGACTCAAAATTTGTTATTCTGTTGGTTTAATTTTATTTGTGTTATTTTGCTTTATCTTTATTAAATCTGGTTTTTGTGCCTGCTGTATAACTTGGTGCAGGTACGAATCAATTTATCATATTTGGATTATCAGTAAATGTGACTAACGATCTATAATTTGGCCTGATATCAAAGCATTTCTTTCTTTGAGCTGTCTTTGTGAAAAGACACACTGATGATTGAAGGAAAAAAGACTGATAATTGTCAAAAAGCCTTTCAAAAATGGAAACGATAAGAGTTCATTTAGCTTTTATGTTCAATCAGAAAGGCAAAGGCTCTGCAATGAACTCAAATGTTGCAACGAATCTCCCTCAAACACCTTTTCACCGGCACTTTCTGCACTTTGGGGGGGGTTCTTACATTTTTATTTTTCCAAAACAAGACCTTCAATGAGGAATCCTGCTCTGAATCCGCTCTTTTGTCACCGTTATCACTTTTCCTTGTGGTGCTACTTGTTCTCCGTCACGTTCAGCAGATGCTTCTTCCCTGCGTTCGAGTCTCTCTCCCTTTTTTGTTTCGTCTGGTTGCATCATTGCTCCTGATCTCGGGAGTAGTGCATCTATTTTTTTTTGTGTGTGCGTTGTTTGTCGAATATCCTCTCTGACTGAAATCGGTCCTGATGTTGGGGAGACGCATCATGATGCAGAGAAACGGTGAAACTCTTGCCACCTGCGAGCTAAAATTAAATTTTTAACCTGTTTTGGTTTAAGGAACTGGAATTAATTTGTTTTTTTGAAAATGTAGGGCAGAGCGACTTCATTTGAATTGCACATTCGACCAGCAGCGAGACAACTTGGAAGTGTTTCACACCAAATATTTTCCGGGCGCTTGCTTCAAAAACGGCGAAATGGAAATTGTATTTTATCCTCTGCAGAAGAAGTGTTTATACTCTGTTGCTTCCTGTCTCTGCGTATTTGTGACGTATTGTTTTGTATTTGTCTCTGCAGTCGGCAGGAGCTCAGGTACAAGTAGCAGGGGACATGTTGCCCAACTCCACAGAGCGTGCCATCACCGTTGCAGGGACCCCACAGTCCATCATCGAGTGTGTCAAGCAGATCTGCGTTGTCATGCTCGAGGTACTGGCGCCCTTTATTGCAATGCTGCTTTTCCTGTTCGGCCAGTGTGCAAAGGTCACTGAGGACGCCGAGGACGAGTTGCCGTCTCTCACCGGAGGAATTGTTCTTTTTCCTCAGTCGCCACCAAAAGGAGTGACCATCCCGTACAGACCCAAACCCTCAGGCTCGCCTGTCATCTTTGCAGGTGGTCAGGTAAACTGTACACACACGCTAACACACACACTCTGCTCAAGCTACAGAAACAGGAACAGTGCCAAAATGGTTAAAAGTGTCAAGATTTCGCGATCTTCAGAGCTGTTAGACCCCGCATTGTGCTAGCCACACAAGGACGGACGTCCAATGGCAAGTTGGACACACTGTTGCGCTGCCACACCCTCCTGAGTGCTTCTTTCTCTTTGCAGGCATACGCTGTCCAAGGGCAGCACCCCATTCCACAGCCTGATGTAAGTGAAGGGCCCTCTGTAAGTGATTTAATATATTTGAAACTTCGGTCGTGGGGATTCATGCCACCCTCTTCTTCCATCCCTCTGACTCTTTCCTTTACTCCCTCTCACTGCTTGAAACACTTTTCCCATTTACAAACCCTCCTAATTCTTTTTGAATCAAACCATGACGACATTTCCACTTTTTCAAAGCTAAAACCATTCATCCCACTTTTTCATTTCATAATTTCCACCCATTAACACTTCAATCATCTAAAGGGAGCAATATTAAAGCCAAAACTCGTCGTTCGACTCTGTCCTGACGCTTTCTCCCGGTGTGTACGTGTGCTCCTCCTCCCGTTTGCCTTCCTACATTCTTTCAACAGCTCACCAAACTTCACCAGCTGGCCATGCAGCAGAGCCCTTTCTCTGTGGCACACGGCAACGAGGCCTTCCAAGGTCAGTGGATACGCTGGGACTATTTGTGTCTTATAGAAATCCTTTATAGCAATACTGCATTGACAGAACAAACATCACTATTTGCGGCCTCCTGGAGTATCATCAGATTCGCTTGAATCTGGACAGAAACACTATTTTCTGAGTATGACAGGAATTCTTCTTCACAGCACTTATTGAACAGAAAAACATCCTGCAGCATCTTTTCTTGTCATGTCCTTTTGTAACAGCAATTTTCTTATAAAAAGCAAATAGTTCAGCTTGGAACTGAACAAAATAAACACAACAAACAAAATACCAACCTCTTATTAAGTTAAGCTTTGCTTTTACTACATTGCCAACATACATTACCAATTTATCAGGCACTTGATGAAGCACCTGCGGCTGAATCAACAAACTTTTAGCACTTTGTCCCACTTACTAAAGCTCTTCCCACTGTCTAAATTTTTGCTTGTGTTGTGCGTCTGCTAAAAACTGAAGAACTAGATATCCTGTCACAGTTTAAGCGGATACTTGTGCAGCTTTGATGATGACCCGCTTGGAGATCATTTGGAGAAATTGTAAACTCACCAAACATTTGGTCGTGCATGGGAATTAATACGGTTGCAGGATGGGATCTTTCCAACAGGACCGGAGAGTGCACTTTTTTTCTCTCGAAAATATCAAAAAATTGTTGATGGACTCCCTCCATGCACAAAGAAAACTTTCAAACTCCCCACAGAAAGTATGTTTGATCTATTATTTCACACCGTCGGAGCCCTCAAAGGTTTTCTTTGTGTTGCTGCAGCTGGGATGGACGCCTGTGCACAAACCGGGTCTCATGAGTTGACCATTCCAAATGATGTGAGTCAAGTATCTTTGTTTTTTTCCTAGATTTTGTCAAAGCTACATGTCGCGTGTTTTCCCGCCTCACGTGTTTTGGTTTTCTCCTCCTCTCTCACAGCTCATTGGCTGCATCATCGGCCGTCAGGGCGCAAAGATCAATGAGATCCGTCAGATGTCAGGGGCTCAGATCAAGATCGCGAACCCAGTGGAGGGCTCGACTGACAGACAGGTCACCATCACAGGCTCCCACGCCAGCATCGGCCTGGCGCAGTACCTGATCAGTGCCCGGTAAGAGCCAGAATAAGCCACCGGACCAACACCACAGTCGTAATTGTTTCTTACTTTTCTCAGGAATTAGCAATGTTTCATTAAATGCTGTTTTATAGCAAAGTAATTGGAAATAAAGGCTGAAGATTGTTCATCTCTGTGGGAAGTCACACCACGATACCCCCTTTTTATAATTAATTTGATCAGAAAGCCATTAACATTAAAATCAAATGAATGTTCTTGAATAAAACAATATTTTCAATAAAAATATATTTATTTCTCAGGATTTTTTGTCTTGCATTTACAGTATAATTTAATGTTGTAGTTGAATGATTCAAAAAAAATTATATAGATGCTTGTCAGCATTATGAGCAGAAAGTCGTTTCTGATATTTGATGTTTCATGTGCTTTAAAACTGTAGAAAACAAGAGGCGAAAGTGGCTAATTTCTAAATTTAAATCGCTCCATAGATGCTTTGTTTCCATCGTTATCCAGAAATAATTAGGCCGGAGCATTTTAATTGCACTGCGCTGAGCAGCAAACTACCCAATGAAACGTGACGAGTGTTGTTTTTTTCTTTTTTTTTGAAGCTCATTGTTTGTATTCTTCCTTTCTCAGGCTCTCTTCTGAAACTACTGGACTCGCAGCCAACTGACGTGGAGGATTCTCATCAGCACCTAACGTAACCCCTCTCCCGACTTTTTACCAAGAGGTCCCTTATTGAACTTAATGCAAAAACCAAGT
>JASSRZ010000053.1:12820701-12842912 GCA_032164315.1 Malacoctenus gilli | reverse complement strand
CCAGCTGAAAGAAATGCCTTCCACAGCGGGGAGGTGTTGTCATCACCTTGTTTCTTGCGGGTTCAGAGGAGACGTTCAAGCTGCGTTATGTCTCGCCTCTAATTTTATTGAGTAATTTTGTTTTGTGTCATTCCTGTATTTCCATCCGTTTTATTTCTCCATCAGGACTTCTGAGCATTGTTGTGACGGGGTTGGGTGGGCCTTGGTCTCTGGTAACGGGTCTGAATGAGAGGAAAATATTGTTTTTTCTCTGAAATTATTAAGACCATAGTGGTGGTGATGATGATGATGATAACATTGAAATGTTTGTTTTAAATAGAGAAAATATTTTTTTTAACTGCAGGGCTGGGGAATGCTGCAAGGGGCAAAAACTACAAGACTTATTGGTCTTTATAAGTATATTATGCTGAGGTATTAAATTATGATTAACTAGAAGGAGACCTATAGAAATAACACTAGTTTCCTGCTATCCTTTTTTTGCCTGGGTCAGATTTTATTTTTTATTATTCTTTGCAGGATGAAGAAACTCACGTTTTTGTGCACGTTTTCAAACTATTGTAGATCTGGGTGCAATTAAATTGTTGAAGAAATGAAATGCAGAAATAAAAGATGTGAAATGCTTAAATGACCTTCAGTTGTTTGTCTCGTCACTGCTTTTACGTTCAAGCTCGTGCGATGTCCGAATAATTTTCGACATTCTCATTTTGTTGGGACTACAAAATAAGTTTTCTTGTGATACTAGTCATCTCTTTAAAAGAAAAAAAAAAAGCACAACCCCCCTTTTGTAACCAATACATTATTTATTGTTGCTCATAATATTTTGCTTTTGATATAATTCCTATGTTACAGGTACAATGTGCAATGCTGTATAAAAACAAAACATTTCTATTCAAACCCAAAGGATACTTACTGTTCTACGAATAACCACCACAGAGAAGTGCTCTATTCTTTATCGGGCTACTTCTGCAGTCATTTTAAAGGGTAAAAGACACACATGAGGGTTTTTCTTTTCTTTTTATCAAGTCTACCAGCATCATGAGGGACGCAGGTGGTCCTCAGGTTCACTGACAAAAGGCCAGCTCCTTCTGGGGGCTTCATGTTGCGTTCACGTGATCGCACTAGTATAGGAAAAGTCCAAAGATGCTACGACAGTTTTGTACCAGGCTAATTGGCCCTTAGCCAACTTTAAAGTCATAACAAATTAGGGTATAAAACCGCAACTTTCGATGTGTTGAAAGCTTGAAAATTAAGCAAAACAAAAAGCGTTTGTTCCACGTTTTTTTCAATTTCACATATAACACCAATTAATCTTAAATGCTGGTCTAAGTCGCTCTTTCAATTAGCATCTGCTCCACTTTTTAAAAGTTTGAAAGAGGGAAAAACTGGTAATTTAGGTAGAGGTGGGTTTCAATTGAAAAGGTATATATAAGACGGGAGTTACCTTTTAATATGCCGCATTTTTCTTCTAGAAAAAGAAAAACCCCAAAGAGCTGCTGAGGGTAAAAAAAACTTGGGTAACTTCAGCTGCCCAGTTAGCAACAATTGATTGCAAGGCCGTTGGCGCCGTGTTGGCCACGTTGCACTGTGGGTAATGTAGGCATTAAGGTTTCAACGACGACTGATACAGTCTCAAAAGATCGTATTTTTACGTTATATCTGTTATTTTTCACTTTAAGTAGCAATTTAATGTTTTAAAATAAGTCTCTGTTTAATATTTTTATATAAATTTACTACAAATTTGCTACAAAACCAGGGAAAAGTTATCTTTATTTATTAGTTACATAAAGAGGAATGCAGTCTCACTACTTTCCTCCAAAATAGAAGTTATTTTAAAAGCACTGGTGCAAATTTTGTTTTTATTGACATATATGATTGTTGTTGATTAAAGAAGAAATTTTGACACAAACCCAGCATTGTCAGTTTCGTTAAAGTACGATTTATAGCAGGAAATCTGTGTCTTTTCAACTTACAGTACCTTACTTCATATACTGGTGAACCAACTAGTTTTTGTGTGAACCTCAGGGACTCCCAGCCTCTCTCAGGTGTGATAAACTTGATAAAAACCTCAAGCGTGTCACATGTTTTTGAAACTCAGTAGTTTGAGGATTAAGAAAAATAATATATCGTCTACTGAGAAACCCTAATTATGCATCATGATCAATGTTGTGGTGACATTTTCATTCCATTTAGATTTTTTTTTTCCGAGTGCTGACATTTATTAACCCAAAAAGAAAAGAGAAAAACGTAAACAAAATAACTCAAGTAATACTTTCAGGATTAAAAAAGTGTAAACTTTCACAAAATATAAAACAGACACATTCGAACCATAAATTATAAACATGTAGTCATGCATTTGTTCACAGGGCTGCATACCGTTTAGTCTTACATTTTATCTTACAAATAAAATAAAGTTAGATATTTCTCATGTGGTATGTCATGGATATTTACATTATTATTCATTAGTATTTAATGCATTAGTGTGTTGGAGTATCATGGAGGATGCTCCCAAAGTGAGGGTTAGAGTGTTTAAAGGACTAACATCGTAGTGTCTTCTTGTGCGTGCGTCTGTGGAGGGGGTTTTGTTGATCTGGAGCAGTGGCTAAGGTTACCTGGGTAACTAGTTTGCCTAAAAACAAAACCCTACTGAACCTAAATGACATTTATCTGATGTGACAAGCTGCCAAAATATCCAATATCAGGTTATGACAAATGTCCTATGTCATCTGATGCAGGTTTGCCAGCCAACAAACTTATGAGACACCATAAGTCAACTTGTCATAGTCTGAGTGGTGTAGTAGGTGTGATCCCTCATGACAACAGTAATGTACTGCACTGACAGATCGGTGTGATGCCTGTGATGGTTGCTCGCCGGAGGGCAGCTGGAGGTCTTCGCTCGTGTCCTACGGAGGTCCCTGTGGTTGCGGGGACCCCTGGTAGAGTTGAGATGGCGGCGCCCACGCTCCGGCGCTGGGCGGACGGCTGGGCTCGCCGCTGCCCGACTGGTCCAGCTCGGCGCTGTCGCAGTCCGAGTCGTCGCACAGGGCCCGACTCTGGAGGGGGGAAAGGGGGTGTGAAGTGGAGAGAGGTCACACATGAGCTGCAGCTGACACAGGGAGTCTGGGCAGCTCGGAACAAACAGAATGAATTCACATGAGGCCACAAGATGATAGAACAAAGATAAATACATTCCAAATTAAACCTCTGTTCATGGCTATTGAACTGTGAACAAGCACTTGCCTGTTTGTTGATAAACTGTAAGAAAAGCATCAGTTTATGTGAAGCTCTTCATCATTTTAATATGTGAAAACTAGAAGAAAATAATTGTGCTCTCCGACAAAGACAATCATGGTTGAAGGAAAACTGCTTCTTCATCGTTTATTTTTTAGTGACTCCAACAGCTTGAATTTATCTCATAAATATTCCAAGAACTCAGAAGATTGATGGCCCAAATCTTCAGGAAGATCTGCATCAATTTATCACAATGTTTGGTTTTTCCTTCATCTTTCAATCTTTCTTTTGCTATCTGGTCTTAAAATCTAATCAAAACATTATATCTCTCTGAGTTGTAGGATTTGGAGTGAAAATCAAGCAAAATGTGTATATATCAGTGACGTGCATGTGCTTCAGCGCTCATACTGAAGTCGAAGAACTATATGTTGTGCTCCTTCGTACATTGTTTTCAAAAGGCTGACACAGACTGACACTCGCGATCCTCTGCGGAGCTCCGCTACCTCGTTAGGATTCAGGCCGGCGTCCAGCTGAGCTTTGCTCTGCCCCAGAGCGCCGTCTCTCTCCGACAGGCCGTCGGACGCCTGCGCCGGATCGGTGTTGTCCGCCGGGATCTCCGACCCCTGAGAGAGGAGGTCGTCGCTGCGGTCGTCCAGCCTGTCGTCGGTGTTGGTGCTGACCACGTCGGGGGTGCCGCTGTGGGAGTGGTCGGTGGTGTGGCCCTCCTCGCCGTCCGACACCGACAGGTTCTCTGAGCTGAAGGTCGACACCGACTGGCACTTGGTAATGCTGGTCGGACGTCTGGAGGAGCCGGAAAAATTAATGAAATCATGTAAAACAATGATGCAAAATAGAGATAAAACTACAAAAACAGAAATTTCACCAAGTCAATAAACTTTATCATCCATAATAGGACAATTTACCTGAAAGTTGATCATTTTATTCCCTATTTCAAGATCTATTTGTCTCATTTCAAGAAATTCAATCAGTGAGTCACTTGCTGCTTTTTCAAGATTATTTTTAGATATGAGCAAAAAAAAAATCTGTGAATGAAACGAGTGAATATTTGTTTATGAAGTTGCTTGAAAAAAGACAAACAGACCTTGAAATAGGCAGAAAAATGCTTACTTTATAGGTGATAATGTCTTCGTTAGAGTGTGATATTTGTTACTTGAAACAAGTAAAATCAACGGGGTAATTCTGAGGTTTTTTGCAGTGGAGTGTTGCTTCCCTGAATAAATTAGAGACTTGTCAATGGGAGAAGATGGCTGGAAGGATTTTTCCACCGATGAGGGAACGCGATTTTACTCACCGTCTCCGTGGCAACTCAACCTCACTGTCAACTTCACCCTCCTCCTCCTCCGATGACACTCCACGCCTCTGTAGTCAGCGACAGGAAGGAAAAGCGGCGGTCAAAAGGATCGGAGATTCACCACAGAGGCCGCCAGCGGCGCCGGCAGATGCGCTGCTCTCACCTGTTTGCGTGTGATAGCTGCCCTGTACAAGATGGCTGAAGGTGTGAGGTGCTGACTCCCGATCCCTCCCGAGGCCCCCCTGGGCAACCTCACCGCGCCGGCTCCCTCCTCCTTGTCGTCTCCGTCGTGAGGCAGGCGCGGGGACCCCAGAGACCCCCGACCCGCCCCCGCCCCACGCCCGCACGGCGAGTCGGGGCTGCTGGAGAACGGGAAGGAGGCGGCGTCCTCGCTGGGAGTGTCGCTGCGCGGAGGCGTTTCCGTGAGGTCATCCAGGCCGGCCGCGCCTCCCTCCGAGCCCCCTAAGCCGGCAGAGGCACTGAGGCTCCCTCCTCTCTCCAGCCCCCCCACAGAGGGCTCCCCTTTGCCCTGGCCCTCCGCCTCCAGGGTGGTGCAGATGAGGTCGGGGCTGGAGGAGGACAGCTGCCTCTGCTGCTGCTCGTGGCTGAGGCCCCGCAGGGCGGCGGACGGCTCCAGGAGCTGCTTGGAGGTGTTGTTGGTTGAACCGTTGGCTTGGGCAGTTGAGTCTCTGTTAGGGGACGCCTGATTGGCTTTGAGTCCGGCCAGGTCCCCGCTGCTGCCCTTGCCGGGCTTACGGTGGCGGGTCTTTACCCTCCGGGACCGGCTGGGGGAGGTGGAGCTCCTGTTGGGGCAGGCGGGGATCGTGACTTGCATGACGGAGGAATCCATTTTGGGAATGATTACCTCAGATTTCAGGATGTCTGGCCTGAAAGAGTGGGAGGGATTAGTCAACAACCCCAAAACCACAAGCCCGATGAGTATTCATTTATTCATCTCAGCATCCATCTTTCATCAGATCGGGATCTCGCACCTCTTTCCTGAGGGCAGTTTCTGCGGGACGTTTCTCTTCTTGATGAGCTTGTCCATGGAGTTGGACGAGCTGCCTTGTCTGGAGCTGTGGTGCTTGAACAACCCGGGATACTTCTTATCGAGAGACTGCTCTCTCCTGGTGAGAAAAGCCAGACGAGACACCGAAGTGTGAGCGTGCTGCGGGTGAATAATTTCTCCAGAGTGTGAGCCACGAACCCTGTGATGCTACACATCTATTTGTACCTTTGCAGCTCTTTTTCTTTGAGCTCCAGCTGCAGCATGACGGCGCTGAGCTCCATGTAAAGGTTGTTTGCGCGCTCCAGTTTCCTCTCATAGTGCTCGCGGATGTCCAACGCATGCCTGCGAAGAAAAGAAGCCGCTGAATTCCTTGTGCACTCGCATGAGAGACTCCAAATCCTCCACAATACAGGTTTACTCAAGGCACTTTTCATCCAAGGGGGCGAAGGGGTCACAGGGAGAAGTGGGACAGCGCGAGAGTGTCCTCATACATGTGGGACAACATGGGACCTCTTTGTTATTGCTCATCCTGCGAAAGAGAGGCTTGAAGTTGTTGTGAAATAATGTCTGACGGAGAGGCAACAAACCTGAGCTCCTCTCTGCGGCGGTTGATCAGCTCCTCATCCAGTCGATGGAGACAAGTGCCCTCGGATTTAATCTTCTCAAAGTGCTGTTTCACCTCTTCTCGCCATTCAGCCTGATGAGAAGACATTTCCGTTAACTAGCTCTGTCTGGCCACAGCAGACTTTAAACAAGCTCGGGTTTTTTTTGTTTGGCACTTAATGCCTGATTGCTTTGCAAGCACGCACGAGTACATGTGGGACTCTTTGTTGCTTGTATCTGAAGTCATAAGAAAAAAGCTGTTAAACCCTGAAAAAAAGGTTGTTATTTTCACATGATTTCACATTTTGAAATTGTAATTAGTGCCTATAAGCTGTTCGTAAACAAGTAGGGGATAAAAGCATTTTTTGTATTTCTAAATCCCTGCCAAATTCCTACACCATTTAAATATTGTTCAGAATATTATGAAGTGTTTAGGATTTGTGCAGCAGTTTTCCAATCAAATAATAACAAAACAAAGCCGAACAGACTCTGAATTTACCTCATGATTTGGTTTCTATCCCCCCTCCCCCCAAACATTCACATTCAACTTTTCCTTTTATATAATCCGTTGTAAAAATGTCAACACAGAGTCACAAAACACACCTGAGACTTGAAGTAGGTTTCCTGCGGAGTGGACAGGACATCGGCGGACGCGATGTCCAGGTGAAGGAGGATTTGACGGAAGGACGGCCTGTTTCTGGGCTTACAGTTCCTGCGAAACGGAAAAACGCAGCTGTGTCACTTCTGTGAACGCGGTGAAATCTGCCAACCACTCTCGCCTCTCCGCGCACATTCTTTCAACTTGTAGCTACAAGTGCTCTGATCTGCCGCCTGTCTTCTCTCCCCCCCTGCTGTGCTCATTATTATTTTTCCTTCCTTATCCGCGCAGTCTGCTTCCGGGCGCCGCTCACCAGCACTGTCTGAGGAGGATCTTGAAGCCATCTGGGCAGCTCTCAGGTACGGGCAGCTGAAGGCTGTTGTTTCCCACGCCCCAGATGATGGCAGATGAGTCCACGTCTTTATAAGGGATCTCTCCCGTCAGCATCTCCCACAGCACCACTCCGAAGGACCTTTCGAGACGAGGACAGAATCGAGATTTAGCAACACTCGAGTCAGAATGGTGAAAATAGCGGAGAACAAATAAAGACTAAATTTGCAAAATATGTACCTCGATTTTTTATAGATCCTTCCAGAAAACTTAATTTTGAATAAGTTAAAAATGTTGAAGCAATATGAAGAAATTATTAATGATAATTGGTTATTTTTTCATGAAATATGAACTGAATAAAAAAATCTTTTTCCCTTTTTCTAAATTATGAAAAAGGAGTGATCTGTTTTTGAAAAAAAGCCCTCTTCAAATATGATACAAGTGTGACAGGTGTTCTCAACTTTAAATGCTAATTTGAACTAAGAAATCTGGGACAAGAACAAATAGAAAGAGGATTCCTCCATGAATAAATCACTGCATCTAATGTTTGAGGATATTGACACAAAAAATAAAGACAAGCAGGTATAAAACGTCCTTCTATCAGTACAAATATACTTGGACATACTCGCAGAATGAGTAAAGTCACAATGAATTACGACTTCTTTTTACTGGTGTTGTGTCTTTATCAAAATAACAAGTATTATGTCAAGATATTAAACATCATCTGCTGTCATTTGTCGGTGAGGTGGATTAAAAACAAAATGCTTGAAAGAGATTTTGTGGATTAAACCTTTAAGGCATAAAAGCATGTCTGGACATCTATCAGACGTACCAGATGTCCACTTTTTCTGACACCGGCTCGTTCCGAATCACTTCGGGGGCCATCCAGGCGACGGTGCCGGCGAACGACATCTTGGTGCTCTTGTCGCTGAGCTCCTTTGAAGTGCCGAAGTCGGAGATCTTCACCAGGTCGTCGTGCGTGATCAGCATGCTGTAAATGTTGAGACGTAAAGGACGGTGAAGTGAACGAATCATTTCATCGCGTCAGACCGTTCTTCGCGTTGCTCTGCCGAAACCGTACTTGGGGGACTTCAGGTCCCGGTGGATGATTTTGTGGAGGTGTAGGTAGTTCATGCCGCCGGCGATGCCCATCGACCAGTCGACCAGGAGCGACGGGGTGATTTTCCTGCCCGCCCTCAGCACCTCATACAGCTGGCCTTGGGCACAATATTCCATCAAGATACAGTAACACGGAGCCTGCGTGCACACGCCCCTGAGAGGAAGAAAGAGGGAAACGCAATTAGAGTTAAACGCCTGAAAATTTGATCGCAGAGCCAGTGGGATCTCCGCAGCCGTCTCCTCACTTGAACGTGATGATGTTGGGGTGCTTGAGTTTGCGCAGGTGCTTGATCTCGGTCTCCTTGATGTCCCGCACTTTCTTGACGGCCACGTCCTCTCCGTGGAACTTGCCGAGGAAGACGGCGCCCTGAGCCCCGCTGCCGACCCACTGCAGGTCAGATATTTCCTCAAAAGGAACTTCCCAGGACTCTAAACTCGGACCAACAAGTCAAGAAAACAAAAACTGATAAGTAAATACAAAACCAGGAAGTGTTGAGAGGAAAAGCACAAACAGGACTGGCGCAGGCCTCCTGATGTCAATGTCCGCGAGTCAGTTTCCACAGAGAATACTTTGGGGATCTGTTGAGCCAAGTGCACATCGCTGCTCTTAAAATGGACTTGCAGGACGATATTACGTCACCCAACCAGCCTGCCCAAATGTTATATTCACAACTTATCGAGCCGATCGTTGCATTTCTATCCAACGATAAGCCGGAGAAGCAAGGATCCACTCGCGGCCTGATCTGTCTGTCGTCTGTCACATGGACATTACTTAAATGACTGTGAAAGCACAGTCGCTGAAGACGGAGGAGGCCGCCGGAATAAAAGAGACAGGCGGATCAATTCTTCATGAGGTCCACTGAAGTGTCGGGATCTCTAGAGAGCTGCAAGCGGGAGGATGCACACGACGCTTCCCTCTGACCAGCTGTGAAAAGTCAAGACAAGCTGAAGGCTGCCAGAGAGTCACGCTGACGGACCCACGAAAAAAACCCCAGCAAACAGAAACAAGGAGCCATGCTGCATGTTGGAGAAGGTGATGGGTGAGATACTTAAACAACGGAGTGATTGTTTGCAAAGATAAACTTGTCAAAGGGACGGTTGGATGTCTCTCCTGTTGGAAAATTCAGCCACTGATCAGGAAATTCACTCAAACGCATCCAATGTTGTACTTTTCAACTCACCACATTCAATAATCATAGAAAACTGCAGGTACTTAATATGTACTTTACTAAAAAAGCCTTTTCTGGAAGTTAGATATGTTTTTGGATGTACTTTATACCCCAAACTTGCAAGTGTTTCACTAAAAAATCCAAAATCTCCTTTCTCGGACAGTTTTAAAAGAAGAGTCTGATTCAATCAACAACTGTGTTGAGCAGACTCAAAGCTGAGGACTTATCGAGCTTATCTCTGAGTACTAACTGCCGCTCTTCCCAGTTTAGTCCTCGTAAATGAGCGAACTGACCATCGTCACACATCCTCCAAAAGCCCAACTTGCTTTTACAGCAGCGTAAACTTTTATAAGGATTGTAACAGTGAGTGATGATAATTTCACACCTCTTATAAATGAGCTGTTATGCAGCAGTGTGATACTATATGCTGGCGAAGCCCTTTTCAGAATATTTGTACAAAATGTGGCAGTTCTGTTATTTGAGGCACTTCGCTGACTTTGTCTAGTAAAAATATGAGGAATGAAAAAAAAACGGTCCGAAAGCTTTCACATCTTTCATAAAATCCTCAATATATCATCTTTTTTTTTCAATTAAAAGCTGGATTTCTCGTCCAAGGCCGACAACACTGAGACAATTCAGAGTTGCGCTTTAACAACTGTGGGCTGGTGGGTTCAAACAGGTTAATTTGAGGTTTCCATTCAGGTGTCTGTCCTCTCTGAGAGGCACCAGCTCAACATGTAGTCTATAGATTTTTCTCGTGACAGTCACCACTACATTAGTTTTATGCACCGAATGATTCACATGTTCAGATCGGATGGCGGCGGGTCAGGCCGCGGTGAGGCGGAACATGTTCCCTGGTCTCCACATACCTTCATGGCTGTGTTTGTGTTCAGTGGAGTAGGCCTTTCCGATCATGGTCCAGACTGGCTTCAGGCAGCCAAAGAGTCCCTCCAAAAACCCCCCGCTCCCCGACTGTAGCCGAATGTTCTCCGACTGGCTGCGAACAGCGCCAGCCTCGGGACTGTGGCCCGCCTCGGCCCCGCCGCTGCCGCCGCACTGGCAGGCCTCATGTTCATGCAGTTTCAGCACACTGTTGTCAAAGTGGGCCGAGGGTCCATCACTGGGAGTGGGGCTGCTGCCGCCCGGCGCCCCCTGTCCGCCGGTGTCGATGGACAGAACGTTGCGGAGGACACACTGTGTGGGGGTCAGGTCCGTTTCGGGGGTGCAGGCAGGGGTGTCTCCATCGAGTCTTCTATAGGGGGGCTCTGAGATGGGGGTGCTGAAGCCTGACAGGGAGGGGGAAGGGGCGCGGGGCTCATGGATACAGGTCCCACTCATCAGGGGTTACCCCAACACTGCAGGTTAGGGTGGATGGTGGATGGAGGGATGAGAAGAAAGCCTGAAAGACAAGACGTATCACAACACAATGTATTAGCCTCATTATCACTGACGTATCTGAATTATTACTGCTCTTCACGGTGGGAAACTTCAGCTTTGCAAGTCAAAATATTAAATCTCTACATGAAATTTCAGAGGTACAAGAAGAGAAAAGAAGAAAAGAAGAGAAAGTACAACACAAATCGTGTGTATTCCATCCTGATAACAGGAGAAAATATGATAGCAATCTGTCAGAGCTGAATGCTACAAGTGCTACTGGAGTTTGGCCTCTTCATCACCAAAAATCAGACAAACATTAGCATGATGGCTTTCTTCACAGCTGAAGAGCGAAAACTTCAGAGAGCCCCTGAAAAACAAGTGTTGGTTCATTCATATTTAACTGTTCAAACTATCCTCGTAAAGATGCAGTTAAAACTCTGAACTCCTTGACTAAAAGATTGGCGATTTCTGGCAAGCCTTTCCCTTCTTAGTCATGTGCAGAGCCTCGAGCCTTGTCGGTAGTTCAGCTTCGATCCAAGCAAATGAAAAACACCAAACTTTAAAGATGTGCTGGCCGTTTGAGTTCAAGTGAAACAGGGAAAGAAAAAAAAAGCTCAGAGAGACAATTTATGTTGACAAATGTTGGCGCATCCGACGTCCGCGGTGGATAAAGCTTCACTCATCGACCCCCCCGGTGGAGGCCACGAGCCAAAACGCACTGAGTTGTGTTGTTCAATTAATAAAGTGGAGCAGTTCAGTGCTGACGCAACATCGCTTGTAATCTGTCACAGAGTTTGCACCAAGTTCTTATCCCTTCGTTCAGGCACGGAAGGAAAAAAAAAAAGCACAAAAACTGTCAGGTTGTGCTGTCAGGTTCTTTCTGTTCAGGAGGAATGGATCATAAACAGGGAGAGCATGCAGATTTGTAGTGATAGTAGATCACAACTCAGCTTTAAGCGATTTAAATCTTGACTTGCTTTTCAGGATAGACCATAATATCACCACTGGACAGATGTGCATGCCACACAGAATTTCCAATTCAAGCCATGTAGGACACCAAATCTGTGGAGTCGTGCTGCGAGTTGGGCACTCAGCCAGCCCCCCCCCCTCCACCCCAGTTTATCCCCCTCAGTCGCTCCATTTCCACCAGCAAAGTCCGCCTGAACCTGTAGTACAGCATCATCGCCGTGCGTCTGTGAATGGGAAAACCGGGCGGCCCAGTGGAGCCATCATCCAGAGTGGAGATGGGCTTTATGAATGAATCGACCCAAGGAGGTTGTACAGTGCACACGCAGCCCCGACTTGTCACCTGCCCCCTCGGTGTCCCCTCTGAGCAGCACCAGCGCGTCCGTGTGACGGGACGAGCGCAGAAACAGCCTCTTGTGTGTCATCCGTCATGCATCAAGTGAGGAAGATTGTGCGATAAAGAATAAGAGGAATTGCGTAACCACCGCGGTGTGGACGTGTACGTATGTCCGTGCGTGCCTGCGTGCGTGCATGTGTGTGAGAGAGAGAAAGGGAGAGGGAGAGGGAGAGGAAGCACATGTACCCAATTCACAATCCTCCAACAGCAGCCCCGTGTCTTGCACTGCACCACTGCACGAGAGGAGCGAAATGAGAGCGTGAAAAAACGGGCAATAAACAACCACCGGGCCTGTGCAAAAAGGAGCAGTGCACGCAAACACACACGCGCGCACACGCGCGCGCGCGCGCGCACACACACACACACACACACACACACACACACACACACACACACACACTCGCGCAGGAAGATCAATCTTTAAATAACCGAGGATGTGATGATGACACTCAGCAGCATCATAGCCGACGTGCATGAATTGCAAGCCCGATGCCTACTATGGTCCATGCCAAGTCAAAAACTGCCGCAGCGTCTGTGCGTTTCACTCCACGGTGGCACCAACACGCATATTTCGTAACGCAGGCGCTCTCTTTTTTCCTCCCCGCTGCACAAATATGATTTTGTAGCGCTCATCGACGATGATCCGTTTCTTGGCAGCATCACTCCGGTGCTGCAGTGTGTGTGAGCGGCGTGAACGCCGCCGCACCGTGGCGACGGCATCCTACCCAAACGTCCTGTGATGCCCGATTTTCTCATTCAATCAGCATTTAACCGGATAGTATGACATTCCCTTACCTTTCTGCCTGCTTGATGTCGCGTTGTCAAGTAGAAGGGGTGGGCTCGGCTCTCTCTTTTTTCGGTGACGGGGCGCAGGTCCTTGTTTTTCCACAGCCCGGCGCGGCTCTCGTCTCGCCACCGTCCGTTTCCGCGAGCTCCACGTTTACCGGGACGGATCCCAGCGGGTAAATCGTGTTATCAATAACCGGGGACCCATGCAACGTGAGGCGCGCTGGGTTTTTTGGGGGAGGGAGCTGTCTCCTTCCCAGTGCTGAATTGACGTCACGGAAATGCGCGTTGCACCGGCAGGGGGCGCCACATCCTCCATCGAGCGCCACCTCCTCCACCTTCTGCAAACACACGGACGTTGTCGGCTCCAAATCGGCACATCCATCATTTTCATTCGCAAAATGTGTCAGTCGGGGCGCGTGTCGTTCACCGAGCTTCGGTATTGGGCCTTGACGCCGCTCCCGCGGCCCGTCCTGCTGTCTGCTGCCGAAGTGTCCATAGGCAAGGCACAGCACCACTTGAGGAATGCTGGTGCGCAGCTGACCATGCGCTTTGTCCTCACTGATGACAGCGAAGAAGCAGGATAATTAGCCTTATATCTCCCTCCATCCTATCTTTTTAAATGTGACTTGTTTTTACACATGAAAACCTCTTTAATGCCGTGATTTTTCCTTCCCACCACCGATTCACAATGTACTATATATAGTCTAGTACATAATGCAATATGCAATAGGGGAAATGTGTGAACTTCAGCAAAACTGAGACCTAATTAAAAAAACAGAGAGCTTTTCGTCATTAAAATGCACAATATTTTGTTACATTTTTTTCCTACATTTTAAGTACATGTACAAATATATTACAGCCATCATAATTTGTATTTGTATTTACTTTGACATCTCGTCTTTTCCACTTTAAATGCGAAAAGGGTGCAATAAATAAATTGTATTTTGAGGGCAGAGTTTACTAAATAAAAAAGGGAAAATCCACGTGGAGAACACTTCAAGTGCTGAGTGTGGTTATGAAACAAAAACGACTCATCATGTCTAAAATATAAGTGTGTTTACGTTGGCCTGGCTGCAATTCCTCCCTGCGTCCTGAAGAGGGCAGCATGCCGATCAGCTTTGTACAGTTTCGAGAGATGGAGCAGAAACTGTGGAAAACTACACACTGATTCAGCAACAGTCTCAACAAAAAAACATCATACATTGATATTCATTCTTCTTTGTTTAAATAACTTGTTGCTTTTTTTTAGTTCTCATTAGACTTGATGGTATAAATCACTGTTATACCATATTTATTATTATTGTTTGATTGCAATCCTAACCTGCAAAAGAAATTGTGGAAGCTCCAAACAGATTCTGTCGTTATAGATTAATAAAGTGGCACCACTAACAAACAGCAGGTGCTTCAAAACCCAAACATGGCTCTGATTCGCCAAACAGGAACTCTGCGGAGTTTGTCCCTCCGTCTTGCCGTAGTCTCATGCGGCGGGTTCAGCTTGAAGCGCAGTGGGCTCAAATGTGTCACTGCTGTTTAGCATGAGTTGTAAATAGCTTTTGTTAACTGACCGCGTCGTTACATACTGTAGTTACACAGCAGGAAACACTACAAGGTACCGTCCACGACATGTGAAGCGCGTCCGGTGACCCCGCGACACAAAAGTGGTTAAAGTAATTCGGCTAAAGCGAGCTAGGTGGCTAACTGACTGTTAGCGAAGGCAGCTTCTCAGCGCCGCCGAGTTGAAACGACTCTTGTGGAGGGATTTCCTCAGAGCCTCACTCCCCCGAGATCAAGATGTGCTCCCTGGCCCTGTTCTCCCCTCCGCTGCCCCCCGGACAGACCACACTGTGCGAGGCCAACAACCAGCTGCTGGCCAGGTCCGACGCCGAGGAGCGACTCAAGCAGGTCAGCATCACAGCTGCTCGGGTCAGTGGCCAGGAGCGCTGTGTGTTTACATTATGCTGTAGCCAGTTTACATATGGACGGGATTATAAATTATGTCCAACCATAATATGAACCAGACTTTATAGACACAAACACCTCTTACTGATTTCTGACATTTCTGTCTTGGTGGTTTTGATGTTTCAGTTTATAAATTGGTTAGATTAAGACATGTAAGCAATATAAACACCTGAAGTAACGACCTCAGTTAACTGCAGTTACGACATGAACTGTTTCACTTCAGTTTAAAGCCCCACAGAGCATTCAATTAAGTTAAACTCACAAATTAGACACAGATTAGTGACATAATTGGTTCCTTTTTGTTTCGATTCCATGCCAAAGGTTTGAAAAACTCCACAGTTTATATTACTTAACAGATCAGTGTAGTAGCTTGTGTGTAAGTCATTTCTCTAAAGTCGTTTGCTAGAAATTCATCCCAAAACTCAGTCTCACCTTCTGCGGGATGGAGGCGAGACGTCTGTGACGCTGTGCGCTTTCTTCCTGCAGGACTCGAGTCCTCTGAGTCTGCATTTTCCCCGAGAGTCTCTGAAGCTGCACAGCCGCACTGAGATCAGCAGCAAGGCGGCTTTCCTGGACCACTCGGAGACTCTGTGGATGAGGAGTGCAGCAGCTTGGTGGGTCACATACACAGTCACAGTCTTCTTTGTAGCAGGAAGTTTATCTAGTATATAGAGATGTAATATCGAGAAGACACTGAGTCCTTGTGTCGTTCCAGGCGAGATGCTGGTTTTTTAGGGCTGCTCGATGAAATTACCACCTCAAACACGGAGGGTACGTAGAAAATACTCCTGGTGTTTCACCTTCATGCACGAAATCTTGGACCCGTGCGTTTTACCACATTGAGACTCTGATTCTTCCAGTGCCTAAATGGCTGTCGGTGAGTTCGGGTTGCATCCTGGCGCTGCTGCGATGGGTGTCTTCATTTCATGGCTCTTTGTTCCCCCATCTCACGGTGAGGAAGAATTTCACATGTTGCGTTTGATTCCTGGACACTGTAGCGTGTGGATCACATGATCATGTGTTTCTGCTTTTCAACAGTTGAGCAGTGAGGATATGATAGCAGAGTTTTCACAAGTTTTGAACTGGTAAGTGTCACTTTCTGCAATCCAATTGCTTTCCAATTATTTTTCAGTGCATAAAACGTCCATTTTCAGCAAATCATTCAAGATTTGAGATCACTGACTTTAGCTCTGCTGGTGTTTCCAGGCCTGACTGTGTGGTGCGAGCGTTCGCCTGGCATCCTCATACTGACAAGTTTGCTGTGGCCCTGCTCGATGACTCCATCAAGATCTACAACCCAAAAAGGTATTTTAAAGCCACTCTGGTGCCATGAAGCGGGTACATTGAACTTTGAAATTCTACAGGTCTCTCAAGATGGTTACTGTCCATTTTTGTCCGATAAGGTCACTTGTTTCAATACTTTTTAATCGAAACAAGTCATTTTTTTGCCACTGATCCTGTGACGTTGCGTTCACTCCATCATGTCGTCTCGCGCTCCTGCAGTGCCACAACTCCCACACTGAAGCACCGCCTGCAGAGGAACGTAGCGGCCGTGCAGTGGAAGCCGCTGTGCGCGTCTGCATTCGCTGTTGCGTGTCAGAACTGTCTGCTGGTTTGGCACGTGGACCCCTGCTCTCTATCGAACAGGTACGATTAATTAACCGGACTGTGCGATGGGCCTAAAATAACCCAAGTGAAGCAGCTGAGACTGTGAGTAAGAATGACGTGAAGGTGCTTTGAAAACTCAGCTCAGAGTTGATGGGTTTAAATTCCTGGTTTGGAGCATTTAGTAGAATATATTGTTGTTGTATTTTCATGGTTGTATTTGTTTTGTAATGTACCTGTTTTACTTCCAGGCCCTCCTCGGGTTGTGCCCAGGTTCTGTCCCATCCCGGTCACTCTCCCGTCACGTCCATCGCCTGGGCTCCGAGCGGCTCGCTCCTCGTGTCGGCCTCCCCGGTGGACACGGCGATGATGGTGCGGCTGCCGTCGCTTCACCCCGCGGCGTCGTTCCCAGATCGCTTGAGACTGACCCGCTGCTGTTTCCCGTGATCGCGTTCTCTCAGGTTTGGGACGTCGCTGCGGAGAGCTGCGTGCCACTCCGGCGCGTGGGAGGAGGCGGGGTCACCTTCCTGTCGTGGTCTCCGGACGGCAGCCACGTGCTGGCCTCCACTCCGTCCTCCCTGTTCAGGTCTGGGACACAGCTGCAGAGTTATGATACTGCACGGACCCTTACTTTGAAATCCGGTGTCAGTCTCCATACATGTGCTGTGATAAACCAGTGACCTTTTTCTCTTATTAAGAGATCTCACATGTTGAAGTCAACATTTTGCATGATAACAACATGAAATATCTGCCTTCAGAGTTTGGGAAACCAGGATGTGGACCTGCGAGCGTTGGCCATGTCTGAAAGGACGCTGCCAGGTGAAAACCAGTCACCATCTGTGAAGTTACTGTTGAGTTATTAATCGGATGCATCATTTTTTAATCAAACGCTGCTTGTTTCGGCCAGTCTGGCTGCTGGAGTCCAGACGGGAGTCGGCTGCTCTTCACCGTGCAGGGAGAGAAGGTGATCTACACCCTGACTTTCAGCGGCACACCAGGTAACCGTCTGTCTTTGTACTGAATAGATCGATGCACTGGTAGAAATGAATAATTCATCAGCTTGAATTGTTTTGTTCTAAATAGGGATTACTAATGAAGACAGCAGTTAGAGCTGTAATGATTTTTTTTCCCCCCACTTTGCGGACGATTTGACGACTTGAAAAGTTCTCCCGGTGTGATGCTGTTTTTAATCCTGCAGGTGTGCCCAGCAGCACGTCAGGAGGGCTGCAGGCGGCGGCCGTGGTGGCCGACCTATCGGAGACGACCTTTAACACGCCAGATGGAGACGTCACGTGAGAGCGCCTCACTAAATTACTAATTGGGCTTCTTTTCATCTTTTACCGCCGCAGCATCAGAAAACAGAGAGAAATGCCACTTTCACTGACCCGCGTTCAGTCAGGTTTCTGGAAACAGGCTCGAAGCATAGAGACGCATTAAAAAAACATAAAAAAATCATTAAACCATTATATTATAAATTTGACATCTTTAACCCTTTAAGTCAATAATAATGGATTGTTCTTGTGTGTATTTTGTCTTCCTGAGTTCCTGATCTGATTGTTTTTCCTGACTTTGTGCCTCGTATCGTTCAGTATCGGAGGGGAAATCCAGTCTTTAGCCTGGGATTCGAGAGGAGAGCGACTCGCAGTGCTGCTGAAAGGTTTGTTTTTTTTTTAGTCTCCCACAGTCGATCCTCGCGAACGGCGCCAATATTCACGCTTTCATGTGAACTCATCTCGGCCGATCTGCTTTTCTCAGGTGAAGCGAGCGCAGCGGGCCGGCCGGCCATCATCGCCGTCTTCAAGACCAGAGCCAACCCGGTCTTTGAGCTGCTGCCATGGTTTGCACTTTAGTTTGAAGTTCACCAGACGAGTGAAGCTCTTCAGTGTCCCATCAAGTGAAACCGCTGATCGTTTCATGTCTTTCCCCTGCCGGTTATTTCTTCTGTTTCAGTGGGTTTGTTCAAGGCGAGCTGGGAGCAGAACCCAGGCTGATGCAGTTCCACCAGAATTTCATACACGGAGCTTTGCTCACCGTGGTCAGTCTCCCAGTCTGATTCCTGATTCTTTTTGAGACTTTTTTACATTTTACATTACACTTTGTGACTGCTCTAATGCCGTGTTTCTCTTTCTTCACAGTGTTGGTCCAATGGGAAAATCACCCACGTGCCTTTTTACTTCCAGAGCGTCAGCGCTCCACGCTGTGCCCTCACCAGCAGTTCGTCGCCGCCGCATTTGCAGGAACGGCCCACCGACTTCGCCAAACAGTCGCTTTATACAGAGTTCGTCTTGAATTAGCCGCAACTGAGTCCTGTTGTCATTGAAATTTAGCTCAATGGGTTTTTGACAAGGTTTGTTGTAGCACTTTTTCATTGTTTGGTTAGAATTTTTGTAAAACTGAATAAATCGGGAAATATGATGAGCAAGAATAATAAAGATCTTCACTTGTAACAAAGAGACAAATGTGCGTCTAATTCAAAAGCTCTGTGTCGTTGAAAATAGCAGAGATTTCTGAGGGAAACGTTTCCCTTTGCTTGAAACTAAGCTTCAGCTTTTTGAGTTTCCTTCTTCTGCGTTGGATCTTCAGCCAAGGAGCCAGGCAGTCGGAATCCATGTTTAAAGTGGTGGCTTTTCTTTCTGCCATAATCCTGCTGAGCAAAGAAACACGGTGCTGATGGCAGCTTCAGTTACTCAAATTGTTTGTTTGGCATCTCTTGAGGCGTCACAACCAATCACGTCACTTTGCGCTGCTGGCCATCGATCCTACGATCATCACTGATGCCGAGTGTTGACAACAAGCCAGAGTCCATATCTTTGTTGGACCGCAAGATGCTCCTCCTTCATCTGAGTTCTTTCTTGAACGATCCTTTGTCCACAGAACATGAAGTCGTCTGCAAAAGTAGCTTTTCTCCACTGCTGATATTGACTGAGTTCTGATGGATTTGTACATAATTCTGTTAATTTTATTTCACCTTTTTTATGCAGTCGCTCACACCTAAGGCTGTCACAAAAGTTTGATTCGATTGTGTTATCCCTCATAACTTACACTTCACTCACACTTTACTTTAGATGCAGTCGTGAATCAATATTATGTATTTATTTTACTTAGGGATGTTCTACAGTGAGAGCTCAGGTTTTATTGGTCAGGACGGACCAGAGAGAAAGCAGGAAACAGTTCAGACGACCAGAGAAGTGGGATGCTCCACAAAATACTTGATTCCAGTCAACAGTTTGGTCTTTATTTATGCCTATCAGTATGAACAAACAGGGGCCAACGATACCAGATCCCCACTCTGATACTGCAGCGCAAAATACAGTACTTTTTGTTGCTTTTGTGTTACGAGACTCTTTCATAGGGTTACAAACACACATCTGCATCACAGTCTTTTAACGCTCACACACACGCGCGCTCACACACGGACCTCGCACTCACAGTCAAAGAGAAGCTGACCTCGGGGGGGGAAAAAACGCGAAGAAGTTCGTCACAAGAAGCAGAAGATCCCCAACGTCATTTCTGTTTTTATTCGAAACCCAAGCAAAAATCAACGTCGTTCTTAATTCGGTTTTCCTTTTATTTTCCAATTTACATCAATTAGAGGTGTAACAAAATAAAAACAAAAATGATCATAATAAAATTAATTAAAAAAATGTACACGCCCTCACACACACAGAGACATCCCACCCTGGTTTCGTTTTGGAGCGACTGTCCTCAGAGTCTCATGTTTCAGCTGTGAGGGGAGGGGGGGGGTCCGGACTCCAGGGGAGGCCTCCAAGCAGCCCCCCCTCTCCCCCGTCTTAACCCGACTGCACCCCTCCTCCAGGATGGAGTGTGAATGTGTGGTGTGAGGCTAGTGGGAATTGGGGAAGGAGCTTTGAGGATGGTGGGAGAAGGGGGAGTAGGGTGAGGGGTGGGGGGGTGGGGTTGGTGAATTACAGAACTCGTAGCACCTTCTGAAGAGAGAGCAACCCAAAGCAAAAGACGGCCGTTCAGCCCCAGATCCATCCGACAGCAACTGTTTCGGTCAGCTCAGATTTAATCTCAACGTTTTCACTTTTGTTGTTCAGCGTGAGGTAGCTTCAAACAATCTGGTTGACTGCGATGAAAAGTGAGCAAAAAAAAACAAAACAAAACAAGACAAACTTCCCTCAGACCAAATTTCTTCCTTCTTTTTTGTTTGGGCGGAGATGAGAACTGGGCCTTCCTTCCTCTGATGGGCAGTCAAGGGGTACAGGACATGGAAACATACATCCCAAATGGAACCTCACTTACCGAAAAGTGTTGGTGTGCATATAGACACATGTACACACATAATGTGGAAATATATATAAAACCATCTGGTTGTTTATAAACACAGACTTTTACAACAATAGAACCAAGGATTTATAATACACAGTAAAGCTTTTGTCGCTCCTGCTCGCGGTGGACAGACCTGGAGCGCCCGCTGGGTTTTTCTTTCTTATTTACTTACTGAGATATTTTTCTTTTTTCTTTTGGTCTACACTGATTCAAAATGCCATATTGCTGTGTCAGGAGGGGAACAGGGAGGGAGGTGGAGTAGGACTGGGACAGAGGTTGTACGGCTTTTCTGTAGTGGATCCAAAAAAAAAAAGGGGGGGGGGGGGTGTAGGAGAGGAGGGGGGGTGTGTGTGGGAGGGAGGGCTTGTCTTACTTACAAAAGGTAACCCGTCCAGTCCTACCTCAACTCTGCCCATTCAGGTTAGACAATAAATAAGTGACATCAAGTCATGTTCCTGTTCTCCATAACTTGTTGGCTTGGTCCCTCTTCCTCCTGGCTCATTCCCGTCAACACTGGGCCGTGGGAAACATGACTGGATCTCAGGAAGCGGGTCGACAGAGAATGGCGGTGTGGTGTACAAGATATTGCCGGTGCCCTTCAGTGCTAACATCCAGGGAGTACAACTTGGAGAGCACTTCGTTTTTGACAGAAAAAAGGTATCAATTTTCTTTTTTTTTTTCTTTTTAATAATTTCCAGTCTTCTTTATTGTTGGAAGTGTGTGTGTGTGTGTGGTGTTTCGCGGTGAAGTTTATTTTTTTCCTGTGTTTTTTGGGGGGAAGGAGGGGGGGCCATTGTGATACTCCACTTTACAAGAAGCAGACTGCGCCTACATCCACTCCGAACTCCTGATCAGCTCCTCCGATGTCCATAGGAGCAATGTCCACGATTGGCAGGCGGGAGGTTTTCTGTGTTTTGTACTCAAAGACAGTCTTGCCCCACCGGCCTGTGTGTCTCTGTTGGGCGGAAACAGATAAAAGTGTTTTCAGACTCATAACGCGAAGACTGGTGACCCTGAATCGTCCCTTTCGCTGTCGTCTGCTGCGGGGCGTCGTCACTGCGCTGAACTCCTCTCCTCGGCTGTCCTCTTTGGGTCTTTGTGCATTTCTGTCCCTTTCGCTTGTCGTTTTCAAGGTCCTCCCTCTCCTGTGGTTTGTGCTCTCTCCTCTCTGCCTGATCTCTTGCTGAAGGTTTTTATTTTACTATGAAGCTGCAACTTTGAGTTCTGCTGCTTTGACGCTGTTTGCTGCTTCTCTTCTTCTCTTCCTCTGCTCGTCTCCATTCATCAGTATTAAGGAAGATTGACGGCCGCCGCAAACCCTGTTGCTATTGGAGTGTTTTCGGAATCAAAGGACGGTATTTCTTTTGATCTAATGCTCATTTGGGATTTGGTAAATTTGTTTTGGTTTTTGGAGTTTTCTGCTGGAGCTTTTCATTATTTTGCTCAGTTTGGAAGTC
>JASSRZ010000053.1:12795435-12820601 GCA_032164315.1 Malacoctenus gilli | reverse complement strand
GTCCTCGTTTGAAGATGATGATGTTTATTTTGAAGAAAAATCCACAATGTTCAGTTTTAAATAAGATTGTTCTTTCTACTGTGGTTTGACTGCAATGGAGGCTGAAGAAATGTAACTTTTCAGGGGTTTTCTTTTCTATTTTCCCTATCTTGAGTAAAAAATACAAAGAAATACAGATCTACTGGCAGTACAAACTTAATTTACGTCATGCATTTGTACCCTTTTGATTTGGTTGCGTCTAAGGACAGAGAACCACAATACTCTGCTCTGCAGTAAGTTCTCAAGCAGACATCAGGACTACTCTGAGATAGGAGTGGAGACTTGAATCTGTACTCACCTTGCAGCCATCCTCCAACACGCCGTAAGTGAAGCGACTGTTGCCCTCTGCGCGGATCTCCACGTCGTTGGAGCCCTGCAGCAGCAAAGCCTTCTTCAGGTTGCCTGTGGCCTGGTCCATGTAGGCGATGCTGTTCTTGCAGTGGTAAGTGAGGTTCTGGGACGCCTCAGTGGACAGAAGCCTCAAGAAGGTCAGCTGGACGCTGGCAGCGTTGGCTGCGGGGCCGTCCTGAGCGTAGTTGAACTGTGGAACCCGACAACAGAGGCAGCATGTCATGAGCGTCCATGCAAACATCAGTTCTTTCAATGGCCAGCGTCATGTTGTGCGCACTCACGTGGAATCCTCCGTTCATGGTCTCTCCGAACCAGATGTGCTTGCGGTCCTTGCTCTTGCTGGTCCACCAGTTCTTCTTGGGTGCCTGAGCGATGCTCGGGTAGACGCAGGTCTCTCCGGTCTCCATGTTGCAGAAGACCTTGATGGCGTCAGCCGTGCTGCCAATGTTGGGATCAACCCAGTAGTCGCCTGGCGAGATGAGAGAAGTGGGTCATTTTCAAACTTAGGCCATGACATCTTTCATTTGTTTTATTCATTAATTTCTTTTTTTTTTTTTTTTTTTACAGTCAGTGACTTTGGTACTGTGATAAGTCCTGTTTTCAATCATTTTTGTGATGGTCTGAATCCTCTCATCTAAAACCACCTCAGCTCTCCTCCATCAATGAGTCCTCATTGTCAGAGTAACAGATTATGAGCTGAGGAATCATAACAGAGCATCATTACCATAATTAATAGTGCTGACAGCTATTTTTATGCCATTTGGCCTTGAGGGATGTGGAAATTGAGCTATGCTTCACACGGTCGCCAAACTCATTTAGTTTCAGAGTACATTAAGTTCATCGTTGCATTAAGATGAACAGGGACAACATCATGCCTTCACAACACTGAAGCAGCGAGTTGTCAGTCGCTGATGCGGGTTGTGTGCTGGGTGTCCTCACCGCTCTTCCAGTCGGGGTGGCACAGTTTGAGGTCTCTGCAGGTGCGAGCCGGGTTCTTCTGGGAGCCGTCGGGGCTGCGCATGTTCTCGATCTGGTTGTTGAGGGACTTGAGCGTGGCGTCGACTTCGACATCGTGCTGCCTCAGAGAGCTGGAGGCCTCATCGGCCCTCATGTATCTGAGAGGATCGGGGGACTTCTCGGTCTGGCCCAAGCCAGCGAAGGCAGACATGTCGATGCCAGGGCCAGGAGGACCGGGAGGACCGGGGGGTCCGGGGTTACCAGGGGGACCCTGAGGGATGGCAGAGACAGCAAATGAGGTCTCACAGAAGAGAATCAGAGTCGAGCAACTCAGTCTTTATTACTATACTGATGTCACATACAGCAGGACCACTTTCTCCAGAGCGTCCACGAGGTCCAGGGGGTCCGATGGGGCCAGGCTGTCCGTTTGATCCATCTTTTCCAGCAGGTCCGACTGGTCCAGCAGGTCCCTATAGAAACCAGACACAAGATAGTACTTAGTTTAGTTTATTCAAACAAGCATTCATAAAAACACCCTCAAAAAAGTAGAGCTCTACATCAACAATAAACCTAACACAACAAGGGATGAAGCCAATTAAACAGTTGTAGGCTGAAGCTCCAGCTTACAGTTTTACAAAAAGCTACTCCAGCAAAGCCACTCTTAAACTTCATGATCTGTGAAAGACTCCAAACATCCAACAGAAATAAATAAAGTTCCACTGCAAAAATCCAAGACAACACAACCAAGATTTTCATGCTCTTCTTATGCCCTATTGCTATCATTTTTTGACTCTTCTCAAACCCATTTTTAGCTATGGAAAGTGAACTACACATTTTCAATTCATCTTCACAGCTGCTCCCCAAAGTCGTGCCTTTTATATGAAGTGTAAAAGGAGATCTGTGCCTTGAACATGTGGCCTGGATAAGGAAAAAACTCTGATAAAGCAATTCAAATGCACCAGCTGCTTCCCTCCATTACCCCTCAGACCCTTCTCCTTATTATGCATGGAGATTATTTGTATGGTGACATTTCCCTTCATTTTTCTTATCATGCACGGCGCTTTAGCTAATCTAGAATAGATATTGAAGCCCATTTCCGATCTCAGCAGGAGTGGCTTCTCAAACCGCCGTCCCAACTGTCTGTCTGCCACTTTTCCTCACAGACTGTAATTACCGAACGCCTCGGCTGCCCATCTTATCACAGCGGCGGGTAATTAAAGCGCGCGGCCTCTCCCGTCCCCGTCTTCCTTAGGTGATTGGAGAATTACAAAAAGACTAACCTGTGCCCTCCATTACCATCACACATCTTTGATGTTAGGGGCTGCGGAGTGAGAAAGTAATGGGAGTTTCTCTTCCCTTTTCACTCCGTTTTCTCACCTTAGCTCCGGATGGTCCTGCAGGGCCAGCGGTTCCAGCGTCTCCAGCGGGGCCCTGTTATGAGGAGGAAGATCACAGGTTGGTCCAGAGACCAAACGCGGCGCGGCGGGGATGGACTATCGGACAACGATTACTCACAGGAGGTCCAGGAAGACCCTGCAGACCAGTGAAACCACGGTGACCCTTCTGTCCTCTCTCGCCAGCCTCACCGGCCTCTCCCTTGTCTCCACGAGGTCCTTGGGGTCCCTGGAGCGAAAGATTTGCCACTTGAAGACAACTGCATGTATGAAGAGGAACACTTCAATAAAAAAGAAAAAAACACTTGATCACTTACGCCCATTCCTCTTGCACCAGCAGGTCCTGCAGGTCCGGCAGGTCCTTGAGCACCCTAAGAAGAAATATAAGAATGATTTCGTATCCATGGTCAAACGTGTCGCTTCCAACACATATTCTCTATGATTGCTGTTAATGTACACCTGAATATTGACGATGAATCAACCCATTAAAACTATAATTAACTATTTTGTGTACTGATGAGGAAACAAAAGTGCAGGCAGTTTCAAAATATAGGTAGGCGGCTGATGTTGCCAATTTACTGAACCTAACAACTGCTTCTCCTTTTAGACTGTTTAGTCTGATCGTACATGAATATATCTGAAAAATTTATGAGCCTGCATCACTGCAGAAACTGCAAATAGATGTTTGAGAGGAGGTGAATCTAAAATCTAATCTAAGAATTTAACGACACGAAATGTTTAAAACTTGACAGTTTTATAACTAAAACCTGAAATTCAGTCAGTCATCCTAATTGCAATTGACAGTGGACTTACATTCTCTCCTCTGTCTCCCTGCTTTCCAAGAGGTCCGACGGGTCCGGGGGCACCGGGGGCACCAGGAGCTCCGGGGGCACCGGCAGGACCGGTGTTACCTCGCTCTCCCTGCAGGGAAGCACAGGGTGATGATGCAGAGCAGCAACATTGTCAGAGATGTGGCTGTAAGCCTGCAGAACAACAGTTCAGAGGACTGATTTTAGGGGTCTAGTGAAGGCTGAAGCTTCTCACCTTGACTCCAGCAGCTCCGTCACGGCCAGGGGGTCCATCTGATCCGGGGGTTCCCTGGGAAACAGGAGACGTACCATGAATATTACGGTCATGTAGTTCTCTGTGTTCCTGACAACTTGCCTGGTTCTTACAACCAACAAAACAACAGCAAAATAGACGCCTTGGTAATATTATTTGGCTGCTTTACGAACCTCTCGTCCAGTCTCTCCAGCAGGTCCAGTGAGTCCAGGGGGGCCGACAGGTCCAGGGGGCCCACGGTCACCGGCACCACCAGATGCTCCCTGTTTACCAGGCTCTCCCTACACACAGAGAAGATACAGTTGTTGCTTTTCAACAGCAACGATTTGCCAAAGAAAGAGACATTGAACACAGCCATAACAAAGTGGCGGTTTGTGGGGGCGGAAATCTGTGGCTGCCTGACGATTTGAGTTGAATCCTTTTTAGGGGGCTACGATTTGATGGTAAAACATATCAAAAACAGGTTTCTAATCCAGAATGAGCCCCTGAATTTCGTTTTTCTGTCCTCTTGTTTCTTTAATTAGTTGAGTGTATTTTGAGTGTGTGCCAGTGATGTAGTTTAGACCACACGTGTCCTGTGATATCGGTGTATTTGGCCATGGCCAATTGGCACCAACTTTCCAGTAAGGGCAAAAGAAGCTGTTTAATACAGCGCAAAGGTCGCAGATGTCTTTCTGCCCTTGATCCGATGCTGCTCACTGTGTCCCACAGCTTATGTTGGGGTGAAAAATACATGTTGAGAAAACAAACTTACGGAAGGTCCAGGCAGACCAGGGAAACCTCTCTCTCCACGTTGACCAGGCAGACCAACGATACCACGAGATCCAGCCAGACCCTGAGGACCTGAAGGCCCATCGGCACCCTACAGAGTGGAAACACAGAGTGAGTGATGACATGCTGATTGAAAGACAACATTAATATAAAAGATCAAGCTCCTCTTCACGATGTCAGAGTGTGGTTACAGTTACAGGTACTTTTTTTCTCTGAGGGCCAAAATGAAACCTACAGGTGGTCCAATCTCTCCAGGCTCTCCCTTCTCTCCCTGTGATCCGGCAGGTCCACGAAGGCCAGCGTCTCCCTGTCTTCCTGGGGGTCCGGCATCACCGCGGGTACCCTTTGGTCCATCTTTTCCTGCGGGGCCAGCAGGACCAGCAGCTCCGGGGTTACCCTGGGATGGAAATACAGTATTTTAGTTTAGATTGTGGGGGGAAAAAAACCAATTCACAATCCAATCTATTTCTGGAGTTTGATTTGTTGTCGGAAAACTTACATTGGGACCAGGAGAACCAACTCTGCCAGCAGCACCAGGGAAACCAGTGGCACCCTGTCAGAGAGAAGCAGAGAAACACATTTTTAACCTGTTTCCCTCAGGTATCAGTTACTTCGGTATGTGTTCGATGTAATAATAACTACGGTTCAGATGTATAACCTCTTCTTACATATGAATAATTAGTAAAATAAAAGATTTTATGAGACATGCGCAACTATATCTCACACCTTTTATGGACTACTTCTTTTCTACCAAGTATTTATTACCAAAATCAAATGTGATCTGTGTCAGTCTGCAGTTTTCTCTCTAGGTCTCTGATCCTGTTCTGCCCTCAGACTCACACTTCAGACTACAAAATATCTCAACTAATCTCTGTAAATATTTGTTTGCTCGCAGTACAATGAGATTATTAAACATTTGCTTCTTGGGAGTTCTTAAAGTTTCTTCATTATCAGGGTTTTTAATGAGAGTTTGAATCAATCTAGTGGATTATTCATTTAATCCAGTAGAGAAATGAACAATAGTGTGATTTGTGTAGTGAGGGCTGCCAGGTTTCCTGAATGGGAGCTAATGAAGACCAAACAGGTCAAAGGCTTCCATAAAATCAGTTTACTGCAATGTTGGACAAAAACAAACAGAAAAATCTTCATAACTGATTAAAGGATTGCAAGTTTTGTTTTTGTTTTTGTAATTCCAAGCAGCTTTTAGTTGATTTATTCGGCTCATTTAAGTCAAGCTTTGACCTCTATGTCCCTCATCTCACCATCTACGTGTAATGACTCACGGTTGCCGTTCAGATCCATAAATATGTTTTATGTGTAACATGTGAGTGCGACTCACAGGGGCTCCTTGAGCACCACGAGCTCCTTTAGGTCCAGATACACCAGTAGGTCCCTGAAAAAGAAAAACAACATTTAACTCCACAGATCTGTAAAAAAAGCTTTGCTCTTTTTTTGATACAAAACATAAACTGGCTGGTTTCAGGAGTTTATACTCAGGTCAGTCACTCACCACAGGTCCAGGAGCTCCAGATGGTCCCTGAGGTCCAGAGGCGCCAGCTTCTCCCTTCTGACCGGCCTCACCGACCTCGCCCTTGGCACCGGGCTGACCATCAGCACCCTGGATAAAATCACACAGAGCAGGAACGCTATCAGCATGTCGATAAAAAGTAAAGGTTGAGAAAAAAAGTCATTACAGTTACTAAACTTACAGGAGGTCCAGCAAATCCAGCAGGTCCAGGGGGACCACCCTCACCACGGTCACCCTGAAGGAGAACAGTAGATAGAAATGGTCAGTTCGAGCCTTCACAGGGAGGTCATTTAATTAGGTTTTTATTAAATATTTCCCACTTTTCTCTTGGTTAACGCTCACTTTATTAGACAAAGAAATGTATCTCCTTTTGCCTGAATTACACAAGACACTTAATTGGAAGGAGCAAGTTTAACATATATTGGTATAACGAGTGGAATAAAAGGAAGAAAAAAGAATGAACAGAATGAAATATTCATTTAAATTCATAAATGCCTAAACCACCTAATCAGAGCAGTACAAAATGACTCTTGATTAATACTTCCCGGTTGCTATCAGGGCTTAACTATGAGCAATAATAACAAACTATGTCAAGCATCGAAATTTCCTGTGCAGTGGATGAAGTGTTTGGGTGACGTGGTGAAGGACAGAACACTCAGGAAAGTATGCATGTGTATAGAATGTGCCTATAAGGAGGCAAAATGTTGCACTGAGAAACAAAAAAGAGTACAATAATTCAATATCTAACAATAGCAATTTTTGCTTCAATTTCAAGTAGGATTTTTTTCTGAACCCAGATCTTTAAGATGGATCCAGACGACAGAGAGTTTTGTTTTGCATCATTTAGTTCTGTAAAGTGTTTCATGATTTTAGCGAGTGAACATCTGCTGTGATGATCATGTATTATGTTCTCTGAGTGAAAGTTATTAATGAATGTTTCTTACGGGAGCGCCGCGAGCACCAGCAGCACCACTCGGGCCACTTGGTCCAGTCTCACCCTGAATAAAGAGAAACAGTCGGTCAAAACAGCCCGAGTGATGAAAACGACATCATGAATGATGATGAATGAAAGAAAATGAACACTGTTGGTCTAACCTTGGCACCGTTGGGTCCAGATGGGCCGGGAGGACCAATGGGACCAGTCAAACCCTACAGAATGAGAGCATAAAGAGGGAGAATGAGAGAAGAAAACTGAAGTTGTGAGAGAGATTATCACAATGATCCCACATGAAGTGAGGACAATTTTATCTGATGGAATTTCAGATTCACAAGTGTTGTTGCTGTTTTCAAAGTAGAAACCAACAAATGGGTTGTTGAGTGTAAATACCAAAGTTTACAAACAGTACTCAATCCACTAATGTGGGTTCAAAAGAATACATCTAATATTTTAATGGACTAATGTGACACTGAAGGTAGCTGTAAACTTTATTTCTGCCCATCTCTGATAAGCAGACTGAACAAGAAAGTAGATGATCGAGGCTTTTTCCAGGACTCACTCTTGCACCGTCCTTTCCGGGAGCGCCCTCGGGTCCCTTTGCTCCGTTGTCACCCTGTTCAATAAAAGGAGCAAGGAAAGGTTAAACATGAGACAAGTGACATCTTCAACGTTGCACTGCTCAGGTAAACTCCACTGATGAAACTGAAACCAAATGTCTGTTACTCACTCTGTCTCCCTTGGGTCCAGGGATGCCACCAGCTCCTCTCTCTCCAGGCATGCCCTGCAGTCCGGGGGGTCCCTGGGGTCCAGCAGCTCCAGCCGGTCCAATGGCGCCCTGATGAATGAGGTTGGATCAGCATGACAATTCGGTTCAACCACCTTCCATCTCTGAAGTAACTCATGTATAAATACCACCTCATTTCTTGCTGGTATAAAATTAATTGACCCAATCAAAAGCTCATCAAGGCGTTTGAAAAGTCAAAACAAACACATCTTAAAATGTTTGTTTGTTAGAGATGAATGGAAAAAAAAAGACTCCAGAAGTGTTTTGGCAAGCACTCTGGGGAATAATTAAGTTAGATAAATGAGGTAAAAGCCAAGAACCACACAAATGCTTTTTACCCCTGTGGACGTGAATATGTTTATAAATTTCCTTTGGTTTGAAGATCGATGCAATGTGTCACATTGTGTGGAAATACAAGTAAAACGAAGTGAATTAATATTGCAATCAGCTCCCAAGGACGAAACACGAAACCACTTTAACAAATCAAACGTTGCCTCAGGTCCTCGTGTGTCGGAAATACTGATTGTTTCCTTTCGGGATGCAACATGGTGAGACTTTAAAACAACCACACAGTGATGGCTCACTTGACACTAAACGATGCAGTTGTGCTCTGAATTTAATCTAAAACTCAAAATCAGTTTGAGACATCCTCAACTGACCTTGGGTCCATCACTTCCGGGTGTTCCAGGAAGTCCACGGGGTCCCTGAAGACCCTGAGCTCCAGCACCACCTCTCTCACCAGGGAAACCACGCTCACCCTGACAGGGGACAAAGACAAAGTGTGAGAAAAAAGGTCTTAGCTTATGAAACCAACAATATCCATCAGTTTCAACTGGAAAGCAATAATAACGGGTGTAAACGTACTCTAGGTCCAACAGCACCAGGAGCTCCACCCTCTCCAGGAACACCCTGCAGACACAGACAAAGTTTGAGAACACCAAGTGAAAAGTGAAACCAATCCATCAAGCGAACCCTGTAAAAGGAGGTTGAATGCAAGAAACATCAGTTTCCCACCACTTTCAGTGAAACGACACCAAGACTGAAGTTAATAAGATGCTGCACCTTTAATGGTAAATTTAAGCCACACACTCTCATGCCCATCTTTGCAATTTTTGGAATAACTCACCTGATCTCCAGGTTTTCCAGCCTCTCCTGGGGCACCAGATGGTCCAGGCAGACCCTGCACAGCAAAAGAGTTCGTGAGATCTCTATCTGTCACTGAACTCTCTTTCTTTTCACTACAGACATTATGGTTGTTTTCAACCATAATTTACAGTGTGTGTTGGACAAAAATACATTTTCAGCTGAGTTGTTGCCTCAGAACTACTGTAGTATTCTAGATCTTCACTTGTGTGCCATATTACTTCACTGAGCCCATATGGACTTCAATAAAACACCATCAGATGAGAGAATGAGCTCACCTGGAAGCCAGAAGGTCCGGGCTGTCCTTGCTCTCCTCTCTCTCCAGCAGGTCCCTAAGTTGATAGATTCAAACACAGCTGGTCACTTGACAGCCAAACGGTAAGCAGCCTCCAGGCAGAATAAAACACACACCTTGTGACGTGATTATAATAAAATACTCACAGCAGGGCCAGGAGGTCCGGCAGCACCAGTCTCACCATCTTTTCCAGCCAAACCCTGTTTGGAGAGAAGAATTTAACCTTTAAAAAGCATCTACAGACAGAAAATGTGAGGTTCATCAGTGTGGATTGCAGAGGAAAATGCCTGCATGGAGAAACTGTACTTACTCTCAGACCAGGACGTCCCAAAAGACCTTTCTCTCCTGGCTTTCCAGGCTCTCCCTGTTGAGCAGAAACCGCATTATAGGAGATCCAAAATGAGTCTTGAGCTCAAGAGTGTACCACAAACAATTACTAGACCAGATCTAGGTACACGCGTGATTGTGTGTACTCTACTATCACAAATGCACTTGCAGACTTACATTAGCTCCCTTTGGTCCGGGGAAACCCATCACTCCTGGCTGTCCACGAGCTCCCTGAGGACCAGGTGGGCCGGGGCGACCATCCTCACCAGCAGCACCCTGTCAGAGGCAAAGATTAAGATGAAAATGACAATTGAAAGACAGCTGGCGATAAAACGGGAGACAGAATTAAAATATTCTTTAAATGACCCAGTTTGACACTGAAGTTAAACTCTCTTAATCAGCATGCAGTTCTTCTGACATCAAAAACAATTGTTTAACACTGTGAAGTTCAAAGTCATGGAGATGTTTACATGAATTTAACACAGATTATATACTCACAGAGGGTCCAACTTTGCCTTGAGGACCTGGATCTCCGGGACGGCCAGTAAGACCCTACAAAAACAGTTTGAAGGTTGTCAACATTATTCAAGAAGTGAAAGGGATACAAATCATAAAGTGCTCCACTGTGTCAAACCTTCAAGAGAACTACTAGAAAAAGACACTCACTCTGGCTCCGGGGAGACCAGACTCTCCTGTGCGTCCGGGGTCTCCAGTAGCACCTTTAGGCCCAGCAGCACCAGGGACACCACGATCACCGGGAGCACCCTGAAGAGGAAGACAACAGCAAAGGAGACAAATGTTGAATATCGAACAACCAGGTTCAGTAGATTTACAAAAATCATTCAGCCGATGGAGTCAGTTCTGGACTGTTTGTCCAGGACCCACCTTGGCTCCAGCAAGACCATCCTGACCGGGGAAACCACGGTTACCAGGAGCTCCCTGAAAGAATCACAGAAAGGACAATATGTAGGATTAGGCTGTGCATTCAGCAGGTTGTGTTACCTGTGGCTTTGGTGAAATATTTCCAAACTTGTGGACTGATTCCTTACTCTCTCTCCTGGAGGTCCGAGTGGTCCAGCAGCTCCAGGCTCTCCTCTTGCGCCTCTCTTGCCTTCCTCACCCGCAGGGCCAGGAGCTCCTTGAGGACCAGCAGGGCCCTAGAAAAGATTAAAATGTTTCATTCAATCTGATCCACAGAAGATTTTGACAAAGGATTCTTTGTGTTTAAACTGAGTAACTCACAAGCTCTCCCTTGGGTCCAGCTTCACCTTTGAATCCTGGAAGACCTGGGTCTCCCTAAGACAGGACAATAAAAGAAGACAGACAGAAGCACACATAATCAAAACAAAAGGACTTTTTTAAATTTCACACCATTACAGGGATTTTCCAGCTGACTTACAGACTGTCCTTTGGGCCCCAGAGGTCCTGTTGCTCCCTGTGGTCCAGGTGGGCCGCGAGGGCCGGGGAAGCCGGGGGCTCCAGCAATACCAGAAGCACCCTTCATCATGAGAAACACAGTGAAACGTCAATACAACATGTAACATAGAGGATATTAGGTAAGAGAAGATGCATCACTAAACGAAAGGACTTACAGCAGATCCTTTGGCTCCAGGGATACCATCAGTACCAGGATTGCCCTAAAGACACAGAGAATAGGAAGCATTACATGCAGAGGTCCCAACAACTGATGGAGCTACAGTCTTCAAACGGTAATGCAGCAATAATGAATCAAAGTCTCGATGGTCAGAAGAAGTGACAATAAACGTACTGAGGCTCCAGCAGGTCCGGGAGATCCGGGCGTACCAGCCTCTCCACGGGGTCCCTGTGCTCCCTCAGCTCCACGGGCTCCAGTAGGACCAGCTTCTCCCTGACAGGACACAATAAACGCGTCAGTACCAAACTAACAATTTCAACTGTTCTGAATTTTACTCACACAGTGAGTTGGCCTGTGTGAGCATAAGTAATTCTTCTGTACACTGTGGTTGATACAAACCTTGGCTCCTGGGGATCCTGGGAAACCAGGAGCTCCAGCAGGACCAACTGGCCCCTATAAATCGAATCAAAATCTTCAGGTTAGGGTTCATCTGTGGTCATCAGCACTTAATCATTGAGTAATCACACATGAATGAAATGTAGAAACTTGAGCCGAGATTGAAACTTACAGGTGGACCAGCAGGGCCGGGCAAGCCATCATTTCCACGGGCACCCTGAGGAGAGCAAAGACACAACAGCCAGCTCAGTGCATCATAATTTCGAGCTCATTAAGGTTTTGTGCAAAAAGAGAAAATTTTCTGTTAGAATCAGGTACAAAATATATAAAACCAGAACTCACAGCAGCTCCAGCAGCTCCGGGACGTCCTCTCTCGCCAGGCAGACCTCTTGGGCCCTAGGACAGAGGAAGCAATCGATCCGTTTCTATGAGATGCGCCGAACTAATAATATGGGCCGTCATAAATGCATTCACACTGCGATGTACAGAGCAGCATGGAGCAGTGGAGACTCACCATTGGTCCAGGGGCACCATTCTCTCCAGCAGCACCACCCTCTCCCTGTTACAAGTACAAAGCAGAAACATCAGAGGAAGTAAATCTAAAACAAAAACCAAAAATAACCACAAAGCATGACAAGATTTGATTCCAACACAAAATGGACTCTTACCTTGGCTCCTGCAGCGCCAGTCTCTCCCTTAGCTCCATCCAGACCGGGGTGGCCCTACATTATTGGAAGAATCAGGACAAATTGAAGCTCCAGCAACAGCTTTGTTCAAGACTGAACAGGGGGTGGTTGTGTTTAAATACTCACTCTGTGTCCTTTGATTCCAGGAAGTCCAGGAGTACCAGGGAATCCACGAGCTCCCTAATATAAGATGAAAAAAAACACGTGTGAAGTACATTTAATGTCTATTTCTATATTCATTTTGATCAACGATTGATTGCTTCTTCTTTGCTCACCTGAGGCCCTGCAGGTCCACGCTCACCAGCTTTGCCAGGTTTACCAGCTTCTCCCTAACAAAATAAATGAGGGTTATTTGTCGTGGAGCTTCACTGCACTTTACTGAGGTGGACAACAATTGTCAATATGCAGCCTGAGCATCGAAAAGACCTCAGTCTCATAAAGAGTATCGAGAGATATACAGTGCCACCTGCTGGTGACTAGAGGTGACAGTGAACTAAAATGTTTCAAAAAGCCAGGTGATCAAGCTGAACCTAATCAATATTGTAAAAAATATATGATATACAGCGTACGCAGACACCTTCATGTTGAAAGGTGAGTTTCAGTGTTCCAATGATGTGAAATTAGTTGTAAAAGTTTCAACACTCACATCACTTCCTGGTTTTCCAGAAGGTCCAGATGGTCCACGAGGTCCCATAGGTCCCTGTCACAAAACACAACAGGTCAAATCAGTATTGATGCTGTATTGGCTCCACAAAAAAGCCACTTTAAAAAAGGCTTTGGAATACAGTCCATTGAAAAAACTCTGTAGTTTCTGTTTTTGAATAATTTATCCAAGTTTGATGTTCTGGATGTTTTAAAACCCAGAATACTCCCAAAATAAAGTTTTGCTAATCCTCTAAGCAGCATTTGTTATGCTGAAATACAAACTGTTGGTAAAACCTAAACATTACATAGGAAGTTTGGATAAATCTGAAGTGAGATTGCTCAAAGCATTATGGGATTTATTTGAATATCTGCTTACAGCTGGTCCTGGCTCGCCAGCCTCTCCGGGGCCACCTTGGAAACCCTGTGGTCCCTTTTGATGTAAACAAAAAGCAGATACAAATCTCATCATCCATTGTTTTTACATTCCCAGTTACACAGAGACAGATTAAATCATATACTTACGGGAGCTCCAGAAGGCCCAGGAGGACCACGTGGGCCCATCGGTCCCTACAAAGGAAACATGAGAAGTTCAAAAGCAGCTCTTGTTTTCTCCTCATTGATCAAAGAAGATTGAGAAAACAGCAATTCTATTGGGAATTTTAAAATGTCTTGATCAAAGCAAGAAGCTCTTGGTACGTGGAAAAGAAAAATAGATTTTGGTGCAATTTGTTAAGGGAAACAAACATATTGAGTTCTGAGAAAACTAAATACAATTCTGATGTTGTGAAATTGCCAAGAATTTTACATTTTGACCCTTTATAAAAATACATCTCTTGATGTTCAACATTCTCTTGGTATAATGTATTTGAAAGCCAGTCTGAGTTGGGGGTTCAGCTCAGCAAGGATCAATGAAAAAACTGTGCTGAGTTCAAATATTCAGCCACAAGGTGGCAGTATTGTAATAATCTTAGACGAACTCCTGTTTATTCTCTGTGCAGCAACCCAAAGAACTTCATGTCGTTAATGAGGATTTCTATCTTTGATGCAGATTAATTGTCTTTATACTGAAAAAGCATTAGATAAAGTAAGTGAGTAACACCTCAGACAAAACCACCCACCATTGGTCCCTGCATCACACCCATCTGAGCACCTCCAGCCTTCTCATCAAAACCTCCGGCCATCTGAGCAGCAAAGTTCTGCAAACACACCAAACACACAGAGTCACTTCGTGCAGGTTAATCCACCTGAGCCCAAAGAGCCATCAAGGCTGGTTTGATTGGTGTTCCTGCACAAAAGGAAAAAAGATACATCTGGTATTGTTGCACCTGCTTCCCACACTCCACACATCTAATTTTAACAGGGGAGCCGGCGCACGTGAAAGCCACCTTATTTGTTTGTGCCACCTCTTCACATTTGTTTGTCCTCCCTCTTTTTCTTGGGATTGACAGTCAGAAAAACGTTCATATATCATTTGAATCTTCCACATTTCACAGAAATGACTTGTCAATCAAAACGATAATGTTGCGTTGTAAATTTATGCTGCGATTCATCTAAACATTACGACACTGTATTATGTGACAGAAGGATAGCTGACATGCACTGAAACTGAGAGTGGACTAACTTTATTTTTGCCAACTTTCACAAAAGATTGTCTCTGTCTCACCCCTCCAAGCCCTGGTGGTCCAGGTGGTCCAGGTGGTCCAGGGGGTCCAGGGTTTCCGGGGGTGCCAGGCTCACCATCTCTTCCTCGAGGTCCAGGATTTCCCTGAAGAAATGAGAGGGAGATTTTTCTTTTAATGAAGTTCTCCAAAAGGCACTGAAATAGATTTCAGGTCCTAAATCTGAACTGTGTCCCACAGAGCGGAAGGACAAAGCCTCCATCTGTGCTTCTCCATCCACCTGTTGTACAAGTACCAACAGGTGCTTCTTGTTGTTTGCATATTCATACAACACAGTGTCTAATTCTGTTTCTTGGTCACGCAGTGACAAGGGAACCTTTCTCTAACTCGCTCACACCGAGGTTCATTTCATCAAACCAATTTTCGACGGGGGAATTCGCGGAGGAGGTCTCGTGTCATTTTTCATGATTATACTTTAATGTTTGCACACTGGAGTTGCTTGAATGGCTTCAATTATTTTAACGATCAGTCCTGCTGTGGTTTGCTTCAATATCTGACATCCCACTGCTGGAATTATATTACGCTGTCAATACGAGGCAATTTCTACGAGTTCACCTCTAATAGATTGGTGAAAAGTGTTTTGTGGACACATTTACTTTTTCTTACCTTGTCACCCTTAGCGCCAGCTTCTCCACGTGTTCCCTGCTCACCTGGGGGGCCCTGCAGAAAAACAGATAGTTTCATCATTTCCAGAAACCCAAAGGATGCATTACTATCCTAAGTCATGGTACTTAAGAGTAATGTGCAAACTCTCACTTAATACTTTTTAGGAGCTAAATGAATAGTCTTGTGTTTACCATTGGGCCTGGTGGTCCTTTAGGTCCTACAACCTGTTGAATGAATAAATACAAACATTGTTGTCAGGCTTCTGTGGCTATTGTCAAAAATGAAGGTCAGTTTCTGAACACAAAAGACCGGAGAACATTCCAACTTTGTGGGAGTGAAACATCAAGCTAAGACCCAAATCTGATGAGGATTTCATTTGACGGGACAAGTTTTTGTGAAAACATCACCTCCTTTTAACCTCTGATTTGGCTGACTTTTCTTTCACCTGACATGTGCACTCACAGCAAAGTTGCTGAGAAGATCTAAGAGGATTTGATTGGGTTCATTATGTCTCAGGAATGCAGGGGTTTTTTTCCCCCTCATTTAGAGAAAGTCCTGGACACTGCTGTTAGTTTCTCATCATGTTTCTCCAACAAAAAAGTAAGACAAAGTGGCCTTTTAAAGATTGATGAGCTAAGACATAAAAAAGGCTCCTAAAGTCTGTAGCTGATACCAGATTTAAACCAAAAGTGAAGTTATTTGGTCTCATTATACAAAAGCTAGATGATGGGAGTCCCAACTTTATCTTGTAAAGCTTCACGATCCATACTTACATCAGCAATATCTCCTGGTTCTCCTTTTTGGCCCTATATGATAAAAAAAAAGAATATATGATTTGTCTGATATTTGTTTTGGAAACAAAAAGAAAACTCTTTACAGTAGGCAATAGTTATGACTGTGTCCATGGAGTTTCCCATCAGTCATGGCCTTACCTTAGCCCCAATTGTCTCTGTTGTTGCAGATGGATGAATGAAGGGGAAAAACAAAGAACAACGTTAAAACACTCAAGACTAAAGCACGATTACTGTGAATAACACCATTTTTTCAACATATGACTCATTCGTGATTCTGAAGGGGGAAAAAAAGGCCTGCAAGGACATTCAAGGATGCTAATGTGATCAAACACCAAACCCACAGGCAAAGAACCCATCCAGATTATATTATTAATGCAAGTGATGAAGCGGAAGCGAGCGTGGACTGAGAGATGAAGGTTGAGACTTTCCAAAAGGAAACGTGAGAGTCAGCAAAAAGCGAGTGGTGTCCAGTGGACATAAGAAACATGAGCTTATATATAAGGCCCAGAAACCGTGAACAAATCGATGACACTTCAAATGTTAACTGAAATAAATGTTGATATTTTTTCGGAACCTAATTCATTGTTTGTTCAAGCCTAGAGAAAAGTGCTACATAGCTAGAAATTAGATATTCTAATGTGTAAGGGCATGTGTACATGATTTCCAGGCATGTATGAATAAAAGATATAATTTCCCCAAATAATTTCTTTGACAATCTAGTCTCTGTATATTGTTTTTAGAAGAACTTACAATTTGAAATGAGAGGAAACAGTTTCAAGGCCTTTGGAAAAACAAGTTATTTAGAAGAGTGTCTATGTATTGGTTAGACATTTCAATGAATTATGGACCAGAGCAGAAGGACAAACATCACTGCAGTCAATTTTAGTCATCTTGGTTGGTTTCGGTGAAGACCAGATAAAACATGCCCGGATCCAAGTCCCACCAGCTAAACCCAGTGGGAGTGTTCCAGTCCTGATGATGTTGGTACCTGGTCTTCATTCAAACCTTGTAGAAAAAACACCTTAGAATGGGGAACTCAGATGCAGTTGCACTAAATCATGAAAGTGATAATTTAGAGTGGCCAGAAAACTTCTTTTTTTTCTATTCGCACCCAGACATTTTAATCAGTGATTAATCCCGATCAGGCAGAATATTTAACCCAGACATAGTTCCCCATTCGAAAAGTGTCAGCCAGGAAGGAGATAAATGCAAGCAAAAAGAGTAATTTATTTATGTATATGTGAATAAATAAATTACAACCAATGAGGGCACTGGCATCAGCAGGGCAGATGGGACAGCACTCTCCAGATGGGATGATAGGGTTGGCACACTCTTTGATCTCCTCGCAGATTATCTCATCACACAGAACCGCTCCGCTGTCGCACACACAGATGCGACACGGCTCGGGCTTCCACACATCCTTATCATTATACTGCTGGCCGTCTTGGATGCAGCCACCGGCCTCCTCTGTGGTGACCAGCAGGGGGCGCATGACAGGTGGGCGAAGAGGGGGTGGAGGAAGAGAAACATTGAAGGGAAAATAAATGTAGTTTAAAAGAAAGAAATAGACAGGGAGAGGTTTGGGGTTTCAGACAATGTTGTGAGCGATAAAGCAGATGAAAGAAAATAGATTCAGGAGAAGAAAGTGATGGCAGGAGGACACAAGGGGTCAAAGGGTGAGGTGGGGAGGTGGGAGGAGAACCAGCAGAGGAGGAGGGGGGGCGGTTAGTGAGTGAAGAGGAAGGACATGGAGAAAAGAAGCAGAGTTATATTAAAGTGACCTTAAAAAAAACACCAAACACTCAATAAGTTATCCAGCGATGCTGAAAAAAAGGTTCATATCGTGAAGAAACAGAATAAAACATAACTAAAACCTATAAGTGGAGGAGGGGGACTGATTTTCTGTATGCATTTCTAATGAACAGATGCTGGTACAAATCTGCAACTCTGATGCACAACTATAAACTCCAGGTTTGAATTAAAGCTCAAGAATAAGGTGAGAAAAATTTTGATTATCATATGAGCCGTTTTATGGCAGCGTGAACTGTAGAGTCAACACAAGCCACAGTTACCAGTTGTGTTTGAAGCCTTGGCCTGAGGTATTTCACGTCGTTGGCTGAGTATATTTAACCTGCAGGCCTGCTCTGCGGCTCGTATGAATGAACCTCTCTTATGGGGATACTGTGCCCAATTGACAAGCTGCTGCCTTGAGTAAACAGAGGGTCCTTCTAAATTTCTCCATCTGGGTCCCATGGCTGTGCTAAGCGCCAGTGCAAACACATTGAGGAATTAAGAATGGGTGATTTGTTTAATATATGAAGCTTAGGACAGAGCTTACAAGCTCCTCTTGTTTTCAAACATATTTGTGAACGTGATATTTAGATATACTTCTTCGACAGGAAGCCAAATCGTGACCAGATATTTGTTTGGCGACTGGGAAATCAAGCACTCTGCCAAACCAACAGTTTCTTTTATCTGCATGTTTTTAGATGCTAGAAAGTAAGACGCTGGAGGAAAAAGACCAGTGGAAGCGGTAAAAATGTTCCTGTTGCTATAAATACAATAATGTGTCCATCATCTGTTGACTCCCTGCTGACCATGCTGTCCTCTTGCCTACCCTTTGAGCCTGCTAGTCTCAGGTCAAGCACTGTCTGACCCTGTCACTTTACATCATGAAAACTCACAGGAGCTCCAGTCAAACCCTGAGAGTGAGATTGATTTCTACAAGTGGTGCGAAAAGAACAATTACTCTCACTTTTCATTTGTAAGTATTTGAATAGGTGTTTCTTTAAGATGCAGGCGGGGGAAAAAAAGCACCCAAAACACAATAATGACATTTCTGTGGTCTAAATCTACTTCTGAATTGTGATGTGAGAGAAGAAATCTGTGTGAGGTGTTGGACCGGATGAGAACAGACAGACACTTGTTCACCTGGTCCTCCATTACACACAGATGCACCTTGACAGCCTCACACATCAGATAAATGGGATTCATGGGTTTCTTTGGCAAAATCCGTGATACTGATCCTGATACACGACCCTTTGACAGCTTGAGCTCACAACATCAGAAAAAGGGAATGACTTCAAAATATGTGAAAATAACAAGCAGAGAAGCACCTTCAGAGTTCTTCATACAAGTTCACAAGTTTGGTATTTGAATAACTCTCCACAATCTTCGAGAATAAAAAAGTACATTTGGTGATATCAGTTCACATAAAACAGTATTGAATTAGCTCCCACAGAGGTGATTTTAGGACAGCAGGCCTAAATCACCTCTTTTGGAGACCATTCAACACTGGTCCTTTAGTGATCACATTTACAGTTAGGAAGTTTTTTGGCAGAGATAAAAGTGAGAGGAAAGAGAAAACTGTCCAACTTACGGTCATCTTCTTCTTGACATCTGACCAGGGATAGTAAAACAACTTGAGATGCTACAAGTAGCAGAACAGTCCTTGAGTCCACAAAGCTGAACATGTCTAAATATTAGACATGCAGGAACTCGGGTGAGAATTGAAGGGACGGAGGAGACCAGGCTTTCAGTCAGTGGTGTTGTTGAGTGTGTGTTCCCAGAGAGAGACTTATGGCACCATGCAGTCAAACCCTCCAAAATCTAAGTGGAATCCAATGCGGGGCCCCAGCTGGCACTCTGCACCCACCGCGTCAGGGTGAGCACCGCGGTTTTATGTCCACTGTGCCTTGTATGGATCTTCGTATATTCCAAAATACCAGTCCTTCCCCCAGACCCCCTGTCAGGCTGAAACCTGAACCTCATCTCCCTCCCCTCTATCCAGCCGCATCTACTCTCCCAGGGATGGCTTTTTTTTTTTTAACCCAAGACCTCCTCCTTCCTCCCTTGACCTGCTTGGCCTGGCCTGGCCAAGAGATGCACCTTCACTTTCACATTAGAGGGGGTCACAGGTCAAGCTCTGACTCAACTGCATGCCATTGTGACCCTGAATGAGAAAAAAAATCAAGATTGAAAATTAGTGCCAATCTCCGCCACTGTTTGGACGATGATGTACAGATTACACCAAGCATATAATGTCCAGCAGTAGAAGGAAAAACATCCAACACAAATTATACTACTGTCCTAAACTGATGATGTGAACTGAGTGGCACACCCTCGTGTTTGATTAGATGTGATTGAATGTAGTTGTTGATGGTGCAAAGTTCTCTACTTAGCTGTTAGTGTTAATGTGTCTTCACTCGCAGATAACTTTTTTTCAAAAATGATCGTAATGACTGTTCGATTTTCTCTGACTGAGACCATGTGAAAAATATCCTTCATCTACATGAAAGAGGACAAATCTGAATGTTGTGATCAGTCGGGTGAATTAAGTGCTACTTGAGGTTCAATTGTCACGTTATGGGAACTCAACACTGGGTCAGTGAGGTTGTTTGTTTCGGTCTGTTCTCTGGGATTATGGATTAATCTGCAGACTTTAGACAACCTTTGAGTGTTGAGCTGCCAAATCAGTGGCCATACAACTTCCAATTACATTCAAAACTTTCAGTGGCCTCTAAGGTCAGTCAGAACCAATTAACAAAGCCTGTATGATCGAGCTGGAAGGAGAACTCCACCACAGCCTTTACAACTTCCACTTCTGCCGTTAGAAAGCCAGTGTTATCCTGTGTCCCCACTACATTTGCCCAACTGAAGTTTATTGTAATTATCAAAGATTTAATTACACACAAGTCCGCATTCCTGGCATATATGTGCCATATATGGTAGAGTTTTCTATTGTGGAGGTGAGCCAGAAGGGGTGATGAAACGCTTGTGTGATCTTTATCATGTACCTGTCCAAAAGATAGGCCCAGGTGAGAGAGCTTGAAAGGGGGTCTTTGTCATGAGAAGAGACACCGTAACACCAGGGTCGTGACCCTGTGGCGAGCCCCTCTCATTCCACATACAGGAAAGAAAGCGCTGAAGCGGACGTCTTTCGTCTACCGGGTCTATGAATAGTTTGCCGCTGTGGAATTAGAAGTGAGACAAAAGTTAGAGGAAGGCACACTGAGCATTAGCTGGGATCGCTTTAACCTCAACGCAACTTCAAGTGATTAAATGTACAGTCAACACACTCAGTACACCGAAGAGTCAAACAACCAAAATGTTTTCGATATTTCAAGAAAGAAGTTTCACATCTGAATAAGTGTCCCGAAACCCAAGCATAAACTCACTGTCAATCCCTTTACTGTCTCAGGTCAAGTCACTGTTCATGTGTCACCTAAAATGTGATGAGACAGCAGTTAAGTAACAGAGCAACTGTCTCACTCTGACCCTAATACAGCTGTTAAAACGCATACATCAGATGAAGACTTGACAGGACTTTAAGCCACTTCCAGCGAAGACCAGTGCAGTTTCTGCAGCAGACCAGGCTTCGTGTACAGCGGGAGTACTGAGTGCTATCCAGCTCCACACATCCTTTTTCTCTGGTGCTCAGACTGTATGCGGCCTTCTGCCGTCTCCCGGCACACACAATAGGCCTCTGTGTGCACGGCCCGCGGAATGCTGCGAGATGGCAGGGCAGTGGGATAGCTGCATGGTGAGGATGGGGGTTGGTGGGTGAGGAAGGGTGTGGAAGCTCGGAGGATGAAAAAAGGAGGGGTGTGGGAGGAGGGGTGGTGGTTTGAGGGTCGAGGGAAGAGATGGCAGTGACGGAAGGAGGGTGGTGATGGGGGGGCTGATCTTTCATGACTGTACGGCTGCACAGAGGCTCCAGGGGTCTAGAGGGTGTCTAGGTTTCGGCACAGTGACCGTTGCAAAGGGATGGCGGCGGTGTACTCGTAAACTGGTGGGGGGAGGCTTCTTTGCACCCACCTGAGTGATAAGGGAGTTTGAACAAACCCCATGACAGCAAAAAAAGTATCTCAGAGTGTAACTAGTCTCTCATTAAATAAACAGCCCACTGTTGAGATATTTTAGTTTAATTATTAAAACTGAGGGACAGAAAAGATTTTGGCAAGAAGACGCTTAAAATTGCATCGTTGTTCTGACCAAATCACCAGTGTGGGTGCACAAAAGGGAAATGATATAATAGTGCAAACAAAGTCTGATTTTACTGCGTAAAAACACATTAAATATTTAAAAAGTTGGCATTTACTAATGTTTCAAGACTGAGCAGCCACGCGAGCAACCCCAATAGGCCGGAATGGTCATTACACACCCAAAAAACAAAATTTGTCATTGAATGGGGAAAAAAAGCCCAGACCCCATTGCTATTCTTATCATACGGTACAAGCAGTAAACAGAGTTTTGCCTGAGGGCAGAGCAGAAGGAAGCAAAATGGTCTGACCTGAAGCAGAGGGCTGTTTCACCAAGCAAAAACCTTTCTGGGACATCAAGGTGGTTTAAGATGAAATTGCCACAGCCAGGTAGAATTGAATCTGTGCTGTTCACACTGCAATGCAAAAGATAAAACGCTAATTTTGCCAGTGATTCCTCTGCATATTGCAAACTCAAGTTTTAAACTTCAACTTGACTCAACTTACATAAGCTCAAATAGCTCTGTGTTGCTGATCGCCGCTCAGCTGAAGTACGTTAAATCGATGTGATCGTTATGCGCACATTACGGCTTTGCTGGTCCGTTCAAAATGACAGGAATAATTTCTTATTTCAGCGCTACAGAAAACCAATGAATTTGGCTTCAACTGTCACAGTTGAGTGTCACAACTCAATCAATACTTTAATGGTCCTACAGCAAAGGTTTGGAAAATGCAAACTTTTTTCGAGCTTATATGTAGAACAAGAGATAGAAAGTATCTCAAAAAATAGACAAACATGTTAGAATGAGATGAACCGAGTCAGACTGAGATATTCTGGGATGAACTTGGTAGATTTTGTCACCCATTTCACAACTTAAACAAGTAACTTAGGGTCAATACAAAGGAATTGATCGCATTTAACAAAAAATGCTTCAGCACACATAAAGGCAAAGGAGGATAGGTGGACTGATTTAGCCATGCTGAAGTGATGGGAAGAGGAGTGTCTGAGCGGTTGAGTGGGTGGGCACAACTCAATTTAGAGAAAAGAAGAAATTCCTTTCACACTGGGTGGCACAGGGATAATGGACCTTATCCTTTAATTTGAGAGATGCATCAAATGATGCATTAAATCTCTACAAGCATTCAATAGTTTCTAATGAGGAGCTTTGCTTCACTATGCACTGTTTTTCCTTTGACTTGATATCAGATTGTTGCCATGCAGGAAGTTTTTGCTGGCTTTGTGTTTACCTAAAAAAACGGAATCAAATAGATTAAGGTGTTTAATGCACTAAGTGTCTGGAGCAATATTTGAAAGCGTTTTCACTTGGTGGAACGAGTCGAATATCTTTCTCGGCCTGGAGGCACTGTGAGTGATTAAGGAAAAATAAACACAAGTCAGTCCTATGAAAATGCCAGCGTAATTGGTGTAATGCAACCAGGACAGGCTGATAATGAGCTAAATGTTTCCTAGTGCTTTAAACTACTCTGAAACTAATAGATATCACTTATCCTGTTTATTACCACATACTTTCTTATATAAACTACATAATCAAATTCATGTTTTAATGAGGAACAGCAAACCGCTTTGGCAGTCTCCTTTAGAGTTGCAAGTACAGTAAGTACGTTGTTTGATTCCGCGGTTTAATATTGTCCGATTCATAGGTGTCAATCACATTTCAGCAGTGGCCATCCTTTCTTCACATCCTGATGTCCCAAAAACGGGCTGTCCAAAGTGGCCTCCAAACCAGGACTTTATCCAGACCTCCAGATTACTGAGCCTGAATCAAAGCACCAGACTCGGTATGTTTCTTTTCCTGTGTGAGGTGGAGGGGGGAAGAGGTTAAGTTTGTGCAGGCTTGGTGAGTGCAGCGAGGGGGGCTTTCTCACACAAGATGGAGGATGAAGGGACAAAGGTGGCATTCATTGGCCCAGGAATGGAAAACATTTTCTCCTGAAAACAGAGAAGCTGCAACCGGCAGAGGTAGTGCGGAGAGGCCATGGGTTAGCGGGCACCCCTTTGGAGAAATCACATGCCTGGAAACGCAGCGGAGACGATCAGAGGCCGAAAGAGGCCTCATTTAGGTGGTAATGGAGATAATATCATGTCACCTGCCAGAGTCTGCTTGGAAGGGGATACTGCACCGTCTGCAAGAATGAGGAACACTGAACCTGTATATTTTAGGGTTGTGCGCGGTGAAAGTGAACGTGGGCGTGGCAAGTCTTCACCACAAACCTCCTGCATCTTCTGAGCAGCTTAAATTGCTTTCTCAGATGCCTCATTTAATAATAAATATGGAGTGATCACTAAAGACAGCAAGCACAAAAAATGAATTTCAAACGTACTTTGTAAAGTTTGGGAAAATGCCCTGCAATAGCACTTTGTAGATGGGTTAAAAAAAGTGTCAAGGAACTCCGTGTGGAGCATCTCAAAAGTAGACATTAAAGACAGGAAACCAGATCTAACCCCCCCCCCATCCTTTCCCCCCTTCAAAAAAACATCCCAAGAATATTATACAGTAAAGTGTGTTTGAAGCACAAGACAACCTGCCAAAGAACCCTGTGGAGCGGAAGGATCTCAGACAGACGTGAAACTGTGATGTGTCCTCAACAAAAAAAAAGAGAACAGAGAACAGAGACTGACCTGAGGGTGGAGGGTGCTGGAGTGATAACGCCACCTAGAGGGCAAGAGCGGAAACGTGTCAGTGCCTCACTGTGAAACTGACCATTGGGTGTCACCATCCCACAGCAGTGCAAACGACCCTCAGGTAACAGCATGGAAGCTCACTTTTATCCACTGTCAACCACACAAAAGTTTACAGTGGAGTAACTAAAACAAAATAAGTCAAAGTAGAAACCAGTTCATGTCCACACTGACAACTGACCACCATGAGATTGTTCATATGGAACATTAGGGTCTAAGATAGAAGTCATTAAAGCTATATTTCTGCATATGTGCTTACAGAACATCAAGAAAAACCTGGCATTGCTGCACTGTGGTCAATTATAGATATTATCAATGTCAACAGGAACTTCAAAAAGCAGAAAATTGCTGAAAAAGATGAAATAAGTCAATAATCATTTCATAAGGTTCCATTTCCATCTATAATTACCCCACAATATTAGACATTTTGTGTGGGTCATTTATTCCCTTACATATTGTGAGCATTTTCTGATTCCTACAATCTCTTCATTTCAGA
>JASSRZ010000053.1:12783698-12795335 GCA_032164315.1 Malacoctenus gilli | reverse complement strand
TAGACATTTTGTGTGGGTCATTTATTCCCTTACATATTGTGAGCATTTTCTGATTCCTACAATCTCTTCATTTCAGAAGAAGATATTCAAAACTATTAGAAAATCGGTCCACAACAAATTGCTGAATTGAGCAAACACGAGATAACAGATTGGTTAAGTCTTCATAAAATCACGAGATGCAGCCTTACATTGCACTCACAGTTCACAAAAAAGTAAAAGTACTCAAAACTGGGGGGAACAATCTTCACTCCAGGCTCTGAATGGCCTGATTCCTGCAGTGATGGAGAAATTAACCAGTTTGCTGGCAAACAGCCACTGGTCCAAGGACAGATTACGTCACATTCGATCACATGATCCAAGTTTGAAAATAAAAGATAAGGCTTGTCCCTGCTTGAACTTTTTTCACAATCGGTTTAAATTTCAATATCAGCCCATATACAGCTCTATATTCACTTCATTATGCTTATAATGAGTATGCAAATTATCACCAACTTTTTCCTTAAACTTTGAAATAACCATTTACAATATGATATAACTTTCAGAGAACCTAAATTACTGTGAACACTATAAAAAAAAACCCCACTTTTGACAATAAATGAGGTGTGAAAGCAAATTGTTCCTCTTATTCTGTGGTGGAAACAGCAAAAGTACTGATGACAGGTAGTCTAAATCAAACAGCAGTTTCACTTCAGTGGCTGCTGGTTATTGACCCCACCGTGCTGCCTGTGTCACAGCTCCGCCCCTGAGCAAAAGACTGTACTTGATCTCGCCTGGAAGACGGCAGCTGCTATTAAAGCTCTGAGGACCCGCAGGATCACTGGTCACAACTATCCCTCCGGATCAAGCTACTGCGAGGGGGAACGAAATAAGCCCTCGTGAATTATTAAGGCTTCAAAGCCCTACTTATCACAATGCACTGCCTGAAAAGTCTAAGGACAGCTAACCCGGGAATCTTGCAGCTATTCAAAAATGCAGGGATCTCCGCCAGAGCTGGAGCTGACAGCATTGTTCTGTCCCGGACTCAGCAACCTGTTCCTCTCCCCTGCTGGGCTGCAGCATCACCCCACACCCACAGAGCCCTTCATCAGCAGCACGGCCCCGACGAAGAGCAAGGACACTCCACGTAGGTCACAGTGGGCTCCAACCACCAATTAACCAAGCTACTTATCGCTCAAATTATCCCACACTAATGATATGGTTATTGAACTGCTGTGTGATAGCTGTTGGCTACTTTAGCTCATGTCATAAAAGCTTTGTCTCGCGATAAAGTACTCTAAACTTTAGCAAAAAGTTGAACTTGTCAGCAGTAATAGAAAAAAATATACAACATACAGGACAGAATTGACGTTTTATGTGAAGTTGCCTCACCCTTCAAGGACAAAAAAAAGTTGACACTGCTGCCTCTTTTCCTTTTACAGTTTTGCACGTCAGCAAAAATGGTGCCTGACGTTATGATCGGACATTTAACTGTTGTTGTTACAAAATAAAACTGCAAGAATTTTTTTCAGCAATTATCCTTTGCAGGTAATACTCCACGATGATGAATGTTAGTAAAACGAAGATTGCCAAAACCAATTGTATCAAAATTATCTGGGGTTTTTTCCCCCTGGAGGACTATTTTATTAGCTGGCTTGTGCGACGATTTTCAGTCTTCCTACCTGGTTGCCAGGCAACCATCGTCAGATTGAGGGAGTTGGTGGGCCAAAGCCAGAAAATGAAGTATTCTTGTTTAATTCACTCTTGTATTAATTAGTTTTTTTAATTTTTTTTTTTTTGGGGGGGGGCAATAGTATAAGGGTATCAACAGTTGTTGCCAGTGTTAAAAGTTTTTTTTGAAGCATCTTTTTCAGGAAATTAGGAGTCAATGAGATAGTTTTGGCAGTTTTACCTCTTCGATAAAGATGCCAAATTATCACTCAATTTTGGCAGTGATTAGGTTAATATTTTTCTGCAATGAATGGCAATGGAGAGCCACATTTTCCAAGGCAAATGAACTCCATGGTTTTACTAATTGATATCATTTTTGGAGGCTGGAAAACAAATTGAGACAAACTGAGAAATAAAAAGAAAAAGTCAGTTGATGTCCCAAATATTGAATTGTTTCCTTGTCCCAAATGAGGAATCACAAAAAAACATGTAAAACACAAGAGAGAAGCTAAGCATGTAATAATTCATTTGGTGAATTAATTACTTGTAGGAAACAGCATTATTTGTTTCACCAATAACTTGACAGACTTGTTTATTGTTGTTTTACATCCAAAATTAATCAAAGTGCTGTCTGTAATTACAAAGCAGTAATCATGTGCTGATGTCAATGGTTCTTTCCTGGGGGTTTGCACATAAATACTGAAACAATCTTTGCGCTTTGCATATTTATGACGTGTCCAGGCCGTGATTTATTGGCTCGGTTTACTCTACTGATGTTCAAAACAAGGATCTGTAATGGTATCCTAAATACAGTGAACACTGAAATCAGTGCACCATATTTACTGGTCTGAAATTTTAAATCAGGCGGATTTGATGTCCCATCTAAAAGTGAGTAAGATCAGTTTCTGTAAGACCATTTACAGGTTTTTAATGTGTTCACAAATGTACAGTTTGCATGTTAGAGACTTTTTATTTACCAAAAATTTATCTTTGTTCTTTCATAAATTGTTCTTGTAAATTACTTACACCAAAAATACTGGTCTCTATATACTAAACAAAAGATAATCTGTGCATTCAGTCGTGTGAAAGAGGTGAAAATGTAAAGATTTAGGTCAGTAGATGCACCACGACCTGTATTGTTGACATGAACTTTGATGCCCTGCTCATTGTTTTGCCTTGATACACCGGAGCCCGTCCAGTTTCAAAGATCACAATGTGCTGTGTTTGCATTTTGTTTTGACAGAAGCAGGTTCATGTCCACGATAGAAGACCTGCTTTTCTACACCATCACTGACGGCAAAGAGTCGATCCCCCTCTCCGAGTTCATCTCTGTGAGTCAACAGCAAGTTTGCACTTTCACTGGTGTGCCAAGGATTGTGTTGACTTTCCAAGGCATACGTGCACATGCAACGCTAACACACACGCACCGTTATGCGTCACCACAGTGCTTTTGATTTGAGAGAAAAACCACCTCGGTGAGTGACACGCAAAAGTCATATTTCAGAAGGAGGAATTCAGAGCGTCTCCAGCCGACAGCAGTCCTTCTTAAAAGGTGTTTCTGAGAAATGGAGCTAAGTATAGGAGGTTTTGACCCTGGGAACGGAGGTAAATAACAGCAGGGAGCAACTTCAAGTTCAAAGTCCAGTTTGGTATTTGGGGTTTCAATGAAACAACAACTTAGACTTCTGAATTTACAAGAAATCAGACAATCTTTTACCTCAACGGCAAATTGCAATTCGCTGCCTCCCATTAGAGCTGCTGATTTCCTCCAGCCAGGTGTTTATTTGTTGCTTTGAAAATCCAGCGGGGAGGATGCTGTAGACTAAATTATGCTTTTTATTCTATCCCCGATAACTATAGTGAGACTTTTTAGCCAGTTATATATAAAGGCAGACATCTGGTGACCTTGGTGTCTATGGCAACTCAGTCATTTTAAAGAGAGGCATTTAGGAGAAGAGTCGTGTGTCAACACAGGTGTCTTATTGTTGCGCCACAGAGGAGTCGGAGTGTTTGTGGAGGCGAGTCAGGCGGAAGATAGGTGGTGAAAGTGGAACCTGGTATATGTGCTTGTAAACAGCTGCAAAGGAATCATTTACTTTCACCCCACAGTAAGAGGAGCCTTTGAAAGGAAACAGGAAGAAGGGAAATATCGGCTGAAGAGAAATTTGGCTTGCTTGCTTGAATAACCTTGACTCTAACGGTATCCCTAAATAATATTAAAATCTTTGCGTTATATCATATATTTTCTCCATGAGGTGCACCAGCAAACTAAAGTGGAAAACTACAAATTCCCAATGATATCACACACATTTTGCTCCCATCTGTAGTTCCCCACAAAAGACCTAAAATATTCCCATTCAGCAAGAGAAGAAAAAGAGGAAAATATTTTAGTTTATAGACTATTGCCTTTGTTTTTTTATAGTAACACACAAATTTTATCGCGATGCAGTTTGTTGTTGTTCCGGATCATATACTTTAGTAGCTCCATTCTGTTTTATAACGTCCAATCTTTGCCTGTTTTGTGGTGCACTCAGTCGCGTCAAGACAAAGGTTCTGGCAATTATACAATTATAAGAGCTTGGTCACAGTGTCAGTGGAAAAGCTGGAGCTCTGAAATAAAGCTCGGAATCACCACCCACGCAGAGCTGCAGCCACCTTGTAACATTTCCTGCCCCTGAAGCGAAGAAATCACCTCTCAGACATTAAATAACAGCAGGTTTCCAGAGCCGAACGTTCGGCCCGTTTGCCTGCTGAATCGTGTTTTAGATGAGATGAGTCAAAAAAAAACACAGGGGGCCCCTGCAGTCATTTAGGTCATGCGCATGATGTCCCCAAAATAGACACACATGGTACATACAGTGACTGTCGATGTGATTTACAGCAGGAGTTCCAGTGATCGGTGGCTCGCGTGTTTTCCCTCATGCGTTCCCACCTGAGGCTGCAAAGTCCCCTGAGTACACACACACATCTCATACGTATTTTTTCACAATGAAACATCAAATCTGATTCAAACACTGAAACTCATATAAGACGTCTGCAAATAAATGCATCTTCATTTCCCTTTCACATCTTTTTATTTTCTGCTAGTTTAGGTCCCCTAACCAAGACTCAATGTGTCTGATGAGGTAATAACATCCTTCTTTGCTTTGATATACTTGCACAAACAAGTCTCTCTCTGTTTTTTTTTGCACTTTCCAGGCTTTGAGAAAAACAGGATTGTTAACATCTGACCCTCGGCTGCGTGACTGCGTCCGTCAGATGCGTCAGTCGTCACGTGACTCTATCGGGCCTGTCATGATGGACAAGAAGCTCTTCAGGAGGTGAGAATTGATCTATTTTTGGGGTCACAGCTACACAAGACGCTAAATAAAGGACTGAAGGTGGGAGAGTAACTGTAGCTCCTATTAACACTGGATTTTTGTCCTTGCGCACTTAAATACATAGTTAAATGCATAAACTCCACTGGCCACAATATGTTTTTACATCAACTTTTGAAAACCATCAAATCAAATCTATTGACATTTACAAACGAGGGAAAAAAAGCATGAAGACACAAGGTTAGGTTGGGTTAAAGGTCTGTTTTTGTGGTCAGCTGTTATGTAAAAGGTGTGATTAGTGGTTGGAGCTATTTGAGTCTGAGAGACTGACAGAGACAGGCGTCTCCCGGCTGGCAGCTGCTGCTAAACAAATTCAAGTGTGAGCGTGTCAGCCAAAACAGTTGAGCGTGCAGGGGGGACCGAGGGGGTCTCCCGGGCTGCTTATGAAAGGCCGTCGGTCTGGTCCAGCTCCAGACTGTAGCCGCCGCATTAGTCGGCTCAACGGGCCTGTGAGGGTCATGCGGACCGCTGTCCTAATGGTATCACTTCCAAACTGACAAGTGCAATTCACTCAGTCATCCTCTGGCCTGGAAATAGCGGCGGGGTCACAGAGTGTTGCGCTCTCTGTCAGGCCTAATTGGCCATTTCCGGGTTTCTCTGCTTGTTTTCCTAAATTTGCAGGGTTATCTCTTCCAGGGGAACACTCCGCAGCACACTATAAATATGCTACAAGAAACAGAGAGGGCTTTTTTTAGGAAGTGACCCATATGAATAATGCAACGTCTCTCCACTCTCTTTTTCCTGGTGTCCCGAAATCTCACGCTAGCTCGAATCAGCGAAGCCTCCGCGCCGTGTATCTCAGACCAGCAGTGACTGAACCCGCATACCTTTCTTTGAGAGCATAAAAAACTGCTGACCACTTATCGCCATAAAACCCTATAAATAACCGGCGTGATGTGTGATACAGGCGGTCTCGTGTAACTCTCTGGATGGAGGTTCAACAGAGGCTAATTTTAGTACAGTCTTGTAAAAAAAAAATATATATATATATATATATATAAAAAAGGAAAATGATACCGAACAAAAAATGAGGCTTTACTGACTTAAAAGACATTTCATAACCGCCATCTGTGAGTGACTGAAGCCTGCTTGGCATGGTTTTACTCGGTTACGTTACACACTGCAAAAAACTCAACATTACCAAGTAGATTTAGCTCGTTCAAGTTCAAAAAATGAGCAAGAAAAACAAATTTAACCAGTTTAATTCAGTTATTTTCTATGCTTTTTTCAATTAAAATGTCCATTCAAGGGATTTATTTTCATTAAGTTAGATGTTTGTTCTGTTTGTTGATTATGGCCTTTTGACATGAAAGTATGTACAAACAATAAAAGTTTTTAATGAAGCACAAAATGTTGGATTTGGCTCGTATGTTTCTTGTCGTTCATCCTGTCGATGTCACTTCTATCCTGTGTCGTCTCGCAGGTGCGTTGGCAACAACATCATGCTGCTCTCCAAGGCTTTCAAGAAGAAGTTCATCATCCCCGACTTTGAAAAGTTCACCCACCAGATCGACAACATGTACGACCGAGCGCTGGAGCACGAGACAGGACAGGTAAGCAACACACACAAACACAACAACACACCGATTCAGCGTCTCTTCGGTCATTGTTCGCCACTCGTTTCATGATTCCTCGCAGGTCGCTGACTACATTCCCCAGCTGGCCAAGTTCAGCCCGGATCTCTGGGGTGTTTCTCTGTGCACCATCGACGGACAGAGGTGCATCCGCAGCTCCGCCTCATTCACCCACTCTCTTTCAGCCACTGTGTGCTCCGCCTCACTGACCCTGTGTTACATCCTCACCTCGCGCAGACACTCGGTGGGCGACACCAAGATCCCCGTCTGCCTGCAGTCGTGTGTGAAGCCTCTGGAGTACGCCATCGCCGTGCACGAGCTCGGCTCCGAGCGCGTCCATCAGTACGTGGGCAAAGAGCCCAGTGGATTAAAGTTTAACCAACTGTCGCTGAACGATGAAGGCGAGTATTTAGTGAGATCCAACTATTCTCTTTCCCCAAGAGCAGGCAGCAACTCTGATGCCTAATGCTTCTACACTGCAAAAAAACAAAAAACTCAGTGGATATTCTCCCTCTTCAAGTCAAACATATCACTTGAAATAAGACCTTTTCACATAAGATGTGAAAAATTTCCTGCTTATTTCAAGTTCTAGTTGCCTTATCTCAAGAGAGTATTTTGACTTGTTTTATTTGCAGATTTTTTGGCAGAATTCAAGTGTGGAACAGTTTGTTCATGATGTCTGTGCTCTGAATTAAGCAAAAATATCTTTCAATGAAATAATTTAAAATCCACGGGTAAAGAAAGACAAAAAGACCTTGGAATAAGCAGGACCGACTTAGGTGAATATGTCTCATTTTGAGTGTGATTCTTGTTTTTTTTTAACTTGAAATCTACCAGTTTTTCTCCAGTGTAAGATTGATTTTGAAAGACATTTCCTCATACGACCTTCCATCCATGTTGCTCCGTTCCGCTCAGCAAATATTGCATATCTGTGCGTTTGCTTCATAGCAGGAGCTGAGCACCACACACACAACTGCGGAGGAGAAAAGTCTTTCCCGAGTTTTCATTAAGACTTTTTCCACAATGGACTGAGCTGCACCTCTCTCAGAAGTCGCTTGCTGACGTTATCTGCCCTCCGAGAAATTTTGGCAGCTCGTTTTTTTTTTTTTTTCATCTGATATTTAACAGACTCTGGGTTTTTTTTGCGTTTTGGCAACGAGACGAGTGCAGAGTTGGAAGCGGCTCATATTCCACAGGAATCAAAAATTGTTTTGATGGGTGCGCGGCCAAACCGTCCGCCCTCTGCCACAATATTAACACCTCCGAACGAGAAAGCTGGATTGTTACAAGCAGCAGTCCCGCTCATTAGCCGATGATTCATCCGAGTCCCGCTGATCAAACATACCCACTACGTTCTCCAGCTTATTGCTCCTGTGGTTGGGGGCAAATCAGCGATAACATGCTCTAATTTCTCTTACAGATAAACCACACAACCCCATGGTGAACGCCGGAGCCATAGTCATCAGCTCTTTAATTAAGGTAAGACCTTTAAAGCCCGCCGGCACTGAGCACATTCGCATGATAATCGATGCTTATTTGATGCACAGCTGGGAATAAGCTCACAAAATACCATTACTTAGTTGACTGGTATTAATGAGGGTGTCAGGGCAAATCACAGACGGGCATCTCAGAACGGAGTTAGTCACGGCCAAAAATAGGCTATTTTCTTTAACCCAGACCCTATTAAGTTGGAAACCCCTTCAGTTATTACAGGGCACGACTGTCTCCATACCGACTACAGCTGAAAAAGATGATCTTATTTTACAACGTGACGTGAAAACACAAAAAACAAGCCAAAGAATTTTAAAAAAACAGCCACTCGTGTGGTTTTTATCAGCTTTATCGAGCATTCGATTCGATCCGTAGCCCGAAACGAGAGCTCGATGGAGCGTCTCGATCTGATTTTGCAGCGACAATTCGACAAAATCTCAGAAGAAATTCTGCAGATTCATTTTTAGTTCATTATTTGTCGACCAAATTAAGATCGATGGCGTGACCCCACTCTGGGTCTCAGTCCAGACTTTGATAAATACAGCTTTACATAACTGCAAATGTCAGAAAAGTAGACCCTGAACAAACCCGTGTCGCAGGCGTGATGTCAGCAACATTATACACTTGGACTCTGGTCAGCATCTGCTGACGGACTTTCTGTGACCTTTGGCTTTTATTTTGGAGCAAACAGAGGCCAATGCGGCCATATACGGCTGTGTGCGCGTTTTTTGGGTGAAGGTTTCGCTGAATAGATTTGTGGAGCTTCTTATCATATGTGGGTCAAGTCCAGCTGAGGGGGCGGGACCCTGTTACGCACGACGGGGGCGTGAGTGCGCCTCCGGCCAATGGCGGACCCCACATGGGAAGGTGTGTTGGCCGCCCTCGCTGGAGCCTCATGTGGAGGGGAACACAGTTTACATTCAGTGCATGCATGTGATTTGTATATGTGGAGTGGAGAGTGTTGACATAACCTTTGACCTTTCACCTCCTCTCAGAAATTAGCCTTTAAAAAGGCTACTAAAAGGCGACAGAGTGGATGAACGCTCGTCTGAATGAAACAGGAGTTGCAAAGTCACAGAATTACAAATGTGTCTTGGCGAAAATGTCACCACCTGCAGAAAAACGCCACTCAGATTACTGCAAATCTTTGATCAGGTTTTAGTCTGGACGTAATTTCTGAGATTGCTCTCAGCCTTTTCAAGGTGAAGCCTCCAAGTGAGGGCCCCCTGCCATCCCATATGGTCCCTTTACAACTCGGTAATGATACTCTACTGGGGACATGAAATTCTAGCACGGCCATAAACGCCCCTCCGGCTCCAGTGGGCAGATTAGCACGTGGACCGACAGGCTGGAAAAACAAAACGCGTACGTCACGCCTCGACGCCCACCCGAGTCGGCCTCAGGCCACTGAAACACTGCCATCTGTAGGGGCCGACGGACCCTCGCCACGTCCCTCCGTCATTTTAATCTCACTCCTTCTCTTTCTGTTTGACAGCCCGACACGAACAAGGCGGAGCGGTTTGACTTTGTGAGTTCACACTTTTTAAATTCCTTTTCCTTTTTTTGGTTCTTGTTTTGTTCTCTGATCTTTATCCCGAAATGACATTAAATGTGATGTTGCCGCAGGTGATGGAGTTCCTGAAAAGCATGGCTGGGACAGAGTTTGTGGGCTTCAGCAATGCGACGTGAGTTTCACAATTTAGGCTTTCATTGTTTGCATGATACGTTGTTTTTTCTTGATATATAACTGCTGTGTTTTTTACAGTTTCCAGTCAGAGAGAGAGACCGGCGATAGGAATTATGCAATTGGTTATTACCTCAAAGAGAAGAAGGTGCGTGTCTTCGTGGTGTTTTTTTAATCACATTTACCTCAAGTGAGTTTCTGCTGTCCCAAAGAAATCGATGTCCTGGGCATCTGCTGACTCTGACCCTCACCTTTGCAGTGCTTCCCTGAAAACGCCGATATGATCGCAGCTCTCGACTTCTACTTTCAGGTGAGAGTCGCTTCAGAGCGAATAAAATCAATGCTTTTATTCGCCGTGCCAGCCGAGCGGCTCGACACGCGTCTGTCGGTTGGTTCGCTTGTTTGATCAGGACCGAGATGTCACAATAACACTTCTGAACTCTTACTGATAACCACAAAACGTAACTCACGAAGGTTCGATGCTGAGCTTTGATCGATAAACACCATCAGATGGGGTTTAAGCAATTTAGAAGGCAGAAAGAAGGGGTTGCTGGTTCAAGTCCCCTAACCGGCAGCTTGAGCCTGAAAAATGCCTCATGAGCATCCAGCCTTGTTGATTTCCGTAAATTCAACGTAAGCCTGATCGATTCTCTGAAGCTTTACGCTGTTTTAAGCTGTTCTTTGCGCCTCTCTACTAACATTTCTTTATGTTTCTGTGTCAGCTGTGCTCCATAGAAGTTACCTGTGAGTCAGGAAGCGTGATGGCTGCCACGCTGGCCAACGGGGGCATCTGTCCGATCACGGGCGATCGCGTCCTGAGCGCCGAAGCCATTCGCAACACGCTGAGCCTGATGCATTCCTGCGGCATGTACGACCTTTCTGGACAGTTTGCCTTCCATGTGAGTCTTTTTTTTTTCTCTCCCCTCAGCATCAATCTGAATGCATCGCTTTCCGCAGCCTGACCCAATCATGCGTCGCTTCCCTCTGGCCTCAGCTGTTTCATTGGTTGTCTTCGTTTCTAGGTGGGCCTGCCTGCCAAGTCTGGTGTTTCGGGCGCCGTGCTGCTGGTGGTCCCCAACGTCATGGGAATGATGTGCTGGTCGCCACCGCTGGATCGGACTGGAAACAGCGTCCGTGGTATTCACTTCTGTCAGGTATCCGTTACACACGCACACGTGTAACAGTTTCTACTCTCTTCTTTGGTTAAACCAAGACAAATTATGTGTGTGACGGTATTAAGAATGACTATCTGACATGTTTATGGTTCTCAAGGACCTCGTGTCTAACTTCAACTTCCACCATTATGACAACTTGAGGCATTTTGCCAGGAAACACGACCCAAGGAGACAAACAGACGATGATCCAGTGAGTAGAAATCACAGCCGCATATGGTACTGAATGAAAAAAGATGTTATTACGAGAAAACAATGTTTTAAAAGTGTCGGATTCATGTGTAAAATCCCCTTTTGATCCATCAGAGCAAGTCCGTGCTGAACCTGATGTTCGCGGCCTACAGCGGGGACGTCTCTGCACTGAGGAGGTGAGGACGAGCTCAGACTTTTTCTCTGTCGTTTTCATCACCACAGAAGTTGTGTGGGACCATTTTAAAAGGGCAGCCTGACATTTGGGCTCATATCACTCTCAGTTCTGCAATATGCAGATTGTAAACAGGGACACAGAGCAAACCTTGGTTTATCCGAATGTCAAAAGAGCCACAAACCAACATTTTGAAAGTTCACTTAAGGTCTTTTCGTAGAAAGTTGTCGTGTGTGGCTATTAAATGAAGTTGAGTCTGTAAACGCCAGTTAAATTTAAAAGCGTTTGCACAGTTCACAAAACAAGAACATCGGTGGCCATAAGTCAA
>JASSRZ010000053.1:12726763-12748471 GCA_032164315.1 Malacoctenus gilli | reverse complement strand
CCCCCGCCCTCGCTCTCTCTTCTTGTGTGTCCTCCACCTGTCAGGGACGCACCTGCTTAAAGTAGCAGTCGCAACTTATTATGCTCCTCCAGTCGTCGCCGCGCGCCGCCTGCAGATGCTGCTGTCTGACCCCCCCCGGGACCCCGACGGTCCAGCTCCTCTCTCACCTGTCCACCTCAATAACACGTCTGCGCTCAATTAAAGCTGCAGGAGATATGTTTTCAGTCAGAGCAGCGGAAAACAAGTTTGATGGAGCAGCGTGTCTCCGCCGCCTCCGGCTGTAATTTCGGATCCGACCCCTCACACGACTCAGCCTTTAAATCTTCTGGAAGGATTTTTCACTTTCTTGTGAGAGTTTGTTTCCAAAGTGATGCAGTCACAGAGTTAACACTCACTCACACACACACACGCGCGCGCGTGCGTGCACACACAGAGGGAAAAATAGCCTGATATATTGTAAAGGGGGTGAAATTGTGAGCTGGCCCTCCAGGGTTTGTTTACTCAACACAATCTCATCATCAGGCTTTACTCTGCTCTCATGGAAAAACACCGCAGGATCATGAAATTTTACCCTCCGTCGTGAAAAATTCCCTGTTTGTGATGGCGTTTACTTTTAAGTATCAAAGTCATTTAATGCTTTGTAGCCGTAAATGCTTGAAGATTTTTTTTTAAGCAGTGTTTTTTTAAAATTAATGTGCAGGTGATGAAAACCTGTGGAAACCATTCAGGCCTCGGTGCGGAAACAAAAAAAATAGCCAAGAAAGGACATTTGACGGCAGCAACCAGGTTTGAAGAATGGCGCGCGTAAAACGTTTGAACCTAATTGATCTCCTCGCTTGTTTTCTCTCCCAGCCAAAACAAAAGAAACGCGCTGAAATGAAGGAGGATTGTTAGCAGAAACAGCCAGCAGTTATTGTGCAGCGGCGGCAGCATCACTCATTTGGACTTTGCTGTGTTTTCCGGCCACCTGATGGATCCCCCGAAGACACGTCGGGCTCCTCTCCAGCGAAAAGCTTCGCTCTTTTATTCTGGCGTTTCAGAGCTCCAGGAAAACAAAACAAAAACATGACGGGGGTCAAGAAATCAAAATAATTATCAGTGCCTGGCCAATCGATGTGGCAACTATCCCCCCCCTAAAACCCCCAAGCGATGCCGGAAACGTAGTATCAGTAACGTGTCAGTACTCTTAACTACTTCAACGAATTGTCCGTTTGTCTCTGCCACTACAAACAAAGCGCCCCTGAGTTCCGAGATCCACGTTCTCATGTGGACCAGAGTTCACTTGTGTGGGCTGCACGGGAGTCCAGATGCACTTTCCCACCGACCCGAACTGACAGCTCTGGTGTGAACGCTCCCCCGGCTCAAAAGTCCTCAACTTGTTCCGTCGGGGAGCGAGCGAGTCTGCAGAGGTCAAGAGGTCAAACAACAACTTTATTATTGGTTTAAAAGTCACGGGATCTGCAGGGAAATAAAGTTTGGGGGGGGTAGGGGAGAGAAAGTTGCTAATGCGAAATCATTATTTGAAATTAGCTATAGCATGCTTGAGAGGAATTATGTGTGCGTGACGGGGAAAAAGGTTAATTAAAATAGTAAATAACCAAAGACAATAACCTACTTATGGAAGGCCACTGAGCAATCAGAGGGTTTGTCTTTATGCTTGGAAATTAGTTTTGGCCTGATGGTCCCTCTCATTATAAATCTATTGTGGCTCGCCGTCGAGGGAGTGATTGGGCGCGTGCGTGCGCATGTGTGTGTGCGTCTTCAAAGAGTTATCGGCGTCCTGCGTTATCACCTCTGACACCTTATTAAAGACAGTGTTGTTTTAATTATGCGCTGATATCAGCCGGTGGAGATAATTTTGAGTGGCGTTCATTATGTGGCCCATTAGCATTTGAAGACAGACAAATGAGCCCCACTTTGAGGGAGTGGGCTGCACAGGTTCAGATACTGAAAAGGCGGGGAAGAATGCCTCATGAATATTCAAGAGTGACGGAGACCCTCCGGAACAAAGAGGAAAAAAAGACACTGACACCTTGAAGGCTGCAATAAATCGCTGCCGTGAGATCGTGTAATTAAAAGTCGCCGGTTTGTCAAACGAGCAAGAACACACAATAAACCCGAAGTTCAGCTTTTTGTCAACGCAGAGAAAAGCGCCGGTGTCTCGACTGAATGAGGGCCGGCGGAGCTTGCTGGCAGCGACCCTGAAGTTTCAGGGTCCGGGCTCATTGTTGCGCCGACTTTAGTGGCTCTATTTTTAACAGCCCCAAAAGAGCACGGTCAAAGATTATCATGCAAGTTCCTGTGGGTGAGTTCAAGTTCACTCTGGCTGTTTTTACTGTCGGCTAATAATAGCCTGATAGTTCAGGGGGGGTTGTTCTTATTCACTTAATCATTCTGAGGCCTGTGTTTGGTTTGACATTGAAACGTTTGTGTTTAAAAGCAGATTAAAAAGGACTTGACCTGTTTTTTTTTCTTATATACTCATTCTGCATTTATTGCTTGATATGTGTCTGTGTTTTCACGGCACTTTTTATTCTTTAGAACAGTATTTTCTCCTTCTTCTTTCAAATTAAAATAGGCAAAAGACAAAGCGGTGGATTCCCAGAACGCCGAGTCCAGTTCCAGTCAGGCTCAGAGGATACATGCAGCAAAAGCTAGACTCACATTAGTATTTTCTACGTATGTTTGTGAAGCTACAGATGAATTCAAAAACTATTTATATGCATTTAGAAATCCAGTTTCCAATACTTTGGTCTAATTTTCTCAAAGTGCAAACTATTTGGCTCGGATTTATTCGATTTAGATTAGACAATTTTAGCTATCTTTGGCTTCACTCTTTGTATGTCGTGCACGTTTGCTTTTGTTTGTTTTCCATTTTCTCTGCCGTGCTCGGCTTGATTAGACAGCGTGATTAAATAAACATTATCGACGTCAGATGAGGCAAAGGTCTGAAGGTGAAGTCACTCCGGATTCCTCCGGGTAAAATGTACTCGTGTAAAGTTGTTGAAGATACATAAACACCGTCTGACGGTACAAAATTACCGGGCTGACTGACGTCTCTGAAACTGGCTGCACTCCACAGAGCTTCTGGATTCTTCTTACTCAGTGCCGGGAAAGTGACAGAGACGAGGTTAATTAGCAGCCAGGGTCAAATACATCTTAATCAGGAGTAAATTGGAGTCTAACAAGAGGAACAAAGTTGAGACTGGTGAAAGAGACGTCAGTCAGAAAGTCTTCAGACGCTCGTGTTCCAGCTCGTCCGTACTCTGAGCGAACGAGGAGCGAATGTCTAACTTCTCTGCTCGATAGGAGCCTTTTCCAAGTAGTAATGACTACAATGTCTCATTAATTTGAACAAATCATGTGAACAGAACAGAAAGCTGACGGTTCCAATTTCTGGACTGATTTTGGAGAAAGTGAAGACCACCGTTCGTCTCACTGACCTGTGGACCCTTCAGCAAGACTCTAAACCCCGTGAAGATGCATTGTGGCTTTGGACTTGGATTTGGAAGTACAGACAAACAATCACAACACCAGAAATTAAATAACTTAAACAATCGAAATTGAATCTATTTTCCTAAACCTGGAGTGCTTTTATTTTGGAGGCTCCTGTCGCTACATGTCGCTGAGGATTGTTTTTGTCCACCAGCATTTGGCTTCACTGTAATAACTTGGGAAATCCGATGTTGGACACAAAGTACTAATCCAAGGAAAATTGTAATTGTTCATCATCGTAACTTAAAACAAACAAATAAAAGTAGGAAATAATTTATATAAATGCTAATATCCTTGAACTTATTAAAAATCCAGCTTAATGGTCAAGAAAAATGAACATGAGCTATTTAGCGCGTCCAACATTTGCCCCTTTTGGCCCCCAGTGGTCACAATTCTTTTGAATCCGGCTTCAACACACAGTTTTATTGAGGTAATTGAATAAAAAAGTGCCCTTCTCAGAGTGAGTGAGGTGTGAGTTGATGACAGGTGGGGCGCTCAGTCGACCCTCTGAGTTTTGCTCCAAATTTAGCGTGCAGGATGTAGTTTGAATCTAAAGTTAACCGCACATCCTGTACGTCCATCTGTCCGCTCTCTATACCAGCCTTTTGACGCCCGGGGTCACATAAGGGGCGGGACCTGAATCCCAGCATGCACTTGGATGCCCTCAGGACCTTGTGGACTGAGCCAACAGATCATTTTTGCATCACAGAGAGCACAGCTTCAAAGTCGGGCCGAGCCTCGTCGCCAAGACTGCAAATAGAAAAACAACCCAAAACAGAAGCTGCACTTTTTTATCCTGCCCTCAAAAACAACCAGACAGCTCAAACAAGGCGCACAATGAAGCCTCGCTGAGTGTTTTGTTCCTGTAGGTTTGAAGGGAATCTCCGTGTGGTCAATGTAAAGGCCCATTAAATGCTTGTAAAAGTGTCACTCAGAAAAGAGATCAAGAAGAACGTTTTTTTCAAAAAGAAGTGACAACAAATCCCGACGTTTTTCCCTCATCTGCACATCAGATTGTCGACCGTATTGACAAAGTCCTCACACTGCTCGCAGCAACAGGTTCACCGTGTGTTCCTGGTGTTTTTTGGTGGCGGGGGGGGGGGGGGGGGGTGGTCGGTACATGTTGAATGTGTTTGTACAGCCGGCGAGAAATGAGCCAGCTCCGAGCGCCGCCGTGTCCTTTCTGTTTGGTTTTTCTCTCTGATTCGTGCGGCTGCGGCGAGGCGCTCATCAAGTCATGATTTGATTGCATCGTGTATTCCGAGGGGGGAAAAAAGAAAAAGGCTTCGTCGCCTTGAATGATGCCTCTCATTAGCTGCGCCTCAGACCTGAGCCGGCTCCGCTGCACAATGGAGACGGCCGCAGCACTTATTTTCCCCGTCGCCGCTCTCCTCGCAGGCTACCTGGAAACCATTCGAGCTCCATGGAAATCGAACAAAGGGGCGCATAGATGCATCGCAGGAGTCTGCAGCCACAGAGAAACACACCTCAAGTTTGTTTTGTGCTTTGAATTACAGTCGGGTGTGATTTGCACGGCCACTAAGGTCAACTGATAGTGTTTCCTTCCTTCAGGGGGCCAAAAACTATTTGCATTTTTCATTGTTTCAGGACAAAAGTCCTCCAGAAACAAGTTATTCTTAAAAAAGACTAAAGCCGGACTGCCAACTGTCGAGAGTGAAACTCACACGGTTACTTCTAAATTCACACTGTGTGTTTTAAATCCTGCACTGAGTCACAAATTTTGGTTTTGTTGAGAACTTTTGAGGAATCTGTCAAAGGTTTTTCTTGTAAGGTTTTCTAGAGCCAATGAGAAGCATTTTTGGGAGGCTTTTTATTTGAAAGAGAAGCCAGGCTATCATTTTCTTAAAACCTGTCACAAAGTTATTTCAGGAATGACTTTTCAATTTCTTATTTTCCTTCTTTCTTTCATGAATTCTTATTGGACATCGCAAGTGAATCTCAAGCTTTTACCTCTAAATTCACAGTTCTTGCTCTCAGTCTTTACGAAAGTAGAACATTTTTGTCACTGTAGGTTTTTATTGACAGGATTTGGAGGTAAAATGTGTTGGACCCAGAGGCAAAAAAAGCATTGTTGGAGGCTTTTATTTTGAAATACCATCGCATTGGAGGCCTATTGTTCCACAGTGGTCCCACTTGTCCCACTTGTTCATCTGAACACTTCCAGTTTATTGCGTTCACACTCAGTTTTTCTACATTTGTGGCTCATTCAAAGAAATTGTAGTTTTAGATTCCACATCTGCTGTTTTTCTCTCACTTTCTTGAGATAAATCACAAATATTAAGCTGCGCTGAGCCGTTGGAAGCGTCTCCGCTTCTTGTTTATTCACAGATTTCACGTTCTGGTCACGTTGGAATCTCTGCTGCTGAACCTCTGAGCCTCGGAGCGCAGATCTAACCTTCTGACATCGTTCACTTTCCGTACGTTCGGTTATATTTTCAAAATGAGCCCAGTCAACTCAGCGGAGCGCATTTTTTCTCTTCCCCAGTTTCCTGCTGATAAGAAAGAAGTGAAATTCATGACATCAAGTCTGCCGAGTAAAGTCTGCAGAAGTAATTTATAAGAGCCGGAGTTTACCGATGCAAATCAATTTCACATCCATCCGTCACAGATTGGGACGACTGTTTATAATTGCTCCTCTCTATCGCTTACTGCTTGCATTAAATATTATTTGCGTTTCCTTTTTTCCCCCTCTTTTTTTTCCCAGATGCTTCCAATTATTTCCGAATGTTTTCTAAATGGGCTCAGACGGCTCCGCCGCTTCTCCCTCTTCACACCCTCATTCACATGCATCTGCACTCGGTTATTTCTCCGCCACCGCCGCCTTCGTGTGACTTTCACATCAGGGATCGCTTCCAGCTTTGCACCACCAGTCATCACAACTGCTCCATGCTTCTTTTGTGGCCAGTCCGACCGAGCAGATGGGCTTGTTAAGTCTCCTCCGTACACAAGAAAAATGGTTTGGTGGGGGGTTTTTTTGCAGTGAAACTAAGATTTGCTTGTCATACTCGTTTGCACATTCAGTTTAGGACTCCGTGTGTTCGTGGAGAAAAACGTCGGTTCGCTGGGATTCGAGTCTTTGCATGGCGCACGACGGCGCTCTGACTCAGGCGCCCGCCTCAGCCGTCCAGCCTGAAAACATAAAGAGTTTTTTTTTCTTTTTCTCTCTGTGACTGTGCTTTTTAAATGAGCGACTGAACAGGCAGCCACTGGAAAAATACACTGCGAAGGTCGGGGTGCAGGCTGGATAGCTAATTAGCTGCTCAGGGGCTGCACGTTAAACAGCATCGCGGCCACAGTGGACTCGTCTTCTCTCCCACCACCGGCTTTGTCTCTGCTCGAATGCAACCTGTAAACTGGAGACGTGTCTGCAGTTGCTCGCTGCTGTGGAAGCGCTCACAAAAAACCCTTTAAAACCATGATTTTTAATCATTGTACACTATTTTTGTTTTGTTTGTTGTTTTCTTTTTCTAGTATCTGATTTAGTAATGAAATGCGAGAGCCTCTAAATAGACCCCGTGCAAACAGTCGCTAATGTTTGTTAGTCGATTGCAGATGTAAAAAAATGGCAATTATGGAAAACAGATATTTGCTCGTGTGCGAGTGCCGAAGATTGTAATGAGGTTTTTAATCAGTGCAAAAAAATCTCTGCACCACAAATACATCTGATGGAAGCATTGAGAGGCTGTGGAGTCACTGAGAAGATGACCTCTAGTGGCTGTCGGACACATTACAGGAACAAAGGAGATAAAGCGCAGTTTTTAACTGATCCTCTTGATGTTTCACAAGTACTTTGGGCCTGGTTAGAGGGCGAAGCCTACTGAGTTTTGCCATAAAGATTTTACTGCGTTTACTAAAAAAAACACGCGACAACCGACTAATATTAACTTCACCACAACAAAACTTCTATCTTGTTACTTATTATAACATATCAGCATCATTTTTCCATCAATATTTGCCTTTTTACATGATTTCATAAGTAATCTTAAACGTTTGCATTATATGCTGAAAGCTATAGAAAGAACTGATTCTGTGGGTTGAACTTTATTCTACACGTCACTTACGGAGCCAGAAAATTCAAACTTTTGTCTGCATTTCAGGGCGAGTTTCTGCAGAACTCCGTCAACTCGGCATGTTCCCATAAATACATTCGTTTTATTTGTCGAAAAAGAACCTGGTCAATAAACCTCCCCGCAAATGTCATCGCCAAACTCGCGTGGCCTTTAGTCCTAAATACCACGGCTACCAACACAACCTCTCGAAACCCGCAGTGGAACCGCGTTTCTTTGTCTCGTTCGTCCCCTAAACTGAATCTCCCCCGCAGCCGTAAGTTGGAAAAAAAAACCTTTTCTGGTGAATCATTTCTCCTTTTTATACTGAAGGAAAAACAGTTACATGATAAAAAAAAAAACAAACAGAAATTGCAGCTTGGAGAAGAAACTGTTTTTTTTCCCACCGTCCTTCAGAAAGGCGTGTATGTGCCGTGTATGTTTTTTGCTGTGATGTGTGTGTCCCTTTCCTCTCTGACAGCACACAGCGGGACAGCCACAGTAAACACAACAACCCCAAAACACAAGCAGCGTGAGGCAAACAAAAAAAAAAACCCAGGATCGATTCTTTGAAACACTGTGTGCACAGACACACAAAGGAGAAAGAAAAGCTCTTGAAAAGTCCGACACCAAAACAGGTTTTTTCTCTCTCTCTCTCTCTCTCCGCTTCTCCAAAAAACAGATTTAAATGGTCGTCAGCCGGAGCGTGCGGACGTCAGGCTCACTGATGTAACTTGGGGGAAAAGAAAGAGAACTATTCATGTGCAGACTTTAAAAGTTAACTTCTGCTATAATTCGACCACTGCTGGAGCTCTGCTTCACTGAGAAGTACCGTGATGTCTCCAATAAAACTCCCGGCGCTCTGCTATTCACTTGATGGAGGACTAATGAGCGACAGGGCATGGAGTTTTATGTTGTTTAACGATTACTCCTCCTGCAGTAACAACACAGCTAACTCATTTTTTATTCATTTAATTACATCCTTAAGGTTGTTAAATTAATCTGACATTAGGCTTTACTTGTTTCGGCCGACAAATCGGATGATTTGTTCGACGCGCTGACCTTTGCGCGACGCCGCGCGGATCCGTCTTGAGTCTCGTCGCGTTTCGTCGGGGTGGGGGGCAGGTAGCGGCGCGCCATGTGTCACGGGGGGAGGGGTTGGAGTTGCTTACATGCATTATGTGTGAAATGTAATAATCTCTTGGCATTCAGCAACAGCATGTGACAGGCTGAGAAATCTAAAGCCTCAGCGGATTTCTCCCAGCGGAGTGTGAAATTTGTCGCACGGAGGAGGTTCACTCCGGGGGGAGATCTGCAGGGCCCCCTTTTTTTTTTCTCTCTCTCTCTCTCTCTCCTCCCTCCTGACAGCTCCCTCCCGCCCTCTAAACTGCAGCGAAAAGTGACGGGAGTCGGCGTAATGAGTGCATTCATTAATTGAGGTTGGTCCCACCTCAGCCGGGTGGTATTTTGGGAGCAGCGGAACGAGAGGCGTGGGATGAAAGCGGGGCGCCGACGCGCGGAGGAGCGCCAAGGTGCTCCGGCCCAGCGGGGGAGCGCGCTCCGGCGGCGCCTCGATCTGTCTTTTGAAGTCGCCTTATTAACGAGGGTGCCGCGTCCCCTCGCCGGCGTCCGCCGGGACGCGGCCCCCCCCAGTGGTCAGGTTGAACCGTGAACAGAAGAAGCTGCTCCCGGTCTTCGCGGATCGGCTGTACGAGCTGGTCCCGGATCGTCTCCCGCAGGAGCTGCTTTATTGCGGCCACTCAGATGTTGAATCATGGCGCCGTTTCCTGAAATACATCTATGAGTACTCCATTGTGTACCGCGCTTTACGAGGGCCGTCCGCAGGGAACGGAGATGCGCGTGTGTCACGCGTCGTTCAACGGAAGATCTCAGCTGCGCATCCAGTCGTGTGTGCGCGGCGCTGCCCTCCGACACATCCCCATATGTCCGTACTCACTCATCTGGACACGCAGAGCGCTGCCTGTTTGACTTATTTATGTGGCTTTTTCCTCGGAAGCTGTCCGACTGCATGTTGCATCGCATACGAAGTATTTGTTTGATGTGAGCTCTCACAACAGGACAATGGCTTCACGGAGGAGCAGACCCGACTCCATCCGATTCATTCGGTTCCCCTTTGGACAGCGTTAAAACACCAATTGGAACCAGCTTAACCAGATTTGCATCGAGCTCGTGAAGATGGTATTGATTTAGGTCGGTGTAAATCAATGGGGGAAATCCAGACCCCCCCCCCCCCGTTTGCGAAGTGAAACGTGCAATCCCAGCAGCCTTCTGGGACCATTACTGAGTTCACGTCAGGTGTCAGGTGTAATTCTCTGTGACAGCCTTTTGGCTCGGTGAAATGAAATGTTCCCGTCCTGCTGGAAGGTGATTACGGCTCATTATTGCGCCGTGCATATTATTAGACATGCATCGAAGAGACTTCCCCCACAAATTTAAACATTTCAGTGGAGCGCATGACGACAGGCAGGCTGCGATGCATGCTCAGGTATATTTTACCTCCCCCGTTCACGTTGTCAGCGAGACGTATATCACCGCCTATTACGGATAATCGCGCTCCGTTCACGGCGGACCCCTTCGCCTCCGCTCCCGCAGCCACACGGACACTCAATCATCGGGCTGTGGAGGCTAATTTGAACTCCGCAGTAATTATCAGGTCCAAACCACACAGAGTCACTGCGAGGAGGTGCAACACGGGGAGTTTGTTTGGACTTCTACGACGCAGGAAGATAAACTGACGCCAGAAGCCTCAGATTGGTTTTCAACTGAATCTAAACGACTAACGAAGCCTCAAAGAAAAAAGTAGAGTGCAAAACCTCCAACAAGACGCCTGTTTAACGTTCCTGCTTCAACGTTTTACACAACAAACTCTTAATAGTCTGATAACACGCTACAGAAATGTCTTCTTGCATCAAGTTGAATCACGTGCTCCCTGTTTCGTCTTTAAGTAATTAAATGTGATCCTGAAACTCTTAACACCGCCTGTTTCCACAGGTGATGTAACGGAAAGATTAGGATAAAAAAGTGAACGTGGACGGATCGAGATTCAGCCAGAACTGGAAACGAGGGGCAAGCAGCCCCCTCTCCCCCAATCGGAGGCCTCAGCTTGGGAGACGTTCGTGTCCGCAGGCCGTCACACTCCACAACACGGGCCTTCAGCAGAGTCCCACAAACAGGTGTATTAAAACGTGTGTGTTTCCAGTCACACCCCCACCGCGGCCGCCGCTCTCACCCCGATTGCTTTCCAGTAAACGCGACGCTTCTCCTTCCTCGCTCTCGTTACGTCCGGCCTGATATTTTATCTTTGGACGCTGCGACACAACACTCAAACATCGTTCCTCGCAAATTCACCTCAGCCTGCGAAATATTGCATGCGACAAGTAAAGACGGATAGACAGAGCAGTCACAGTTGACACATGATGATTTAATCCTAGTTAACCCTGCTGTCTGCCACTTAGAGTGCCCTCAGCTGTAGTAAGGCCTCTGCCCCCGTGACTCTGCCCAGAGCTGTTTATGCCTCGATGTTTACTCAACTGTGCAAGATGACAAGAGGGGCGGCGCACGCGAGCGCTACGGCACAGCAGCAGCAGCGAGCTGATGCCGCCGCTCCCTCGATGGCCTCGCCGCTCGCCTGGCTTTTCCCCCGCAGCGGAGCGCGAGCGTGGGCTCCTCGCAGCGCTTGGCACAAGAAGGGGCCGGCAGGAGATTTGTGGGCGACAGCGATGACGGCGACGTAAAAGGGAAGGCAGAGGAGGGTTTTTGTTTTGTTTTTTTTAACATCCCATATGTATCTGCAGCATCAAGGTCTGGTGCAGGCGGGTGGGGGAGGGGGAGAAGGGGCGAGCAGTGGACAGCGGCGAGATTAATGTAGCACGCCATAATTCGCGAGCAGCGCGGGTACTTTTCGGCCGCCGTGCAGCTATTTAATTTATTATAATTGTGATATAAGAACGAGCTGAGAGACTGCGCCACCGAGCTGGCGGGTGGTGAATGTCTTCCGTCTTCCAAGCAGCGATTTGACCGGCGACTTTGTACACTCGAGGGAGGAAAAAGACGGAGTCCGCTAACTACGAGGGCTTCGACAGGCAAATTGAACGGCCGCGAGTGATCGCGAGCCGCCAATGCCGAGACATTTATGCCTCCCATTCAAATCCACACGACCATTTCCATTATTCACTAAGACGCCCGGCGCTCCAGTAGAATGTAAAAGTATCCCTTTTCCTTTTGCCCCTGTAGCTATTTAAAGTAGCCTTTCAACAAAAGTCCCTCTCTCTCTTCATTTCTGCGGCGAGCAGACAGAGGTGGGAGAATTACAGGGAGTCTGCCCCCCCTCCCCCCCCTCCCCACCCCCCTCGGGGCGTTATTTCAGCTCGGTGTGTTGTATCTCTGCGAGTCCCTCCGCCACAGAGACCCGGGATCGTATTAAAACAACAATTAGTCGTCCTCGGAGACAGACAGCAGCCGGCGGGCTCGGCCGTCTCCGGTTGATCAGCTATTATGTTGTTTTGTTGGGAAACTGGGCGGCATTTCTCTCCGGCGGGGTCGCTCCTCAATCCTCCGCTGATTTGGCTCCCACTGTGCCGCGTCTACCTGAATGACAATGAAAAGTTCGAGACGCTTTCCGAGAGTTTACGTTTCCTGTCGGCTATAATGAAAGTGCCTGTTATTTCTCTGACTTGTTGGTGCGACATTTAACCAGTTTTCTGTCTAAATAGTGGAAGAAAAAGTGCTCATGTGAGGATTACTTTAAAATATACTGTTCTCTGAATCCTCAAGATATTCAGTCGAGTCAAAACTTGTCAATATTTAAATTTTACAGAAGGAATGTGAATCTGTTTCGACACTTCCAGCAAGTTACAAGCTAAACTTCTGACATTATTTGGCACTCTTGCTGTTGCTGTTGTTCTCATTTTTTAGCAAAAGACATCTGCTTTGTGTTTCCCCAGGCGCTTTAGAGTGTTATGTGTGACTTTATACCTAAACTTTAGTACATTTTTAAGTAGAGAACGCAGTGATTTCACTCTTGTTGAAGAGATTGAACCAGTGACCTCCTCACATAAACGCGTGGAAGTGAAATCTTCCAAAATGGACCCAAAAAGTTGTCACAAATTGTGAACAATTGTGTGGAATTGTCTTAGCCACAAAGGCAGGCATGGTTAGCATCATTGAATCCAGTCAAAGAATTTCAAAGTAAAGTTACTCTCGATACCTTTGGCGATGACGAGTTTGAGACTGTAAAGCTTCATCTCTTTACGTCAGGCACTGCTCAGCAAACAGGAAGTGGACCCCAAATGAACCCCCACCCCCCCTCCACCTCCAGCTTCAGTCCCCACTTTCAGTTCAACACTAACTGTAAGCGTCAGCGTGCTTGCGCTTTATTTTGAAGTGCTCCGTTTGCTACTTCAAGCTGGTGTTTGTCTGGCAGCTGCTTCTCTCTCAGCTGCTTCCTCCCTATGATTGAGTCCTCGTCCTGCATTGAACGAGTGGAATTTGTCAGGCTGCTAAATGACACATTATTTCTGCAGGACGACAAAGTCAGAACACAGATTTGTTGCCTTTTTAATGGCTTCGATCATAAATAATTATTTAAATAGCTGTTAAATGTTTCTGTGGGAACTGACTAATTATCTAATCAGTGCATCGGAGCGTTTCATTTTGCTGTAATGAGATTTATACTCGCACGTTCTCCCGTTTTCCTGCTGCTATTTTTTGCCTTTTCCGATGGAGTTGACTGCGATGACGCGTTGGTGTATTTCAGTATTCCTCAGGTTAAAGGTATAAGTATTTTCCACCGCTGCTCAACAGTGTTGTGCGCCCACATGAGGTTATAAAGACCCAATCCACTTCTTTCAACCTGCAGGGCACTGCGGTCCTGCGTGCTGCGGGCTGCTTGATTTAACCCACTTTTCGCATCCATTCTGTCAAACTGTGATGTCGCACAGGTCACCGCAGTCCCGGCTTTCAGATCAGGGCAGCCCTCTGAGGCATAAACGACTTGAGTGAATGCGCTCTTTCAGGGTTCCTCCCCACGATACGCCCTCCGCCCACTCCCGCCGTCTCCCGAGGTGCCCCCACGGCGGCCTCGGCGACGCTATCGTCTCTGAAGGTGATAGGTGCTGAGAGCCGGGCGGCGTCTGGGAGTTGGACGAGAGGAGGAGGAGGAGGAGGAGGAGGAGGAGGACCGTCTCCACTGGCCTGTGAAATATTCATCAAATGAGGCAGGGGGGGGGTGGGCGGGAGGGGAAGTGCGGCAGGAGATGGAGTGGAGTCCACCGGGGAGAGAACATCATAGTTCAGGAGACGCGAGGGAACCTGAGCAAGAGCGATGCAGTCCGGGGAGGAAGGGAACATGAAGGGGGCGGGGTGGAATATTTTATTGTGTGGGAGCCGGGTGGTAAAAATCCCAAGTATGATAGATATTCCCCTCGCAACCGTGGAGGAGGTTTTATGATATTTTATCTATAAAGCTGGAGAGGTAGGCGTGAGAGACTGACAATGCTTTCCCGGAAAATATTAAATTACAGCACTTAAATTGATCCCGTATAAACACTCCTTTTTCTTCGGATGCAGGAGAAAAAGTTTGGTCAGCAAACCCCCCCCCCCCCCTTTCCGTCGCCGGTCGCTCTGGGACAACCTGCCGTCCAAAACGATTAGGTCATCGTTTCAGGGCCCCACCCCGGCCGCCCGAGCCCCGGCCCGCGGCGTCGTTCAACGCACCCCCCCCCTCACACCGTGATGCCAATTTACATGATCAATTCTGGCTCATTCTTCAGCCATCGACTCCCAAAGGAAACAGTTCAGTGGATTTTCCTGGACTGAAAAACTACTGTTGAAATATTCAAAGGGATGAACTGTTACATTTCCGACTTTTCAGAAAAAGACCGCGACGGATTCAAGGGAAAGATAAACCCAAATGAAGTTAACGCTCGCTCGCTGAGTCGCGCCGTGAGGCGAGAGCGTTTTGTTCCACGCCGCTGCGTGACCCCTCTGATGAGGTTCACTTTGAACCAACAGTTTTAATACTGTTGGCTTAAAAATACGAATCTCCTCACAAGAATATCGAAGCGTCGTTATGTTGCTGCAGGTGTGAATTCGTCAGATTGCCCGACTGTTTCTGAACCGGGTTCCCGGGAAAGTCCAGAGAGCAGCTTTGATTTGGCGTGAGATGTAAAGGGTTAAAAAAAAAAATCATTTCGCTGCATTTTGGTTGGAAAAAAAGAGAGACTGATGCAGTTACAACGGCGGGGTTGTTGTCCGAAACGCGCAATGATCAAGATGAAAGAAGCACGAGGGAAAAATAACATTCAGCTCATCGATCGTCCACGACCAAAACACGTTAGTCCGACTAAGCCGGAGGCTACGGCGTGTTGCTATGGTGACACAGATGCTGAGATATGTACTGGACACCGCCTCCTCTCTTTGGTCCACTGGCCAGTCTGTTTTTGCAGCGTTGTCCTGAGGTTGACCTCACATTTTACGCTGATGAGAGTTCGCTTGTTTGATCCGCACCACATTTTCACGGCGCTGTAAATGATTGCGCCCTCTGTTGGCCAGCGAAGGACCAGCAACCGGAGACATGTGAGCCTGACTTCAACACCTGCAGAGCTTTAGCTGAATATAGATGATGGCTGAATGGGCAAACCACAGAACAGGATGCGTTTCAAGTCATTTAAAGACTCGTCCAAACACGAAAGACGGCAAAAGCAGCCAGCTATAAGATCCTGCATGATTCAACAGAAGATATCCGCACAGAGGGACTTTGTTTGCATAACGAGACCTTATCTGCATAACAACAGACGTCTGGGAAAAAAATTCTAGTGAATAGAAGGAACTCTGTGTTATCCCGCTAATTAGCATCTCACTAAAGCGGAAGGAAATGTCATTATTCAGTTAGAGTTTATTAGAATCGGATCCGGAATAAAACACGAGTCCGTCGTGTTTCTGCTCAGGAAGTAACGCGTAATAGAACGTCATTCAAACCTGCCTCGCGCTCAGATCTAAACATGACAAGTTTGCTGTTTGTAGGTTTTGAGGATTTTTATCAGTCGTTCAGAAAAATCGCCGGTATTCATGCAGCTGGTGGTTTTGGTCACCCAGAGAGGCTGTTTGGTCTTTTCTTTCTAATTAAGATCTGGAGAAAAAAAAAGGACCTTTCGTTATCTGTTTTCCCCCGAGCAGCCCGGCGGTTCTTTTCTACCTATCGTGTTCGCCTCTTATCCTCCTTTATTTTGATAACCAGTGACTCAGGGTCTGATTCCACATTCTGGGCATCATTAACACACACGTGCACGCGCACACACACACACACACACACACACGGACTCCACCATGCCTCTGGCTTTTAATCCCCTGCCTATACTTTATTTTTCTCTTTGGAGAGGCTCTCTGTTCCACTCTGAGCTGGTTATTAGCGTGGTGAGTCAGCTATTCATTCAGATCCCAACAGAGGGGGAGAGAGCGGCCGCGCGGTGCAGCTCTGATAGCTTTGATTCTTCAAATATTTTAACCTCCGTGCGGTTAACGCGAGCGATCAAACTCCTAAGATCGCCCCGTCGCCGGGCGCGGAAGCCGCAATCAATCACTCTCGCAGGACGCGGCGTTTGTCGGCTCGCTTGGCTCGTTTCCCTCTGATATTTAGCACACGCAGAGCGCCGTTTGAACATATCGCGCGCCTGGGCCTCCGGGTTTTAAGTGAAATATCGCGACCGGGCGTCCGGTGGTGGACGCAGCGCCGAGAAAATATTGTTCAGGTTCGTTTTTGAAGTGGTGAAATATTACCGAGCCGCTTACCTCCGACTCTGTTGGATCAGGACAGAGAGGGACGTTTAGAAGGATAAACAGCGCGAGAGTATAAACAAAACAAAGCCAGAACAATGGATTGGTTTGTGGTCAGTGCGACCACGTTGCATACACCATAGTTAATTAGACTCTCTCTTATTAAACCAATGAAAGCTTTGAAACTCACAAGAAGGACATTTGATGATTTATGATGCATTTGATCTTATAACTGCAAGATCCAGTGAGAATAAGAGGCTGCAAACCTCCAAAAAAATACTAGTTATTGTGTTTTGGGGAATAAATGCACTTTTTCAGTGGTGAGAATCAATTAAAAAAAGGGTTTAATTAGGAGATTTGTAATTAATGACTTCTAATTTATCACATTTTGATCACTTACCAGCAGTTGACACAAGAAGCAGCAGATTTTTCATTAAACAGATTTCGGGGGCTGAATCCATTGAGAAATGCAGATATTCGAACAACACAATTATGTTTATTAATTCGATGTTGGAGCTTCCAGAGTCTGCTGAACAATTAACTTGGTCAAAGTACGACAGAACGCTGCTCATTTGGAGGGTAAAAAATAATGTTTGGGAAAAAAGATGGCCAGTTTTTAACAATATCAACACGTTTAAATGTTTCAAACAGTAAAATTAGACTAATATTAAGAATATTGTGGTACAGAGTTGCAAATACCTGCATTGATTTAAAAAAAAAAGACGAATACAAAAACACGATTTATTTTGCTCTTCCTGCGTTTTTGCTGCAAATGTATCATCGTCGGTAAATGTAATGTAGTTTGATCAGCTGTTTCCTGCTTTTATATGGGCAAGTGTCCTCTTGGTTGGCTTCACTGTATGTTTCAGCAACATGAACGAGGGAGGGGGGGTTCGTTGTATATCCCTCGTAAGTTAAACAGGTCGTGAACCGCGGCGGTACGACGCCACCGGGATGCGACTGAACCGGAGATTCACATCACGAACGCGCAGCCGGCGAAACCAGCGGAGGTCATCGGGGAGCAAAGAAAAACCATAAGAGCGATGTCTCCGTCCTCGGCGCCGAACGAGGGCGTTTTGCGAAGGCGAAGCTGTGTCCAAACTTTTACCACCCAAGGTTAATGTGGAGGCCGACGAGGATTGCCGTCCCGGTGTCGCCGTAAATCTTTGATGCCGCGGCATCTTTCGGTTTGTTGTCGCGGCCTCCTCGTGCGACTCCGGGCGCGGATTCAATCCTTCGGCTGTGAATCGGCGAACATCGAGACGCTACAACGAGATACTTCATGGTTGTTGTTCTTTTAATTGCCATTAAGAGCATTTCCAGACGGACGTTGGAGCGCGCCCGACCCCGCGAAGCCGAGAACGTGGCCCTCTCTAATATTAATATGAGTGGCTTTATTCATTTCATGAGTTAATTCATGTATGAAGAGACGCAGTATAGTGTGAAATCTCCCAGTTTTTCCAGGTCAGCTGAAATCCTCGTTACAATTCCGTCCTGCACAAACAGATGAAACAAGTAGATGCTGTTTTTTCGTCATTGTTTTGTTGTTGTTTTTTCTCAGTGCTGGTCACTGCAGGCTGCTGCCTGCTCCCTGTTGCATTCAAATAGCATGTTTTTTTCCCCCCCAGTGGTGACCGTTTAAGCATACAGATAATAACAGGGGGAAAGTGTTTGCACTTTGCGGCGACAGCTTTAACGTCTACGAAAATATCCCCGTAAAACAACAGAGCACTAATGGATTGAACTTCGCCTGCTGAGACATCTTTTAGCCGCTCGCAGATTGTAAGACGGTGTTAAGACCTCGCTAAAAGGATGCCGGAGTGCGGCGCGGAGATCGCGATTTTTCAGGGTTCTCTCCGCGCGGTTGTAAGAACAGATAGACATAATTGTTAGTATAATGAATAATTAGAGGAGAACCGTGGTGAGTGCTTTTCAATACCGGGCGAATTTGCGCGTGAGCGACGGTTTTATTGATCACGGAGCTGGGAAGATTACAGTCCGCGTAAACTGCAGTCAGCGCGTAATGTATTGAATTCTGTGGACTGATTTGTTGTTTGATGTTCCTTTGGATAACGCCGGCAAAGGATCGTAAAGAACACACGCTCACGAAGACACACACACACACACAAGTCGCTGTTTCATGTCAAAATCCCGCCCTCGACATCGCCGACGCTCCGTGTGATTTCTGCTGCGGGAGGCCCGTTTTTTCATACGTGCGTGATAATTTATTTATTCATCAGAACAAACAGCTGCGCTATACAAGCGGCGCGCGCCTAAATGTTGTCATGTTTTCGTTCCTGTCACGACATCAACTATTCAGACAAGACAAAGGGAGCACGAGTTACCTGACATCAACTCAGATATTGTATCGATCAAGCTGCTGGTGAACATCATGCAGCTGTCACACTCATAGATTTAACATTTATGGAGTGATTAAGTTATTTATGAAGGGGGGGGGGGGGCGCCGCCGCCGCGCCGGCCGACACGTTTCGGCTTTCATTGGCAGGGAAAAGGCCAGCGCCTTTCCACTCCTACAGATGTTAAACGAACCGGCGAGGTTCACAGACACCGGGATCGATAAGTGGGGATGGATGCGCGGCGGAGGCCGGCGGCGGCGGCAGCGGCGGGTTGGAAGCCGAGAGGAGAGGAAGCCGATCTGTCCGACTTCACTCGCGCGAAAACGCAGCTGTCGAGGCGAAGGGGTGAAGATCTGAGCAAGCAGTCGAGGTCTCATGAGGAGGGACATTATTGACTCTGGAGGGGGTTTATTTCATTCTTTATCTGCTGCCTCACTGAGGTTGATTTCTGTGGTTTTTCAGTTCAGATATCTCAGGAAATGTTTGATGAATTGCATCAAAACTTGTGACCCAGATTTGACTTCGAAATATGATTCTTTGAGGGGGTTTTCCTCTTCAATCACCTTCTGAAACACTTGTCCAACTGAGGGTCTTCCAGAATTTCACATTATTTACTCTAAATCGCGTTCTAATCCGGATTAGACCCAGTCCAAGTTTTGAGACACGCACTACATGTTTGACACTCATGTCCAAGAACGCATCGTCACTCTGAGACTCTTATTTTACAGTGTGTTCAGCCCAACTGTCATCGCGCCCGTTTGATTTTCGATATTGAGACTTTGCAACACTCGAGCTACTCCTCTTGCTCTTCATACTCGACTCGTTCAAACTAATTTGTCGCTCAGGTGCTTTTATTCTGGAGGTCTCAAAACGCTGTCATCTGAGTCCTGACTCCCGCCAGTTAAGCTTGATAGAAGTCCGAGCAGCACCGACGGAAAAACAGAATCACCATTTTCGTAAAGTAAAAAGAAGAAAAACGTTTTCAATAATTTTTTTGATTTTTTTCATTTTTTTATCGGAAAAATAATCGTTTTTGATGATAACATATGATTTAACTTATATTATTTTCTAATTTACAGATTAAAATTTTTTTTTTTAAATCATGAAGATGGATTTATGTGTTTTTGCAAATTAACTTTTTTAAATAATATTTCCCCCTATTATTTTAAAGAATTTTTGGACTGTACTTTTGTCTAAACTAGGAGAAAAAAACACCATAAAACTGTTATTTGGGTTTTTTTTCTTGTATTTTACTAATTTAACGCTTGGCTTCAGTGATTTCCTCCCTTTTTTTACTTGCTGCCACCAGCAGGCTTATCAGCAAACCTGCTCATCAAACATGCAGCCTTATACACACATACAATAGCTTCGCCTGAGCTTTCACAAGGTAACCGTGATGAATGTTTAATGCAAGCAGAAAGCGAAGGGGTTTCTTTACCACCTAACATAGTTTGATCCCTTTGTTTTCCCATTAGTAGCTTTGACATCATTAAAATCATCTTGCTCCACGCTGTCTAACAGCTTTCGCTTGTACCGACTCTTCATTAAATCTACATGAATAGCAGCAGTGTGTGCAACAACGCCCTCATTTTCCCGCTTTGCTTTACATTTTTTTGCACTTCAGCTCCTCGCGCTCTGCCGAGACCCGTATTTTCATTCCGAACCCAAATCGCCGGACATTTTTACGAACACGGGCGCGTTGCTGCCGTCTCGTGTGACATATTAACTGACTCTCGTTCGGCAACCAGCTCAGCGCGTTTATACGTCGTCCGCGGAAACTTTCGGGATTGACTGCGAAGCGGAAAACCTCGGAAGTTTGTTTGCTTTACAAGATGAGCTGCAGGCTGATGCTGCTGCAGGTCAAACATGGGAGCCTCAAACCGCCTCCCAGCCAGAGACGATTGATCGCCGTGACATCAGATGCTGCGTGTATGCAGCCTCCTGTATCTGCATCGTTACACTTTAATGCAAAGCTTCTGACACAATTTTGCACTTTCTCTATTTGCTCCCGGAGAAAAGCCCCAGAGCCACTTTCTGATGTGCAACGAGATTACAGTGAAGCCAAACATTAACGGAGTCTATTTCTATTACCTGGGGGAGGAAACGGAGATCGGTTGCTCAGGTCTGGAGATGGAAAACCAAGAAAGGATGCTGCGTTGTCGTGGTTACAAAGATGCTGGATGATGTATTGCGTGTCTCCTCAGTCCATTGAGTCATTCGCTTGTCTTTCAGACAGTAATTGAACCAATGTTTTCAGGTGGATCATCGTTTGTTTGGTTCAGATGAGCTTTCACACCCGTCCAACAAAGTGGACCATCCATTAAAAAGCACCGTAGCCTGTTTTAAACATCCCAGGCAGCTCTGGTGTCAACAAACTCTTACACTTTATTATGTCCTGTCATCAACAATGATTAAAAAACATTAAAATAAAAAAAATCAGATCAAAATGGTTCAGTTTGATTCATGAGATGTTCAAATAATTCACAGTTTCTCTGCCTGGAAGCTGAGCGGGAAGATAAAGGGTTAAATAAAGGGGAATGAAGGGTTTTATTAACCGTGTGTGAGGGTTTTTCATCATTTCAAACACACATTCCCTTTTATATTTGTTAATTTTCTTTCATTTCAGTCTGCAGCACATAAAAAATGCCAATAAATAAATCCAAATGTGCACACATATCATTTCCTGCCTTTTTTCCTGCTCCACTCTCAGATTGATGTGTGCCGCGGCAAACGGCGGCGGGCCCTCGCCGTCTTTACGTGATAGATGGCCTGAATGTGGAAACCGCCTTTGGCAAGATCCAAACTCTTTCCCGACAATTACTTGGTTGGTTTGTTCTTTCTAATCATAGATATGTCATTCGGTGCCATAATGCTGAACAATAGTCGGCTCCAAGCGGTAGCAGCTCAACTCCCTCTCCCTCTCTGTCTCTTCCACTTTGCATCCATGCCCTCCGTCCCCCCCCCCCCCGCTCTCCCCCTCTCTCCGTCTCCCCCCC
>JASSRZ010000053.1:12711149-12725003 GCA_032164315.1 Malacoctenus gilli | reverse complement strand
CCCCCCCCCCCCCCCCCGTCCTCGCTGCATGGCTGATGTGACTCATACAACACTAAACACTCTAATGCAAGATTAACTCGTCGCCAAAGAAAGCTCGGCATTGTTGCCTCTCTCTTTTTTTTTTTTTACCGGGGGGCCGTGTCAGGCGGGCTTTTTCGCTTATCCCTCGCAGAGGTTCAAGCTCACATCTGCGTCTCAGCCTTCCTTTAGATTGAGGCGCCATTCGTCCCGGCTGGGTCTCCATGGTAACATCAGGTCCATCACAAGTACCATAAAGAGCATGCGAGGGATTGTTCAAACGCCCGTCCCCGGCACCTCGTCGGGCGGATTGTGTAACCCGCACACCCACGATAATTCCTCCTTCCTCCCGTTTTTCCTCCTCCATCCTCCTCTTTTTTTCTGTCACACTCTCCTTTCCCTCCATCATTCGCCTTTTTCTCGTACTATGTCTGTCATAACCACCAAAAAAAAAAACCAACAACCACACACTTGTGCAAACCCATGCTGGAAACTGAGAGGAACACTGGCCCCCAGTGGAAACTCAGTGTTAGGTCCTCCATCACAGTTCCTCCTGGTACCCACGGGGCCAAACAGTCCTTCAAGGTCTCGACATGGTCGTGCTCCAACACACCTGATTGTGTGATATAAAAACCTCCAACTAAAAGTCAGCCTCTAGGCTTTAATGCAGAGTCCAGAAAGTTGTATTTTGTCCCAGTATTTTTCTCCCCTGGTTTTCTTAAGTTTTATGATGGATTTCAAACTTTTACTGTTCATGCATTCACCTCCCGTACTTTTCAGTTACAGTCAGTGTCCCACTGGACAACAGAAACAAAAAGCCGGTGGTCATTGTTTATCGCAATAAAGAGAAACAATTTCTCTCTGGCTTGATGTCGCTTACAATACGACTACAGATTGTTTTGCTTTAATTTTACTTACTTTGTAATCGCTCTCCTGTGTCGCTCAGGTCTTCACCCGCTACGGGAAGTGTTACACGTTTAACGCTGGCGGAGAAGGACGTCCTCCGCTCATCACCACCAAAGGAGGGATGGGCAACGGGCTGGAGCTCATGCTGGACATTCAGCAGGACGAATACCTGCCGGTGTGGGGCGAAACAGGTGGGCGGAAGCAGCATTGGTCCGCTCGCGGTTCCGGAGCCGGAAACTGAGAAAAGGACCTCTGTTGTACTTCTCTGATTCCCGCAGACGAGACTTCGTTCGAGGCCGGGATCAAGGTCCAGATCCACAGTCAGGACGAGCCGTCCTTCATCGACCAGCTCGGGTTCGGGGTGGCGCCCGGCTTCCAGACGTTTGTGTCCTGCCAGGAACAGAGGGTACAAACCGCTGTCTGACCATCCGTCACATTTCTATCCCAACTAGGATATTTCGCAGCGATTCGAAAAAGAGGAAGTTCTAACAAATTGTTTTATGTGTTGGTGCCACACGGAGTTTATAGTTAAGGTTGGATCTGCAGGTGATAATAGCGGTGAAGCCATTGGATATCTGGAGAGAGTGAAAGTGGGTCGTCTGGGGTCCTCTGTGATCAGAGACAGATAAAGGGAAGCTCAAAGAAGACCCGTTTGAGCAGGTGAACGCACTGAGGAAGGACCTGCCGGCGCCCACGTGTATTCAGGCACATAAACGGGCGAAGGACCACCCTCCCGGACCCTCTGGGAGACGTGCACAGCAACAGAGGGCAGAGTAGCAGGAGGGGGATGAAAGATTGGAGGAGGCAGGTGGCACACCGAGGTCCTGAGGAGGATATGACAACATTAGTTTCTCACACGGCGCTCGCACGCGCTCAACTCCAGTTCAGGGTGCCGCAGACTCCCAAACGGAGCTTCCACTTCAAATTTGATCATCACAATGGAGGGTTTATTTTCTGCCCCTTGGATAGCAGAGAGCGGCCCACCTCCGCCTACGACATGACTCAGCAGGCACTCAACAGTGACACAACAGAGACTGCCAGCAATACGCAGCGCAGGCACTCAGATGCTACGACGTGGTCGCTCATTGATGAGGTTCAGAGCAGCGCACGTTGGCTAATTGGCAAATAAGTCTAATAAGTCAAATATGTCATACCTATTCACACCAGAAGAGGTCATCAGTACAACCTCAACACTTTCACGTTATATACAGAATTCGGATCTGGTAAATGCACGAAAAAAAACCTCCTCGTCATAATGAAAAGGTGCTGATTTAATGATGAAAGTGCTTCAGCGACGCTCGCGAACACAATCTGGCTGCTACGGGACAACGTCAGCGACTCATTTAGAGCTTTCAGACAGTCGGATACGGCGGCAATCACGCCCCATTCACCCAAAACGGAAACATGATGATTATCTCTGTCAAATGTGATATAGAAAAAGTCAGAAAAAACAGTGTGAATGGCTGATAAATAGCCTGTCAACTGACTGTCTTCTTCACTTTGTCCCAAAAAAAGGAAAACTGGCACCAAAATGAACCGCCTGACGTGATCACAGAGAAATGTCAAACTCACAAAGTAGTTTGTTGTCAAGCAGTTGGGTTTTTTTTTTGCTGCAAATAGAAAAAGTAGTTAAAACAAACAAACGGTGGGGCCGATAAAAATAGCAGCAGCTCAGTAGGTGACAGGTGAGACGGAGAGTTGGCCTGTGAACTGGAACAGCTGAAAGCCTGAGAAGCGTTTCCAACGCTCAATGTCCGTGAATCCACACAAAAACCTGAACGCCGGTGAAAAAATCATCTTCGATTCCTCCTGTCCTTCGTCTTTGATGTTTCCAGCAGTTGGATTCCAGCAGTTGGCTTGTTTATATTTGTATTATTATGGGGTCAAAAATACACAGGGAAGGATGGAAACTGCCCCCTTGGGCCTGCAAGAAGTGAGTCATTACAGTGGCGTTCTGGGGAGGTAAAGACCGACGATTGGACTCTACGGGGGGCGGGGGGCAAAAGAGGAGTCCTGGGGGAGGGTAAAACAGTGACTGAACATAAGGCACATCTTCCTGCACACTGTTGCTCTGACAATCTGCAGGATGATTGGAAAACATCGCGCTCCACCTCCTCCTGTCTCAGAGTAGGTCTTAGGCAAATGTTACTGAATTTACAGGGAAACAACCGTGATTGTATTCAGTCACATCCCGCTGTTGTTTGGGGTTGTTGATCCCCATGTTTCCTCTTGATTCCTGCGCTCTTTTTTCTGACTTATTTACAATTCGCAACAGATTAATTTCAGTACTTTTAGGTGGGTGTGAGGTGAAAGTTAACTCCTCCAACAAGTCTTCTGACAAACAACCTGACAGAGAGGAAAAAAAAAAAGCCGCCGTTATCCAAACCTTCCCTCAGGTGGAAGAAGAACAGCAGGTCTGGCCGATAATACAGTTTGTCCTGCACACGGGGTGAATCCTAACAGAGCGAAGTCTGTCTGGTGTTTCTGGCTACACAAAAAAAAGAAAACAAACAACTTTTCTCAATTGCTTTGGAAACAGAAGTAAACAACACACAACACCTCATTTTTTAAGCTTTCTCGCCTGGCAGCATTTCTGTCGCACCTGCCCGAAGTTTCTCTCGCAATATTTTGTCTTTTTGTGTGTCTGCGCATTTGTGTTGGTGTCTGTGTGTGGTCCATGCAGCTGATTTACCTCCCCCCACCCTGGGGGGACTGCAAGGTGACGCCCATGGACTCGGACTTCTTTGACAGCTACAGCATCACCGCCTGTCGCATCGACTGCGAAACGCGCTACCTGGTGGACAACTGCAACTGCCGCATGGTGCACATGCCCGGTGGGTCGCCGCTCCGCCCCGGCGCCGTGCCAAACTCACATCCATCATCCTGCAGCAGATAGATTACTGGAGGCTTTTTTGGAGGGAGGGAGGGGGGGGGTAAAGAAAAGGAGAGTGCATTGACGTGAGTGCTTGTTGCTCTGGCTGCAGGCGATGCCCCCTACTGCACCCCCGAGCTGTACAAGGAATGTGCTGACCCAGCTCTCGGTAAGAAATTGCTTCATCTCCGGCCGAATCCTCGGAGAACCCACGCACGTGCGCGACTGTGTCGTTATCACGCCGACCCCGCGTGACCCCAACAGTAAATTCTATCAGCTTTATGTATCTTTGTTGAATCGGAGAGTAGCTCAGGTGGATTTATGCATCCACAGCATGCGCTACCACGGGTATTTAGGCACGGATCAGGATGCGCTGCTGGTTTCCCTTTCCCCGCAGACTTCCTGGTGGAACGGGACAACGACTTCTGCGTGTGCGAGACGCCGTGCAACATGACCAGATACAGCAAGGAGCTGTCCTTCGTCAAGATCCCCAGCAAGGCCTCCGCCAAGTACCTCGCAAAGAAGTACAACAAGTCCGAGCAGTACATCAAGTACGTGACGGCCACCTGCTTCTGGGCAGAAGTCTCTGCAAGCAGTTTCAACTCTGATCCTACCTCACAAATATCGATCATACGTTTGTTTAACTGTAAGAAAATGGCAGAAACAGCGCCACACACAGGCCTGATATGTAAGTACATACTACAGCATGTTCTGTCATTTATAGGTATAAAAAAACTTGATATGATGCTGCGTTTACGCAAAACTCTTGTGGACGGGGAGCTCCAGGCTCCTCCATGAAGGCATCAAGAAGCCTTTCAGCCTCTGACCTAAAGAAAACATTCGAAACTAGTGAAGCAAATGCAAAATATCGCAGTTACACAGTGGCAAGCAAAGTGTCATTAAATACGTGGATACATTCGGGTTCAAAAGGGCATTTTCGACGCTGAGAACTGTCCTTTTTGAGGTTTTTTGATACTTGCAAGTGTCTGTCAGGGTGAGCTGAAACAGTTTGAGTTGTAAGAGTTGTTTTTCCGCGTTCACAACAGTATTCAGGGTCACAGCTGGCTCCTCCGTTTGATACGAGCGCATCGTGTCCTGTGTGAAAGAATCTGGGTATCAAACAAAACACAGAGCCGGTTTGAAACCGCCATGGGAATTCGTCAAAGCAGCGAAACAGGAAAGCTGTTGTCAACCGATGTCTCCCTGTTTTGGGGCTTGTCGTGCAGACCTGAAGGTTTGTTGACGGCTGGGTTTTTGCCCGCGTCCGTATCGTTTGTTTTTGTCCGTCCCCACAGGGAGAACATCCTGGTTTTGGACATCTTCTTTGAAGCGCTCAACTACGAGACGATCGAGCAGAAGAAAGCGTACGAAGTGGCCGGACTCTTGGGTGAGGCTTCGTCTGCGCCGCGCGCTGCCCGGCGGCTCTCTGGACTTTGTTGCTGATGATTCGTGTCGCTTGTATTCAGGTGATATCGGGGGTCAGATGGGCCTTTTCATCGGCGCCAGCATCCTCACCATTCTGGAGATATTTGACTACCTTTACGAGGTGAGAAAAACAACAAAGAACAAACGTGAAATCCTGTGTCGATCGAGGTCGTTTCTTTTCAACCTAACTGAAAGATTTTCCTTCTTTGATTTAATGCATATTAGTTGAATTCTTGATCAGTAAAACAAGACAGAACTACATCTAATTTACTATATTTCACTTCATTTTTCTGTATTTCTCACAAATAAGTAAATTCGACCAACTTTTCCATCAGAAATTGTTTGATTACATATAATTTATGTTTAAGACTCCGAGGGATCAGCGACAATTGAGTGAATTTATTCATCTAGTAATTAAGAAAAACTATGTTGATGAATATTTGAAGTATCATTTACCTTGCGTATAAAAAATTACCTTGGAAACTTTGGGTATTTCAGACCAGCGCCTAGTTTTGTGGAGTTTGATCAACTTTGAAAGAACTTGAATCACATTTTGCACTAACTTGTTTACGTTTGCTCACTTTTTCGCCCTGCCAGGTGATAAAACACAAACTGTGTCGCTGCTCCGATAAGAAGCACAAACACAACAACAACAACGACCAGGGGACGGTGCTGAGCTTGGACGACGTCAAGTGTCACGTCAGTAACTTCCACTAGGCGCCCGCAGCCGTGAGCGGGGAGCCGCCGCCCTCCCCTCGTCTCCGAGCGGCTTCGCCGACCTTCGTGCGCTGCGGTTTTTGTGGAGCTGCCGGTTTAAGCAGGTGAACTGTATGAACTGGTGCCTGTTTTTTGTGAGCAGCTGAACTCGGACTGGCAGCTGGAGCGAGCGGACGAACTCGTGGACGGAAAAAACAGCGATCGACAAAACAAAGACATTAGATTAACTGCATGGTCATCTGTAAACACCTTCTTCAGACTTAGCGAAGCAGAGGACAGGATGCAAACGGAGAATCATCTCTTTGGCCGTTCAGTCTCGGTCCGTTTTCTGACACTCGTTTTGATCCTTTTGTCATTTTTTTGTGGTTTCTTTTGTTCCAATACTCCTCCATTGTTCCATCAGGATCCTCCTGCCCCATCATGAGACTGTCTTCCCTCCATAAACGTTGTGCTTTCTGCATGTCTACCGCTCTACCTCATCTCGCAGACTGACACTCGATGAGGCAAGTGACCAGCAAAATTTGGGTTGAAAAAATGTGATCTCACAGTGAACTTTTTCAGACGAACCCAAGCCCCCCCCCATAATGTTTCTTTTTGCATAAGCCACAACTCCAGATGTTCACAGATAACAGCTGTGTGCCTGCAAAGTAAGTAGAGACGTTTAAACCCAAAGCTGTTGATGCCGAGGACCAAATACACCAGGATCCTGTCGTTTCAGCCGAATTCATGGCTGCGACTTTTATTTATTCATGAGAAAATGTGCAACAGAAAATATCTGAAGATCAACGGGAATCTCTGACACTCCTCTCACAGATAAACTTTCTGTGTTGTTATTTATAACACACACGAGTGATGGTTCAGTCTGCTGAAGGGAGGGATGAGAGACGTCGTAACCACTGTTGGACTGGGGGGAAGTGTTCATGCAGCTGGCACGCTGTGGCCTTCGTGAATTACTGGATCACTCGTTCATGTTGTCTGTGACTTTTTTTTTTGCTCCGTCAGGCCAAACAAAACGCCTGCTTGTGTCGAAACCCTGAAAACGCGACGCATTTATCGCAGGAAACAGGAAGTCTGACTCAGGAGTGGACGAAGATCAGCCACAATAACCTGCAGGGTCATGTGTGAGGCGGACAAAGAGCTGCCGCAGCAAAAAATCGACCCGTCAGTTAAACTTTCACACTTTTTGTTTCAGCATTTTTTCTGCTTGGAAAATATATTTCCCAAAATGAAACGAGCATTTTCCCATTACCACAAGGTCTACGCGGGGAAGTTTGGGGGTCGCAATAAGGAGGGGACTTTGTTGAAATAAAGCGTCACCGCAGCAAAAAGAAGTCAAAATGAGGAAGTTTGATTTTTCCACTTCTGGCCTACAAAAAAATGAGGCAATGCGTTAAATATGAAAATGATCTATCGATTTCTTTCCTGTTATATCTGCAGGTTATTTGCTTATTTCAAGCCAAAACAGATCAAACAAGCTGCTTTGTATTTGAAATAAGCCAAGAAAAATCACTTCAATACAACAAATACACCTTGAAATGAGCAGGAAATTGCTCACTTTCGAGGTGATTACAACCTAATTTGAGTGTGACAACATAGTTCTGGCTTAGAACGAGTAAAAATGATTTGCGGCGCCGTTTACTTCTCACTCGAATTCAAATGAGCTTTCAGGCTGTACTTACAGGAGCAATATTGCTTCAGAAAATGGTTATTGGCAAAAAAAATGCGGTCCAAGAAAAACATCGTTTACCGTCTGATCGAATCACCTGAAGGTCGGAGGGTTTACATGCTGTTCTCCATCGTCGTTACGAGACAGTTACCGTGCTGAGGACGAACACGCCGAATGTGTCTCCATCTTTTGGGGCTCGGACCCGTGTGTAGCATCTTAAACGTGCGCCAGCATCCCATCATCATCGTCGGCATCATCCGTCTGGTTGCTTTTTGACACGTTTGCTCCTGAATTCAGACGGGAAAAAAGTGTCCAAAAGAAAGCAAAGTGCCCGGATTTGAATCGGCGTGCGTCTCTCCGAGTGTCTCCTCTGGCTGTGTTTACATCAACATGCTGGAGCTTCTGTTCCGGTGAAGCGTTTCCGCTCGGAGCGCGTTGCTGTCAGCAGGACGCAGGCAGTGTACAGTGTTAATATGAAGCACAATCGTGGCATCAACTGTAACCGAATGTACATATTGCGACGACCGTGGATAATATTCTTAATGTTCTAGCATAGTCTGGTCCCTCTAATGTGTCTGTGTGTGTTTCGCTTCATTTTGAGACAGACAGGCTGCGTCTGTCCACTGTGGTTCCTGTACATAAGACTGTACATAGTTTATCTATCAAATGTATATTTATCAAAGACGACAATAACGTGGAGGCTGTTTCTTTGTGTTGCTTCCTCACAGCAGCTGCATTCATCAGTGCATAAACAGCCAGATTGTTGTTCGTCTGCTGCATGAGGTCATGCATTTCTAAACGACTCCTTCGTCAGCTTTGTTTTTCTGTTTTGGCCTCCATTTTTAATTTGGCCTTTTAATATGTGACATGGAGGAAGGGCTGTTTTGGTCTGGTGATGTATAACGATGAATAATGGACTCCGAGCAGTTGTTGTATTAAAGATTAAATGCTGACTTTATGTAACTTTTATCCCTTTCTAAAGTGTTCTGTGTCATCATTTTACACTCGTGCCGCGAAGTCGAGCGGGAGCAAGTTTGCGGGACAGCTGGCGCCCATAAAATCTGGATTTAGCTGCAGCAGAAAAACACATTTATTTACCCTCCGAAAGTTCTTTGCAAATTATCAGCCAAGTTTGCAGGTGGAGACTGAAAATGTCCCAAATTCTACCTCACGCTCCGTCAAAACGCCTGTATGTACATTTTGTGTTTTTTTTTTTTTACTGTTTCACTTGTAATTTCAGTCTTCTTTTGTTTCAGGGATCACTTTGGGCCTCTGCTGCTTCCAAAATGACACGAGCCAAGATTGAGTATTGTCTTGCATTTGAAGAACATTCATTTTGAACCAAACATGTAAGTTTGACGGAGGTATTTGCAAGACAGCCTTAAAAACCCTGGGACAAAAGTGTGAGTGCTGAAACTGATCAAATATGTTGCAAAGGCGCGAGTTATACAACATACACCCAAAACAAACAAACCCACCTTCATTTGTCTTTTAACGATCTAAAGCGCCCAACACTTAGAGGTGCTTCTTTTGTATGTTGGAAATGGGTTTTTTTCACTTGTGTTTGGCCTGAATGCAACTTGAGGGGCCGTGGGGGGAGGGGGCAACAGCAGACACTGACTAACTCGAAACACATGGCCTGGCTGGGTATAAAAACAACGAGCAGGAGAGCTCAGATGTCAGCGAACACCGAGGGAGAGCGGCCACAGTCAGTGTCCTCAGCAGCTCATTTATAGCCGCTCGTTGTGTCGTCAAATATTTGGTGTTGTTTGTGTTGTTCCAAGAATAACCTCTCAGTCAAGTAGCTCGAATACAAACAAGAGAGTGGATGCTGTAGAATTTAATTGAGTGAAAGAATCTCATTGGATTCTGGCTGAGTTTGTGAAGAAGCGCATCACGGAGGCTTTTCCGCACACTAAGCTGTGTTTTCCCACCTCTGTTCCTGCTTTCGGAGAGCGGCGGACTGCTGAGTTGAGTTCCTTCCTGCGCTTGCCGCTTCTGTTGGCCGTCCAAACTCTTGCACAACAAGGTCCCCTTTTGTTTGAAGCCCTCAGACCAAATAATTTCTCCCACCCGGACCTTTTTCTCTGGTCACTCCCATGACTTTAAATGGCCCCGGTCGCGTCTTTGCACAATGAAACTCTCACATGACAAAACATCCTGGGAGTTTCACACAAGGGTTTTATTCACAATTAGCTGGTTCGTTTGAGTATAAGCAACAGAATCAGCTCTTAAAATCTCTCTTTTTTAAAAATTAAAATTCTTCCTTATGAATATCAAATCAGATCACATAATTTTTTACTTGTTTAGGTAAATAACTGCTGCTTTTCCTGCATGGATGTTTTCCTCCGTCACCCAAACAAGTCTTCGTTCTGTTTTTGTGTGTTCGATTCAGATCTGTTCTGTTCACTTTTTTATACTGTTAACTTTCAGATTCACTTTGCTTTTGTTATCTTAATTTCGTGCCGTTTCGGTGGAGCTTTCTGATGCAGTTTCCTGCAGGGCACTTCAGACATCAGTTTTTATAAAGTTTCAACTGATTGATTCAGAGTTTAACGTTATCTTATCTTGTTTCCTTTTTTAGGTTACGACTCTTTTAATCACTTTCTTTGGTGATAATACAATGAAACACATTACATCACATATTACACAACACCATCCCCATGATTTTATCATTATATTACAGGCCAAATCAAACTAACACTGAATGATCCCAACACGACTCAGCTTTGATGTGTTTTTGGGTGAAAACTTTCTTTCTGCTAAAGTTATTTTTTTTAAAATAAATAAAGATTTGACATGTTAAAACATGTTAAGTCATGCATGAGCCGCACTTTGCTCCTGCGCGGAGGACTTTATGGTCCCAAGGGGTTCACTGGCAGCGCGTCGTCCCGGTGACTCGGAGCCCACTGACCTCTGCTCCGTCAATGAGTGACTACGCTCCGCTGTTATGGGCGGGCCGGTGTCTCCCCTCCGCCAGGCCAATAAAATCAGAGCGAGCGCTGGTGCGCGTTGCATAACCGGACTGCAGTCGGTGCGGCTCCGTCCCTCCAGCCCCGCGCCGTACCTCCTTCCCCGACAATGGCAGCCGCGAAGAAAGTCTGCATCGTGGGCTCCGGAAACTGGCAAGTGGGACGCGTGTCAGAACGACGCCCGGGGGCGAACTGCGCGTTAACTTCAGAGCAGCCGCCGCTCCTGCTACGTGTACCGCTGTTAGCCAACTTAGCATCACCGGGGCAACCGGCGAGGCGTTATGACGAATTCTGCATGACTGCTGAAAGAGCCCTGCGACGGCAGCGCGAGCACTGGTCCACATCGGGTACTTTTAACTCCAAATAGACCGAAATAAAGTCGTTATACAACACCATTGAGTTTCATGGTGTCTGTAAATGAGGGGATGCATTATTTGGCAGTGGTTTGGAGTCGCTAAAATAAGCCGCAGTGCTCCGTGGACCTCCATCCCTTGCCAGAAAATACCCTGTGCCTTTTTAAAGTTACGAAGGACACTTCACAATACAAGTACGCGAACTTTATTTTAGGCAGTTTATCACCGCGAAATGGATATTCCCACGAAACTTGTCTTTAACTCTTGAGCATTATGCTGACGTGTGTGATAGAGTTAAGAGTGGAAAAAAGTAATAATTCGAGTAACATAATTCTTCCCAATTGATCATTCATGCCTCTTATTTGATATTGTTTTTATTTCATTAAAAAAACTCTTAAGCCTCCTACAGTAGAACAAAAACAAAGAAAAAAACGTAAATATCCCATTTCGTGAGAATGCATATTTTACATATTTTCTATGACGTTTTATTTGACGATGAATTGGCACGGATTTTGGATCATCGCGGTACTCGTTCCCTCGGGAGGACGCCAGTTTCTCGGGAGTTACGCAGAACTCTGCATAACACCACTTCCGGCTATCGTTCGCTAGCAACGCTCTCCATGGCAACGTGAAGGAAGTTTGACCTGCAGCTTCCCTTGTGGCCAGTTCAGCTCGTGATCCCGGTCAGGCGCCATAAAGCACGTCGACAATTTTCAGTGATTATTAAGGCGTCTTTGAGTCAACGACGTTGGCTTCCTGGTTTGCAGTAATTACAATATGACCACCCTGATCGACATACATCCACTGTCACATTCATTTATGGATACCAAGGGGACTTTATAAGTATTTAAGCATAATATTATGGAGAAATAAAGCAGGTTTTGTGCTTGTAACTTCATTTGTTTGATTTTAAGGATTTTCGTCCCTGCGATTTTAGAAAGATGCTAAATGTTAAGTTCAAAATGTTTGTTCAATATTTGCTCAGGAGGAATTCTGATGATGTGTGAAAATAAATTCCAATCTGTTCCTGGCCACGCAGGGGTTCTGCCATCGCCAAGATCGTGGGCGCAAACGCGGCTCAGAATGCAAAGTTCGACAACACCGTGAAGATGTGGGTGTTTGAGGAGATGGTGAACGGACGCAAACTCACTGAGATCATCAACTCGGACCACGAAAACGTCAAGTACCTCCCGGGACACAAGCTTCCCGCAAATGTGGTAAGAAGCTGCTGACGTTTACTTATCCCTCTCTTTGTGTTCCCAGCTGTTTATCTTGGCTTCTTCTTCTTAAGATTTGGACTTTTTTGTGTTTCTGCTTCGCGTCTCGTCCCGAACGTCCGCCGACGCCCCCAGGTGGCAGTGCCCGACCTGGTGGAGGCGTCCAAAGACGCCGACATCCTGGTGTTCGTGATCCCGCACCAGTTTGTGGGGAAGGTGTGCGACACGGTGAAGGGCAAGATAAAGAGCGACGCGCTGGGCATCTCCCTCATCAAGGTGCGACTCTGCTCTTTGCACCATCTGGCTGGACCGAGATATCGTTCTGCCACCTTCTGTCGCTGAATCCTGGCGCCGTGCCACGTTCTCACAGTCTGCAGGCGGGTGGGGAACGGGAGGGGTGGTCTTTGACCCCGAACTGTAGCCTGCTGTTTGAGTTGTGTAACTTTGCGAGCGAGTGTGTGCGTTGTTGTTCCTCCAGGGCGTGGACGAGGGCCCCGACGGACTCAAACTCATTTCCGACGTGATCCAGGAGAAGCTGGGCATCACCATGAGTGTGCTGATGGGGGCCAACATCGCCAACGAGGTGGCCGATGAGAAGTTTTGCGAGACCACCATTGGTTAGTTTGAACTCTGTCGCCGCCGAGTTTTGTTTTTGGCACCACGAGTGGATTTATTCATTTTTTTAAATCTGTTTATTCCTGGTGAAGTCGCGTCCAACCTTCACAGCAATTTGTCTTCGTGCATATGACTTCATTCCACTGCTGTCAACATCAATATATCGTCGGCCGTGCTGTCGGAAGGCTCCCGCTTTACCTGAGATTTAATTTCGACTGTGCTAAATCAGGATTCATTCCTCACTCCCTCCTCCGGTGATCCACACACATTCAACTTGTCCATAAGCAATAAATAAGTGTATTTAATTATAAACCTTGACAAACTGCCAAGCCACCGCTGCTTTATAAACAAGAGAAGGACGAGTCGGTGCCAGTTTGAGACAAGAATTACGAAGCAATGAGGGGAGAGGAGGGAAAAAAAGGGGGCTAAATTCAAGAGGCGACGCGAGTAAAGTGTCCGATTTTATTCTCCGCTCTGGAAGCTGGTTTGTTTCAGATTGTGCATTATGAGTGTGTAGGTGAAAGTTTAATCTGCTGTGTTTGCGAGCTTTATGAGATTTACTGCCAGCAGACTGTAAAGCCAAACACACACACGCGCGCGCACACACACACCCTGTTCTCCTCTGACAGGATTAAAAAGCAGGCTAATTCAGCTCGGTCGAGGCCGTGCAGCGTTTTTAAATGTGACCTTCTCCTCCTTTTTTTTTTTTATTTCGGCTCGCAGGCTGCAAAAATAAAAACCACGGCGCCGTGCTGAAGGAGCTCATGCAGACCAACAACTTCAGAGTCACAGTGGTGGAGGAGTACGACGTGGTGGAAATCTGCGGCGCCCTGAAGGTGAGCTCGCCGCGCCAACGGCAGTGTGTTACTTTGAAACATCACGTTTGAAACACAGAAACGTTTCGTGTTGGAGGACGAGAGCGCCAGTGTGACGGACGCACACACACGCTGACATTCAGTGACAAAGGAAACAAAGAAAACATCTGTCGTCGGTTCAAGGCTCTCCGGCTTTGATGTGTTTGTTGACCTTTCCTCTCCGCCCGTCCTTCAGAACATCGTGGCGGTCGGCGCGGGCTTCTGCGACGGTCTGGGGT
>JASSRZ010000053.1:12676872-12687077 GCA_032164315.1 Malacoctenus gilli | reverse complement strand
TGAAGCTGTTCAACATATTGCTGAATACAAAAGGCAACCGAACGGGTGCTGAAGTGACGAGTACTCACTGAGGAAAGATAACAATCTGTATGAAGGATATGAAGCAAAATACTAGCAGAGTGCAGGCAACGTAGCCCCCGAAGCGGTCGTCCACCTTCTTGGAATACTGTAGCAGAACAGAAGAAGAAGAAGTCAGATCTGATCTGTGATATTCGGGTGAGAATCAGACGAGCCGCTCTGAACCTTTTTCTCCAGGCTGGAGGTCTGAAAGGTGAGCAGGAACTTCTTCACGTGGTCCTTTCTCAGCTGGTCGATGCTGCGCGCGTCGATGGCTCGGCCCAGGAACTCGTCCACCTCGTCCTCCGGGTTCATGGCCTCCTGAACGCCGCGGCTGGGAACAGAGAGGACGCAGACTGAGCGTGGAGCGACGAGATCGAGGGGACCCGAGGGGGCAAAAAAGGGACGGCGAGGGGGGTGAAAGCGCTCACTTGTCTTTGCTGGAGGTCTCGTCGATCCCCTGAAACGATAAGAGAAAGTGGAGGTCGGCTCTGAGAGGAAAGCTGTCCGCCCCCCCCCGCGCAGCGGCGTGTCACGGCGAGGACTCTCACCATTTGTCTGAAGACTTTGGAGTCTTTGGTTCTGGAGAAGGTTCTGTCGGGGACCCAGCGTGGCATCAGCCCCTCGTTGGAGTTGGCTCTCGTCCGCTGCATCTTCGCCATCATCGCCTTCTCCTCCTTCTGCTCGGAGGGAACAACACGGAGGCTTGAGCAACTGTTCTCGCGGGCGACAGCATCGCGGGTGCCTCTCGGGTCTTTTACGTTATGGGATTAAACGTTTCGCTGGTTTAGGACGGCGGGCAGAAAACGTGCGGCCGCAACCGATTTGTCGACTGACGACAGCGCGGCCCGCGCGCACGCACCCGTTTCTGGCTGCAGCCGAGCACCAGGAAGGTCTCGATGCTGTTCTCCTTCAGGTACGCGTTCCTCTCGCCGCCGAAGCCCGGCTCCACCTCGTAGTCGCCGTTCAGGTACTGCAGGGTGGCCTTGGTGATGTGGATCCGCCTGACGGAGGCAGACAGAAATATCGTGCATCAAATGAATCAAGAGTGGACCGAAACAGCCACCTATATTCAATCAAACAAGCGCAAAAATGCACTGTTTAACCAAATAAACACCTCTCTTCAACGCAGTTCAAAGCATGAACTCTAATTTGTATATTTACTTGATTTTTATGTCTATTTATGGAGAGATTTGTTTAGTCAAAGTGGTAAATATTCCCTCCACAGACAAACACGAGCCTGTGGTAGTTTTAATATGCAAACCGACGGCAGCAGAGTTTGGTTCCTCTCACCCTGCTTTGCCTCCCGCCTCCATGTGATTGGCCAGCGTGACGTCGTTCGACCACACGTCGAACTGCCACTTCCTGAGTCCCAGCACGCCGCAGTGCACGCGCCCGCTGTGAATGCCCACGCGCATGTTGACGTTGACCCCCGTCACCTCGCGCACCAACCTGCAAAAAAAAAAACAAAAAACGCACGCGGGCGCCCTCAGAAAAATCCCGTCGGAAAAAACGAGCGCCCGACGCTCATGGAAATCGTATGTAAACACTCACGAGATGGCCTCGATCATGTCCACGCCCATCTCTACGCAGCAGTGAGCGTGGTCGGCCCGCGGTTCGGGCAGCCCGGACACGCAGTAGTAACAATCTCCTAAAATTTTAATGCGAAGACAGTGATTCTCCTGCAGAGGGAGAGACGGGAGAAACGGGTCGGTTCAGATTCAGCAGGAAAACAGCGCGGAGCAGGTACGAAATCTGTCACGGTCATGGAAAAGGGTTTAAGAAAAGTGGAACTCAGAGACGATTTAGAAACCAGACTCGAGACCAGTTTTCCAAACTGTCCCTTTACAAAAAGACAACAAGGAGGAGGAGGAGTAGGAGGAGAGGTTTACCGACGCCAACTTGTCAAATCGTGCGAAGAGTTCGTTGAGTGTCATGACCAGCTCCTGAGCCGTGCACTGAGACGCCAGGCTGGTGAAGCCCTCGATGTCGGCAAACAGAATACTGTAGGAGGAGAGCGAGAGGGGGAGAGCGAGAGAGAGAGAGAGAGGGAGGCGGAAACGCGACACCATTAACACTCAGCGATTAGTGTTAAAGTCTGACAAGTGTGAGCAGTCGACACCGATGAGATCCTCGTTGCTACACGACGGCTTTATAATAGTTTGTTACTATCAGGGCAGACGACCTTGAGGGAGGCAGAAAGTTTGACCTTAAAGTCGACTGAAGGAGATCTGTGCCAGCGGAGTGCGCACGCACGCATATGTGTGTGCATGTGTGTGTGTGTGTGTACTGTGTTTGCTCAGTGCGGTAATTGAATGTGTGCTGAAGCTCTCCATCTATGGGGATTATCTTATCTTGGCTGCTGGTGATTAAGTATTCCCTTACTGGTGTTAATTAGCCTCCACTCTGCCAAACCACTCTAGCCTCCACTGACTCAGTGGGGGCGCTCGCGCACGCGTGCGCGTGTGTGTGCGTGATATCACGAATGATACGTCACTGCCAGGAACGCTGCAGAAACTATTTTGTTTCGTCTTCAACTTAATCTAAACAAACACATCTCATCGCCTGTTTTTTTCACGACTTTGGCACCAAAACGCACGGCAAAAAAAAAATCCAAATATCCCAAAATAATCCGGAATTAGCGACTGAAACATCAAGCGGTGGGTGACCGAGGAGACGAAGCGGCGGGCCCCGGCTGACCTGACATTGTCGTGTTTCTGGATATAGATCTTATGAAACATCATGTCTTCCTTCTTGGCATTGATGTCAGCCTTCATTTCCATGGCAACGTGCCGTGGCAACACCGAGAGCAACAGCCGTTCCTGGAAAACACACACGAGAGGAGACAATAATGAAAAGAGGAACAAAAGCGACGAGATGCAGTCGGTGTCACTCGCAGCGCGGCGCTGAATTCACTTTAATTCAGGACGTTTGGACGGGATTGATTCATTTGGTGCGACACGAGTTAAGTTGGATTAAGTCTCGAGTGATCGGTGCACCTGAAGCCAAACATAATGATAGAAACTAAACAGTGAGACCCTCAAAAGGTGTCAGAGTGACAAGAAAACGGCACATTTCAAAGAAATATTTTTCTAGAATCTGGACAAACTAAGAGAAAACATCCAATGCTTTTATTTTGAAAGGTTCGGTTTCTGACAGTTTGGCTTCACTTTAAAGCGCTGGCAAATAAAGAAAATTAAAGGGCTCCACAGATCCTTTTGGGAGTCACTGCTGAAGACTCAATATTTCAAATCTTTTCTCTGTTTCTTTGTATTCTTTGTGAACGTTGAACACCTGATTCGCTATCCCCCCCCGCCCCCCTGGCGGCGCCGCCGGCCCACCTGCTGCTGGTTCTCCCTCTGCAGATGCAGTCTGGCCTGGATGTATCCTCGGGTCTCCTGGAAGGCTTGTCTCTGGGAGACCTCGGCGGGGTAGTGGGTGCAGATGCCGATGATGTTGGTGCAGAGGAAGATCAGGACGTTGGCGCTCACCTTGAGGAGAAGAGGGGGAGGAGGAGGAGGAGGAGGAGGTGGAGGAGGGGGAGACACCAGGCAACGGTTAGACAGCGGGAATAAATGAGGATGCTGCAAAGTTGGCATCCTCTCTCAGCAGACTCATTAAGGCTCCTGGGACCAAATAGTCTCGTAATCTGTGATGAAAATATCACACGTGTTTCCTTCTTGCTAGCAAAGATAAACATATACAAATGTTCAAGTATAAGCCTGGTAAAATATCCCCCCTCTCCCCCTCCCCGTCATTTGTTTCACTACGGTGGTCCCAGATCGCCTACAGGGACGGACGCTTTCCAAGGGAAGTAACAGAAACACTGGGATCCCGTCAGAGTCGCTCCAGACCCGACAAAACGCTCCCAGATTTATACGTGTGCTCGCACGTCGCCCCCCCCCCAAAAAAAACCAAAACGGGCACAACAACGCCTGAGACTTCCAGGCGTCACAGTTCAGCCGATCCTCGCCGAGCATCGACCCGACTTCACATGACGAGACGACCTTTAAACTCACAAAGGAGGCAAATACGACGGGGAAAATACTCAGTGAGCATTAAGTCCGATGCATACCAAGCAGGAAAGGAGATGAACGGATGGAGTCGAAAGCAGTGTCGTATGGAGGATTATGTGTGATTCTTGGATTACCACATGAAAGCTTGGGATCTCTTATGAAATAAAACAAATGCAGGAATTCTCCTATTAAACTCACACGCGAGTGTTGTAATCGAGTGAAGATTTAAAGCCAGTGTTGAGATGCTTCGATCAATTTCTACCTCTGAATTCAAAGAGAAAAGCACATTGTTTCAACTTCTTCGAATACGAATTTAGTCTGGAAAAACATAAATATGATTGTGATTTTTCGCAAACTGGTCTTGGGGGTCTTGGACTCGTCTGCTCGAGCGCATTTAGTGGCGTTTGTGGCTGGTCTACAGTCGGCGAGGCCTCGCTTCCTCTCACAGGAAACGGTCCTGTTAGTGGGATCGCTCATTGCCTCTGACACTTCACACTGCAGTCATCTCTCGGTGACTTTTTTTTTTACAGCATGTCTGCGTGCCGCTGCTATCTGCCGAGCCGTTTCTGCGGAGGACGGAGGGGGGGAAAAAATAGACCCAAAACAAAGCCGCCAGCAGTGTCCCCGAAGACAAATGTCCCCCGACAAGCGGCGTGGGAACTGGCAACTTCCTAGAAAGAAAAAAAAAACAAAAACGTGCCGGTTGTTTACTGCGGAGACGTGACGCTGGTCACTCCGGAGACTGCGTTTGGACGCTTTTAACAAAGGTCCCGTGAGCACCAGAAGGAAGCCCAGAGATGATACATCCTGCATCAAACAGCAGCAAGGAAAAAAGCTCTCAGGTCTGCAAACGGCAATCATTCAAACACAAAGTTCAGCATATGGAGGGTTAAATCTGCCCCTCAGGGCGTCCGATTCACTGAGTTATTTCTTTTTATTCAACTAAACTAACTTAAACAACAGGAGCTAAAACTGGGACACAGTGACACCTACTGGGCGAGAAAGGAAATACACGCGGATGATTTGTTGACCTCCACCTCAGCTCACATTCTGGACGCACCATGATCAAACACGATAACAAAACACACGAGCCGGTTTCATTACATGTTTACCACAAAGACTCTTCTTGCGTGAGGATATTTTCCCCCTAATGCTTTGTATCTTTGCTGGTGCCAAGACACAACGGATATTTAGAGTTTGGATGTGATTCAAACTTTTAGAAAGTTTCCGAAAAGTTTCCGAAAATAAAGGTTACATGTGTTAAAATTCTTAAAAACAGTCAAAATCGCTGTTTCTCTCGCAACTTTATGAGCGAAATCACCACAAAAACTAAGAGCATTTAGACTGAAATTGGGTCAAATGTCAAAGGCTAAATTAATGTTTACAGAACGAAAATGCTCCTATTTCATGATTGATTCATCATCGCTCCGAGTTTTTCCTGCTATTGTTCACTGACGCTTTGAACACTTTGGCCACAAAAGTTGATCATAAAACTATCAATCATCCGTCAGGTTCCTCTTGTGTTTTCTCTTCACCTGCTCTTCAAACTGAAACTGAACTGAAACTATGTGTACGAAAGGTCGCCGTCATAAAACGCTGAAAACACACAACACACACTTTCCAAGAGCTGATCACGTCGGGGCTGCGAGGGTAAAAGTGACTCCTGGTGACACAGTTCACAGAGTGTCACAGATATGAGGATATAAATGGTGAAGTGAGCTGGGGGAGAAAGTCAACAAAAGGGTGGCGTTCTAAAAAAGAGAGAGAAGAGAACAGGCGAAGCGGCGACGTAATGGACAGCGGAGATAAAACTGAGGAATGACAGATGTGGAGGGTCGGAAGGAAATTAGTGGTGAGGGCAGGAGCAGCACGAGGAAGGACAGAGACAATGTGAGGATGACGAGAGAGAGAGAGCGCGAGAGAGAGAGCGCGAGAGAGAGAGAGAGAGAGAGAGAGAGAGAGAGAGAGAGAGAGAGAGAGGAGGGGGGAGATATGGGCCAGAGTGACATTAGGCAGATGGCTCGGAGTGCTCGGCTCTGTTTACATTTCTCTCCCTGTTCAAGCAAAAACAGCCACAAGACAAAAGTGAAGCGCGCAGCACGGCGAGCGTTCGCTGGCGAGCGTCTCCGCCCGTCCGCGCGTCCGTGCAGACTTTCGCGGGTGGGCGCGGGAACTCCCCCCCCCCCCGTCCACGTGCGACGCGCCGCGGCCTCCGAGGAAGCGGGCGCGCGGGTTTACAGAGCAACGCAGCGAGGCCCCCCGTGTTGACGCAACAGCGCGCCGCCGTTTGTTTTGGAGACCTGCTCGGCAGCGTTTTTCGCTTTTCTACCTGCGCGCGCTGCCGACCGTCAGGACGAGGCCGCTGCACCTGCTCAATGTGGTCAACAACACGCTCGGTCATCAGCAACAGCTTCAGTCCGTCCGCTCACTTCGATGTCACCGCAACGCACCTATCTGAAGGATTCAGGACTGACTTACTAATATGATTAGAGGTGCAAGAAAAGAGACAGAATCAGGTGATATTCACTTGTTTTTCAACATCTACTCAACTATTTGTTCATTTAAAGGAGATAAACCAGCAACTGATCACTACAACACCACAACATCACACAGGATCCCTTCTCGCAACTTTATAAATACCACGGAAAAGCGACAAAAAAGTCACATTACGATGGTCGACTTTTACTTTCCTAGAAAACAGCAAAAATACTTAAAAAAATAACAATAATCAGGTCTTTCACACAAACACACAACACCAAAAACACAAATTTGTCACCTGAAATATTACAGGTGTGAAGCGCGTCGACGCTGCGATACTTCACGAGTAAAATCTACACAACTTTATTCATGCAGGACTCCTTTTGAGTTGAAAAGAGCAATTAAGCCTGAGTGATTCCCTCCATCCGCTCAGGAGGAGCTCTCTGTACATACTCTGTATGTACGGTTATGTTGCGTTTTTTTTTTTACGCTGCCATAAATGTGATTGTCATCAGATTTACGTGATGGGAGCAGCGAGCCGGCCGGCCGGCCGGCCCGTCGTCTGTGGCGAGGACCTCGACCTAATCCCCGCATATCAAAATGGCATTACGTAAGCGCCGCGCTGATCTCGACGGGACAAGCAAAAGGGCGGTAATACTGGCTATTCTGCAGGCACAGATTAAAATGCATTTTGTCACATAAAGCTCCAAACAGCTTAGAGGAGAGCGAGGGGCGGGGGGGAAGGGGGTGGGGGGGGGGTCGGCTTTATCAATAGATGATCAGCGCGGCTCTTTAGATGCCGCTGAGTCGATACGTGGCGCTGGTGCACTCCAGAAATCAGGTGGTTGAAGGGGGAGGGAGAGAAAATCCCAAACACGCTGAAGGTCAGTAAACAATCCCAGCTATGAATACGCAGAATCCAGCAGGAATCCGGAAGTTTCTGCATCCCAAAATATGTCTGAAAAAAAGTGCAACATGTGCATAAAATCGTGTAAATTCACTGCAATATAAATGTAGTTCCAGGGTGTCGGGAAGATCCATTACTGTCAGGGTGAGCGACATAAAAACAGACGCATGAGCTTCATGATAAATGAGCTCTAAAAGAAAGTATTTACAGGTGTTATGTGTATTTTTTGGTACTCGAGCAAAGTACAATGAGAGAAAGTTTACTTTCAGAAGCTGAATTTATGCCACGTTAGTATTTCTGTAAAAGCTATAGGTTTTCAGGAAGCGGCCATCTTTTTACGGAAGACGGCAAGGGACATTCCCGCCGAAAAGAAAGGACAAAGTGGACAGAGATGGAGAGACAGAGAGAGAAGAGACAAATGGTATATTCAGAAAACTGTATTTATAAGATCTCTCTTTTTTTATGAAGGGGTTTCAGCACTGCAGCACATCTCGTTCAGCAGGAAGTCTCACATCCTGACAGCCGGACTTGTAAACATTGACTTTTAGGGCCATCGGGGCTCCTTTCTCTCGGCGCGTCCTCTGAAGAAGCCAGCGAGTGACGTGACGGAATGTGGACGAGCGAGACCCGAGCTCCCGTCCTTCCGAGTCGATGACAAACAGCCGTATTGTCGGTTATCGCAACACTCAGCTGCTCTAATCAGCCTCAAAGTATCTTTAACTGCACATCAAAACCCAGGCACATCTACAGTTTATTTGGCGGAGATAAGAGATGAAATGAATGCAGGTGAAGTTTGGATTATTCTCCTCCTGACGCGCCGCGTCTAAAGCGAACGAACAAAAGCATCACTTGCTGCGAATGTGGACAGAGATTTGTCGGGATTCTGCAGAGCTGGAGCTGCATGTTTGAACGGACAGACGGCGCTTCATCTGTGTGTTTATACACGAGGCGTTCAGGGACAGCGCCGAGAGTGGGCTCGACTCGCGTCCAGGGCGCAAAAAAGAGAGAGAATCGGCTTCAAACTGTTGCCGAAATCTTAAAAGAGGGCGAAAACTTTCAACATGAGATCCACTTTTCATTGCCTTTCGACGGCTGCCTTCAAATCCACTGTCGTTTGTTAAAAAAAAGCCCTCGTGTGTTCCCGCCGGAGTCGGCGAGGGACCAAAACAAAGCAGCTGAAGGTGATTAAACACTGAACTTGTGATTTCCTCGTGACAGATGAGAAGGTAAACGCAGGTAAACATTCAGCTGTTTGCTTAAAGGTGTGTCTGAGCTCGTTTGCGCCGCTGAACCGCCTCTCGCACCCACACACGGACGCACCGCTATGTGTGGCCAAATAACACGAGACAGGTGGCGGTTCCCAACCTTTATCCCCCCCCCCCCACCGAAAGGCTGTGGACCCCCGTCTGCGAACTGGGTTTGGCCAGAACATTCCAGTGAGGCCAAACACGGGCCGCAAGACCCACTCCCACCAAGCATGAAGTCGTGTGAGCCTTCAACATAAAAGCAAAGAGCTGTTTCCTTGTTCTCACCACAGAAACTTTCTCATGGTTTTCTCTGAAATATGTAATTTTGACAAACTCAAAAGTGGTTTTGTTTCCCATTTGAGTAGTTTGAAAAACAATAAAATAGGCTGGAATTATTTTTTCACATTTGTTTTTGACGATTTGCTTAGAATATGAATGAAATTGTCGATCAAATAGTCTTTAAATCTTAAAATTGGCAAAAAATTCAGCAATTTGAGGTGAAAAATGACAAAAAAAAGGCAGAAACCATCATTTTTCTACACACTCCTTCTTCGTTTGAGGTGTTTTGACATTATTGGGGGGTCCTAGGGCAAGAAGTTTGGGGGACACAGACAGCCAAAGTTGGCGTATCGACTAAAACTCCAAAACAGCCCAAAAAGACAAACAAGTCGAGTGTGTTTCCCCTTTCGTGTGCGCTTCCACCTCCTTCAGCCGCCGTCCTGTTCTCCTTTCCACTCCACGACACTCAGCCAGCACCGACCACATGAAGGTGACTGTAAGTGCACAAACTGCCGCCCCCCTGTCCCTGACACGTGGTCCCCACCACTTCACCGACTCCCCAAATGCGACGTCACAACGAAGCGGGATCAAACGCGCGTGTGAACGAAGCCCCCCCCCCCCCTCCCCCAGGCAGCTCGCTGATGATGTGGACGCTTTGAATCCCTCCAGTTCAGCTGGAAAGAGTTAAAACATCAATCGGTTTCTGATCAGCGCTGCCACGATGCGTGAGCAGGTATCACACTCGCTCCTCTGACTTAACGTTCCTGTTAAAAGCCCTCGTATGAAGCCAGCAGCGAGCACAGAGCTCCTGCGTGTGGAAGACGCGATGCTGTTGATTTTTTTAAAATTTATATATATATATATATATTTATATCTGGATGTTGTGGAAGTGTTGCTCCTTCTCTCTCTGCGTGAGCTTCTCGCTCAGGCTCGCGAAAGGTTCTGCTTAGTGTTGGCCTGAAACTCACACCCACGGAGGCTGTGAATTATCCGAGATGGCAGCGCGGCTTTCACTTAGCAACTATCACCCACATTCCTCAGCCTCCCTCCAAAGACCTGCAGCGCCCCCCCACCACCACCACCCAGGTTCAGGGAGGGTGCAGCTCAGGCGGGGGGTCCGGCCGAGCGAGGAGCCCGAGGAGGGCGAGCCGTTCAAAACATACTGCGTCTGCCGAATGTTTACCTCCCAACAACAACACTGTTTCACCTCATCGATGAATT
>JASSRZ010000053.1:12662260-12674271 GCA_032164315.1 Malacoctenus gilli | reverse complement strand
TGTGTGTGTGTGTGTGTGTGTGTGTGTGTGTGTGTGTGTGTGTGTGTGTGTGTGTGTGTGTGTGTGTGTGTTCAAAGCGTCACTGAGCAGACATGTCTGTGCTGACATCACATGATCACATGATGCAGAGGTTCAACTTCTAGTTCAAGGGTCACGCTCGGTCGAACTCTGTGAACAGGTCAGATTTCCCTCCGATTTTTCACCAATTCAGCACAAAGAGTCAGTTAACCGAGTCGAACGAGGTTTTTACCTGGTTAAAAATATACAGTGCAAAGTCCAAAAATAATGTCCTCGACTCGCCGTCCAGTTTTCCTAACCAACAATTTAACAAACGACAAAGATACACTGATGGAGGTGAAATCTTAAGTCACATTTACAACACGATGGACCTCAATGAAGCCTGTTTTCAGGTTCTGTGTATACAAGTTTTGCAGCCTTGTGTGTGCTCGTTTTCAAGAAATACGCACTAAGAAATACATGCAAAAAAGTTCAAAGTTCTTCTCACTATTTGACTGGCTTTCACATGTGCCACCAGTGAAGTCTAAACTAACCCATCATCTTGACATTTTGGCTCCAGACTTTACACTTTGAGACAAAGAAGAAGCAGCACCGTGTGTCCCATCATCCAAACAGAGTCGAATATCACAGAAATGTTTGAATATCGTGTCTCTGGACAGAAGACACAACTCGACGTGACCAGAACTCAACCAGAATCCATGTACTTTTACTATCTAACCAGTACCAGCGCGCATGTGAAATGCCAAAGGGCTCGGGTGAGAATTTCATTCTGTAAAAGCGTTCACAAGAAAATCTCTGATTGATTGTTCGTAAAAAGTATTATCTGGGATTTTTGCAGGCGAATGTTTGCATGCAGACGTCGCATTTAGTGCACGTTGTAATTCATGCAGCACATCACTTATTTCGTGGAAAAATACATATACTCATGGAGAGTTATGTGAGAATGACATAAAACGTTTCAATTTTTGGTCGTCAGTTATTCCGGTCACTTTGATGCTGCTGAGGTTTACAGCAGACTGCATTAGCAGCCGGAGTTATTGAGGAAATGGCGTTGATTCGAGTAAGATTAATGATTTTAAATAAAAAGGGGAGAACGGATATTCATCACACAAGAGCAGGAAACAGGAGGTCCGACGATGGTCTCTAGAGAAAATGGAACAAATGTGTTGCAAGTTTGAGTCTTTCAACGTGTTTACGTCGATAATGAGTCCAAGCATAATATTTCTCTCGTGGTTTTATTTGTTTTTTTAACCAGGAACACGTCAGTTTCTTTGAACGCGTCACAACCACAAGCGAACCGACTGTTTTCCTACTTATCGAATGTGGTCGAAGCTTCCGCGATGACACGCAGACCGAATTCACCGATTCGGTGGAGTTTTCTTTTTCTTTTTTTTTTCTTTACAGCGCATTGGAGCGTTTCCTGCCCTGAAACACAACACTGTACATGCTACATGAATTATGCAGCGCTGAGTCACAAACGGCTCGTCTTGATGTAAAGACGGGTTGCTTTTTTTTCTGCGCGGCCGCTGCTGGAAATCCTTCAGTCCTCCGTCACGTTTCTGCCAGCGTGGACGAGGGGACAAGCTGGGGGTCCTCACACTGAAATAAAACACATCTCCCGCACACACACGCGCACGTACACACACACACACAGACGCTGCTGGCTATCTGCTGGCAACCAGGCGGGTGTGACTTCTGTGGAGCGAGTGTGACTATCGAAGCGCTCTGGCGCTGCCGTCGCAAAAGTGTTTTTTCGTTTGTTTTTTTTCCCCCCTGTTCCTTTCAAATCTAAATGGCAACAAAATCTGCATGAGAATGAAGAAGCTCAGCGAAGTCACAATTCGTATTCACAATATCGGCGAGTATTTCTGGACCTCCGTCAAGACGCCGGGCGCCGCAGCCTGCCGAGAGGCAACAGGAGGGGAGGAAAAGAAAAAAAAAAACCCTCTTGGAGGATTCATGTCGGTGTCGGGGGGACGTAAAGGAGTTGTAATTAGCAATAAAACCAATTATCTGCGCCGGGAAAAGAAGCTCGTATAAACAACAGGACCGTGCGAGGTCAATTATTCAAACTGTGCATCTTTGAGGCCTGAAACACATCCTGGATTGTTTCCACGGCTCTGACGGCGACAAAGATGCACAGTCATAGCGAGCCGACCGCAGATAAGCTTCCCCCGAACCAGACAACTGGCAAACAACATCCTGTGCGCGCCCCCCCCCACTCGCGACTCCCCGCCATGTCCACTCAGATGACCTCTTCCTTGTCATCGCCATGTTTAATTATGGACCGTCTCATTTCCACAACGGGGGGGAGGAAAACAAAGCGTGAATCTAGTCGAGCGGCCAAACAGCGGCTTGTCTTCGAAAGCTCAGAGACCCCGCGAATGTCTCTCACGCACGAACACACACACACACACACACGAACACACACACACACACACACACACACCGCCCTCAAGCTTTTTCTGATTCTCAGAAGAAGTGAACGGCAGAAATCAATTTTGACCTGATTTTTAAAGTCTCTCTCTCTCTCTCTCTCTCTCTCTCTCTCTCTCTCTCTCTGTCTCTCTCTCTCTCTCTCTCTCTCTCTCTCTCTCTCTCTCTCTCTCTCTCTCTCTCTCTCTCTCTCCCTTCCTCCCTCTCCCTCTCCCTCTCCCATCTTTACTTGATGCAACGCTTACCAAACTGGGTCTTGGCTGCTTGAGTCGTAGTTGTTTCCATGGCAACCACTGGACCAACTCAACACAAGCACTGAGGGAGACACTTAGCGATGCTGTTTATTCCTCATCAGTCTCAGAAGTGATGCTGGACCGATAACTCCCCCCCCCCCAACACCACACCACCACCACCACCACCACCCCTCTGCTCTCGTCGCGCCACAGATCGGCCGTAATACGCGAGCGGGCGTTTGGTAACCACACAATGCTGGCGCAAATAAACACGGGCAGTTACAAAACGACACGATGTGTCAGGGATCGCGTCAGATTCGGGTGCACGACGGCTCACGCACGGATGCGCGGCGCTGCCCTCCGGTGTAGATATTCCCCAGTGAGGCCGCAGTCTGTGTGTGTGTTTGTGAGAGTGTGTGTGTGTGTGTGTGTGTGTGGGAACCCATCAGTCAGCACGCATCCTCGTCGTGGACCAAGCGCACATGTGACAGGTATCCTCGTTAAAATGCTGCTGCCGAGTTAAACACACAAATTATTTATCAAGGAGGCTGCGGAGGGACTGCGTGGGGAGAATATCAGATTCTCCTCCCATCGCGCCTTCCTCTTCCTCCCCCCTTGCGCGGGGCGCCCCGCTCCACGGCCGCCGCGCAGGTGACCGCGGGGGGGGCCGACGCCCCCCCCCCCATGAGCGCGCGGAGTCATTCCATCCACAGGGGAGCCGCCGCGAAGCCGTGAACAGCTGACGCGGGCGATCGGACGCGAGATCTGCTGCGATCGGAATGCGTCCATTCAAGCCGACATCCTGGAAATGTGAAATTGGAGTAAACAGCCGCTCGGAAAGTTCGGCGGCGAGGTCACGGCGTGGTTGTGCAACCGGGTCAGCTCTACTGCAGTAAATATGTCACGAAGGAGCTGTTTATTTGTGCCGTTTCACTCTATAACTACCCAGTATTTGTTTGTTTTCGCCAGAGAACATTTGGCCTCTGATGTTGATCGTTTAGGAGTTTCTCAGACTCATTCTCTCCTTTCCTACAGTTTGGCAACCACTCAGAGAAGTGGTTCCCAATATGGGGGTTGAGGACCCTCTTAACGAGTCACCAGAGATCACGGGGGACCACTCAAATCGTAGCATCCACGGAGATTGATCAGATTTTACTCCGTTTTAGACACGACGACTGTAAAAACAGGAGTAAATCTGCGTCTAGTCGGCTTTCTGCTGCCTTTTATTCCCCACCATGTGTCATTGTGTACAAGCAAGTGTGTGTGTGTGTGTGTGTGTGTGTTGTTGGAAAGCTGATGTGTATCCAGGGAAAAGGGAGGATGGAGTGACCTGCCTGTTGCTCTGACGCAGGCTCTGATAAGACTGTTCCGTGTGACGCAACGGTTAGCAGAAACACCGAGGGCCACGTAATTTTAGGAATCAGTCTTTGACCTCTCGCGGCGCTCGTGTCAACAACATCCCCGCAACAATGCGGGCTATTGTCGAGGGGGCCAAAAGGCAAATGGCTCCGGGGGGGGGGGCGAATGTGCGACGGCGTGATCGTTTTCTGCCACAAAACAAATCTTCAAAAGATTTACGAGAAAGCAAATCAGCAGCAGTAAAAAGAAATACCAGCGTATGAGGCTGTTTTTGTTGCTTTTTCTGGTTTGATCCTGGACACGGGAACATACACAGCACATGTCAGTACACACACTGGAACACACACCCACACACGCAGGCGAGGCCATTGTCTTGTGATGTTATTTCCCAAAGAAAAACAAACAGCAGCGATTCTGACAAACATTCAATAGAGACGAGAAGGGAAGGCGTCAACCACAACAAAGCTGCTGTGTGTGCGCGTCTGTGTGTGTCTGTGTGTGTGTGTGTGTGTGTGTATGTGTGCTCGTGCGGGAAAGTCGCGTGCACGCGCGGACGCACTGTGCGGCGACGGCTAATTGATTTCAGCCGAGGCCGAGACGACAGGAAGAAAAACGTGACGGCGGAGCGCCGCTCGCCTGCAAGACTTTGTTAGTTTTAGCACCGAGAGTCTTGTAGGACTCAGTTTAAACCGCAGTTTATAATCCGAGTGTGTGAGCGATACTCTGTTCTACTCTATTCTACTCTATTCTACTGTACGCAGCTGTAAAAACACACGCAGGAACCGGCGCCAAAGGCGGCGCGGCTCGGGAAACCGGCAGATGGCCCGCATGCGTTTTGAAAAGGCTTGATGGGATTAGGAGCCATAAATTTAAAGAGCAGGCCATAAAAGACTCCACACAGAACCACTGGACACCTTCGACCCGTCTTACGTGACAGACTCGGCGAGAAAAACGGCGCTCAAACGGAAACGCGGGCGAGCCCCGAAACCGAAAAAACACGACGATCCTCATTTTCATGCACGAACATCATTGCACATTGCGAGGCTTTAAGATTATAGGTGCAGTTTGAAAACTTTTCAAATGATCATTAATGATAAACTCACGACACACACGAGGGGGGCTTACAAAGGGCAATTTTGGGTGACAATTACACACAAACGGACTCAGACACACAGATTCGTAAGATTAAATCAAAACAGCTAAAAAACGCCAGCATTAAAAGTCCTGTTATAACTAGAAAAAATGCATTTTTCCTTAAAAAAATGCAACAAAACCCTCACTGGGTTCGTAAATATAAGGCGAATGCAACCGTTACCCATAAAAAGTTATTAAGATTACACAGATGTACTAATTTTTCCTCAGACACCTCACAATTCAAGAGCAACGAACACACCCGCGCTCGCGACGTCCAATCAGACATCGCGAATCAAATTCGGCCGACGAGGAGAAGATGGCAGCGAGACGTCGGGAGTGCCCGGCGCACAAATTTCTTAATCATCGGCACCCATCGACACCGGCAGGGAAAAAAAAACAAAAAAACCCGGCGAGGTTAATGAGTTATTGGAGAAAGAGGAAATACTCGCGCACGAGCGCGAAGCCGTGATGGATGACGCGGCGTTGCCGTGTCACCGGGTGCACGGACGACCTCGGGAACACGCGGCGGCCGCCGGTCGCTGGGCGGTTTCTCGCGGGCGCTCATTCCCTAAATGACGGCGAACGACGCCGGAGGCCGTGATAGATTGCGCCGCCGTATATCATGCGCGGCGCTGCGGCGACCGGCGGGTTCCCACGACGCGTCCGCTGTACTTCGGGGGATTGAAACGGTTGAAAAAAATCACAGCGCTGGAAACAAAAGGAGGGCCTGTGAGGAGTTTTGTTTGCGAGCCGGCGATGGCTTTATGTAACGCTCACATGTGAGAGGATATGCGACTGAATGGATACCTCACAGTCATGGCGGACACATTAGAGTAATAATCAGAGATCATTACTCGAGATATCCTCCTATTGTTTTGGTGTAATGGCCTTCCCAGTGCGCTTTACATAACTTCTCCCCCGAGGAGAGGACGCTTGTAAAACAGCTAAGACAGTGGAGAAGGCAAACAGCCACCATACTGGCCTCACCCCCATCACCCCACCCTTGGAGGAAAGTACAAAGCGTCCCTTGTGTGAGAGCACAGAGACCTGAGTGATACTGCTTTATATCATGGTATTCTCCCACTGTCGTACAGCAGCAGCACACACACACACACACACACACACACACACACACACACACATATATATATATGCACATACAGCCGTCCAACCAGGGCGGTTCATTCAGCCCACTGACCTTCAAAGAGCCCCTGGGTCCCTGGCGTGACGCACAAACAACACACTGTACAGAAAGATCCATAAGCACCCAAGTACATGTAAAATACGCAAATACGGCGCCGTGACAAAGCACAGCGCAGCCATTTACACAGCAGAGGCCGCACTGCCTCTTCACACGCTGTCCCCTCGTCATAAATATCAGTCCGGTGTGTTTAAAAGCAGATATGCGAGGATCGAACGCCAGTTCAGTCCTGTTGCAACATCAATATCAACGAAGAGACCGTTAAGCTTTCCTGCTGCAACTTCCTGTACACCAGACTTGCTGTTTTTTTTGGTCAATGAGTGACTGAATCACCACCGAACTTCACTCATTAGTTCCTCGTACCGGCATTCACCCATCCGCCAAAATTCATCACAATATGTCGAGAAGGTTTTGAGCTATTTGGAAACAAATGACCAGACAGACAAACAAACAAACACCAGTAAGGAAGTAAGTAAGGTAATGCAAGCCACAGTTTCTCCAAACTGACTTGAACAGCAAAGAATTCAACATTAAAGACGACAAAAACAAAGTGGCGATGAGAAACCTCCGCAAGTCAGGTCACTTTTTCGAATGGTTAACCAACAATATTCCAACAAGCTGTGATTGAAAATGAACCTTGTTTAAATCTGACTATTTGTGCAACACGGTAAGACATCTTGAGGACAAAGATTTCAGATTACCAACCAGAAAAATCCTCAAATATATCAGATAGATGAGGAGGTTGTATTCCAGACATCGACAGCTTTTGTCGACGAAAAGCTCCAAACTGCACAGTCTCCAGGAGGATGTTTTGTTTTCACTGTTTAGAGAAATCCTGCTGTTTTTGTAGCAGTGAGCTTCGAGAGCTGCTCTCAGTTTGTCATTAATTAGAGTCAAAGGTTGCCAGCGAGAGGAGGCTGGTGTCAAATCACAAGAAGCAGATGCTGCACGTCAGCTGACGTAGCGACGAGCAACTGGGCTCGGAAAGGTTTTCGGGTGATTGTTTTCGAGTCATACGGTTTGAAACACTTTGAAACACAGCGCTTTGACTGACACTTGATCAAATCACTTATTTGACAAAAACCGCGATGCAAAACGCTCATTTAAGCCTTCGACTTTCTAAGAATCCACAAAACAGGAGGATCAGTTGGTCGTTCGTGTCGCCAGGTGTGGCGGAGTCGCCGGAGGTCCTACCTGTTTCCAGAGGAACTCGTCTTCCTGGTTGATCTGCCAGGTGGTGACCACGTGAATGATGGACAGCACGGCGCCGCTGAGCACCGCCGCCCGCATCCTGACAGGCAGCAGCGTGTAGATGATGTAGATGAAGAAGACGGACCACCAGATGCCCTCCGAGGCGCTCCTGGGCGCCACCATGAGCACCCCGAACACCTGCACCGACAACAACACTCCGATGACCAGGTAACTGACCATCCACATGTAGTCCTGGTGGAAGCCGTTGCGGTTGCACACTACCATAAGAGCCATGAAAAGCGCCATCGCCACGGACAGCGCGGACGAGTAGGCCACGTGAGGGGCGGCGTGGACACAGTGGAAGGTCAGCATGATGCCGCACACGATCACGAGCACCCCCATGAGCATGGTCAGGGAGCTCTGGTTCAGCCTAAAGAAGTACCGCTGGTACAGGCGCTCCAGTTTGCGGGACTGGAATTTTTTCGACTGAAACACTCGCACCACCCGCAGCCAGCAGTCCGCCGCCGTCACCACGCCCGCCGCGCCGTTGGGACCCTCGTCCCCCATGTCACCGCTCCCGCCGTTGCATCCCCCTTTGCGCCCCTTCAGCTCGCCGTCCTCGAAGCCCAGGTCCACCGATTTCAGCCCCACCCCTTCCCCGGGAGCCCCGCCCCTCTTGCCGTAGTGGTCCTCCTGCCAGCCGCACCGGACGCCGAAGTTGCCGCCGCCGCCGACAGCGCCCGCCCCCCCTCCGCGGTGATGCTGGTGGAGGGGGGCTCCGGACGGGGGCTCCATAGCATCCGGGTCCCGCAGACAGCTCATGTAACGCGGGCTGCAGAGAGATGAGCCTCCCTTCCGTTTGGACTTCTTGCCATTGCGTTCCCCCCACGCGGTCTTGTGGTCGTCCACTCTGGCAACTAGGAAACCACTGAACCAGGACATTCTGCGAGAGCACACAGGAAGGGGAAAAAAAACACCACAGCGTGAGGACGCGGCGCGACCGTCTTCCTCCTCCTCCCCACCTGTAGGAGTCGCTCGTCTCACCTGTTGGGGTTCTGGTACATGTCCCAGCCCTTGCCCTCGCAGCCGGTTCACTCATTTATCCCCGTGGAGAGAATTTTGAAGAAAGCGAGGAGGGGGGGCGTGCGTCGAAGCCACGCTGCGGGACAGCAGGGTGGGAGTGGCCGAGCGGGGGGGGGGGGGGGTAGGGGTGGTCAGAAGGTGCACAAAGCTGCAGGCGTTGGTGCCGGAAGTCGGTGGCGCGAGACCGAGGTGGGTGTGAAGTCTCCCAGGCCTATCTCCACGGCTTCTGCTGCGTCTGGAACAAAATCAGAGGGCGGTTGGATGAGGAAACCGACACACGGCGCCCTCCGAGGCTGTGGCTGATGTTCACGCGCATATCGACGGACCGAGCCGACCCACAGCTGCTGGCAAGAAGCGGCGACAAAACCAGCAGGAAGTAAAACTCGCAAAAGCTGTCGAGAACGCGCGGAGAACATCAACTTCCTCGAGAGCCGGACGAACCCCAGATCGTCTTAAAACGCGGCTTGATCGGATGAGAGCGACTTTCACGAGTGTGTGAGGAGAAAGGGAGGGAGGGAAGGAGAGAAGGGAGGGAGAGAGGGAGGGAGGACTGGACCCAAAATAGTATGTAGGTCTGGGTTTTTTAAGGTGAACCAGAACTTACTCGGTTTGACCCCCATGCAGTAAAAACACACACACAACCTCTGGTATCAACACACAACGGCGTTTTTTTGAAGTTGTCCCGGCCAAAGACACACAAAGACTCCTTCGAGGTCTGTTCCCGATCAAAATCAATGATAAATGGACGAGTGAAAAATATAGATAGACGCTCGCCGGACGCCGGGACACTGTCAAGACGGGGGCTGCTGTATACAGCATGACAGAATCTGGGGCCCTGCGGCGACGAGTCCACAGATGTTTGGACAAAAAGCTGCCATCTCGTTGCTTCCAGCTTCACGAGACGCTCGGAAATGACGCAAGAGAAGATGCGAAGATTTCTGTTTAATCGTGTTCGAATGAGCATCAGAGGTGAAGGACGTTTTTGGGGGGATTGTTCAGTTTGCTTGAAAATATCTGCCAAATATAGATTGGGAGTATAAAAGGTGGTTTTATTGCTAACTACCCTTGAAAAATGGTTTATTAGGGTGAGTTTATTTCATTTTGTTGTGGTTCGAGATGAAAATATTAGATATTGCAGAGTCAGAGTGCAAGAAGTCAAAGATTCTCCATCACTGAGTTTACTAATTTGGTGGCTGGTTCCAGTCCCTCGACTATGAGACGGTTTGGTGGGTAACCGGAGCTCTGTCGCTCGTTCCCACCCTCCCCACCACCAGGGTGGGCCCTGGAGGAGAGTTAACACCTGCCTGCAGCTCCTCAGGTGAGTCGTGGGGGTCGACCGTGACTAAAACGAGTCAAACCTGGAGGAAAAAGTTGCATTTAGAGGCTGATCTGCTTCAATAGTTCCTACTCGTGTCCTCATCGTTGCGGCTCTGACCTATTTTTTCCCCCCTGTATGTTTTCCAAACTGACTCGCCACTTGAGAGTCTCGTTATGAGGGGGGCAATTTCGCCTCTTTTTGTGGCTCCGAGACTGACCTCAATGGGAGGCAAAATGATAAAAACGGCCTCAAAGACACGAGGGACAAAACGAGAGCGGAACCAACGCGGAAAACGCTGCTTCTGACTGTGACGTACGCGAAGCAGCGACATGTCAGACAATGAACAGGACAGAGGAGCAAATGTCAAGTACGATCACTAACCGATGGTTTTATATTTCATGAGTGACCGCGAGACTGTCGTCCCAGAGACAACCATCTACTTCTTTGAGTAACTTTTACTCGCGCTAATTCACTTCCTTTGCACAAATATTTGGCCTCATTCCCAAAGCTCCAGTATTTTTGCCTCTGCATTTGTTTGAGTGGTGGTTTGGCTAAAACAAACAATGTTAATCGTTTGGAGTGTTTTCCAAACATCTGATGCAGACGGGCTCTCAGAAGAGGCTCAGATTTCCACCACGCCACATATTAGTAAATCTTCCAGATTCCCCCAAAATTGAATCAATTGATGCTTGTGCGAACAGCAACAAATTTCTGGCCAGTGAGTTCATAAACTTTGAGTGAAACTGGCAAGCGAATTGGGTCAAAAATTACCCTCTTTAGCAAGAAAGAGTTGTTTGTCACTCTAGAATCCGTCAGGATACAAACCGAGACATAAACATGGGGAGTTCTCTTGCTATTTATTAAAAAGAATCAGCCATGACACTGATTCTGTGAAGAACTTTTGACCCAAACTGAAAAGATCCTGATTCCTGGATCAAAATGTGTGGCTGCAACTGCAACAGAAACAAATCAGGTGCTTCCAAGCGATTTGAAGTGAGCATTGCGTTGGTTTTTGATTGGTGAGTTCATGCTGACCTGCCCAGAATTAGATTGTGTTAATATCTGTTGCGATATCACCATAACATCCCTAAAGCGCTTCTATTACCGTAAATATAATAACAGCGTGGCAGCGCTATCATTCATCGCGGGGACTGTTCCTTTTCGTCCTGATTGCATTAGTTAAAAAAAAAAAAAGCGTCCACATTCGCCTCCAGCAGCCAGCTGATCTTACCAGGCCTCCGGACGCGCGGTGCGGCGAGGAAACCACCGCGTTGCGGCCGGCGCGTGTGACCGGAGCGGCGCGCTGCGTCGCCGGGAGCAAAAATAGCATTTCCGCGGCGCGTCTCGCCCGCATGCGGCGACTCTGGCAGCGGCTCCGTCCGAGCCCTCCTCCCTGGCAGCGGATCGACGGGATTCAAGGAGAGCCGCCACCACCACTGACGCCCCCTCCTTCTCCTCCTCCTCCTCCTCCTCCCCCCTCTCTCTCATGCACACACACCTCCTCCCGTCCCCGCCCCTCCTCTCCACCTCCCCGGCTGGGTCCCTCGCTCCCCTGCACAAGGTCGACCAGCTCATACACATTTGCAAACGTCGCGGTGCTGCCAGCCGCTCGGCGGTGTGTGTTAATGTGCGCGCGTGTGCGTGTGTTTGCGCCGTGCCTGGCTGTACTTTCCGCCCCCCCTTATTATAGCGCTTGGAGGAGAAGGGTGGGGAAGTGGGGCAGGGGGGGGGGGTTGACCGATCACTCCTGAGGGCCATTTTCAATCGGACGGCCGCTCCAGCGGCGCTCCGGCCACAAACAGCGAGCATTAAGTCATTCATTACGGGGTAGACATGTCCGAGGCTGTGCATGCATCCCCCCCTCCCCCCCTCCCTCCTTCCCTCCTCCCCTCCCCTCCCCTCCCTCCCTGGCTCACTTGTCATCCGGATGATACAGATGCAAAAATAGATCAAGCTTTCAGAGAAAATTAAAGCCACGCCGCGCTTTGGACGGGTGCGCTCTGCGCGCATTTTTCTGCGGGGGCTCCTGGTCCCTCCC
>JASSRZ010000053.1:12642401-12659170 GCA_032164315.1 Malacoctenus gilli | reverse complement strand
AGAGCATCCATATCGATAATATTTACATTTTATTAATTAAACCATCATCGTATTTCACAAACATGTAAACATCTGAAGCAAACTCACAATAGGACGTAAATGGTATCAAAAAGTATTTAACACAATGATTTTGCAGGTAATATTCAAGTATCAAAATGAAAAGTTAACAAACTTAAACAAAAAGAAAGAAAAGGAAATAAATTACATAACTAAACAGTCAACAGCAAAAGTGAAGTGTTCTTTGATTCCAAACCACTGCTGCCACCTAGTGTACAGCTGGTGTGATGACAACAGCTCTTTCTGAAATGGTGGGACTTTGTTGTCATTTTTGCACTTTTAACAGCTATATTTGACACTTTAAGCCTACAGACACACACTAAAAAACATCTGAAGGTAGAAATGGGTTTAAGACTCTCGTCATTGTCTTGAAGGTTTGATAAATTTCAGTGAATCTTGACCCGGATTATCTTGAGGCTGTCATGGTTCATAAACCAGTCAGTCAAAGTGGAGAAAAAAGGTGGACCTTCGTCTGTGTTTTCTATCTTCTTCATCAAAGAACAAGAACTCAGATAAAAGCCACAAAAACAGGCTCCTCACTGAGGAGCTTGGAGTAGAGCTGCTGCTCCTTTACACCAAAAAGAGCCAACTGAGGTGGCGCAAACATCCGTTTCTGATGCACCTGTTTGCCTCCCTGGGGAGTTGTTTTATTTCCAGGCTTGGCCCACCTGTAGGAGGGCTGCTGGGGGGGACTCTGGCGCCCCCAAATGGCCTGTGAAACCCTCGAGGTTGTCCAGAATCAGATACATAAACTGCTCTGCTGGAATTTGGTCGAGATAATAGAAAAAAAATGAATGAAAGGATGAAGTTTTCATGATAATTGGGCTAAAAATGTGTCCCCCTTCTCCCAGCACATGGGCTATTTCCCACCTCCTGTGGTACTTACAATATCTGTGTACGCCCCTGCTGAAATTGTACCCTCCCTGCATTCAAACCTCCAAGCTCTCCTCTGAAGGTTCCACATCAATTTGACTGCAGTTCCGACAATTTGAATGATTTTCACTAACCAAATGAGACGCGCGCGGACCGGGGGACGGACTCTACCACCGCCTTTTCTGTAGACGCTGGAGCGGCTCTCCGCGCGCCTGTGGGCCGGCGCGGGGTGGGTTTGGCGTCGGCGAAGCGCACCCCGACACCCCCGGCACAGTCTCACACTTAGTACGGACCTGCACGGCTGCTCCTGCGATGACGCCTCGGCGTTAACGCGTTATTCCAGCTCCGGTATTTTTCCCTGCTCGGTCCGCTTCCCTGTTTTTTCTCCCGCGATCTAAACGCACATTTTGATTTTTTTTTTCTTCCCCTTTCTGCCCCGATCCGAAATAAGAGTCCAGTTTCTGGTGGATGTATTAGATGCTTTATTTGGGATTTTTCTTTTCTGCCCCCGCTATCTCCTCGCATGCCTCCTCTTCCTCCTCGCAGTCTTCATTTAGATGTACTTGGTGCCTCTTGTTTCCTCCAGTAACCCATGTCTGCCTGCAACCCGCCTCCCTGCGCTCTCAATAGATGGTGCAAGTCAAAATGTCCAAATCGCCCGTAGACCCTCTGTCTGCTGTGGAAACCGGCTCCCAGTCGCATTATTTCCAGGTAATATATTAAAAAATGAGAAAAAAACGCGTTCACTTTCATCCTTCCATCCATCCATCCATCCTCTCATATCCAGGGTAATGGTTAGCTAACGTCTCCAAAAGGCTACTTGTTGTTTCAGTGTGAGTGGCGTCGCGCTTTGGCACCACAGCTACTTTTTTTCCCTCCCTCCCCTCCTTTTTTATTGTTTATACAATTTCTCTTCACTTCCTTTCAATAAAAGCCGCAGTCAGACACCTTGTTGGGCTTTGAACGCTCACGCAGAGGAAACAGGTTGTCGGGGCTTGTTGTTTGATTCTCAGGCCCATTTTTGTGTGTGTGTGTGTGTGTGTGTGTTGACATTTTATTATTTATTTCAGGGCTTCGCTTCATCTCCAGTGAAAAGCAGCTCCCACCAGTGAGAGAAGTCAATGCAGGGTTGATGTTCTATTTCTTTTCAATGTGGTGCAGACGTGACCACAGCCTGACTCACCTGTAGCCTGAATCTGACCAGCTTACATGACAGAGGAGCCCCCCCCCCACCCCCTTCTTCTTCTTCTTCTTCTTCTTCTCTGCATTGCCGTGAACCGACCAGTATGTGCAGTACTGAAATGTGTGTACTTTTGGCTGAGTTACAGCTGAATATATTTGCAGCTGTGGAGCTCAGCAGCTATTTCCAGCTCATTCTCGGCAAATATGGCACTTTAAAAAAAATATATTTTTTTTGCTCGAATCACAAAAGCAAACCGGCTTCGTCACAGCTGGCTGCTGTTTCTTCTGGGCTGCAACAGGAGGCTGCAATTAACCGTTTGGCTTTGGCAAGAGTGAGACGAAGTCTCTGCCAAGGCAATGACCCATCAAATCTATCTATCTATCTATCTATCTATCTATCTATCTATCTATCTATCTATCTATCTATCTATCTATCTCTCTAACGATATACGTTGGCTTCTTTCCTCCTCACAGCTGCCCAGGAAGTTGCCTAAACGCAAGAGCCGCTTCAAACGCTCGGATGGCAGCACGTCCTCCGACACCACGTCCAGCTTCATCAAACGACAGGTAGGAAGAGGAAACCCACCTGTTTGTGCATGGAACAGCTCCCCCCCCCACACCCACTCCTTCCTCTCAACCACCCCCCGTGATGAACGCAGCACATCGCAGCCATTTATCGTTTATCACACGCTGATAATATTCGTGGGAGGGAACTGGAAGATCGCAGCTCGTATGGAAAAATGTAGGTCACGCGTCGAAGGCTGAATAAATCCAGCAGGGCTCCAAGTTGGACATCCGAGCAGATGTCTCTGCGGCGGCGTTTGGTTGGTATTAATGCGCCACCTATTTACGGTTCCGGCGTAAGCCGTGGGTCCGGGATGGAGAATGCATTTGTGGTTAAGTATTTATCGTCCATATGTGGCTCATTGCCGTTTTTTTCCACTCAGCATCCTCATCCTCGGCAGCATCTCCTCTCCTGCAGATGTTGTTGTTGCCCAGAGGAGGGCAGCAAAAGGCTTGAGAAGAGGGGGGGGGGGGGTGACACCAAAATCCCAACACAGCCCAGATTTTTTAATTAATGTTTTCAGGTCAAGCGTGTGCGGAGGAATCAGATGGAGATTTGGTGTTATTTAAGACGATCTGTGCGGCTGGAAGAGCGGAAAAAAAAGGACCCAAAAGGGGGATTCTCCTCACGCGCTCTGACTCATCCCTTCTTCACGGAGAGCGGCTGATTGAGCAGAGGCGGCTGTGATTTACCTGCATGTGTGGCTGGATTGGCCCCGGGTTTTTGTGTGAGCGGAGCAGGTGGTAGTTTGAGTCCGACAGAAGGCAGAAGTTGCATCCTCGTGGAGATCAGGAGGCGACGGGTCAAGAGGTTCACCCCCGCCCCCCCCTCGAATGGACACACAGACGCTGCTCACGCTGAGCTCACTGAATGAATCAAGTCGTTCAGCCGTGATCGGATCAAATATCCCGATTGTATCGAGTCGTAACGATGAGCAGAAACTTTGTCTTTGGTCCTGCAGGCCTCTGTCGAGCGTTTCCACTGTAAAATGTTAAATACCAGCAATGATATAAAGAAATCTATCGAGGAAGAAGATGAAATATACTGGTAAAACTGAGTTAGAGTTTAGACATCACACACACACGCACGCATGCACAGATCAGCACTAACTGTCCTTTAAATGTCAGGATTTCCAGTGTTTCTCTCATCAAAGTAGATCAACACCAGAATAAAATAGTTTGTAAGTAAAAATGCTGCAATAATGATCCAGAAAATAATACAGGAAGTAAAAAAAAACAGACTGAAAAGACTTTGGACGCGTGGGGTGAGTTCATGACGCTCAGTCTTTAACCAAACAATATTTTTCTCTTCGTCCAAGTCGATGAAACGCTTCATGACGCGACTCACCGGAGTTAAGCTTTCCAGGACTGCGTGCACGATGATGACGGTTCCGAGCAGAACCAGCGAGGTCCAAACGTCATGATTCCGTAGCGTCAGGGAATGCAGAGCGGTGGAACCGGGAGGGGAGAAGGGGTGAATGAGGGAAGGTGGTGGGAGGGGGGCTGGGCGGGGGGGGGGTAAAAAAGGGCTGAGCAGACATCTTCCTCGGGAGGGGACATTAGTTATCCTGATCTGGGGGCCTTAATGACAATCTCCAGATTCCCCGAGAATATTGCGCGGCTTAAAATATTCATGATGCTCATTTTGAAGGCCTCGGGCGCCGTGATGTGTGGGTTCGCCGGCGTTTTCTCGCCGGCACCTTTTTTAGTTTCTTTTGAATCATTACCTTCTCGCCGCACAACACAACAGGCTCCCTCGCCCCCACCTCAACACCACCCCCCCACCCGCCCTCCCCCACGCTCCCGTCGGTGATATGACAAAGTGTTTCATGCAGAAGGAGTAAATTTCACAAACAGAGGAGATAGTTTTTTCTTTTTTCCTCGCCTGTGCTAGGGGTGGGGTGTCTATGGAGGAGCAGTGGAGTATGACTCATTTCTGCAGCAGGATACAATAAGCAGTATGGATGTATGTGTTATATGTGGGACATGAGGCTTCGGAGCGGGAGGAGAGAGAGAGAGCGAGAGAGAGGGAGACAGAAAGAGAGAGAGAGAGAGAGATCTTGGGGGAGCGCTGGGATATTAAAACGGCCGCCCGCGTGCGCGTTCCTCTCGGCCGGCGCGTGTCGACTTTAAAGGCGATAACAAGTGATGTAGATTCAGAGGACGCGCTTGGACTCAAGTGACGCAAGCGCCGCGTTGGCCGTGGGCTGTTGTGATGTGATGAGGTGGGGTGAGAAGAGAAAAGAAGGTGTTGCCGGCGTCTGCTCCGGTGCAGGTTGTCCCTGCTTGTGGGATGGGACACAGTGCGGTCTGTCTGCATACAGCATGTAGTGTATAGAGAGGGAGGGACCACCAGAAGCAGCAGTAGCAGCAGCGGTAGCAGCAGCAGTAGCAGCAGCAGCAGCAGGCGCAGCAGCAGCAGCAGCAGCACATCCACAGTGTAAGTACAAAGAAAACAATCTCCTCCTCGCCGTCTCCTGCTCTCCTCCTCCTCCTCCTGCCTCCTTCTCCGGAGCGTCTCCATCGCACGGCGGCCGCCTCACCTCCCTCTCCCTCTCCTTCTTCTCCTCCTTCTCCTCTCGTCTCCCTCTCCCGCCTCGCCTCGTCCTCCCCCGGCGTCGCTCGTCTCTCTCGCCCTGTTTTCCTCCACCTGTTTTCACTTTTTTTTTTTTTTTGACCGGGCCACTCTTCGCAGGTCTCTGTGATTGATCAATTTGATGTGCAGCGCGCCCGAACTTGACTGTGATATCGATGTAACCGCAGAGTGATTTATTACGCCGTGTTTCGCGCAGCTCCGTGGATGTGTAACTTGCTGACATTGAATTACGACCGTGCCGCTAATCGAACTCTTTTTTTTTTTTTAAATTGGCTATTTGGCTCCTTGATTTGGAAAACTGCCGGAGCTTGCAGTTTTCTTTTCTGTCTGTTTGTTTGTGATTCCTTTTCACACTCCTGAAGAATAAAAATCTGCTGTTTCTGCAGAATCTGCTTTTTTTTACCACATGAAAAGATTTCCTGCGTGAGCACAACCTCGCTGCCTTTTTCGATCAATTCCTGGAGCTGCGCGGTGGCGCAGTGGTTTGCTCTGGCGCCTCACAGCGAGACGCGCCCCCCCCCCAGGGTTTGAGCCCGGCCCGGGTGGGGTCTTTTTTCTCAGTGGAGTTTGCGTCTTCACGCTGGTTGTTTTTGGTCTTTATCTCAACTCTGGTTTCCTCACAGTCCAGAAACATTCACATGAGGGTTAGTAAGTGAGTTAAAACTGACACTATGTGTGTGTCGGTGTGTGTGTGTCTTGTGATGCAGTGGCGAGAGGGTCCGGGGGCGTAACCCCGCCGTCGTCGAGTATCCGTTTGGACCGTGTGTCCCGACAAAGCCTGTAATGGTCCGCAGTAACTCGGTGATAAATGAAATAAAACCAATGTGAGGTCAAAACTGCAGATTTCTACTTTTAAGTTTAGGATCAAAAAACTGCGAAGAAAGATTTAGCTTCGAACTCGGCTGCGCTGTGACACACTGGCGAGAATCAAGCATCAGATTTAACTCGTTCAGAATGCTCAAAAGTAAATTAAAAAGACAATTAAAAGGCAACAGATTAGTGGAAATAAAGAAAGAAAAGGATGAAAACGTATTTACAAGGCGGGAAAAACTGACTCGTCAGATCAAAACTGAACAAAGCAGAAAAGAGGTGAAAAAAACAAAGTAAATGTGAAAATGTGCGACAGAAAGATTCACAAATACTTTACAGTTAAATTCCAGGTTGAAATGCAGTCCGTTTTCGGCTCGTTTCTCAGTGAAACTGAACGTTAGCGTGTTAGCATTCCCGTTTAGCCTGAGCAGAGGTCAAACCCGAGCCCGTGCGTGTAATTGATCTCCATATTTAAGCGGTCGTCGCCGCCGCCTCCTTCTCCGTGGCTGCTCGCTGCTGCTCAGATCCTCTGCAGCTCTTTTGTCCTTTGTGCGATTTCACACGACAGCCCTCGTGGCTGCGGACTCGCAGTCGTGTCCGTTGAGCTCCTTATATAATGAAGACGAGAAACTTGCTGATAGTTCAGTCTTGCTCGGCAGTGAACACCTGCTGTGCTGTTGGCACAATGCAACAGCTTCACCACGCTCGGCCCTCACGCCGCGGTCTCACATGTCTAAAGAGTCTCAGCAGAATGTTATTCAATAAGCAGGATGAGCAACTTTGATTATTCATCCAGGACCTCCTTCTTTTGGTGCCTTTCCAGGATCGTACAACATAGAAAAGTTTGATTTAAAATGATGGAAACTAAAAATCTTTACATCTAACGTGACAAAAGGAGCAACTCCTAAAAAAACCAACAATGTCTATCACTTTGTCCTGTTACATTTCAAGTAATTTGAAGATTTTTGAGACAATTTCAATCACTTTTTTAACTTCATTCACACAAAACACCCGACTAAATCCTTCAGGTTATGAATCAAACATTTGCTCGTGATGCAGAAGTGAAAAATAAAGACTTCAAATGGCTTGCGTTAAATATTCAAGTTCATTTTTCTCACATTGCTCATCGTGCAAGGTGACCGGTTTGACTTGCGTTTGTAGCTGTTTGCACATTTTGTCGCTTCAAAATCTTACTTTAATGCCTAAAGTCGACATGTGGATAAAAAAGGAGGAAAAGCAGCGACTATTTTGGATGTTTGAAGGTTTTTGGTGAAGTATGATCGATGTTTTATGTGAAAGTTAGAGAGTAACACGAGGTTTTGTGCAAGTATTTTTCGACTAAGATTTAGGAGACACAACAGCACGTGATGGATCAATTGAAAGCTGTGTTATGAAGAGAAATGAGCACAATATATTAAACAGTATTAAAAAGGACGAACCACTTTCCTAAATTGTTTTAAAGCGCTAACATCCGAACCCTCGTCGTTTCTTTCACCTGACGCGTCTTCGTGAGGCCTTTGAGGACTTCTCTCTGCGCACCTTCTCCTCTCTCGGTGCCTAATTATTATCTAATGAAGTGACCCCGCGCTGTTTTCTCTCGGAGGCACCGAAGAACAAACAGACGAGGTTTTTTCGCCAGTCGCTGGCGTTTAGGAGCTGGAGTGGGAGATATTTCCCCCAGGAGCTGCTGAGGAACAAATCAGATCCAGCGCGAGTGTCGGAGTCCTTCACGGGGACTCGTGCGGTGGACAATAACCGCGTCTGAGTTTTATAAGGTGAGAGCGGGCCGAAAAGTCAATAAATGATTATATTTGACGAAAGCGGAGGGGGGAAAAAAAAGGCGAATTCGTCGCCTTAATGAATATTTATCTTCGGCCCGGAGGTACGGCGCCTCTAAACGCTGTGAAAATGAAATCAATCAGCAGAAATCCTAATCAAATTAGTGGAGAAACCTTCTGTTTGGGTCCCTCGACGGTGGGACGACTCGGGCCCCTCGGAGGACCGGCGTGGCTGGATGACACGCTTCCCGGCGGGGCCCCTCCCCGCGGAGCCGAGGCCGTCGGCGCCGCAGCGCGTGAAGAATAATCACCGAAAAACAGAGCAGGAAGGAACGGAGTTAAATATAGCCCCGCAGACGAGGACATCAGCGGTTCAACCCCCCCCCCCCCCCCAAAAAAAAACACCCTCCTGATGAGATGACAAAGATGTCCTCACGTTGTTGCACTCTGCAATGCAGCTGAGCTTCCTGGTTTTTCCGTTCGGTCGCCTCGCGGCTTCGACGCCGTTGTTTTGTTGTGGGTTTTTTTTTCGGAGCCTTTAACAGGTGGCCGGGTCAGGCGGCGAGCAGGAGAGGTCCGCGGCGTCGTGTCGGCACATTCATCACGAGCAGCGGCCGCTCTCCGCGTTGCAACATCATTAAACGGCACTCTGACATAACGCCGTTCCCCTGCGCCCACCACCGTATTTATTCCGCTTTCATGTCAGTGTGTGTGTGTGTGTGCGAGCGAGCGTTCCCACAGAAGACGGGAACGCCGCTACACTGAGAAAAGGGGGGGAAAAAAATCCATGTCTTTATCAGACTCGAGCGCCGTCCTCTTAATCAGCCAGGTATGCAACTCTCTGCTATCTGTGTGTGTGTCTCATGTGGTCATGGTCTTTTCCCTCCCTCCCTCGCTCCCCTTCCTCTCGCCCTCTCCCCCCCCCCCCCTCCCTCCCTCCCTTTCTCTCTCCTTCTCCCCCCGCTGTGCTCCCCATCTTTTCCTTCATCTGCGGTGAGGACGGATATCTAGGTCTCCCTCCGAGTCCTTCATGGCGTTTTATTCGCTTCTAATCTCGTCCTCATCTCGAGATAGCCTCGCTTTATCGCCGCGTAACCCCCCCCCCCTCCCCCTCGCCTCACCCACCGTCACTCACTCACTCATAAACATCTTTTCAGTGTATCTTGTCAGCAGTATTCGCCCCCTCCTCTTCTCCCCCCCCCCTTTTTTTCCCTCTCTGCTTCTGCCTGCTCTTCCTCCCCCCCCCCCCCCCCCTCCTGTCGGTGCTGCTCTGGCACTGGTGCAGTGTTGCCTTGCAGAGCTTGTGAGTGCTAGAAAATCAGATCCAGTTATCTAACACAGACACCACACCGAAAAAAGAAACCAGGAGAGGTGCTCGCTCGCTCGCTCGCTGGCTGGCTGGCTGGCTGGCTGGCTCGCCGGCTCGCTGTGTTGCCGCTGCAGACGATCGTTTGTTTTGGATCGCAGGCAGGCGAAACAAAGGTGCTGATCATCCTTCGTGTCAGGGCACCATCTTTTTTTTTTATTTTGAGCCTCAACTTCCTATTGTTGTGCGTTCGCTAATTGGTCCTCCAGAGGATCCGTTTGTGTACGTCGGAAAGACGGACGACCGGGACTGAAGTCGCCGCACGAGAAACTGAAACATGAGAAATACGGTTCCTTTCTTTAACGTCACGGCCGTAGAACCACGGTGGAGGTTCATCTTGGTTCCTTGAAGAGGAGATGTTTTTGTCAAGACTTCATCACTCCATTTGTGCTCGTTACTCTTCCTCTTTTGTCTGAATTGCTTTTGTTTTTTTCGCTGCAGCAGATCGTTTCACTGACAGATACAGAACTGAGTTGCTCCGGTGGAGCCAAGTGGGCACCAAATATAGGAAGCTACACACACACACACACACACACACACACACACACACACACACACACACGAACACACACGCGCGCGCTGCAGCAAGAACACCTTCATGCTTCCCATCTCACGCCGTTTCCTCGTTGAAACAAAGAGAATCGGACCTAAATTTTCACCGAAGCTGCAGATCATGATACAAACAAACTGTCTCAATTGTTTCCAGGTTAAATTAAACCTGCTTAAATACAGGCTAAAACAAGTCAGGTGTTGTTATTCAAACCTCGTCGCTCGAAGATTCACGTTGCAGCTCGTAGAAAAGCAACAAAGTCTTGAACTTCTGGGTTTTCACGCTGCCTTTTGAGCCGGTTCCTCCGTTATTTTTCCCCATGTGCGGCGAAATAATTTAGCAATTAATCATTTCAGCTCTGCAGCTTTCAACACACATTGAGGAGAATAATCACAGGTGGAGGAGAGAAAAAAAAAAAAGCCAACACACTCGTAGCGATTTTCCCTGCTTCTCTCTGTGCAAACTGTCTCTGCGTCGGACTTATCTGTCGTTCTCGGCGCGTGCGAACCTTTCATGGGATGTGTCCCGAAACCGCTAACAATGAAAAATGATAACGGGCGTATATTTTGCTAATGAGGAGATGTCCTTGGAGAATAAACAGGGGAATAAAGGATGTGTACGTGCGGCACTGTGGGGGATGATGGAATGGATTGGGGCCAAGCAGGAGAGAAGCAGTTGCCTCCTTTGTGCTATATTTGGTCTTTCAGAAGATGGCTGGTGTGGGAGAGCAAGCGCATTGTGTTGTGGATGCGCACGGGCCTGCACATGAATGCGTTCGTGAGCGCGGGCTCCTCTTTGCATGCACACCTGCTCCCCAACAGGCGGAGGAAACAGATGAAAGCAGGCGGGTGATAAAAAAAAGAAAAAAACACCTAAAAAAACCCAAACAGACCGAGAGCTCGGCTCCGGTTCCTCTCCCAACGTGACGTTCGCGATCCTCTCGCCGGAGAGATGTATTTATTCATTAGCGTAAATATGACCCCCCCCATCTCTCTCCCGTCAGGGGTCGGCTGATTCGTACACCAGTAGACCGTCTGATTCAGACCTGTCAGCGGAGGAGGACCGCGAGGCGTATCGGCGTGAAGCCGAGCGCCAGGCACAACAGCAGCTCGACAGAGCGAAGGTACGAGCGGGGGGGGTCCGTGCCGCCGCCGTCAAACAATGGCGTGTTTTAACTGTCTAATAAGCTGAAGCAGGAGCAAAACGTGAGGTTGATATTCTCCAGAACAACTTAGACTCAAGCTTGAAATTCAATGTTTCTCTTGTCTTTTATCACTAAATTTGATCCTTAGAAAATATTGAAATAGATGCAAGAATCTGCAAAACCGACACTTTTCAGTAAACTTTACTGAGTTGTAGTTGTGTTGGACAGTCTGGTGTTTTAATTCAATGGTCACCAGCTGCTCCTTAGTCAAAAAAAAGACCCTCGGCAACATAAAGTATGTTTGATTTTCAGTAAATTATCATGTTTTGACTGTTCTCTGTGGTTTACGTTAAGCAGAAGTAGCAGCTTAACCTTAAACCATCCAAAAAAAACCAAAAAGTCAAGTTTAAAAAAATATTCAGTTAATTATCATGATCAAGAAACAAAACCAGAAAAAAAATCATATATTTGATGTCAGAATTTGCGGATTTAAGGTCCAGAAAGACACAAATTGTGACGTATTTTTAATTCTAAGATGTATATTTTTTGGTTATTTGGCTTGTCAGACGTTCGTTTTACAAGTGAGGCTCCAACCTCCCAAATCCCTGACGGTTGTCTTTGTTTTCCCTCACCTGGTGCCGTCGCAGTCCAAACCTGTAGCGTTTGCAGTGAAGACGAACGTGAGCTACTGTGGGGCTCTCGATGAGGACTGTCCTGTCCAGGGAGCTGCAGTCAATTTCGATGCCAAAGACTTTCTGCACATCAAAGAGGTGAGTGGACGCCACCGGGACTTGACACCGTGAAGCCACGCGGCCGTGTGACGCGACGCCCGCTGTCGCTCTCGACCCCCCAACAGAAGTACAATAATGACTGGTGGATCGGCCGGCTAGTGAAGGAGGGCGCGGACATCACCTTCATCCCCAGCCCGCTGCGCCTGGAGGCCATGCGGCTCAAGCAGGAGCAGAAGCAGAGGTCGGTGTGCTCGTTCGGAGCTCCCGCGTCCGTTCCCGTCCCGCCGCTGCCGCCGCCGCTCTCTTCACCGTGCCGTTTCTTGCTGCAGGAAAACGGGAGGCAACTCCTCCAGTTTAGGGGACATGGTGACGGGAGGCTGGAGGACCACGCCGCCATCTGCAGGTGAATGTAAGTACGACACGCTCGCCACTGCTGCTGGTTCAGCTTCCATCTGCTGCTTTCCTGTGACTGGTGTGTTGTTGTTTTTTTATCTTCACAAGCTAAACAGAAGCAAAAACAGGTAAGTTTGGTCCTCAAAGATAATGTAAAACTCACCTCAAAACACACTCCAAAGATATTAAACAACACAGAGTCTAAACTGGAAGTTAGAGACTCGTTCATTCATCTCTTCACTCATCATAGCTGCTTAGAAGCTTATTCAAAATCAAATATATAGATCAATTATTTTCACTCGTTCACCAAAGATTGTGATTGATTTTTATGAATGAATGAATTTCAAATGATTAACTCAGGCCTCGTTTCTCTCTGCTGCTTGTTCTACCGTCTGTTGTGAATGTTATGAAAGGCATTTGTTTGTCTCTTCAACTCTTCACAACAACAAAACAAACAAACCCAGCCCCTGTTGTGACTGTTCACCCCCTGCTCTCTCTCCCCCTCCCCGTCCTCCCGCACCCCCCCCCCCCTCCGGCAGGAACACGTCCCTCCCTACGACGTGGTGCCCTCTATGAGGCCGGTGGTCCTCGTGGGACCATCGCTGAAGGGCTACGAGGTCAGTCTCTCCCCGGTTCACCTCCAGCGGACTGCCCGGCCAATGAAAAGCTGCTCCTCAGACTCTGTTATTGTTTATATTTGGCTGCTCGGGACAGGAAGCTGGTTTTTCTTTCAGTCTGTTGATAATTTGGAGCGGCTGTGGAGCCTCTCAGGAAGCAGGTGAAGTCCTGGGTGGGATCTTGAGAAACGCAGCGGGGGTCCAGCAAACGTAAACATCTAAGGGAAATTTCAGTCAAATCTGATGATGCATCGGCGCAACGTCGCAGGTTTCAATCTACAAGATGTTCAACCTAGAAAAAGACGCTTAATTCACAGATATTGAGGCCAAAAGAATCTAAAAATGCTCTTATTTATTCAATAGAAATAACTAAAACTCACCCTGGTGACACACTTTGTTAATTCTCATTGAGATCATATTGTGGCTTCTTGAAAAAATTTGGAAAATGACTAAAGTTTTGGCTTGAAATCTTTCCTGAGCGTCGATAACTGGAAAATGTTTCAATTCAACACTATAAAAGAGACTAAACAGGTTGTAAGTGGAGGACTGATGATTTCCTGTCCTCCCACCCAGGTGACAGACATGATGCAGAAAGCTCTTTTTGATTTCCTGAAACACAGATTTGATGGGAGGTGAGTAAAAAAAAAAACACTGGAGGTTCGACAGGAGAACCAAAAAAAAACCACCCAGCAAGTGTCGAAGGTGCTTCACGGCACCCGTTTGTGTTCGCAGGATCTCCATCACCCGCGTAACTGCCGACCTGTCCTTAGCCAAGAGATCCGTCCTCAACAAAAGACCCATCATGGAGAGATCCAACACTCGCTCCAGCCTCGGTAACCGCGCGGACGTTCGGCGTGGAACCGCCTCGGGGCGCCGGCGTGGAGGCGGAGCCGCTTTTTGCTGACCGACTGTGTGTGTTTGTCCGCGCAGCCGAGGTTCAGAGCGAGATCGAGAGGATATTCGAGCTGGCCAAAACCCTGCAGCTGGTGGTCCTGGACGCGGACACCATCAACCATCCCACGCAGCTCGCCAAAACCTCCCTGGCGCCCATCATCGTCTACGTCAAGGTGTCCTCGCCGAAGGTACGCCTCAGCTCGCCGTCAAGTGTCTCCGTCGGGCGCCCACCCCCTGACGGCGTCTCCTCCTGTGTCGCAGGTGCTCCAGAGGCTGATCAAATCCAGGGGGAAGTCTCAGAGCAAACACCTGAACGTGCAGATGATGGCTGCGGACAAACTCTCTCAGTGCCCCCCCGTGAGTGCCCCCCCGCGTCTGGTCACCTTGGTTTAGCTTCTGCAGCATCTACTTGAACTGCAGGCCCTTGCTTTAGAGCTTTATCCTCATAAATTACCTAAATTATAAAGAAATGCGAGATAAATAACCTGTAAAATTTGTAAGAAATGGTGAAAAACAGGGTAAAAACGTGGTTTTTGACGTTTTTGGTCAGAAATAAGAAGATTCAGAGATTTCCTACAACTCAAACATGTTTCTTGTTCTGTTGATGTAGAAACTGATTCTGAATTTGGTTGTTTTCTATCGTATTACATCGTAATTAACTTGTATCGTATCATACAGATTAATTAGCTCCTTATCTGAGTGCCAGAGAGTCTCACTCTCTCTGGTGTCCCCCTAGCGGTGAACTGCGGTACTGGCCCTGATCCAGGCGCACCTCCTCGTTACAAAACAAGAGAAACTCATGCATTCTTGCGTCCTCTTTACTGCTTTTCCATGTGAATTAAAAAACCTGCAGTTGACTGTTTCCCTGCTCTTTGCCTGCAGGATATGTTTGATGTCATTTTGGATGAGAACCAGCTGGAGGACGCCTGCGAGCACTTAGCCGAGTACCTGGAAGTCTACTGGCGCGCCACCCACCTGCCAGGAAACACCCCGCTGAACCCCTTACTGGAGCAGAGTCTGATGACCCCGCCCTCCGCCATCTCGAGCCTACAGGTGAGCGCGTCCGCCTCGTGTTGGGAGTGAACGAATACACTGTATTGCTGTCTTTGAGGGGGGTGGGGGACGGCTGTTTTGACCCCGTTGTCTGTTGTCACTCTGTCTTGATGGGCTCTTTCCATTCCAGACTCTCACGCCTGTGTTTTTGATTTGTCTCCAGTTGTCCTGTGTGTCCTCTCACTCATTCACGCTTAACATTTTTGCAGTTTTCTGAAACACAGGAATTAATTGAATGATCGCTAACAAACCGGGGTGAGTAGCAGGGTTTATACAACACGTCTAAACACTCGTTATCCTTGCACTCTCCCCGCCTCCTGACACCCGAACGCGACTCGGCAGGCTGAGACGATGAATGAACCGCACTTTTATTCATTCGGATCTCACCACAGAAACAACGCGACAGTGTGTTTCTTTCGTTTTTTTCTTTTTCTCTCCATTGCATCCCGCCTCCTCTCCTGTACTTGATGGGCTCAGGTGAATCGCTGCTGCGCAAGCTTCCCGGGAGAGAATTCACAAAGCATCCGTGCTCCAACTTAACATCAAACTTTTGTTTTGAATCAAACTTTTTTTTATAACCTTTTCTATTTTCTGTTGGTGTTGACCCCCCCCCACCCCCCCACACACACACCTTTTTTTGTTGCCCAGCATGCTTTGTGAATGCTTTCCCCGCTCACTCTCTTGAATGATGCTGATTAGGCGGCAAATGATCAGTGCTTCAACAACGTATTCACCTGAACGGCGTGAAAGTTTCCGAGCTCAAGTCTCGCCACCGACACGGGCCACATGTCGCGTCCCGATCACCCCCCCACCCACTGTATCACCCCCACTTCCTTTTGTTCAGTGTTAATCTGTTGGACACACAGATTAAAAAAAAATCCAAAAAAAGGACTTTGAAGAGACTTTGGGATGAAGGATTGTTAAGACCATGATCATCACCGTCAGGATGTTCTGTCATCGGATTGTTAGAGGCGTTAAATGACTGAGCTCTAGAAACAGATCTTGTTTGTATGTGATTCTGGAGAATCAGGTGGTCAGAACCAGCTACAACAGAGACCCACACAGAAAAGTCAGACACTCCTGGTCCTAAAGGGCCACATTCCCTGCCCGATTTCGATGTGTCCCAGCCTCAGCAGAGCCGATTGTAATGAGGACTCGTTATCGTTCATTAGTTTCGGGTGTGTCTGAGTTGGAAGACAATAAAAATATCCAGGATTGCAGCCCTTCAGGACCAGGAGTGCCCAAACTCTGGCTTAACTGGAGGTTAGTGTCGTATTTAGAGTCATTTTAGTCCAGTTTAATGCGACAGCTGATTCTGGAGTTGAAATTAGATGCAGGTCAGTCTAAGACCTAACCAATCAGACTCAGAGTTTTGTTGGACTCGGAAAGTAACTAATCCAAAAGAAATAACAAAGTCTGATTTCCAAAGGATTTTCTTGAGGATTTTAGCTGAATAAAAAGTCCAGCACAGCCTTTAAAGACACATAGTGAGTTCCACTGCATGTGAGGCGGGTTCAGATTTCCTTCAGAGTCCTTCTTGATGTGGTTCTTCATCATTTGATTCTTCTCGTGTGTGTTTTCCTCTCAATAAAGTTCGTAGTCGCTCTGAGATGTTGTCCTAATCTCAGGCTCCACTTCTCACTCTCCATCTTTGTTTTCCCCCCGCGATCACTCGAAAATCGATCCAGAACAAGAACCAGCCGCAGCCCCGCGAGGCGGTGGGCTTGGAGGGCGACGAGGAAGAGGAGGAGCCCGGCGAGGAGGCCCACTCCCCCCTGGAGCAGGACAGTCTCATGCCGTCCGACGAGGCCAGCGACTCCCTGTCCCGCGGCCGGAGGGGGAGCCCTTGCCGCAGGGGGGGCGGGGAGGACGAGGAGGAGGAGGAGGAGGAAGAGGAGGAGGAGGAAGAGGAGGAGGAGTACGACGAGTACGCCTCCCCCGTGCACGCGCGCACCTACAGGGACATGTACCACCCCCACCGCGGGCACACGGGCAGCGCCCACAGTGCCAACGGACACGAGTCGCAGGACCGGCTGCTCCAGCGCGAAGCCCAGCAAGGTCACAACCAGAGGAACAACCGGCAGCGCAGCCGCCCCTGGCCCCGAGACACCTACTGAAACCAGGGCCCCTCCCCGCCCCCCCCCCACGCGGCCCCGAGGTC
>JASSRZ010000053.1:12613034-12642339 GCA_032164315.1 Malacoctenus gilli | reverse complement strand
CCAAAACAAACCGTTTACAGATTTAAAACGTTTAAAAAAAACGGGATTAGATCCGACACACGAAAGCAGACCGACGACCCGATCGGACGACCTGGAACGAGGCGTTCAGCGGCCTCCCAAATTCACGCCGCCGCTCACCTCTGCGACGGTAAACGGTTTCGGGCCCACCAGCGGTACACGAACTCAAACTTTTAGCTGCGTCGCCGAAGGTCCCCCCCCCCCCCCAAACGTAGGATGTCTCATATACCGGCCTTAAAAATTCCTAAGACTTTTAACTATCTTTACTAATGCATGTATTAATTATTTTAAGACTATTTGCACATTGACGTCAGAACAGGAAGCGAATGACCTAACGTAGGAATGTCCTCTGTTGAATCCACTTACGGGAACTAGTAATGCATCTGGTGACAATGTACATACTCAATGGGCACCTGGTTTGTGTTTCATGGCTACTTTCTTTCAGCCCCTGTTGGTTTTGGACTCGTCCTTCGCCATCCATGTGTCCAGCGAACGGCACCAGAAGGGGGGGGGAGACACGGTCACAGTGTCAGCAACCCGCAGTGCCGTTCGCTCTCCGTCTTTTTGCTGTTGCACAATCACTCTCGTGAGGAACAAAAAAAACAAACAAACAAACAAAAAAACGCGCTCAGAGAATGTAAAACACAACCGAGAAAAAAAGGGAATGTTTTCAATCTTTTAGAAAAAAAAAAGGACGAACCGTTCGCCGAAACGCTTGTTTACATCGATTCCTCCTCATCTTTCAAGCACACGCTGCGCGGCCGCAGCTCCTCTCCAGATCCAGGCTTCAGAGAATGTAAGCTCGCATGCCTTTTTGCACCTCCCGCACCACCCGGTGTCTCCCACCCGCCCTCACCCTCTCACCTCCCTCCCCCTATTCCGATTGTAGCACGTTACTGATTGTAGCATCCACACTTTCTACACTGATCGCACCCCCTCCTCACCTCCTCCCCCCTGCGCGCGTGTGTGTGTGCGTGTGTGTGTGTGCGTCGGACATCTGCGTCACGTTGGGTTTGTGTCCTGCAGTTTTTACAGCTGTTTGTTTTGTTTTTGTCGTTTCTTTTCAAAAACCACCGCGGATCCTCAGGTGTAAAATAAACAAATAAGAATAAACCCCCTCCCCCCCAACACACCCTCATCGCGCTCATCTCCCGAAGGACTCGTAGCATCCGTGACACGATGTCATTCTGTTCCTGCGCCGTTTCCAAGTCCGTGAGCCGATGACGAGTTGGACGCGACGTTGGCGGGCGGCGGCGACCCCGACCCGGTTCGTGGAAGCCGATTCGTTTCCGCACGTTTGGAAAATGCAGCAACTTCTTGTCGCCAGTTTGCTCAATTGGTCTCAAACGACTCCTAATACTCACAATTTGACGATGTTTGGCAACAATATAGGGAACAAACTTTGTGATCGGGTAGCAAAATCTGCCAGCTGTCAGCTTGAGTTGACGTTCAGCTGAAAATTGCATCGTCTTGTAATGTTTTTCTCTTATTTGTTGCGCTACAAAGAGCAACAATCTGGACAGAAATGTTAATTTGAGGTGTGATTTGAGCAGAAATAGCAGAGTATTATTCCTGGTTTCCTCCTAATACTTTGCATGCGTACCGCCGGTAGCTTCCTCGCCATGGCAACCGGGAAGAGATGCTTATTTACCAGCATCACTGGACTCAGCGCTGCTTCACACGGTGTCGAAATGCCGCCGCCAGCAAATTTTCCCCACTATTTCTCCTGGATTTTTGCTGTCTAGTCAGGAAAAAAAATGACTTCGTCAGACTCACAAACAGGAGATGAAGTTGCTGCACTTTTGCACGTGCTGAGAACAAATGCAGGTCTCGGAAACGGGGGAACCGGGGGGGGGGGTCGACGCCGCCGCCCTGGATGAGGGAAACCAACCGGTTTTATTGCTTCCATGTCTCACAGATATCTCTATCTAGTGTTCTGTATATTTTGAAGAGTAAATAAAATTTAAAGAAAAAAAAAAAAACAAACCAAAAAAAATCAGCATGATTGAAGAAAAAAAAACGAAGAAAAAAAATCTATGCAAGTGTTGCATGAAATCTGATTGTTTCTTTTGAAGTATTTTAGTATTTGCATTGATTCTGACTCTCTCTCTCCTCGTCGTCTCGTAGTGATAGTCTGTCTTTGGGGCTACTCACTCCTCGCACCAACAACACAATGACTGAAAAATTCAAGAGTGCATCACTTTATTTCTCGACACACCCGAAACACCAGGGGGACATCCTGCTTTTAACGCACTTTGAAAGAAAGTCACTCACTTAAAAAAAAAAAAGGACGAATAAAAACTACGATTGTCCCTCTTGATTTTCTTCTTTGATTTGACGAAATGAATGAGTGAATTAGCGAAAGCCCTGCATGTCTTAGTTAGTCACCAATTAGCTACTTTCATGATACTTTGGCAGAGTATGTTTTTTCAAAGCGGACCAATTTAGCAACTGATGAAGCACAATTTTTACAAAGGGTTATAATTTAGTTTCCTCTGTCTTATTCTGTATGCAATACGAAGCCTAACATTGAAAAACTTTAAACGCCTTATCGACCATCTGGACTTCCTCTTTTGTGTGAGTAGAGAAAAAAAAAAAAAAAAAAAGAGAAAAGAATTGCACTACGTTTCTTTCTGTTGTTTTTGTTTTCCTTTCTTTATGGGATGGTTGCTTTGTAATGCAATAACTGCACTAAATATAAAACATGTATTCACCAGACGACCACAGCGTGCTAGCGTGAACCCGACACGCCTCTTCCCTTCTATTTATCGAGAAAAAAACAAAAAAAAGAGACAGCAAATGTGTAAAAAGTGAGACATTTCCTGCCTGATGCTGTATAGAATGCTTTCTATCTGAAAATAGATTTACAATGCTAAGTAAAAATATGACTTCAACTAAATAAACATGACATTTTATGTACTTTTAATGGTTGGGAGTCCTCTGTTCTTTCGTGCTGCAAAGGTCAAAACAGACTGCGCTTCACCTGCACAATAAACTGCATATTCACCATTAATGATAGTTAATAATGAAAAAGGTCACAAACGAGCTGTTTACTTACAAATGTTTATATTTAAAACAACCAGTTGATGTTGAATCAGAGGATGCGAAGTTGTGTTGCGGCTTGGTCTCTTACAATGAAAAACAAAAAACCACCTTCACATTATTGTGACAAAAAAGAAAAAAAAATGCACAACACGTCAGTTTTCTACACATCTACGCTCGCGTCCGTTTCTCACAGCTGATTTCACGACAGCGCAGATCTGCAGGACGCTGCTCCGATTCAAGCTCGACACTAAACGAATGTAAAAAGTGAGTTTGCGGCTCGTACGTTAACCTCTTCCCACAAATGGGCGGAAAAAACACGACGACAAGTTGTGAAAGAACCAAACAGAATGAGGTTTTCTAACCCGGGCTTCGAGTGAAGCGGGTATAAAAACAGTCTAGGCGAAGATGGTCTCCTCGCGCCTCTTCTTGGTCAGGATGGTTCCGGGTTTGTGCTGCGCGTCCGGGTGGTTGGCGAGCTCCGGCGGGCAGGTGGACACCGGGCTCTCCAGGATGGCCTGCTTCAGGTCGTAGAACACCGCCGAGTCCTCTTTGGTGAGGAAGGTCATGGCCACGCCGCTCTTACCAGCACGACCCGTACGGCCGATACGATGGATGTAGTCTGCGAAAGGGGAGGAACCCAGGAATAAACACAAACTCTGACAGGGACTGAGTGGACGCGGGACGCCGAGCGGGCCTTCGTACCTTCGATGTTCTTGGCCATGTCGTAGTTGATGACCATGGACACGTCCTGGATGTCGATACCTCGACCGGCGACGTCAGTGGCCACCAGGATGTCTTTGGCTCCAGCTTTGAGGTTGGAGAGAGCGAACTCTCTCTGCTCCTGGCCTTTGCCACCGTGCAGCGTACAGGCATTGTACTGAGGGAGGACGGAGGATTTAAGAGGGTTAAACTTCACTTCCTGCCTTCTGTGTTTTGCACCAGTTTAGAATTTCAGATTTGGCCCAAAATAAAGACACTATAGACACATAATCTGTAGATCCTCTGGAGAAAGCGAAGACCAGGCTTCAGCTGTGACTCACCCCCATCTTCTCCAGAGACTTAGCCAGCACGTCGCAGCCCTTCTTCTGGTTGACGAAGATGATGATGGGCGGCTCGAAGCCATGAGACAAAACTTCCAGCAGCTTCTTCCTGCAGGGCAGAACGACAAAAAGCAGCAGTCAGCGCTCTGAAGTGAAGCGTCAAACTGATGTTAAAGGTTTGTGCTCCACGTCCGTCTCACCTCTTCTCTCCCTCCGACATCAGCAGCACCTTCTGCTCGACCCTCTCGTGAGGCTTTCCGGCCGAGCCGATGTACACCACGGCGGGACGCCTCAGGTAGCTCCTGGCCAGCCTCTCCACAGCGGGGGGCATCGTAGCGGTGAACATGACCGTCTGTGGGGCGCAAAAAATGAGAGGAGTCGTTCTCGTAAGAAAGAGCGGCACTTCTGTAAATACTGCCGTTCATCGAGTACGACGTACTTGTCTGTATTTGTGTTTCCCAGACTCAAAGTTGAGCATCATCTTCTCGGGGTCCTCGGCTTCGTCGGTGTCTGGTTTCTGATTGGTCACCGGGATGTACTCCAGAATCTTCTGGACGTCGGGCTCGAAGCCCATGTCGATCATGCGATCGGCCTCGTCCAGGACCACGTAGGTGCAGCGTCCCAGGACGAGGTAGCGGTTCTCCAGCACGTCGATCAGACGACCAGGTGTGGCAATGACGATCTGCGGGACGAGAATTCCTGGAGTGTTATCACGGTGGCACTTTTCTGCTCTTGTGAGACACGCGAGTGTGACCGACGCACGTCTCACCTCGCAGCCCATCCTCAGTCGGAAGCCTTGGTCCTCCCTGGAGATGCCTCCGATCACAGCCACCGTTCTGATGCCCAGCGGTTTGCCGAACTTTATCGTTTCCTCTTCAATCTGCTGCGCCAGCTCACGGGTCGGCGCCAGGATCACGGCGTACGGACCCTGGTCCGAGTCTTCGATCCTGCCGATAGACGGGGAGGTCAGAGTTCAGCCTCGCAGCGAGACGTCGGCGGCGAGTTCACGTGTTGGGAGCTGAATTCGTTACCTGTCGATTTTAGGCAGCGTGGTGATCCAGACCAGCAGCGGGATCAAGAAAGCAGCCGTTTTACCGCTACCAGTTTCAGCCACGCCGATGATGTCGCGGTTCTGTAGACCGATGGGGATGGCCTGCCTCTGAATCGGGGTGGGGTCCTGGACAGAGATTCAGAAGGAGAAAATGTTAATTAAAACAAAGTTTACTCAACTTTGAAACGTTCATCGCCTCAGAAGGCTGAAAAAAACGGTAACAGACCTTGTAGCCGCATTTGTCGATGACCTCCAGGATGTGTGCGGGCAGCGAGTACTCCTTCCAGTTCCTGATGGGATTGGGGATCTTCCCTCCCTTTGTGGTGATGCTGTAATCCTCCCTGAAGATTCGCCAGTCCCTGTCCGTCATCTCGTCCAGCTTCTTCTGGGACCAGTGTCTGTCGTCCCACCGCTGCTTCGCCTCCTTCTTGCGCATCTTCTTCAGCCTCGTCCTGAGCAGAGCGGAAAGGTTTCACCTCTATTTGTCAGCGCAGGGTTCAAACGTAACCTCTAATTTCCCATCGTATACGGTCTACTCACTCCTCCTGCTCTTTCTCCTCCAGCGTGCGCCGCTTCTCCATCAGGTCGCCATAGAAACGCGACTGCTCCCTTTTCTGCTGCTTCAGGTCGATGCCGGCGATGAAGCCCCGCCCGTACAGCTGCACCTGATGTTTTTCTTTGTAACTGGAACACAAGTAGAAACGTTCAGATGGGCCGACAAACAGACCGTGTAACCGAGTGACGCGACAACCGCACACTCGACTCACATGGGGTTGTAGTCGACAGACGTGTCCTCGGACGCGTCCCACTCGAACACGAACTTCCTGTCGTTCAGGTGACGAGTCCTCCGGCGTTTTTTGAGGCCACCCAGATAGCGCTCCTAGAAATGAGCAATCATCAAGTTCAGAATGAGTTTAATTGACTAAAAAGATTCATCAGATGCACAACTGCCACTGGACTGCCACCTCATCTGTCTCACCTTGATGGCCTGCAGCTCTTTGCCTTTATCCTTCTCCTCTCTGAGCTTCAGCCGTCCTTCATCTTCTTCGTTGCCGTTGTTCTCTCGCTCCATTCGCTCTCTGCGTTCTCGTCTCTCTCTCTCCTGCGGGTCCTCTGTGACAAACAACCTCATCTGTTATTAACACGCTTTCACAACGCAACAAGAAAGCAGACGGTTTACTCATCAGAGGAGGAAACGCACCCATCATTTTCCTCCCGATGTCCTGGAACATCCTCCTTTTCTTCCTCTCCTCGTCCACCATCCTCCTCCTCTCCTCCGTCTCCTGCTCGCGGCGCTTCAGAGCCTCGGCTTCTCGCTCGGCTTTGGAGAGGAACTTTGGCTACAAAACACAGAAGAATGTAAAAAAAACCCAACTACAAACCCTCTCAAATGCAAGACAACAAAGAAAAGAGCAAGATGAACTTCGCACTTTTGCCTCTGCCTCCTCCTCGGCTTTCTTCTTGGCCAGAAGCTCTTCCAAAGACAGCGGCTGGACCTGAGCAAGAACATCACACAGGTCAAACAACTGACATAACAACAGACAGCTTAACAAGAGTGAAGCAAAACCAGACAAGGACCTTTTCTTTCTTCTTTTTGTCATCTTCCTCCTCCTCTGCTTTTATTTCCCGCTCCCTCTTTAACTTGGACCTCGGAGAAGCGCTTCTGTGAAAAGGAAACAGAACGACTGGATTTCAACAAAACCAGCGAGAGCCTGAGTTGATGAATGCAAACGGAAAGACAGTTAACGTCACTGTAACTTCTTCCATACTTCTATTGTGTTTTTCTGCTACGATCATGATAAGACTTCCTGCGGACATTTGACGTGAACATGACCCTGTCGCATACCTGGACCTCTTGCGATCTTTGTCACGTCTGTGGCTGTCTCTGTCCTTACGACCCCGGTCTCTGTCCTTTTCTCTCTCACGCTCCTTGTCTCTATCTTTGTCTTTCATGCGTCGATCTCTGTTAACAAAAGAAGAAACGTGTGAATGGGTGATGACATCGAATTACAAAGATGCACTGAAGGAGATGTTTCATTTCCAAATGAATAATTTTTTTTCAACCTTTCTGGAGTTTTGGAACGGTTTCGTTCTCGTGAGCGATGGCGTTTGCGCAGCGGTGAGACTTTGCGATCTCGTGAGCGGCTGCGTTTCCTCTCTCGGTCTTTGCTCGCCGAGGAGTCGCCATCCTTCTTGTCTGTGTCGGCCGCCATCTGCGAACACATACAAGAAACTTTATTTAACAGCTGAGGCAAGGCAGCCACTTGAATAACTAGTTAAAGTGGACAGTTAAATCACTTGATGGTTGAAACAGAAATTCTTCAATTTCAGTTTTGTTTGGTTTCACTTAAATTTTTCTTGCACTTAGCATTTAACAGTGAGAGCATCTCTGTATAACAACCTGTTCCTACAATACCAAGAGTAGCAATTTTTGGAAATCACTTGAAATTCGTGAAAACTGACTTTTTACGACAAAGTACTAAAAAAAAACTAAGAAGTTTTGAGGGGGACTGGAAAAAAGTGCACAATATCTGATAAGTTAGAGCTTAAAAGTGATCAAATAGTTAATATATAGACTTGTATGGATGCACTTTTCAAAAAGATGTGTCCAATTTCCCTGGTAAATCGCAAGCGGACGGAAGCAAATTACATCTTGAATTAAATGTTCGATTTTAGTCGCTTAATCGTGCACGACTAAACTCATGTATTTATATTGTTCTGAATATAAGGGGAAATTAACCAACAACCATTAGTAAAAGAGTGAAAAGTTAAACAGGACAAAATTCAGTGATTGAATCTTCTTGTGGCTCACGAAGTGGGAGCTAGCGTTAGCTTGTTTGGAACTTAGCACAAACTTAGAAATAACTATCAATAAAATAAGAGAACAGGCAGCGACGTTCACACAAAAATATATGTTGCATTTTGACATAATTCAGCTAAATGAGTTCCCGAGTTGCAACTGTTCGCTCTCACCTTGATCGCTTGTCAACAAAACTGCTGCGATTTCTCTACGCTTCAAGAAGACGCCATATCCAAACCAGCACGAGCTTGAATCACGCAAAGCTTTCTGGGACTTGTCGTCCAACACGGCACTTGCGGAGCGGAGGAAGTCAAGCGTATAAACTACATTTCCAATGAGAGTTCGGAACTGATCTCAGGGCCTCAACTGTTTAGCATACGAATGCCTAAATGCCTGACTAAAAATCGCTTCTTCTTTTTTTAACGCTGTTTCCCATTTTGTAAAATTTCCAGTTGAGCCATAGGGTGGCGACCGAGTTTCTTAAACGAACAAATATAGACATTTACCTCACGTGAAATACCACAGTTAAAAAGCGTATATCACTCTAGCTATCTGACATTATGTGAAATCCTGCATTTAATCTTTTTAAACTAGTTACAATCCAAAGAAATACGCTGAACTGAATTGAAGCGAATAAATCTGCCAGAATTGTGAGGAGTTGTAAATATTTCACGTTTGATTTATTGAAACTTTTTCTTTTTCCTCTGGGATTGCCTAACTGGAAAATCCTGAATACTACGCAGACCTGCAGCCATGATGAAATAGGCTGATCTGTTCAGCACCACTTAAAAACACTGTCTTCTTCAGCGGATTAAAATTCAAGAAGTGCCGTTCTGTTGGTGTCAGGACCAAGCTATGTTTTATTTCTACAGTAATTTAAATCATCCTATGTGTGTGCGCGCGCGTGCGTGCGTGCGTGTGTGTGTGTGTGTGCCCCTGCATGTAGATAAAAGACCTTTTAGATGCTGGTATGCCCGGCTACAGTCAGGATTGGCTGGATGTTGATTCATATTCCGGACGCGCCTTTTCTTCCACAGGGAGATCAAACGAGATTTATGGAGCCTTTCTGAAGGTGAACTGTTTCAGCGGGAGCAGATCAAAGTTGATGGTACAGAGAGAAAAGACACACAAAAGGAGAGATACTGGAGGAAAGAGCACAAAAGACGAGAAAGACAGTGAAAGTCAGAGTTTGCATTTTAACGCAAAACGCTTCGTTCAAACGCTTTGCTGTCTTCAAAAAGCTTCCGCTGGTAAGAATAATTTATAGCAAAGAAATTAGGAAACACAAATTCAGCTTCTCTCAGTTTTGCTTTCTTTATGTTCCAACTTTTTAGCTTCAATGGTGGTATTTTTTTCCTGCACTCGGGGAAACATCTGAACTACACTGAAAAAGAGTCAATGAATGATGATAGAAAATGAATATTTGATGATGTTTGTGTGTCTTATGGTCATAATTAGTGCGATATCCTGCAGCTTAAACTCAAACTCTATCATTCATGAGGCGCCGCACAGTTTCTGGTTGGGTTTCTTTCAATATATACATAATATATAGTGAAGAAATACTCTTATTATCATTTTCTAGTATCCTGAGGTAGAAATTGATGTGTAAAAATAGCAATATCCACAGCAGGAAGATGCGACTTTCCACTTCCTGACCGAATTTTTACTCGACATTTTATCTTTTTCGTGTCTTCTCTGACATTTACTAGACAAATGACAAATACTAGAAAGAAGATCTCGACCCACAAACACTGAACAGGTGTCGTATGATGAATCATAGCTCTTCTTTGAAGTAGTTTTCCTTTATTTACTGCTTTTTTTTCTTCCACACACACCAAGATTGCATCAAAACAAAGGCAGATTGCATCGTTCCGCTTATAGTGATATATGGGTTGAATTAGCCACAGAGACCCTCGATTCTGTGACTGATTCTTTTCTCACAATATTTCAAATCGTGGTAAAGACGTTTAAAACCTAATTTGTGCAATAAGTTTGACAGTCAACTGTAATTTCTGGCACTTTTATGAGTAACTTTCAAAACCAATAGACTCTCCGAAGGTTTGCACTGGATGACAAACTGGGAATTTCTGTGTCCTTCGACCGCTTTCGCTTTTGATTCACTTGCGAGTAAATTATTGACATCCATCACTCCTCAGTGTTTCACAAACACACCCTGACACGTTTTTTCCCGCTTTCCCCGTTGCCATGACAACGCTACAGGAGCTTGTCTCGTGACGGTACGTCCACCGTTGCACACCCTCCCCCCTCCGGCAGGCAACGTACACGGTAAAGATTTTGTTCGACAGTTCGACCTAAAAAAGCGAAAAATAAATAAATATACAAGAGTCCGCTCGCTGTTACGTTCCTCAGAAGTCGGCGCTTTTCTGTCAGCGCGAGGAACCGACAGGGGAAGAGTGACGCGCCCGAGGAGGGTAAAGAGACCTGACATGAGATGAAACACTCCACAGAGAAGAGCTAGTTTGCTTCGCGGTTTGTAATCAGTTTGAGAAGCTCCCAAAGAAATGAAGGAATCCCCCCCCCCTCAAAAAACCCCACATTATCTTCATGCTTCGTTTGCTTTTTGTGCGTCACGATCAGTTAATGACGCGCCGAGGCCGGAAGCTGAGCTGCTTTCGACCAGCGTTGTGTAACGTTGACCGATACTCCATTTCTGTTGACCAGCTGACTTCTGTGTGTGTGTGTGAGCAGCTAATCAATGGCAGCTGGTGGGCAAATGTTCTCACTGAGGGTCAGTCGCTGGGGTCAAAACCCTTCGAAGTCAACTCGTGTCATCGTACTTATTGTTCTTTCTAGTTTGTTTTGACCTGTTTTATTATATTTTCTTATAAAAGTAAGCAGAAAAAGAGACAAAGAGGAATTTTAAGCATATATTTAATGAACTCACAGGAAGAGTAATTTAAAAATAAGGTTCTGAGCTTAATTTTGAACTGTCTTTTCACAATAAAAGCCTCAATATGTTCAGGTGTGACTTTAGAGTTGTAAGTTTCACTCTGGAAATCTTGCTTCACTTACCTTAAGTTCACTTTTGATTTAACCAAGAAATATACATGATTTGATGCTTTAAACTATATGAATGTGAGTCAAATGATGAATAATTTGGTCAGAAATTTGATTTTTTGCTGGGACCAAATTGCAAAAAAATCTGAATTTGGGGCAGAAAAGGGTCCAAAATCATGAGAAAAGACATCGTACGAGTTCTCTTTTTAGTCGTGTTTTTCCCTGCTCTCACACCCAAAAAACAGCAACCACGTGCCTCAATATGAGACTTCCTGATTCAGTATCGCTGGGATAATCAATCGTGTCTGATTAACTGCACTTTGTGAGTCTTTTTGCAGTGCAGCGAATTCCCGTCCCCCCTCGAAGCCCCAGAAACAGGCTTCTGCAGGAGTCTGGTGATTGGACGCCACGGATACGAGCGCGTTTTAACCGTACTCCAGATCTACGCTCGTCATCTCCTGCATCTCTCTCTCTCTCCCCCAACTTCCAACCACGGTCGACGCCCCCCCCACCACCACCACCACCCCCGTCCCAGGCACCCCGTGTGCCCCAGCCTCGCCTCCCTTCCCCCCACGTCTCCCGATGCCAGGCGTGGCTGTCTAATTAAACTGCTGGAAGAGCGCTCGCTCCTGACATGCCCTCAGGGCGTGCCAAACGGGGCACGTATGCATGAAAGAGGGCCATGAATGTGGTGAAGGTGAGCATGTGAGTGGGTTTACAGCGAGGGGGGCTGCTGACAGAGGGCAGAAAATAGACGCACGGGATGGTCATGACGGCGTGCGAGTTGTTTTTTTTAAACTCCTGATTTGGACACGAGGGTTTTTATCGTCTCTGCAGACCTGAGCTGAGAGCCTGAACCTGGCTCACCTCACTGCACTCGGAAAAAAAAGGGGGAAAACACGCCGAGCAGACGAGATAAACTGCTTAGTATACACAGCGCACACTGACACACATTCATACACCACTTCACATGTACATATTCACGCATGGATGTCCACAGCTGCAAACACGGCGTCCAGAGACGCACACGCACGAGCCGAGGATCGTGCTGCGCCGGGCGGGCAAATTAAATTTTGTGAGGATTTGAATGAGTTCCCAGCACATTATGCACAGTATGTTAATGTGGTTAATATTAATACGAGTTGGTCCTCGGGGTTCGGGGGCTGCAGAAGGGCCGCGGTGTGGCGAGGTCTGTGCCGTCTCGTCGAGGAGCCAAAAGCTGGCAGATGAACGGGCCGCGAGCTGCCCGCAGCCGTCGCATCCGAGCAGCTCTGGACCGGAGGAAATCAGGCGGCGGGGGGACGGATTGATTGAAGGAAACTTCACTTCGATGAGTCGGGTACAGTCGGAGGAACTCAGCTCAGATTTGACTCCGCTGAACGCTGGAGGCCGCCGCTCGGCCTTTTGTTTGCTTGTTTGAGAAAGACAAAAGATAAACCGAGAGAAAAATTGCATTTGAACTGGAAATGCTGATGCTTCAACTGTAACATGAAATGCTTCAAACAAAAGGTTTAAAAAACATTTAGAAAAAGCACGATTAAATGTTGTTTGACAATTTGAAAAAGCCGTAATACTTGTAAGAGTAAATATTTTTGGGCGATTGAAGATTTTAAAAGAGGGTTCTTCAAAAATAACAAAAAAACCCCACTTGACATTAAAGTAAAACAGTTCAACATTCGCTGGACCGTCTTAAATTTGAAGGAAAAATGTCAAACCCGTCGTCTCTGAATCTTTCTTATTCAAAAAAAGACAAAGTTTTACGATGCGCAGTAGATTTTTAGGGGACTAGATCTCAATTATGTGGTTGAGCAGAGTTCCAAATACATCCAAAGTGTAACTGTGTAATTGTTATACTTTGTATTCACGATATGTTGCTCGCACACTGTGCCAACATTGTGAGGTAAAAGATTGCTGATTTGTTGACCGTCCACATCAAATCTCTGCAACAAATAAGTTGCGTTTTGAAGTGTGACCACACGGGCTGGAAAGGCGGCGGCCACGTCTGTCAGCCCGAGCGGCAGGGAGGCAGATGCCCATGTAGGACACGGGCTCCACGCCCCCCCCCCCCCCCCCCCTCCCAGCTGAGCCTCTTGACACACAATCCCATTTCCCATCCCGAGACGGAGTTATGACGCGGCCGGAGCAGCTGCGGTGGAAGCTCTGCACGTCTGAGGCAAAGTAACCTACATGTCAGTCTGCAGATCAGCTCATCAGTAACCAGGCGGCGTCGCCTCGCCTCGCCTCGCCTCGCCTCACCTCCCCGTCCTCTCGACAGCGAGAGACGCGCCTGACGGTCTGACGGCGTGGATGTGTGCGCGCTTGCATCATGCGTGTGCCTGACTGCGATTGCCATGTCTGATAGATGATGTGCTTATGTGGTAATGAGACCCGCTGCACAGCCACCGTTTCCTCCGAGCCCCCCCCTCCTCCCCAAGAGGGTTTCAGATGGCGGGCCGTCCTCGTCTCAATCATCCCCCCCCTCTGGTTTCTGATCCCGGTCCTCAGCGGTCTCACCGTCTGCGCTGCGGGCTCCAATCCGTCTGCCGAGCAGCGGACGAACGTCTAGACCGTACAGATCACTTGCTGTCAACCTGTTTATTAGTTTACATCAAACATGTCAGAGCCGCATGTGTCTTTGTTGGCCTGTACGAATCAATTTTCCAAGACTAGAACCACTTTCGAAACCCCTGTCGTTGACGTGTGGGTTGGTTTTTGTTGGCCTGTATTTTTTCAGTCAACCATCAAAACGGCGTTTCTAAAAAACGATAAAAAAAAGACAATCAGGATTCCCTCAAAACTAAAAGATAAAAGATGTTTTGTTCAAATTTATTGAGCTTTTGTACATTCAAATGAGATCAGCTTATTTGAATGATGAAATAATGTTGGAAACAACCAGTGAAAAGGTGTTTTATTTGACAGCAACTTGTAAATTTTGGTAAGTTTTGTATGTTTTTTTGTTCATTAAGCAATCTTTGACGTTTATGTTGATTTCCTGGTCTACTAGAAGAGGTACCAAACTCCAGCTGCACCTCTTGTGGTAGAGAAATAAGAGTCTGTTGTCTCTCGAATGGTAAAAATCATGTTAGTAGCACATCAGCTTATCGTCACTGTCCTCTCTCACTGTCGCGGCTCATCCTTTCACACAGGACGCTGCCTCTACTGAGCGGTCGCAGAGGAAGGATGAAGCTCTCCCCCCATCACGCCTCGGCTTCTTTCACACAAGACCCTCGAAAAGGGGGGAATATTCCCAGGAAAAAGTCAGTGTCAAAGGGGCTTAAGGAAACTTTAGAGTCTGTTTTTCGGTCCTTATACAAACCAAATATTCCCACTTTTATGTCTGATTTAAACTCGTACCTCCACGGCGGTGTCACAGTTCTTCCCATGCAGACACATGACTCCATCCGTGCTCGTATTTCTTTTTTTCCCCCACATAATCTTCAGCAAAACCAGCAGAAAGCTAAACAGCCTGAACTGCAAAGGTGCAGTTTTTTGTCCACGGCAGCACATGTTCCACATCCACTGTGATTGGGAGGCATAATCGTGCCTCGCAGCAACGTGCCGCGGATGACAGGCGCGGTGCGCCTTTGTCGGAGGGTTATGTGATTTGCGGGGACATGCAACGTACACGGGCCAGTTTTTTATGAAAGGCGGATGAAGGAGACGGCGAAACCTTAACTGTAGGAAGAAACAGATAAGAGGGAAGGAGAGTTGTCTCAGACAGGCCGGAATTCCCCGTTTATCCGAGAGGACGATCAAACCGCCCGAGCGAGCGGCGAAAAATCAATGTTGGAGCAGCCGAGAGATGAAATTTATCTGAGGTTGCCGGGGCAGAGAGTATTCCCACCGCCGCCGCGTCTGTGCCGCATAAAGGCGGAGGATAAGATAAGTTCAGGAATGGCAAACATGCGGCCACTTCATCACGGCGGATCATCGGCGGGACGTAACCAACGAGAGGCCGATAAGAGGCCAACATCAGCCGGGGGAGAGACTAAGCAAGTGTGAAGCCGGAGGTCAGGGAGGACGTCTGCTTACATAAGATAAAAAAGGAAAAGGAAGAAATAGCTCAACGTGGAAGCCGCTCGGGCAGGAAACGGACGACCCCGACATATTTGTGCCAAATAAATTCTGTTCTCTCCAAACGTAAGAAGTCACGGACAAAGAAACTTCAGTTTTTTAGCGCAAAAAATGGATTTTTAAAGTTTGAGCTCAAGGGAAAATATCTAACTTTGGTCAAACGGTGAATAATTTGGGGCTTTGATTCCAAAATTAAAGTTAGGAGTATTAAATAAACCTCCAAGATTGTTAATTGTCCCATGAATTGACTGTAGACCATCTGAGCAGCAAACTGATGTCGCTAACTAGATTTAGCTTGATAACAAGTGTAAAACTCCATAAAACATTGAAGCAAACATGCATTTTGAAGTGCAAACTATCGCTGTGAGAGAACAACCGCAGATAAAGCCTAAACTTAGAGTTTCTCTGCATCCTAATATGTTTATCATTCTTGAAGCTACCTTTCACACTGAGTTTTGCCACATTTTTTGCAATCAAACAAGAGAAATCCAAATTTTTCTTTCAAATGTATTGATTTTGCAAGAAATATAAATGCCTTCATTTGTTTTTGGCATCATTCAAGAGTGTGACGTACATAGAACATCATGTGGTAATGTCGTATCGCTGCAATATGTTAGCAGTTGAGCTTGGTGTGTAAATTAGGGTTAAAACTTTATTAAATCCAAACTAAAAATGCTTGCAGTCGTATGGAGAATTTTATTTATGAGTTTAATAAAGGAATTATAAATATTTAATGCCAGTCTGTGGGTTGCCAAAAAAACACAAAGGCTGCTAATCAAACAACAAATCATTTTGGTAGTTTTTTTGTCTGCTTATAGTTTTGTTTTTCTTTAACCCCTTTAGTTACAAGACAATGTACAGTGACACAGTTTCAGGAAAAATCATGTCTGCAATATAATGCATGCATGTTGCACTGGACGTGTGTGTCGCTGTGTGACTGTGTGTGGGTGTGGGTGTGTGTGTGTGTATTGGGGGAAGGGTCCATCCCTTAAGGCCCTCTTCATGCTTCAGTGGTATCTCGTCCGCAGGCTTGTTTTGACACCACACTGTGAAGCTGCCGTCACAACGTAATTGTGGGCCGCGGAGATCTCAGACTAACAAAAAAAGAAAAAGAAATTTTTGTGCGTTCAGTTCAGACGGCGACTCAAATCTGAGACCTTTTCCTCAGATGTGTGTCTCGGTATTTCTAAGCAGCTCCTGCGCCCTTGACCAGTTATGAGGGTGCACAACATTCATCTTTTAGACAAAATATACAGCGTGCTGCCAAGTTATCACTTTAAGGTTCAAGCAGGAAGCCTTGAAAGTGATAAAATTACCCAAATAACCTCTCGTTCTAATTTGATATCACTTATAAAACTTAAAGCAGTCGCTGCCAACACGCTGTTAACCTCTCTGGCTTTGACCTCTTGCACGCAGGACTCTCTTAAAGGGCCACACGCGCTTTTAACACACCACAGAATAAGAGTTTTTCGCTATTTTTGATCACTGCCAAATTCCAGTCTCTTGTTCCTGATACCAGTCCTCATCAATCCTTCCCTTCATTCATTGAAAAATGTCAAACCTTTAGAACAACCTGCTTTAAAGACTGTGGAACAGGAAACTGTGAAGAAGTGGTGCAACTCAGCTTATTCATAAAGGGCATCAGAATATTCAATTTGACTTACATTCACTGTTTTAACACCGTTTGTCTTCTCTTTGCAACCAGTATTCAAACCCAGGTCCTCCGCTGCAGGGATCACTGCACTGTATGCTGACGATTACATTATATTACACAATATATTATATGTAATAATTCTGCATGTATGAAGTAAAAGAAGGAGTCTTTTTCATTATCTTGCAGAAATAAATGCATGCAATTTACTGTCTGCAGTCAGTTCCCTGAAATACACCTCATGGAGTTTCGTTTCAAGGCTTCCTCGAGTCGTCGTGTTGAAGCGATGTTCCTTGACGAGTCGGGGGGGTTCTGGACACGTTTTAAAGCCCCTTCAGCTCGATTTATGACAGGAAATAAAACTGATAAGAAAGCGTAAATCAAAGGGGTTTATATCAAATCAATTTGCCACAAGAAGATAAAAGAAAGATGCCGGCCGGCAGGAGAACTTCTGACATATTTATTTAAATAAGAGATGTAAAGAAAGTATCATATGGCAATAACAAATACAGAGTTCAGTCAATAATTTAAGCCATCAGAGGCGACTTCACACGAGCATTTTGCTTCCGTAACATTCGTTTAGGGTTTTTTTTTCTCTAATAAACGGTTTTCCAGATAAAAGATATGTACAATACAGCAAACAAAGAAGTCTTTTCTGCAATTATAAAACGAGCAGGAGAGGAACTGAAGCGTGAGCTGTAGGACCAAACGTTTGCAGGACGCTTCGCACAGAAGTGAAATAAAGGCTGCAGAGCTCCAGTTCAGACGCCATGTTGCTTCCGGCGGCCCGCTCGTGTCAGCGTGGGGTCTCCAACCCCCCCCCCCCCCCCGTACGTCGTGCCGCCACCTTCGCTGTGGCTTCTCCCTAATGCTACAAATAAAAGGTGAGGCGCCCTCTCCGAGAGCCACCCCCCCTCCCGTCTCTCCGTGAGGCGGGAGCTAGCCCCTGCTCGCTCTGCTGTTGCTAGGCAACGCGTTAAATTTCAGTGTTCGGCACATGGCCGGGCTCCTCGGTGCAGACCTACAAATCATCAAGTCCTCCATTAGCCGGGCTGTCAACAGCCGCTAATGCCAGAAGACTCCAGTGAATACGAGAACGACGTCAATGGCTAGAAGAAAGGAAAAATAACAGCAGCGGAAGTCACAAAAGGAGGAGAAGAAGAAGAAGAAGAAGAGGAGGAGGAGGAGGAGGAGGAATCTTTGTAGGATGGTTCAGATTTAAAGAGGAGAGAGCGACAGGGCCAGCCTGCTCGAGTGATTCAGTTTAGGGATCCTCTCGCACATGCTCAACGGAGACGCAGATATTTTAGTTGCTTCCCTTTTCCGAAATGGAAATTCCACCAAGTCTGTTCGGGTCTTTGGGGTGCGAACCGTGAGGGGAAAAAGTTTGAGGAAGCCTTCCCAATTTGGACAATTTGGAGTACGCGGCACGGGCGGAGGTCCCCTGACTCGGTGTTGTTCAGGAATGGCAGTAATGAAGGGCAGAGTTTACAGGACGCGATGTCCCCGTCCTCCTCAGTTTCCTCGATTAAGACCTGCAGCCTGAAAGGATACGGAAAGATTCTCCTGCGATGACTCACAACTGCAGCCGACACGGCAAAAACCTGAAATCTCACCGAGAAGATTTCTTATTCGAAGTCAAAACACAATCGAAAAAGGAACTAATCAACTAAAACGGAGGATTTTCAGCTAGTTTCACAATATTCATATCTCATTCAAAGAAATTTTAACTGAGTTTCCAATAATTGCACTGTTTTTGTTGTATTTACTCATCTTAAAAGATTTTTTTCCCCCCAAATTTGTTAATCAGAGTTACATGTAGCTGCTCGATGAAGCCCCCCGGACTTGAGATGTCATTTTTCTTCCAGGTTTTTCCGTTTCAAACTTGAAAAACCTTTGCAGCACCTTGCAACAGTCACTTTTCCCCTCTCAGGCAATCAAACAAGTAAAATAAAGGACTACGAATGCAAAACATTTCATCTGAACATAAATAGATTAAAACTGAATCAGATCATCCAAAAGGAAGAAGATTTATAAAAAGCACTGAGCCATCTTTGGAGGGTTTTTTTTTAACTGTTCCTGTCTGCCAAAGGTGCATGTTGCTATATCGGTGTAACACCTCCAACCGAGTCTGTGAGCACATGTTTTCTGGTCCTATATCGAGGATCACATCTTTCCATCAGGAGGAGGATTCGAAAGGAGGACTGGGACAGCGAGAAAAAAAAAAAAAAACTCAAGGGGTTTTTTTTGTCTTGTGTGAAAGGAAAGCTTTGTTTTATCTACACAACAAAAAGTCTTTATTTTTGAGGAGAAACTGGGCTCCATTAGGCGGAGAAGAAGGATGATTCATCGCTGCAACGCCGCTCAAATCAAAGCTGATGGGTAGTAACGCTGAACAAATAAGACGGCGGCGGTGATGGGTAACGGGAGGCAGACTCACAAAAACGTGTTCAGGCAGTCTTTACACAGCCTGGGTTCATGTGTGTGTGTGTGTGTGTGTGTGTGTTTGCTTTGTAGCTCATGTGAGTGCTGAGTCACATTGCGCTCCTTGAGATGCTCCCTCCGTTTGTCCTCCCACTGCCTTTTGCAAATGAACACGCTGCCCGCCAAATCCCTCCCCGCTCTGCACCCTTTTCCCCCCCGCTGTCAGCTTTAATTTCCAAACGAAGGACCACAGCCGGGTCAAGCGAGGAATAATTTCTTGCGAGGACCGCCGTTTTGAATTCTCCGAGCGGCGTTCCAGTAGATAGCCCGTCCTGTCACTGTCGGACTTTACACTTCATCTCGTCACTCGGCCCACGGCGCGACCTTAAACAGACGCGCCGACAAAGAGATGGATGGGAAAGGGCACCGCGATCAGAATTTCAAATGGGTCTCATCAGTTTGATGGAGTCAAACGCAGAGTTTACAACCACCTCCTCCATAGTAAAGAGGAAGACGGTGACCTTACCGCAGCCTTTCTCTAACTAGTCTCCACCTGAAAGTCTGTTTTGCACGAGATTATTTATTTTGACAATTTCTTTCCGTGCAGAAATTGAACGCTGGTGACGAGTCCTGATGGGAGAGGACGTACTTGGAGGGGGAACTGGTCTTTATGATGGTGCCTGACAGGAGACCGACAAGGGATGCTGCAAAGGCGAGAGAAGCTCTTCCGGAAACGGCCGTTCTCTTCCCTTTACACACCCGGCGTCCCTGCCGGACCGGCTGCAGCACAGTTCGCGTGTCCTTCGTTTCTGACTTTTTCTTTGAATGGGTTTCACATGATGGTGCAGCTCTTGGACCTGTCCTTGCTGAAGGTGGAGGAGAGCAGCTCCGTCCTGCTGGGCAGGTGTAGGAGTCTCTTGGAGAGGCGGCGGACGGGGCTGGGTTTGCTGGCGGGCTGCAGTTTGTTCATGCAGGCCAGGGCGGCCGTGCGGAAAACGCTGTGGATGCTCTTCTCCGACGTGAAGGCCGAGCACTCCAGGTAGGCCTCCGCTCCGAGCTGCTTGGCCAAAGACGAACCCTGCGAAAGAAATCAGAGGAACGATTAGCGCCTGATGGGTGGAGGCGACGGAATTCAGCATATTCTCACAATAAAACATCAAAACAACTCAAAGCCTTTAAGATAATTTAAGAAATGTCACTTTAAAATCAAGTGTTGAGGGCAGCCATCACGCAGCAGGTGAGCAAAGATGAAGTCCCGACTTGACTCGACCTTAATCACTCAAAATCAAAATGTGCCGTTGTCTAACATCACAAAAGTATCACTTATCAATTGTAGTTTGTAGACTGTTAAGAAAATCCCTTCAGCGTCTGCGACGGCAGCCATAACTATCAAACTTTCAACAGCATTCTCGAGTGTGATCTGAATGTTTCATGTCTTTTTTCCCCTGATTTGCACACGTTACAGTCGGATTGTCTCTGTAAGCTGTTCTAAGTGACCAATGAATAATGAACAGAAATGTCCTCAGTCGGCAGATGGAGCTGCAGCCCTGGAGAAACATGTTGCTGAAGTTACATAATGACAAAAGAAAACATGGTCGAAACTGTGCTGAATGAAGTTTGTGTTCATCTTCTGTCGTCTGTTCATTCAGCACAGTGAAAAACACCAGTTATGTGGAAGAAAACTCTCTGTCTGCCAAGCTGTTATCTTTCACAAACCAAAGTCCTCCTGTTGGGCCTCATAATGGTAAGATTATATACTTTCGAACCCAAAAGGAAAGTTCTTATCATATCAGAAATATCACAAAGACTGAAAAAAGTCAAATCCTTCCAATGAATAGGAGGGATTATAATAAATTCTCAAACAAACCTGTTCGTGAGAAATGGGAGCCTGTTTCTGATTGGACAGCTCCATGCGTGTGCATACGTCTGTGCGCAGGTCTGTTTTGCAGCCGATCAGTAGGATGCGAGTGCTGGGGCAGAAGTCCTGAATCTCCGCTTTCCACTGAGATGGGGAAAACAAACAGGCGTCACCGGACGGACACTCGAAGAAAAAGGTCGGGTTCACCGATTGGACGAAAAGCGACGCCTCGGACCTTTTTCAGGGCGCCGTCTACCGTGTCCGGTCGGCTGATGTCAAAGCACAGGAGCACGGCGTCCGAGTCGCTGTAGCAGAGCGGCCTCACGTTGTCGTAGTATGGCGAGCCTGAAAGGAAGGGGGAAAAAAAGAGACCAAATAAAGGTTCGTTGTTGTTTTGTTTTCATAACGTGGGTTCAGAAAGTTAGACTTCTTATCCGAAACAATATCAATTGAGAAGAAAAGTTTCCTCTGTTGTCAGCGAGCAGGAATAGAAACAAAGCTGCTCTTTTAAAGGTCTGCCAGCTGACACCGTTATAATGTTCCATCACAGTCATCCTCCTCACATTAGCGCAGCACGAACACAAACAGACACGTACGCGCCTGCCAAACTCATAACAGGGCAAATCGGCTCCGTAAGCACGAAAACCTTCCCACCGAGAGGAGCCGGTCCAAGTCGCTCACTGAGTCAGGCTGCACAACTCTGCACCAATCATGATGTCCTGATTTAAGTCAAGATCAAACTTTGTTGATACAAAACCCAAGAAAAAAAAAACAAACAGCCAAAAGTCCTCGTAAAGTAGTAAAAACAGTGTATGGAAGAATTCAACGCAAAACTACATAATTTTACTTTTTTTGCTAAAAATGTGTTTGGCTTACAAGTACAAGAATATAAAACTATCTTTTTACTTAATTCATTGAGGAATTTATTAGCCAGAACGTCACTAGTAGCATGTTAGCTTAGCTCAAAACGAGATAAGAGTGAAAAAAGCTAAAAAATAAAAGTCTTAAAGAGTTTCTTAGTCACTTTTCGGAGATGAAAATACACTTATACATTTTTTTTTCTGAGAGGTTTAAAAAAAATAACAACATTAAGAATTCTGTCTTTCAAAGCATTTCTACAGTTTCCTGTTGCTAAGCTAGTACGCTAACTCTTGCTTCAAGCTGCTGTTAGCATGGCTGTAGGCCGTTTTGCACTTTTACAGCATTTTTTGCTGTTTCACTGCTTCCTTAAAAAGAGGCGACATAGTTTCACTAATGAGGCCGTCCGTGGAAGCAGAGTCAGACCTGAATCCACGTCTGCGTGAAGCGGAGAGCCGGCCGGGCGGGACCCCGGCCCTGGAGCGAGTCTGTCCACACGGCTCAGCGCGAGAGACTGGGCGAGGACGCCGCCGTGTTAAACCGCCACGCCTCTGAACTGGGACAGCTGGATTTTTGTGTCAAATTACACACCGAGTAGCATTAATCCGCCCCGATTATATTCTTTAGGGGGAAAAAACATTGTAATAAGGGTTCTCCCCTATGGCGTTATGTTAAATCGTTGCAATGAGTACGTCTAACTGCACCGCTGCGACATGATGCCTCCTAATGGAGAAATATGAGAGTTATTTTTAAGAAATAGGTTCTCTTTAATCAAATACAGTTGAAGATGCCATTAAGAAAAAGAGGCCAGCCATTTCTCCATGAAGTCTGCACAGTGTAGTCGTCTGATATTAAAACCAATAAATAAAATATACGCAGAAAGGTGACTGCTGAACAGGAGAGGAACCCAGGCAACTGGTTCTAAAGACAGTGACGTTTGTTGTTCCCAGTTCCCTGAAAAACTGCAAAAACATCAGATTTAATTAGACCTCTGTGTGTGTTTATGTTTTCCTAGCGTATCATGTTTTTCTTTTTCTGGGAGGTTTCATGCAGCTCGCAGCGACCAGCCGCTGATCTAAAAAAAAAAAGGGGTTCAGGAGGAAGTCGTTCACGTTGCTCGAAGCTGCTTTTAAACTTCGACTCACAAACCGAGGACGCATCTTTTTTTTTTTTTTTGAACACGTCAGGCCTTATCGGGAGGCGAATGTCTTCACCGACGCTGTACTGGATGCCTTTAGGACCCAGCTGTAAATTTACCGCATCAATTTCACCCAGTGACAAACAAACTCCTCCCCAGCATGAAAACACACACACTTCATCATCTCACTCGGTCCACTCTCGTTATTGTCACGCAATTACGGCGCCTCGGTTATGAGAAAGTGAAGGATGGCGTGAGGGGAAACGCATTTTCATGAATGCGGGCTGAAGTTTTTTTTTAAAACCCTCAGGAAAGCTCCTGTGCTAAAAACAGACTGACAGGATGTCCGCTCTCTATTGTCTTCCCCCTGCCACCTAATCGCTCCCCGAACACCAACACAGAGATTTAATTTCCTACTGGTGTCCTCAGGGGGCCAAACGTGCCAAAGGAGCTTCCCCCAGCAAATATGTGAGGATATAATTACACCAGGAATAGACACTTCTATTAGGCCTCTGCTGGGACAAACTAATAATCATGTTGTCTTGATGAATTCTGCCACCTCCCGAGGCAACAACAAAAAAAGCCTCGCGAAACGTCTCACTGACACAAAACAACCACGGTCTAAGTTTCGTTACCTAAATCGTCAAACTAGGACGACTTACACAAGATCGTCTATCAATAACGCTTCTTTGAGAGGGAATCGAAGCCGACGTCACATAACTATCCGAGGTGATGTAAGGCTGGAGAAAGAGGAGGCAGACGCAGAGAGAGGACACAACTTCCAGAACCCATCACCTCCCACACACCATAGCAGCCCCCCTGCCTGGACACACACACACACAAATGCTCACACACAACATGCACGGACACACATCCCCTGTTCATCCTGGCAAACAAAAGATGATCATTTCCAACTGTTGGCGAGAAATGGCTTCGAAAGACGACAATGTTTTGTTTGAACTGGCAAAACCTGTGAAGGCCTCAAACATTAACCTCAAGACGCGTCCACGCTGGTAACACACTGACTGTAAAAGAGCCATTTCAGCCAGTACAGTTGGCCTTCACGCTGCAAGTGGTGAGAAAACGTTAATTTTGTGACTGTTCTTGTAAACTATTCTGACCAAGTTCACATAACAGCACCAAAAAGACAGAATGAATAAAAAAAAAAAACTTTTTACTTGTCAGTAGGAGGGCTCGTGTCTCCACAGTCCACATAAACACAAACAAATCAGGAGAATAACCATTAAAGCAGCTGGAAATTAAGACAATAAAGAAGGAGCATGTGAACTGAGACGAGGAGAGAAGGAGCTCGGTGCTGATCTTCGTGTGTGGTATGAATGCGAATCGCATCTTACGCAAGTTTTTTCCTCTGGTGAAGGGTGACTGTCCAGAAAAGTTTTCACTTCGTGGGAGACAAACACACAAACCTACATTAGCTCAGCGCTGGTTCCCGTTACATAAGGCCTTTTTTTAGGCAGCACACACACCATAAGGCAGCGCGGAGGTCATGCACATCTTTTCTCTCAGTATCCCTCACTTGCGCCTTCTGTTCACAGCGACTGTACACCGCACACACACGCTGTTTACACACTGTTGAGCACATAGTAAAACAGAACACACACACGCGTGCGCGCGTTTGTTTTGCCTGCACACTTGCAGACTTCCCCCCCCTGCATGGACGAGGCTTTCCCCACTCCCTCCCGGTGAAACAACCCCTCTGCGGGCCAACTGGCACGGCTCGACTTCCTCTCGAGCACAAAGCCTCGACCGCGACGCTGTTATGAAAGAGATCCATACAGCAGCCAGCGAGCTCGCCGCTTCTGTGATTGATTCCATTTACATAATTTTTATGTATGTTTAAAGGGCATCAGGCCGCCGCCGCCGCTCACCTCATTGCACAGCCAGCAAAACATTTTGTTCCGAGGCCAAACGACCCAGAAGAAGAAACGCTTCTTTTAGTTTGGGTTATTTAAACCCTGAAACATTTTTATTTTTAAAAACTGAAACCGTTTATGGCCTTCAGTGGTCGTTGCTGACAAAATCTGAGAAAATCCTGAGAATCGCCACATTTAAAGCCCGGTGAACACCAGAAAACCAGCTTCCTCTGGCATGTGACTGTCTTATCTGACCAAGCTTTCTCCAAATGTTTATTCAAGTGACAAAACAACACTTTGAAAATACATTCTAGTGATCTTTTGTGAGATAAAACAAGAGATTAGCTGATAAGGTGAATTCAATTGTGGCCATGGGTCAAAGAAAAGCCTCTGAGCAGATTCACACTCAGGTTTGATTGCATCAAACTAAGGAATCAGAGTCTAACTGAGGTCCTTCAAAATAAACTTCAGACAAACGATTGACCTGGAATAATCTAGTCTTGGACTCACGATTAGGTCTGATTGATACCTGATAAGTCATTTAAAGCTTTATTTGCAACAAAAACAATGAAGCTTCATTGATATTGTGTGTTCATGTAATCGTAGAGTGAATAGTTTGAGGGTTTGGGGTCATTCAGTGAATAAAAGAGGCCATCTGAATAAAATAAATGTACAGTTTTTACAATTATATTGTAATAGGAAAATTGCACAAAAACACAAAACCATCCCAGAACTCATTGATGAAGCAGCATATGCTTGCAGTGTGATGTGCATGTGATCATCAGGTTTATACAGATTTACATAGGGGGTCTGATATCAGACATAACTTTCTGAAGCAGCACTGACAAAGTGTAAAAACCTGCAGGTTCTGTCTCCAACGCCGCCTGCAGGTAAGGCAGCGTCTGACCGGCCCACCAGTGACGGGGGCTGGTTCGCTCACACCCCCCCAAAGAAGCTGCTCGACAGCATCAGAAACAGGACTGACAGACTGAATCAACAGCCACAACACAAAGGAAGATCAGAGGAGGAGACGCGGCTCCGTTGACACACCGTTAACCGACTCCGAGGCCGGCTGCGCTTTGAGGGGGTCAACCCGACCCACTGACCAAACCGCCTCGATGGTGAAGGACAGCAGAGGATTTGCAGTGACGTACGAAAGCTTCACTGCCATGTTGCTTTCAGTGATATCCAATAGATCGACAGAGAGACTGGCGGGGGATGCTCACCTGATGTATCCCAAAGGCTGAGCTCAACTCGCTGGTCCTCCAGCTCCAGACAGGCCGTGTAGTTCTCAAACACGGTGGGGACGTAAGTCTGGCAGAGGACGGACACAAGGACTCAGTGAGGAGGCGCTTTATCAAGTTAAACATCACATCGTACGCGTTTAACCTCAAAACGTGCAGATAAATGTGCCAGAGTCCATCAAAAAGAAGCTTTTTTTCTGGTCTGATTCACCTTTAAAAAACCAAAATAGAGGTCAGCTACAAATGTGATGCACTGACATTTGTCTGTATTCTCAGTCGGTTACACAGCGAATCACAGTCAACTAACCTTTACTATACATCTCCTCCAATAATCCTGAAGGTTATAATGAATTAACATCCTATTAATTCTTAAAGTAAGGTAAGATTATAAACTGAGTAGCACAGGTGCACCAAAGTCTGAGAAGCTCTCGGAGCGTCCTGGGAAGATTTCTTTATTCTACCTCAGTGACTGAAAGTCATAAATTACACATCCACAACATGCTTGTTAACTAAGGATGCGTCAGTCGGGAAGAAACTGACTGTATTGACGCTTGATCTGACTGCAGGGACGGGATGCGTGCATGAGCCTCGTACCTCCGGGTAGCAGTCCTTCACCAGCACCTGTAACATCGCCGTTTTACCGCATTGGACGTCCCCGACCAGCACCAGCTTGCAGCGCGCCACGAAGGGCTGCGTGAGCCTGCGCTCCTTCATGGTGACAGCGAGAAGACGCAGAGACCCGCTTCGGCGGCAGCAGCGAGAAAGGAGATACACGCGCGCTCAAAGTTGAGTAAATCCCGTCGGATAGCGGCGGTGCGTGGAGCCGGTGAGACGGAGAGGCAACGGCAGGCAGTCAGTCGGTGGACGAGTCACTGCGCAACTTTATATTGTCGCGCCAACCAATGAGAGCCGCGCGTTACCCATCCTGTTACCAACAGGGGAGGGGTGGAAGGATGCCTTTATCCCAGTCATGCACCAATGATACCAAACTGTTTGAATCCAGCGCAAAAACACGCAGGCAAACAAAAACCTGAAGAGGGGGGGAAAGTATATTTCACAACATCATTTGGGTGGATGTAATCATGTGGAAATAAGATTCAAACTGGGTGGATTGCGTTTAATAAGTGGGCGATCCTATTTCATATGGTGAAAGATGACTTCAAAGAACAGATAGGTAAAAAAAATCTAAAGTAAAAGACAAGTATGAAGAGTGTGTGTTGTCTTTCCAGCACTGCAGCAGGTTTAAAGAATCAATGTTGGTTCTCTTGGATGCAGGCTGTACTGCCCCAGCTGGGAGTGGAGTGATGTTGCCCATATTGGATCTCCTCCTTCCTTCCTTTCATTCATTCATTTTTTATTCAACGTTTTTTCCATTGAAGGTTCACAGGGGTATTGGAGCATCAGGTCAAGTCGAGGGAAAGCCCTGGACAAGCCGTCAGCCCCTCACAGAAGGACACCTCCACCTGAGGCTGAACCAGGAACTTCCCACTCTGAGGCTCCAAGGGACTCATCACTACACCATCATGCGGTCCCTGAATCTGACACCTGTGTGATTTAAACTTCAAGTAATCAATCAGACAAAAACCTTACCGGATTTTGGAAGACCTGGGTTAGAGACAGTGCTGCTGATGCAAGTTTTATCTGTGACTTTTTTTGTTACCATATAATAGGGGAAGCTAAATTTAGTTAGGTTCTTTTGTAGCAATTGCAGCTCGGGGACTATTTGACCTAGTTTTAAAACAATCAAATGTAGTTTTTCCATTTTGCTTTTCAAGCAGAACCACTGGGTTTAAGCGTGTAATGGGTGACACATACCACAGAGATCAGGACTCAGCCACCCCGCACGCTCTTCACTTGCTCCACCAGTGCTGCTCATGGTGGCAAGTTAATGATGTTTGCATGCGACGTGTGCCCGAGTGGATGTTTACATGTGTTTGTGTAAAACATGCGGCTTCCTGTGGCACACAGCAGAGCCCCTCCTGCCAAGTCCAAACAGGAGACAGATGGCTTCATCATTTCGACGTATGACAGCGAATTTAGGAGTTTGGTGGGCATGTGGAGGGGGAAATGGAGCATGTCACAGTACGCACGACATAAACGGGGGGCGGGGGGCGGGGGGGGGGAGGGGGACTGCTGGACTGTCACAGTGGGACTTTTTTGATGCCGTTAATGTGTGAGTGTGAAATATTTCACTGGACCTGCACCTGCTGCCTGAGAGACACCAGGGAGACGCAGGCTATTGTCTCCCTGCTCTGCCAGCTCCCTTCACACATGCACACAACACGCCAGTAACATGCAAACACTTAGCGCTTCATCTCTGCATGCTCCATTTCTTCTCACGACATATTTATAATGAACAGATTACGAAACAAGGGAGGAGTTCGTGTTCTTGCTTGCTTTGTTTTTACTAGTTTTATTTTGTTGGGTTTTTTGAGTAATTTGACTGTTTTTTTATGATCATTTTATATTTTATCGTTTTGATCTTATACTTGAAATATCCTCCATAGATGTGGTTGATTTAAGCAGTAGAGTACATTTCATGTAACCTAACGTTTGTTGAGTTGTGACTCTTATTTCTTGGTACAGCGTCCCTGCAAACTGGTTCGCCAGTTCTTTTCATGTGGCCTGTGTGTCACCAGGGTTTTCCCGATGAAACGTGACAGCGGTTGCGGACGGCGGTGCTCAGAAGATTCAGCGGCTTTTATTTGATCCTCAGACTGGAACCACGTAGGTGCAGAAAAACCAGATGACCTATTGTGCCGGCCGGGGTGTTCCTCTAAAAACATGACGAGAATCTGACCTGAATTCGTGAACGGAAAGTTACACTTTCACCCCCGTGTCTCACCTTACCTGACTCGCCCTACTGACATTTAGTGTTGACTCTGTGTGTGTTTACGTGTGCAGGTATTGTTAGCGTCTCTCTCTGAAAAAGTGGGCAGCGTCGACATGCAAAATGAGATGCCCAAAGAACACAAATATAGCCGTTTAGTGCATAATGTGGATTCATTTGCACCTCGCTTGCAAAGATATAGTGGAAATGCTGGTTGAGAGGGACGGACAGACGACATTCTTCCCCAAATGTTATTCAAATAATTTGTAAGAATGAAGAAAAATCCCTCACATCCTGTATGCCTCGCAGCAGAATTATTTGCATAATTCAAGTAAGATGGGGTTGAGAGCTCTTGCATTATGTAAATCACAGTATGATTAAA
>JASSRZ010000053.1:12581025-12611723 GCA_032164315.1 Malacoctenus gilli | reverse complement strand
CATAAAGCTATTAAATGGGTTTTTTATGGGAGAGTGGTCACTGAATTTGGTAAATCTGACTCTTGTGATGCTGCTCTAAAACTGTACTGCCATCTTCAGGTCCAGCGTTCAAAGTGCAGTCGAATAAAACTAAAGAGGATTCAGTGACTCCTCCGAATTATATAGAAAACACAACAACTTAATATAACCAAATGAACAGCTCCATTCTGTTCATAGAGATTTGCGACAGTGCACCAGATCAAAGATTTAAAAGTCTTGAGACATCGTGTAGAAACTTGCATTTTTTGATAATTAACATCTTCAGTTTTTCATTTGGTTTAAATGAATTGAATTATAGTTAAATTTCACTTCTTTAATCGGTATTCAAAGCAGATTGCAAGAGAATTTATAAATTTACTGTACAGCTGATCAAGGCTTTAAGGACTACAACTCCCATCAGTTTTTACGTCACTTCCGTTTATCAAACGTTTTGGTAAACCAGATTGAACAAACCACCGACATCGATAATGTTCATGTTTTTCTTAACCCAAAGCTACTGTATATGTGCTCACTTCGTTTTTTTAATTCACCTTTCTGGTTGAGGTGACAAAAAAGCCATATACATTATGTGATTACGTAGACACCTCATTACGTGCTGGAGCGCGTCGTGCGTCGCCGCCATATTGGTTGGGTCGCCATAGTCAAGGCGAGCGTCTACCCATACGGAGTAAACTCAGAGCTAACAAATATGCCAGCACACTGTGCAGCCTACGGTTGCTCTAACCGGCGCACCACTGAAAGCAAAGCACGTGGAATTACCTTTCATAAGTAAGATTGAAGAGTAATTTTGGTTATTTGGCTGTTTATCATTTCTATGATAATTTTATGACCGTGGCTAAAGTTTTTGGTTATCAACGAAATGCTAACGGCAGGCACTGGTCCCCTCATCTCTTGCTGTTTTGTTTTCTTTCTCCGTTTTTCAGGTTTCCTTGTGACACTGTCTTAAGGAAGCAGTGGGAAGTTGCGTTAAAGAGGGAGGGTTTCGTTTCTTCCGAGTCGTCCAAGCTTTGTAGTGCCCACTTTAAGCCTGAAGATTTTGACAGGACCGGTCAGGTTGTTAGGATCAGAGATGGTGTGACCCCATCAGTGTTCAACTTCCCAGCTCATCTCCAAAGCGTATGTATACACACTAAGAGAGTTGTCTGCGATATGTAAAACAAAAGCTAATATCTTGACACTTTGCGAAACATGTCAACATGTTGAAATGACCTTTAGTCATTTCTGCATGTTAAGGAATTAATGATGTATTGTGTGTTACAATAAGCTGTGCGATGCCCAGACTTTTTCTAAGTTGTTTTAGTGAAGTTATTTTCAAGTGTTATACCTTTTGTATTGTATTACAGCCTGTGTCAACCAGAAAAACCATCACTTCACAGAAAGCTGAAGAGAGCCTCCCACTGGACCTTTCTCAGCATGTCCCTGAAAGTACACCTCAGCCCAAAGATGTATCTGTACTCGGTATGCCGCATACAGCTGTGAGTGTCACGGCTCTGGTCCTGTTCTATTGCTTCCTTGCTCTCTGTTGCTCTTTTCAGACAACAGCGCTATGCGATGCTGTGGCTGCTAAGACGTCAACATCACTGAAAACAATTTCCTGCTTCAACCCACTAGGACCACTCCTATGCATTGACAGACTCTCCCACTCACCTGAAGGCCAGACTCAAAGAAGCTTTGGCTAGAGTGGAGAGTCTGGAGCGGGAGAAAATGAACGCAAAGGCCCGAGAGCGGAGAGCCAAAAAGACCATTCAGAGCCTTCTGGAGGATCTGAAGGAAAAGAACTTGATCAATGAGGAGTTGAAAGGAAAACTCGACTTCCACTCGGGTAAAAAAAAAAAAAAATTGGTCTCACAACTTTGAATTTTGTGTTGCGTTCACACTCTTTGTCAGACTTGGTAGAAAGTAGATTTTCAAGGGAACTTACTAACTGCTTTGTATGAATTGATATTTCAGGTCTTCAGATAGGTCTCTTTTCAAAGCTGGGGCAGGAGTACACCAAAGAGCAGAGAGAATTTGCTGTCACGCTGCACCTCCATGGTCCCAAAGCATACGATTACCTGAGGGATTCGCTGCGTCTTCCCCTGCCACATCCACATACATTGCAAAGGTTTACTACATGTTTTTCTTTTCAAACATAGTGGATGAAATACTTATTCTGCATATTCGCACAACAATTTGGGAAATGATGTACAAGTATTGAGCTGGTATATGCATTAAAAAAACAACACTTCTACACTTGTGGGCGAAAAAACAACAATCTTTTTTTAACAAACAAAAAAGAAAGAAAAGGTGCCCAAAATAGAGATCCAAGACTTAATTTCTTTTTTTCTTCTGTGAAGGTGGATGAAATCAGTGGATGTAAAGCCTGGGCTCAACACAACCAACAACGAGATGAGACTGTGACCCAATCGGCTACAGACTTTATTACAGAGGAAGAGCTCCCATCCCCGTTTGCGAACATTTCTGCAGTCAAATGCGACCACACTTACCTGCCCGCCCGCTTGGGTGGTCTCGTGGACAACGCCTTGGTCTGCATTTCAAGGTTCGTTGTCGGAGAAATCCTGGGAAAAAAAGTGTCTTGCGAGGTGTTGCTATGCAAGCCTTGTCGCAGCTGCCGCACCCTCATCTTGTGACCAGGGCTCCAAAACAGCGGTGGGCTGATGAGCCCCTCAGAGCGAACGGTGAAGGTGGTCCGAGCACCAGAGCGCGGGATTCGCCAGAACCCCTCAGAAAAAGGCTGTTAGTGTGATATTCATCAACCTTTTGGTTCGGGCTGAGGTTGGTTCAGAAGATGTGTTTTTTGCAGAAAACATGGCAGCAACCCAGTTTGGAATTGAGAACCATCCTGTCATACTTGTGTCTTTTATTGTCTCTGTGCTTCACAAAGACAAGACTGCAACCACGTTGCAAAATTGACGACCCTGGAGTTGCAGAGTGCCAGTAGAAGCTGAACAAAACCATTCTTTTTCATGGGTTTTAATGCCCGAGACCCATTTTCCAGCTCTTTCGACTACTGCAGGGTGGTGTAAGACACCGGAATGAGAAGGGGTGGAAAAGTACTGTGCAGATGTGCTACTCACAAAAAGTTTGGGATATTTGGCTTTTTGTATGATGTTGGAATGAGTCTAAAATCCCCTCCATCCTTTCCAGGTGATTCCAGAACATTTTTCTATGGTTACTGTACATCTTGCTGTTTTCCAAAAAAGATGGATAATCTTACCATTATAATTCCAGTTAAGCATCCATCATTAAATCCAAAATTCATCATATAATCTTTGTGAGGTGTGAACATTTTACATTTTTCTTAAATTATTACAAAAAGTTGAATATCCCTAATTTTTTTGAGTCATATAGTTTATTTTCACGTATGTTCGTGTTACATCTGTAAATATTGCAAACCACTGTGGTTTCAGTCAAGGCTGTGGAGGAATCTTTATCATCCTAAAGCCTGTGAATAATTGTTTACATTTCAATGTGTCGGGCCACATATTGTGTTGTTTGTGTATGTTTGTATGCTTTTGAAAGCATCAGTGGACTATGGGCCAACACAGTTGTTTGTTTCAACACTTTGTTTTGGATAAGTTTTTCCACCATTGAAAAACTTACCAGTAGCCTACTGAAAGTTTAATAAACATATCAACAAGTTAAAAATGTCGGGTTGTGTGTGCGTGTATGGGCGAAATAAATTTAATTGAGCAATCAAACTTCTTTCTTTAATTCATCTGAAACAGTTAGCAAAAATAACAAAAGTCTGCCTTTTTTAAAGACTATAATATATGTTTCATCATGAAAACACATATTTTTAACGTGGTACAGCATCATGGATCACAAGTTTATGTCTGCTATTTGTAACACCCCAAGCTGTGGGAAAACAGGATAAAAATGAGTTACAACTGTAGTTGGGAATACATATTCCTCAAAATGCACTGGAGTCGCTTGAGCGACCCATCCAAGATGGCGGCCGCCAGCAGTTCGTGAGGTGTCTGTATTAATGTGACATCAATAAAACAATAATAACTAATATAATTATAATGTCTGACAAAAACGATGTAGGAAATAAATACACTGCTGTCGCGTTTTAATGACGTCACGACCATCGCTCCGTGTCATTGGCTGTGTCCGTTCCTCAAGCGTTTTCCCGCGCTGTCCTCCATGTACACAGTGAACTGTCAGCCCGCAGGATCATCGAACCAACGTCTTTCTGCCTTTTTAGCTCGTTTTCTCCTCAGTACCGGACCGTTAACCGCATCACGATGCCCTCGAAGGACTATGACCCGGCCTCGCTGCCGGACCTGCTGCCTCTGTACTACCGCCGGCTGTTCCCTTTCTCTCAGTATTACCGCTGGTTGAACTATGGAGGAGGTGAGCAGATTCACTAGTGTTTGGTTTGTATAACCAGCTTTAATTTGCTTAATGCCCTTTTTCCAATATCTGTGAGCAGTTTATTTCAGAATGAATGAAATATGAGTCCTTATTTCATGCTCCTAATGAATTCATAGACTTAATAAGTAAGTCCAAAACTTTCACTTTGAAAGGGCATCATTATAAGGCTGTGATTATATTTCCCTGTTGATGCAAGAATAAAAACGTCTTACCTTCTCTATAATAAGTTAGAACCTACGATGAAATATTTAATCATACATTCTTGCTGTTTTGGACCTCAGTACAGAAGAACTACTTCCAGAATCGTGAGTTTTCCTTCACACTCAAAGACGACATCTACGTCCGCTACCAGTCGTTCACCACGCAGAACGAATTGGAGAAAGAGATGCAGAAGATGAACCCTTACAAGATCGACATCGGAGCCATTTACAGCCACAGGGTAAGAAACGCTGCCCACCCCAGCAGCTCTCTGGGGGGTGTTTGAGCTGCTGCAGGCTTATGGAGGAGCTTTGTCATCCGCAGCCAAACCAACACAACACGGTGAAGTCCGGGACCTTCCAGGCTCTGGAGAAGGAGCTCGTGTTTGATATTGATATGACAGATTATGATGACGTGCGGAGCTGCTGCAGGTGAGTCAATCGGACGCTTTGTCTAACTTCACTGGACTCCAACAAGTGGTTTGAGAGTCTCCTGATGTCATTTCAGTGCTGCAGACATTTGCTCGAAGTGCTGGACTCTGATGACCATCGCGATTCATATCCTGGATCGAGCTCTGCGGGGTGGGTTTTTCAAAGTTTTTCATGCTCGTTGTCCTCTCACACTGGAGGTTTGACAATATCAGTTTCACACTGTTTAATGTGTTGTATGTCATTTGCAGAGGACTTTGGTTTCCAGCACCTCCTTTGGGTTTATTCTGGCCGAAGAGGAGTTCATTGTTGGGTGTGCGATGAAGCTGCCAGGAAGCTCTCGGTTGCAGCTCGCTCGGCTGTGGCGGAATATCTCAGCCTGGTGAAGGTAACGAAACCTGAATGTTTGATTCTGTTTCATTTGTCGCTTTTCAATTATTTCATTGTTTTTAGGCCTTGTAGAAAAAAAGCTGTTAAACTGTCTTATCAAGCGATCTTAAGACAAAACCTGTGTTGAGTTTTGTGATATGTTGTTGTTTTGCAGGGTGGCGAAGAAACCATAAAGAAAGTTCTTCTTACAGATCCGATTCACCCTTTTATCAGGTAAATTTGTTTAACGTGTGGTTTTTCCAGTTGTCATCTCTTTTAAAGTGTCAGTGATGTTCAGGATTCAGCCATTTAAAAGCCTTTTTTTGTACTTTCTCACAGAGAGTCTCTGGCAGTGGTGGAGAAGTATTTCTCACGTTACGCTCTCCAGGATCAGGACATCCTCGGGCGGAAGGAGGCGGTGGACAAAGTGCTGGCGCTCACGCCTGAAGATATCCTTCCTTCTCGATGCTGCTCTCAGATTCAGCTCATCTTTTGATATAAAATCTGTAGGGAAGGTTTCGAGGAATGACAACAAAAGGACTTGGCCTTAACTCGTTCTACATGTGCGGAAAGAACTTCAGCAGCACTTTCAAAACGAGAAGAAACCTGAGGGCCGCTGGAAGCTGGTGAAGGACCAAGCTGCAAGAAAACAGGTCAGAGACTTCTCTTCCTCCAACTCGAAGACAAACTTTCAGACCCTTTCCATTTCATCGGGACTCACGGCGACAGTGTGTTTCCTCTCAGGGAACCTCCAAGAAGAACCAACACTTTGAGAAGGAAATCATGCTGCAGTACTGTTACCCTCGACTGGATGTGAATGTCAGTAAAGGTGTGAACCATTTGCTGAAGAGTCCTTTCAGTGTCCATCCCAAAACAGGTGAGACAAGACAGGAACAGGCAGAGTGTGATGTTTAATCATGGACATATTGATTAGAAATAACAAAAACAACTCATTTTTTATATAGCGATCTTTCACGGCAAAGTTTACAAGGTACAAGAGCAATAAAACCCCAAAGATCAGACATCAAACTGATGTGACAGGATAGAATTTGTCAAAACCTAAAGATTGCAGTGAAATGATGAACATTTAGTTACCTTGAAGGTTACTTTTCTCTCCTCTCAGGCCGCATTTCTGTTCCGATTGACCTGAAAGAGTTGGACTCATTTGATCCCTTTGCTGTTCCCACAATCAGGTAGAAGGATGTTTACTGTCTCACACATGATTATCTGCAGCATTCTATCCTCATTAATGCTTCAGTAATACTTGTTTTACCTCTTTTTTTCCTTCTTTTTCAGTATGATCTGTGAGGAGCTGGATCGACCCAGAACCGGAGAAGAGGAGGAAAAGTTGGATGACACCAAAGAGAAGGAAAACGAGAAGGACGCTGTGGAGAAACGAAGAATACGAGGTGATGAAATCAGAGAGAGAAAACAGAAACTACGGCTGAAATCCAGTCCAGTCAGGCTCTGAATCCCGTTCATTTTACATAGTGGTCTTTCTTTCAAGTCCTACATTTGAAATTTCAGCTTATTTCTGATATTCCTTTGCAGATTACAAAAGAACCAGTCTGGCAAAGTACGTGAAGCACTTCGATCAGTTTCTGGATACAATGGCTCGTTCGTGGAAAGGAGAACTTCTCCGAAAGAGCGGTACGTTAGTTGAACTAAGATGACGCTCAAAGAATAAAAAAGGAAACTCGATCAGGATCGGCGTCTTTACTCTCTAATGCTTGTTTGACACGAGATTTCTGCCACCTTTTCTCCTTCAGACCTAAAGAAAGATTTCTGAACTGGACCAGCCGTTAGAGAACCGAAGAGATGTCGTCTGGCTCCACATTTATCAACCGTTGAAAGTGCAGCCTTGCACTGTGCTCCAGTTCTTTATGTTTTTCTTATTAATGCTCCTGTGACACTCAGTAAATATGACTTCATATTCAGGAAGTAATTGTAAAATATCAGCTTTTATATATGTTACTTTGTTTTTTTCTGTCTGTTTTTTTTTTTCAAGAATAAAATTGAAAAGTAATGGTGAAAGTTTGAGTGTGGTCTTCTAATATCGTTCTCGAGTTGATTTTATTTTGTCTCCATCTTGTGGTAGAAAGTGATAACAGGAGGGTGAATGACTGACTGGTGAGGATGAGCGCAATTTTCAATACGGTCCTTATATGTGTGAGGGAAGGTGTTATGAACTTTGGTTCTTCACAGTTCCTGTTGAATTTGACGTTATTTGTATTTTTTTGAAGTCTCGGCGTCTGTCTTAAAATTAAATATTTGCGCCTTTGCGTGCGGCTTCACAGCCTTGAAAAAATAAGTGGCGATGGTTTAGTTATTCCGAGTTTAACATAAAAATGATTCGGAGTAAATGTTTTACTGTTGAAGACGAGAGTTTTTTGTGTGATAACACCTTGTATGTTTTAATTTCACGTTCATTTTCCTTGTCTTGCACTTAATTAGCTATAAATAACTAGCGCTTTTATTTGACCCGGAAGTTGTCATTGGCCTCTGTCGGATATGACGGTGGGTCTGAGGTCAGCGGTTCTCTTTCGCAGCCATCTTGGATATAACGTCCTGAGTTGGTGAGTGTCTCTGCTGATAATCCATCTTCATCCACCCGTTTCCACCCAGTTTCACCTCAGACAAAAGCTCTGTCAGCTTGTCCAAAGTACGGCCGTTATGCCCTTGTTTTTATTACGTCTGTCGGTTGTATTTGTTAATTGATAATTGCGCCGATGTACCGTCGTTTACCGGCTCAAAATGGGGGAACATGATGTCTAGCAGTTTACAGTCAGGCTCTTTGGGCCTTAGTCAAAAATAAGATACTATATGTGCAGATAAACTGCGTGACAGTAAGATTGCCCCCTGCAAGAGGTCAAAAATGGAGTAAATTTGTGAGTCGAAGTGTAAACTGGTGGCAGGTACCCTCCCATTACTGAGGCTAACTAAGTAGGGCTGGTTAGCCCAAGCTAGTAGTTAGCATGTATTAGCTCAGGAGCGAAAGCATGGGCACCGTCACCTGCGTAACCCGCTCGTCTAAGAAAGTAATGTTTCCTGAAACGTTCGGCTGTGTTACATTTCTTGCCTTTGCTTTCTTACCTGTGCGGTACACTTAGCTTTCCTCACCTGGTTCCTCGTGTTTCTCTGCAGCAATCATGCCTGGCGAAGCCACAGAAACGGTCCCTGTCACCGAGCAGGAGATGCAACAGCCTCAAGTGGAGACTGGTGCGTATTCTCTACAATGTGTTGGCGAAACTGCATAATACTAAAAAGGGTCTTGGATTTTGACTGATCATGTCAACATTAACTCGCCTGTAATTGCCTAGCTGCTCTCTGAAAATTCAAACACTCCTCGATCTGATAAAGCGCTTGGGGGTCTTGGCTTGTTTTCACGGTGAGGAGATTTTTTTTTTCGTTTTCACAGAGACTTGTCGGTTATTATCAATAATACCTGAGGAGTTTTTTGGTATTACAGGCTTATTGGTAATGATAATAATCCAGGACCCTTCGTTCATTCACACTAACTCACATACACTTGTAGTGACTTGCTGTACTTTACATTTTTACGTTGCATGGGGTTGACTGTGGGGTTCGTGTGCACTATAAATGCTTGGAAGGTCACAGCGTGGATTCTAAAGAGACATTAACAGGGTTGCTGAGTGTTGTGTTTTTATACTTGGCAAAGTGACTTTTTAGTTTGTTGTGGTGTTGTGTGAATTACTTTTAACTGACTTGATCTGGTGCAATGTTTCACATGGCACTCTGCACGCCTCAACTCATGCAAGTCATGTTTATAAACTTTGATGTGTGGGATTGTTCTTTTTTTTTTTTTAAACGGTGTTTTTGTTTTTATAATGGCAATACAGTGGAGTAAAACTTTTCATGCTGGGACAAGCACATGAACAGTAATTGATCAGTTGCAACAAGTGTTAGATTTCAGTTGCTGGCATCATCATTTCAAGATCTCATAATTTACACATGACAACTGTACAAAAATATTGTCCATCATCTGGGTATTTCACCCACTCTGACATTCATATTCTTTTTCATTGTCAATGTTGATATATAGAAAATAAACAGCTGTTCTTACTATGCAGCCATCATCACTTTTTCTCAGCTCCCTTCAAAACTCAGCTTGTTACAGGGCCTGTTGCTACGGGCCGACTACGTCATTATTTCAAGACTTGTGATGTTTCTGAGACTTAGTTTTAGCACTTAGCACTCATGACCCAGGCATCAGTTCTCAGCAGTTCAGTCTGCAAATTTCTGAAGGTCGTCTTTTACATGAATTATGTTCTTGCATATGCAACCGTCGGACAAAGAGCTTTTGTGTTTTTTCACCTTTGAACACTGCATGAAGTGTTTGATTCAGACACAATTTTCCCTTTAAAAGCACTCAGTTCTTGTACCTCTTCTTTGAATGAGAAGAATCCATCCAGCTCCTTCTTGCTTCATCTTTTTTCACAAAGCCTTAATGCCTGTTCACGTGTGGAGCACAGTTTTCCTTTTCTTCTGCCACTTAGTAGTTTCATGTCACCTGCTCCTCGACTTCCCACCAGTGATTACTTGACTTCTTGTTATACTACTCTTGCTCTTCCTTCATCAGCAGCAGGAGTATTGACTTCTCCTGAGATAGCTGTTCCTACTCCAAGCAAAGCACCCCCACTGGAGAACTCTCCAGAAACCTGCGATAATTTGCAGACTCGAGGCCTCGGTGAAGAAACTAGTGATCAGGCGAGCTGTAATCGACCTAATGGTGTCAGTGATATTCAAGAAGAGAAGAACGAGAGTCAGGGCGAGCCAATCTCTGTTTCACAGCAAGAGCTCACTGGTAACCCAGTCAAGTCAGCTGGTCCACCAGAGGAGTCTGTTCCTTCTGCCGAAGCTCCCGTTGAATCCCCAGGACTGCACAGTCTTGAAGAAGCTCTAACTTCCACAAAGGAACAAGCTTTGTCTTTCGTTGCTGCTGAAGAACCAACCAGCCAGGAGGTCAAAGAGCTCTCTGAGGCTCCGGCCTGTGAAGAACCAGAAGTAGCTCAAGAAATGCATATTGATTCACAACCCTGTGATGCTGTGGATGGTTTGAAGAATATGCACCTGGATCCGGTTCAAGCTGGAGCTTTGCCTGGTGACGTGAAAGCCAATGTGGTGACTCGAAATGAAAATCTTGAGAAGGAGGAGTCTGTTACTCTTCTGTCCAAGGCTGTTGAGTCGAACGAGACCAATAAATGTGCTGCCCCGCCTCTTTCCACCCGCCATCTGTCAGGTGGGTTTGTAACGATTTGAGTGCTCTCTTTACCCCATTCTTGTTACAATCCCCTTGAGTCAACCTCATTGGTCACATTTTTCAATACGAGCATTCATGTTGAATCCTTTCTTGTGGATAGATCGTTGTTGGCGGCGTTCTTTGGAGAGGGTGGTGATTTTTTTATTTTTTGGACTTTATCATAGTTGCCATTCAATTCACATACATTTAGCCTTATAAGTTTGGTTTATTCTTTACCTAAGGTATCATTTCAGTGGTGCTGTGTTTGTATGGACTCTATGTGGTGATGGCATCACTGATACAATTTTCCCCTTTTTGTGTTGGGTGCATCCTGAATATGTTTTGAATGAGGTTTTATGTGTGAAAATGGTGCATATTCCATTTGTGCTGGTGCATAAAGATGCAGCGGTGTGCCCTTTTCCTAACAGATAGCAAGGCATCGTCTTGGTTTGAATATCTAACCCGCATGAGTTGGACTAAGATTTTCTGACAGCCCCCAAATTTTAAAGAATCTTTTTCCACTCAGCTGCACCTCCTGCCCAACCTCCCCCCCAAGCACCCCAGGCCGCTGCAGGTCCTGCTAAGCCCAAAGGCAAGGATGCCAAGAGTGGACAGGGTCCCTCGGCCCCCAAGGCTGTTCCTGGCAGAAGGAAACGCTCCTCAATGTCTGCCTCCTCCGCCTCACCCACCTCACCTAAATCCACTCCCACATCTGCTCACCTGTCACCCGGAATGTCCCCCTTGGCTTCTTCCCCTGGTAGCATTTCGGCTCATCAGGCTAGCAGGTCTGGCCCGAAAGTTGTTAAGGCTGGAAAACAGGGCAAAACTCAAAAGGGAGAGGCCTTTTTGCCTGCCCCTGTGTCTGTGGAGTGCAAGGTTGCAGAAGTACCAGTGTTGCCATGCCTGCAAGAAGCTGTGCCTGTTGATCCTGCGCCTGTTCTGGCTGAGGTGAAGACTCCACCTCCGGCTGTCTCGAAGCCCATTTCAGCCCCACCTGCATTTAAAGTTACCTCAAAGCCTGCTGTGGCAGCACCCGTCTCCTTTTCAGATGCTATTGTTGCCAGCCCTCCCAAGTCTGCCGAAATGAAAGCACCCACACCAAAAGCAGTCCCAGTTCTTTCGGTTGCTGATGATGAGCTTCCACCTCTCATCCCTCCAGAGAAACCAGTGAAAGTGCCAGTATTTGTGCCCCCTGTTGAGAAAGGAGGCGTAAAACTTGCTACATCTCCTTGCAAATCAGATGCTCCCATCTGCCCTGTTGAACATGTTAAAGTTCCAGAGCCAACTCCTAAAGTAGAGAGTTGTGTGAAGGCCATGCCACTGCCCATCAAAGATGTTGTCGCTCCCTCTGCAGCTGCACCAGTTGTCGAGATTTCTGAGCCAGCACCTGAGGCCAAAAAAGCTCCTGTTGAGGCAAAACCTGTAGCTGACGTCAAATTGGCTGTAGTTGAGGTAGCAAAGCCTGCCCCCGTTGAGGCTCCTAAACCTCCAGCTGAGCCTGAGCCGGCTCCCATTGAAGCCCCTAAGCCGGCTCCCGTTGAAGCCCCTGAGCCTGCAGCTGAGCTCAAGCCTGCCCCCATTGAGGCTCCTAAACCTCCAGCTGAGCCCAAGCCAGCTCCAGTTGAAGCTCCCAAACCTCCAGCTGAGCCCATGCCAGCTCCTGTTGAGGCCCCCAAACCTGTGGTTGAGCCCATGCAGGCTCCTGTTGAAGCCCCTAAGCCGGCTTCCGTTGAGGCTCCTAAACCTCCAGCTGAGCCCAAGCCAGCTCCCATTGAAGCCCCTAAACCTGCTCCCATTGAAGCCCCTAAACCTGCTCCCATTGAAGCCCCTAAACCTGCAGCTGAGCCCAAGCCTGCCCCCGTTGAGGCTCCTAAACCTCCAGTTGAGCCCATGCCAGCTACCGTTGAAGCTCCTAAACCTCTGGTTGAGCCCAAACCAGCACCTATCGAGGCCCCAAAACCTGCAGCTGAGCCCAAACCAGCACCTGTCGAGGCCCCAAAACCTGCAGCTGAGCCCAAGCCGGCACCTGTAGAGGCCCCGAAACCTGCAGCTGAGCCCAAGTCGATTGTTGTTGAGGCCCCTGAGCCTGTCGCTGAGGCCAAGCCAGCACCTGTAAAACCTGAGCCTGACGTTGCTGAACCTGCTCGTAAACTCACATTTGCTGAAGCTGTTGCAAAACCGGGTCCTGTTAAAACTGAAGCTGAGGTAATCAGCACAACTCCTGAACCTGTCGCACCAAAATCTACCCCGAAACCTGCTAAAACCCCTGCCAAAGTGGAACCCGTGATCAAGAACGAAGCTGGTATTTCAATTCATTCTCTCTATTGTGCTGTCTGTTTAAAACTGATTGTCTGGGTTTTGAAAGCAAACGTGTGGGTGTACAAAACTGATTAGTTACTGGTTTTGTCGTACGCACTTGGTGTATTTCAAAAAAGTTGTTGGAATTTCTGTTTTAGGGAACAATGGTGGCAATTGTCCAATTTTATTATTCTGTCAATTTAGTGTTAAATGTCACTTTGGTTCTATGAGAATGACATGATCCAGTTTAAATCTGTCTGGAAAGGGAAACATCATGGTCGTAAAGCGAGGTGTAAACTGGCTGTACTTTGTGTTTGGGTTCCATTGAATTTCTACAAATGTGCTGTATTAAACTTTTTCCCCCCCTACAGTTGACACTTTTTTATTTCCAGCTCAACTTTCAGGTGCACACTCTCACCATAGAAGGCATGTTGTGACTAAACTGTCTACCGTTGGTATCTGTAGGATCCGGCACCGAGTCAGACAGTGATGACTCAGTCCCAGAGCTGGAGGAGCAGGACTCTGCACAGACACAGACGCAACAAGCTCAGGTGAGGCGCCAAACTGATCATAACATTGCATGCTGCTGTAGTACTCCATGGTTGACTCTCCAGTGATGAGTTACACAGTGACTTTCGTTCTTCTGAGCCTCCTGAAGCCAGCGTTTCTGTCCTGAGAAGAGAGATTCTCACGGTCACACTCGCCAGTTACTGTCACTTGAGTTTCTTGAACAAGTATTCTTCATCTTCCTCTCATAGCTTGCTGCTGCTGCTGAGATAGACGAGGAACCCGTCAGCAAAGCCAAACAGAGCCGTAGTGAAAAGAAGGCGCGAAAGGTAATTGTCCAGGTTCACGTTATAAACTGTCGAGCTTCATTTTTTTCTTTGTACCTTTTTGTTCTGAGAGTTGCTGCCATTTTTTTGCAGGCTATGTCAAAGCTTGGTCTGAGGCAGGTAACAGGCGTCACCAGAGTCACCATCCGCAAGTCAAAGAACATCCTGTTTGTCATCACCAAACCAGACGTCTACAAGAGTCCCGCATCAGACACATATATCGTCTTTGGTGAGGCTAAGGTAAACGGACACTTTTACTGATGAGTAATTACACAGATCTGTCATTACAGTAAACAGAACTCATAGTGACAGTTCTTTATGTCGACACCCAAATGTTGAATTTATTTTCGTCTTGTTCTCCAGATTGAAGATCTTTCCCAGCAAGCCCAACTGGCAGCCGCAGAAAAGTTCAAGGTACAGGGAGAAGCTGTATCAAACATCCAGGAAAACACACAGACGCCAACAGTACAGGAGGAGAGCGAAGAAGAAGAGGTGAGACTTGATGACTGTGAAACACGTTTGGGGTTTTTTGGGCCTAGCAAGCCCTAACATATCTATGCCACATATTTCAGGTTGATGAGACCGGAGTTGAGGTCAAGGACATCGAACTCGTCATGTCGCAAGCCAACGTGTCGCGGGCGAAGGCTGTACGCGCCCTGAAAAACAACAACAACGACATTGTCAACGCTATTATGGTGAGACTTGTTCACTTGCTTTCTGTTTGCCAAAGTTGTCTCCAAATCATTAAGTTCCCTGATGGTAACCTCAGCTTTATAGCATCTCTTCAGTGATGATTAACACAGTGACTTTCGTTCTTCTGAGTATCCTGAAGCCAACATTTCTGTCCTGAGAAGAGATTTGAGACATTCAAACTGAAGTTAACCAACCGAACCACGCACTAACTTTTTTCCTTTTTGTCTTGTTTTGCAGGAGTTGACAATGTAGTGGGACCCTGCCCAGGCAGAGTTGAAGAAAGGTTGCTGATTTAAGCTCATTTATACAATTTATACCCAAGATGGAAATAAAGTTGTGGCTTGATAAAATGACCACTTGATGGGTTGTTTTGCAGTTCTTTAAAAAGATGCGAGGTGGTTGTTTGGTTTGTGGGGATTTTCGGCGTTGACCAGGTGCCTCTCAGCTGGATACTGAACCGTTGGACTTCTCCAATTAGTGATCACAAAAAGCTGGACTGAGTCGAGTATTAAATTTACAGTCAGCCAGAATTTAGACTGCAGTTTAGCCTAGAGGTGTGACAGTCCTAAACACCGAAGCACTCCCTAATTATTTTTGTTCTGGGCTGTACTATATTTTGCAGTGAATTGTTAATTTGAATTGATGGTGTTAGAAATTCATTGTTTATCACATTGGAGTATAACTTTGTGCAGATGAAAAATATTGGAAAGATGAATAAAACACTATCAATCTGAGGGACTCTTGAATGGATTGTAAAGTTTATGTTTTTAGGTGCCTGGGTGACGCCAAACTCAACATGGAGCTACACAACATTTGTCCTGTAAAATATTGCAGTGAATTGCCAGCAAAAATGCATTTTACAATGTTTTAAAGCTTTACTTACCACTAAAATGTCCTAAATGTTGAAAATATGTCTTATAGAATACATAAGTAAATTCCTCAAAGTTAGCCATGCAGAGTTGAAACTTGTTCATGTCTGAAAGAGCTGCTGCATATGGCGGACTGGCATGAGTTAAATGATTGAACAAGAGGGACTAAAGCCAATGCTTGCTTGTCTTAAAACACCATTTCTTTTTATACACGTTAGCGTATATGATCCATATATAGTGCTGCAGATTATTGGCATAAATTTCTGTTGCGACACTGCAAACCCTATCAACTGCAGCTTAAACTGTAAAAAGCAACGGGTGCTCTCTCCTCGGACTATTTCGACCAACAGACCTGAACAGGATGACTGCTATTTAATTGGGTGTGTCCAAGAATGCCATCTCACAGGTTGGATTTGATAGTTGTCAGCTCAAAGCCCAAGTTTGCTTTTATTTGTTTTAAGGGATCAAGACTTAGGGAAAAGTTCACACGAGGAAAAACACAAAGTCGCATACTTTTCCATCAGGAATTAATCCTGCCAACTGCCAAAATAAACCATGTTGGTAAAAGGGCAGCAGCTTATAAAGGTCATCATGAAATTGTGTTTTTCCTGCAAAACAAAATGCAAATTTTTTGTAAGTCATTATTTCAAGTAGGATTCACAATTTTATTTTTGCGATTCCTCTACTGGGCTTTTTACACTTAACAATATAATGAGCCTAATAAGAATAAATGGCTTTTGTACTGGAATGTATTTATTTTTGTGTGTATAAAAATTGACTTAAAAAAACATTGTTGGCAAAAAAAAAGTAAGCAAAGAAAGTTTTAGGATGTAGAGAAAAAAAAACCCAAGTGAAAAACTATAATCCATATTTAATTGAGTAGAGTCGTAAAACATCTATATTGTGCATTAGAAACCTCGTGGTTTCTAACGTGCGCTAAAAAATCGAATAGGCGCCACATTGACGCATCGTCGTGCCCAAATGAGCCATAAACCCTTTTCATTACCACAAACCACTCGCAGCGCTGAATGAGGTTACTTTAGGTGATCCGCCTGGGTGGTACAGAAACCATATCTAATCGTATTAAATTTGCTGGGAGTACACATCTCGGCGCTGCCTATTTGGCGTCACCCGCAGCTGTGGTTTGAAAGCTCTAGAAACGTCTGCTGCGCTCCGGCTGCGTCACTCTTGCTATTCTCATCCCGGGATACGGCGACCAGATCCGGAGCAGAGTCCACAGGCTCGAGCCGTTTGTAGTGGGCAGTGTGTGAGTGTGTCTGTCTGGGTGGGCAGCTTCCCCCGCTTTTCTGCAGGACCTATCACTTTTCTCACCGAACCGGCCGTTTCATCGCTTCATTTCAGACATGTAAGTGGCGGGGAGTTGAAACTGAGCAAGGGGAAAAGTACGGTAGTACAGCCCGCAGAGGAGCTAGGTTGCTAACACTAGCCGCCTCACAACATGCTTTTTTTCCGCTAAGGCGGGAGGGGATGCTGGCCTAGCCTCAATTATCTGCGAGCTAGCGGTAGCCGACTGTCTTTTAAACTGGGAAAAAAAATAACACGGCGCGCCGTTAACGCTTCCACCCCGGGCCCGGTTAGCCTGCGCTAGCTGAGAAGTGAGCTTCATTTTGAGCCCAAGCGTGGGTCAGGTGCAACCGCATGGCTAGTCTAACGGGGTCATTGCTGTTAGCATGGCTAGCTGTGAGCTCATTGAGTTGATTCAGGTGGCTATTAACGTTGTATTACCACAAGACACCAAACTCGAGTCAGAATTGCAACTTTCTGAACAAAGTCTCGGGAAGCTAATACCGAAAGCTACACCTGTTAATCGTTAGCCGCTTGGCTGCTAAATCGTTGGCAACGTTTTACCATTTAAACATTGCATAGTAAACCCGACCTCGTCCTCCACACACTACTTTGATAGCTTACTGAAAGGTCTGGATTATCTGACAGTCTCCATCGATAAACATGGATCAGAAAATTGCATTTTACGTTTCTGGAGAATGAATGAACAGTGGGCATCGAGTTAGTAAAGATTAGCTGTATCACTGACCATAAACAGGAAGTCCATGGTGTTTTATATTGAAACATTTACTCGTTTAATTTGGTTTTATAGGGGCAAATAAAAGATCACCTCGTGTCTTTCACTTCTTGTCAAACCATTCACAAATCTCTTGAATATCCACGATCACTATTTAATGGTGAGATAAACTTATCTCTCTCACCCAGGAGCTTAAAACTCAACCTTTAATAGCTGTAAGACTGGAGGATTATGGTATTAAACACCCCAGAGCTTAAAGCATATACAACATCTAGTAAAGACGACCCAACCATGCCCATATCTTTCACTTTTAATGCCCCTGATACAGGAGACACAGGTGCAATTTGATGCTGCTTTAGCAACCTGATACAACAGCTTTTTTGATGGCGTGCTGTTGTACCTCCACACCTGTTCACCTGTCACCAACCCTTGAACTTGTGTCTTGTAATTTTTATGCAAGTTGTCGAGATGAGGGTTTTTAAGCAGGGAAAAATGTATTTTTTCTGATGTGTAACTGCATCAAGACTTGGGTGAAATACAGATCAATTAAAACTGTTCCTCCCCCTTCAACACTCCACCCTTTTCTGATCTCTTCAACAGGCATCCAGCAACTGCCAAGTGGTACGACAGGAGGGACTTTGTTTTTATAGAGTTCTGTGTAGCGGACAGCAAAGATGTCAAAATCAATTTTGATAAAACAAAGTGTGGCTTCAGGTATGTTGTTCTCATGTTGGTTCTTATTAAAAAACATTTTTTCCAATGGGTGTTTGTTATTGCCATTGTTGCAACTGTTTGAGTCAAATATTTCCCTTTTATTTTCTCTCTGCAGCTGTCTTGGAGGAGTTGACAATGTCAAGCTTGAGAATGAAATAGACCTTTTTGAAGCTATCGACGAGAATGTAAGAAGTACTTGCGTGTATATCTTTATTTTGGTTCTGAACCTCAGTGAAGCTCACAGTGTAATATAAAAAGTGAGACTTTGAAGTGACCAGGAATTTCTGTCTGTTTCATGGCAGGAGTCCAAACATAAACGCACAGACCGCTCAGTGTTGTGCTATCTACGAAAAGCACAGCCAGGGAAGGCGTGGCCGAGGCTAACGAAAGAGAAGGCCAAGGTCAGTGACACGTACACTTTCATCCATTTATCGTTTATTCCCACTTTATTCGTTTCAGTCTCTGTGCCTGTGCTTTTAAAGACTGTTGGAAACTCCACTCAAAGCTGTTCATTTTAACCAAGTTTGATGAGATTAATATCATTGGAGGAGTGCAGCTAATTTGTGATTGCTCTCCCGTTGGTTCGTACAGCTGAGTTGGCTCAGTGTCGACTTCAACAACTGGAAGGACTGGGAGGACGACTCGGACGAGGAGGCGGGCCAGTTCGATCAATTCTCAGATGTAAGCTGTCTTATGCTCAATTTTAATCAACTGAAATTAGTTTGAGGGGGGTCAATGAAATAAATTTAAAGTCCATGGACGTGCTTTAAAAAGATGCTCATTTGACTTGACAGATGATGAACAACATGGGAGGTGACGAAGACCTTCCTGATCTAGACGGTGCAGATGATGTAAGAATCCCTTTTTTCCTTTCATAGTTGGGCATTCAGTCTAAAAATGCAGTTATATCAGACATTAAAAGCAGGATATGCCACTCAAATTAGTTCTGTTACAGAATAATGAATTTCTTTATTGCAGTGTACTATCTCAAAGCAATCCCAATTTGGTTTTACTGCAACTTATCAAAATATACTTACTGAAGATAAACAAGTCTGATGTTTCTGAGATGCATAAAGCAGGCAAACACTGATGAGCTAAAACATCGCTCAGTGCAGACTTGAAATTGATTTAAGTGTTGAAAAGGATGATAAAAAAAACTGGGTGACGATTATGAAATGGTAATTAAAGTTGTTGTATTTTTGGGGGCGGGAGAATTGAAATCATTATTTGACATTTATAGACATTCCCCCATTTTTGTGAAATGGCAAAAAAAAATCAGAACCATAAAATTCAAAAATGTTGTCGCTAATTGTGGTGAGATCAGATGATGTTTGCAGCATCTTGATCTGAACCGTTTTGTGTTTCGCAGGATGACTCGGCAGATAGCGATGATGAGAGTAAGTCTTTGTAATCCCAACCATCTCACAGTTTTCTTTCCAGGAAGTGTTTTTTTCCTAAAGTTTTCTCCCTTTGACTTGCAGAGATGCCAGATTTGGAGTAGAAGACGACAACAACCGGGAGTGAAAAAATGGAACAACAGAGGGCAAGGGGAAACTTAACAAATGTATATCTTGAAATTGAAGGCAGTGACAAACAACTGTACATATGAGTCAGTAGCCATATTTAAATCCATAGCCTCAGCTCCAAACTCTTGACTAGTCAGTCTACTGAAGGTCGATATGCATGGTATTGTGCAGAGCAGCTATCTCCACTTCCATTTGCTGTACTGCACCTTTTTGGGTTCCTTGTTTTCCTGTTCAATATAACAACGAAGCACACCTATTTGTTGAAGAGAAACAAACTGTATAGTTGTCCTCATCTGAGCAATACATGTTAAGAGATTCCAATTTGTCTGCAAATAAAAGTGTGGTTTTAAAATTCTGGGGCCCAATCATTCCCAATGTTGTGGATTTAAGTTAGTTGACCAGTGTAGTTCATAATTCTTGGTAAAAGAGAATATTTAGAAGCATTTACTGATTGGATTCCTCTAAAGCCTTCCATGTGCTGTGATTTAGATATGCAGGAAGCCAACTTTGTTTATCGGTAGCTTAACCTTCCAGCTTACATGTTTTCCTTTACTCTTTGTTTAATGTTTGTGTGAATTGGACAAGTCGGAAGTCATTTCAGAAAAAAAACAAAACATATTTGCCTCTTCCCGGTGATCACCTGTTGTTCTTTGTTGATCCGAATGAATTTCACGTTGACCATCCTAACGGTTCTCTCTCCATGCCCGCCTAACATACACACTCAAGTTATATACTGCAGAAGCAAACGTGAAATGTATCACAGCCGATGTAAAGAGGCTTGAAGCTCGGTCCGGCCTCGTGTGGTTTGTTGCTGTTCTCCAGGTTCTTTGCGTTTGTTCATCTAGAATAGGCCCCCCCCTCGCTGGCAGGAGGGGAGCATTTGGAACGATGTGGCGACGTGTAATGACCAAATTATATTTGCACTGTCAATAAAAATGTAAGGGGAGATGAATAATGTTGAATTACAGTGGAAATTCTTTTTTTTTTTATTGTCTACATCTTTCTAATAAACTGTTGAAGAATCATTTGAAGGGGTTTTTTCTATGGCACGTAACCTTATGTATTCGGACATACACTTAAAACATTTACATTTCACACTGATAACTCCAAACTTTGAACTGGGGGGCTGTTATGGCCTAAAACTTAGTTGCTGGTTCACATTTTACAAACATTAATAGTCGGTAAAGTGAAAATTTTGCTTGTATTTCCTTCATTACTGTTCAGTGGGGAGATGAGTAGCATGAGTTTTAGTGCTATATATCACAGGCATGTATTTGGACAATGTCATTTTTGGAGGGGGTGAAATGAGATTATTGGGCTTTCGAGCTGGTTAAAATGACCAAAAAACAGCCAATTTGAAACATTTTGGACATTGGGACATTTGGACATTTGGAAATTTGGACAATTCATTTAACTAAACTTTGAAATTGATCCATATTAGAACAACGCTGTACTGCATTAAAGATAAGATCTCGAATACAGGAATAACTTGAAATGCAGGTTTCTTTCTTTGACTGTCAAATAAAACAACCCAGTTGATTACATGAGCAAAAGGTCAAGTCGTTTGGAAAACATGACTTTATGACCTGGTTGCTGTGTGGGACTGCATCACTCAGGAATGAGTGAATAAAGAAAAGGGTTTCAATTATTCTAACGAATAATGACATCTCACTATCAAGCTTTTCTTAATGGAATTGAATAGATATCTTTAGGCTGCCTATTTTCTAGATGTTGCTTCGTTTTTCTCATGCGAAACACACAATGCATTTTCCTATATTGGTTTTGATCAACGTAATCTCTAGACTACTTTGAGTTGCGATGCTGGACCGCTGACGTAGTCAACATCGGCGCTAGGACCCAGGAGCCTCCAGACGCCTCGGCCCAGACTATTTGCATACTTCCTCTTCAGGCTCGATTTCCTCACTGAGAGTCATTTACGAGAAGTGACGGTAACATACTGAACGAGTTTCCTGCGTTTACCTTCAAGCGCATTAAAATAAAAGCGTCCACTTCACAGACCGATACTTAAACTTTATCTAGACACGCAAGTCATTTTCACATCAAGTAATCACGAAATTTAAACTGTTTTTTTTTATATCGCTACGTTTGAAAATCGTGTGAAATGTTTCCAAAGTTTGAGGGGCAGTTGATCCAACAGTAAAAAAGAAATAGACAATCTAAACTATATATTCGAAACTGCACAACTTGGAAAGCTGAGAAGCTTTTGAGAGTCGGATAAACCATTATCGCGATCAGCATCATCAACAACAACAAATAACAACATACAATACGAACAACGCATGTGACAATAAAAGTTTAAAATTTACGTTATCAGAACATTATCAAAGCTATTTTTATACAGATATGTCTGATCCTTCGAAAGACAAAGAAGCTGGATCTTAATTAAATGGTTATGTATATTTTAGATATTTATTATTTCACAAGATCAACTGTGTCATTAAAAACAGAGCGACCAAATTTTACTGTAGATACAGGCAGAAGTTTTAAAAGTTTGGGTTGTTATTTTTTTGTTTGTTTTTGTAGTTTATTTACAGAATTGTCAGCTGTTCCTTGAAAAAATACACACAAGGACACGCATTACAAATCCCATTTGTGAAAGAAAGTGAGAACATTTTTGGGAAAAAACGGTGCTGAAAATGATTTTTTGATAATATATCATCAAAAACAGTTCAAAAACCCCATAAAGTGTTTCTGCTGACAAAACTTTAAACTTTACTTTTGTTGCTCTCAGTACCTTCAACTGTCAATTTGGCTACATGTGACGTAGCAACAGACTTCGTTGTCATAAAGGTGAAAAATGACAGTTTATCGCCGTAGTATTTGCAGTTTCTTATTACTTTAGTTTAAGTGGTGTGACCGGATGCTTGCGTGTGTGTGCTTATTGTTGGGGTATTTACACTGCCTCCGTTCGCTCTGTTCTGTGATCATGGCTGCACTGGACCACACCAGCCATGTTTGCTAATTTAAAACCCAAAGGTTAGGGAATAGTTGTTTATTATTTATCGCCGTGGCATCTTCACCCGCACATCCGTTAAGAAGAAGGTCTGGAGCGGCACCTGCGCCTCCCAAAACACCCAAGGAATGAAAGGTTCGGGCGGCTTTAATTGAAATATGAGCGAAACTTTTGATGGTGGCGGTGTGGGAGGATGATGCTCTGTAAAAAAAAAAAATTGCCTCGGTGTGCGTGCAGCGTAAACAATGTAACTTCATCTGGCTGCTAGCTAACGCTAGCCAAGGAACAAAAGGGGAGCACGCCTCCATCTGTTAACGAGCGAGTCAGATGAGTGAGGTAATCTTGGTCGTTAGCAGCACTCCGGAGGATATTTCAGTCTCATTTGCGGCGCACTCTTATCGCTGATGGGCATCATGGATCCGGAACAGCGTGGCTGCGGTACCTGCTACCTGGCTAGGAGCTAACATCGCAGCCTGAGTACTTATTCCGAATATACGATGCTATCTCCTAGCTGCGCGGCTAGCGTTTGCTAGCCGGGTTCCTATTGTGATGATTTGGCTAAATAACCTTGGAACCTTCCCGGGGATTAATTTTCTCCGACGTTTGGACGTGCGTGCTCGCCGTCTGACCCACTTCTGGGCGACTTGGAGCGGTACCTGCCTGTAACAGTATCCCGTTGCCCGGTTGAGCTTTAAAGTGGATTGTTCGCGTGAGGGGAGCCGCTAGCCAGGCTAACGCTCCGCCTGCTATCGCAACGGCCTTGTTGAATTAGGAAATCAACTCTCCCGGAGGGCTACTTTAACTCATTGAGACCGTGGCTGTAAACACCTCCCCGGGCCTCGGAGTATGTGTGAAATATTCCCACTAATCCCCCCTCATTGTTAGCCGGTCGAGGCCGCCGGGTCTCGGGGAAGTCAGTGTGCCCGTGTGTGTGTGTGTTTATGTGCGTGTGTGTGGCCGGGGCCGACGTTAATCGCGGCGCGTCGAGGAGGCTGAGCTCACTTTAGCAGCGCCTCATCAGCGGCATGACGAGCCCCTATCGTTAATATTCCGCTTGTCCGTTCCCCTCGCTGGGGCCTATCATCATCTGCTGCTGCTGGCTGCGACATTTTGACGGTTGTTGTTGGAATGAAATGGTGCTGTCACAAGATGCGGCTGCCAAAAAACCATAGAGGATAGACATTTTCGTGGAGGAAATGGCACGCATTAACGATTACGTAGCGTCGACTGGCTCAGGAGCCACACGAAGAAAGGGACGACAGCGATTTAATTATTAAATTAGTGGCAAAATGTGGTGTTGCACGCTGTGTGCATAGATCCAAACCCCCGCTGAGCAGTAGCTCGGCTTTCATCTATTTGGTTGGAAGGAAAATGTGTGTTGCCACTCTGGTGTTTGTTTGTTATATTTGTATTTCTCCTTCTCGCAGATGGACTCAAATAATCATTTCAACTATGGCACCCACTCCTCAGCAAACTCAGGGCTGAAACGCTCCTCAGGGGATTCTCTTTATACTAACGGGTCCTCCATGAGTTTTCCTCAGCAGGGGAAGAGTGAGTATCTTCTTTTTCCTGTTCCTCAACATCAGTAAATTTCTGCAGAAGCTGTGACACATCTGGTGGTTTGTTTGCAATTGACATGTTGTGTTAGGTTACTATCGGTTCCATTGCTTCATTACTCTGGTTCATTGTTAAATGTTACCAGTCAGACTTTTGTTTGCCCCCCCAAGAAACAAAGTAGGACACAAGTCAGGTGCAGCTTGACTGACACGGAAAAGCTGCGACGATAAAAGATTTGCATTTTTGCAGCAGATCCTCATTGGTGCATTCGGTGAAGATTTCCTGGCTTTGTAAGCTCTCACCTTTTGTAAGCTACAACCACAGTAATCCCCAAAGTAGTCAAATAAACGTCTAACCTCTCTTTCTTTACATGTTTCATTCTGGTCCAAGCGACAGATTCAGAAGTGTCAGACAGTAATAGAGCAGTGTTGATTATCAATGCTTTAAAACTGTCATAATACAAACTAAAAATTTATAGGGTCAGTGGGGTCATGGTTTGCACTCGGGAACTTCTCTAACATCCATTTCCTCCAACAGATATGAATGGCGAACTGAATGTGAATGGCGTCACTACTGTACTTGGGTCCAGTGTGCCTGGTTCCCACCCACCTTCAGCTTCTTACCCCCACATGAGCAACCACCACCAGAGCAGCATCGGCTACGACTACGTGTGGGGAGGGCACCCGCAGTATGGTCCAGCCATGGGCACCTCACCGGGGCACGGGATGCACCAAAAGCAGTCTGCGCCTGGGATGGTGCAGCCCCAGTCACAGCACCACTTCCAGGGTCACGGACAGTACCAACTGAACGGAGGCATCGACAGCTCCCACCAGGCGTCTGTGGCAGGCCCGGCAAACATGCCGCTGACTGGTAACCAGTACTGGAACAGGAGTAACCCCGGTCCCCAGCAGATGAGTTACAATTCCCACAGCATGTACGGGACCTACCAGAGTCAGGCGCATCCTGGGATTACACCATCACAGCATCACCAGCAGTCCCTGCAGCCTCCAGCTCATCAAGCGTCACAGCAGCACCTCCACTCCCAGCGACACCCCCACCATCACCACCAGCAGCACCAGCAGCCTCAGCATTACGGCATGATGCCTAATGGGATGCCCTACTACCAGCATCAGCCTCAGCACCCGTCTCTGCCGTCGCCCCAGCAGCAGCAGCCACCACCGCCGCAGTCTCAGCCCCAAAGCCAGGCTCAGATGATGCTCCCAGCTGCCCAGAACTTCACTCCTCCGCGTGGCAGCCCACAGCACCACAGCCTGGGCAGAGGGAGCACCGGCAGCCCCCTTCCCGTGGGGATGTCCTCGGCACCGATGATATCACCGTCAGCTGTGCCAGATAGTGGATCTCCCAAAGGCCACAGCAGGGAGCGGAGCCCCCACACAAGCAGTGTGGGGATTTCTTCTCCGATGCAAGGTAACCGCTTCAGTTTGTCGCACAATGTGAAGCTTGATAACGTTGAACCTGGGATTGGATGTTTCTACACTTTGCTCCCTCCCTGATCCCTTCGCTCCTTATTACTCTCTAATCTGATATGATAGGGCTTAAATACACTACTGCCCGAGTGTTACAATGTTGCATTGTATTTGAGGAAATAGCTTGATGAATTAACAAGATGGTTAAAGGTAATTATGTAGTTTTTGGAAATGATTGTCAAGCTTAAGGTTTCAGAGCTGAAGAAATCAACTTGAAAGTGAACTGACATTTTTGGTAAATGTGAAGGTTTTTGTTTATAATGAACCCGTCATGTCTTTGAAATGTCAGTCATGTACGAGACTTATAAAGCAAGCTGAATGAATATCATTGTAATCAATTTTAATGACTTAAACTGTCTCATTTTATCTCCTAAAAAAAGTGAGAAGGAAGGAAAGCTGTTGGATGAATCAAAAAAGAAATTAGTTTGTAGTTGAATCTGATAAATTGAAAGCTGCTGGAGTTTAAGCGCACAAATGTATGATCTTGTCTTGGCGTTTATCATGGAAATAGTGAGATGGTTTCGCCAGCAGGTGCCACTGTAGGCCTATTTAAACCACCAGTGTGGACTTAAACTGTCCTGAAAATTATTTGCAAGCAGCTGACATTTATTCAACGTAATGTGGGTGAAATTGCGTTTATTTCCACTGATAGTATTTTGGATTTTTTTTGTTACTTTATACCATATTTACCCAAATTTATTCGATCACGTGCTGACAATTTTGTTTTCCTTTCGTCTTTCAGGGCTTGCGAGAGAACCTGTCAAGGATTTAGACCAGAGCTATAACGGCAGCGAGCGAGCACCTGTTGCCCAGAGACCACCCAAAACTGACAGTTACCAACAAAAACCTTCTCCGGTTCACACGGGACCTATGGGCGATTATCGTCTGCATCTCGATAAGCCAGGAGCCTCCCGGTCGGAGATGGCCGCCCCCATCAGAGATCCAAATCCCCATTCGGTGTCATCGCAGCTGTCTCTGTCTACTTCTGCCTCGACGGCGTCTCTAACGGCGGCTTCCACGCCACCGCGGGTCGCTTCGGCCTCGGCTTTTTCTGTATCGCCCTCGTCTGCGTCTGGACCCCCCGCAGTCCCGGCCTTTGATGTAGAAAATAAACCGCCACAAATCGCAACAACTCCCACTGTGTCCTTTGCCTCGTCTCCATCTGCTTCTCCCAGACTCTCCTCACCTCCCCTCATGGTGCATGGCCTCAGGCCTCCCACCTCCACTGCAACCGAGATGTCTTCTGCGGGATCCAAGCATCTGTCGGCTGGATTCTCCCCCTCCTCCTCCCCCTCCCCACTGCCCGCATCACCTTCAAGGATGTCCTCACCGCTCGCTCCGACTGGGCCTCCGGTTTCATCTTCGACCGACTCGTTGCTCCATCACGCAAAGTCACCGTTTCCTCCTGCAGCTTCTGGGCTTCTTGTGACTGCCGCACCTCCCCCTACAATGTCCACGTCTTCTTACTCTGCACCCTTCACTCCTTTTGAGAAGGAGACCGTTCATTTGTCCAAGCCCCCGTTGTTGACGCCCAGCTTCACCGATAAATCTGGGAGTCAGCATGAAAGGTCTGGACCCCCCAAATTAATCTCTATTACCTCATCTGTGGGGGCAAAGTCTCCGTTCCCGTCGCTATCCGGACCCTCGTTTTCAACCTCGCCCGGTCTCTGTTTATCCACATCTTCGCTCGCTTCTCCGTCAGCTGGGACGAAACCCCACGAGCCAGCGACTGTACCACAATGTCAGACTCCTCCAGCTGCTGACACCGGTCTTTCCACTGCTTCTGCAGCCTCTTTGGCACCACAGGGTGTAAACGTACCTTCCCTAGTAACCCGTGAAAGCCCTACAGTCAGACCTCTACCTGCCCTACCTCTTCTAACCACTCAAGCCTCCAGGACTGCACCTGTGTCCTCCCCTCCTGCCTTGGTGTCCGTGCCTCCTGTTGTGGGTTCGTCTTCTGTAGTCCAAAGCTCCGACTCCGAGCAGCTTCTATCCGACACCACTCCTCCCCACGAGCCGCACGCGTCTCCTCAGTCAGAGCACAGCAGTAACGGTGAGGATACGGAGGCAGGAGCTGACGGCGACAGAGAACAGCCAGAGGAACGCTGCCATCGGCTCGATACAGGCCTGAGAAGGACACCGCCAGTCACGACGGAGGCCCGTACGTCCGAGATGTGCTCACAGAAAGCCAACAGTGATCTTCCGGGCAGCCCCGCACACAGCACCGTTGCATCTGATCAAGAGCCAGAGAATAAACTGACTAGTTCTGTCAGGCAGCAGGAGAGCAGTTTCACCTCTGAAGCTGAGGGATCGACGACAGAGCAAAGTCCACCCAGGAACTCCTCACAGCGTAGCAGCACACGGGTAGAGCGTCTGACGGATGAACAAAGCTTTTTCAACTCCTCACAGATGTCCTCTGAAATCGATGGCAGTTCAACCTGTGACACCCCTTCAAAATCCGACGTCGGCTCCGTCTTGGAAAAAACGTCTCGTTTAGGCGGTGACAGCTCGCGCTTCGACGAGTCCTCTCGCTTCGACAGCAGCTTTTACCTGAGCAAGGACGCCTCTCAGTTTGACACCACTTCCCTCTCCGAAGAGGAACCACCTGCCGCACGTGACACCACCAGAGATGGCAGCTTTTCTGGGGAGGACTCCAGGAACGACACACTGGACTCCACCGCCGAAGAGAAATCCTCGGAGGCAGAAGAAACCAGGAACGGCTGCCAAACCACAGGCGAGAACGAGACCGAGTCTTCCCTCAACAACACCTCTCGGATCGAAGAGACTCTCGACTCGAGCAACGTGTCCAACTTCGACTCGTTCCTGTCACCTCAGCCTGATCGTTCAGGTACAGTAGTGAAGTTTTCGGTTGTAAAACTAGTGTTAAACATTGCTTGAAAGTACTAATTTGGCAGGATTCAATATTTTTTGGTTGCTGTTGCAACTTTTTCATGTTCTCTCTTCTTACACAAACCAGAGTGGGAGCCCAGTGGACTGGACACACCCGACTCGGGTGGACGCGTTGCCGCCAAGACCGCCGGTGAGGAGACCATGACGCCGCCCAGTTTCAAGATGAGAGATGAGAACTTCATCGCCTTCAGCACCCCAGCAGAGAGCCCCGCCGTACACCCGCTCCAACCAGTCAGCGATGGCGCCGCGCCGGCTGCCGGAGGTCGTCAGAAAACCCCAGGGAAACAACGCAAACCTCGCACTCCGAAGGCAATGTGGAATAAAAACACAGGTAATGAACTGAAAGAACATCATGATACTGAACTTTCAGCTAGTACTTGATTTCTCAGAATAACTTTTTTTTTTGTCTCACCAATTTAAGTTCCCGAGGAGTCCCAGAGAAAGCCTCGGGTCCGAATGGCAAAGATGGAGAAGCCGAAGGCTGAGGTGGAAGCCCCGAAAGTGGAGGCAACCAGGGGCCGAAAGAGGAAAAAGCCTCTCAAGGCCGACGCGCCCGAGGGAGCCCAGCCGACCACGGAGGAGTTCGATTCGGTGACGGCCGCGATCGAGGCAGTCCTGGCCAACGTGTCGCATCTCAGCACAACGGTCGAGAAAACCAGGAAGGCAAAAAGGGTCAAGAAGCAAGACCAGGAAGGACAAGGCAAAACCCCGAAACAAGATGCTGTGAATACTGCAGACGACGCTGATGAAAACGATGAAGACAGCTCCACTGCAGGTAAATCGGAGCATTGAGATGTTTTATAGTTTATGTATATGTCGTATCTTTGAGACCAAGCTGAGTTTTGTGCATATTTACAGGTGAATCTAACAGACGAAGGGTTGCCACGGAGGCGCAGGTCCAGTTCCCTCTGCTGCACGGGTAATGATCCTTCTTACTGTGTTTATTTCAAGCATTGTGATGCAAGTAGTTCAGTTGCCACAACTCGTGGAGAAGCTGCTTCCCGGCCAATCAGTGGCTTACACTCTGTTTCTGTCATGGAAGCGTCTTAAAACGAAGGATAATTCGATTGTGAACTGTGTTGATTTCTCAATCAGCTCGTCAAATAAGTGAACCCAAACTAACTGACTCTTCTCATCAACCGAAAACAAAATTAAGACAATTAAAAAAATTCGTTTCATTAGTCTTTAAATACACCATCAAGTCCTCTTTTCCAGTGATTTGCAACACAGGAGATTAGAGGAAATGACTTAAAGCCACTACGAAAGTTTATTAGTAGGATAAATTCTCAGTTTTTGAGTCTCTTTCACTCTTGCTGGGGGAAAACGATTTCGCAGCATTGTAATTACAAATCGTCTTTATCTCTAGTTGGAAGAGGGAGATTCGTGTGAAGAAGTTGGAGAACCGCATGAAGGGTGAAACTTGGTACTACACTCCCTGTGGACGGAGGATGAAGCAGTTTCCAGAAATAGTCAAGGTGAGATTTTTTTTTTCTGATTTCAAGATGAGTTTTAAAAAAGGTAAATTGCTTTTTCAATGTTTAAAAACACTGAATTTTGCGTGTTTTTTCTCCTGCTCAATCTTCCTTTCTTTTTCCACAGTACTTGAAGCGACACACAGACAGTGTTGTCTCCAGAGAACACTTCAGTTTCAGCCCCCGCATGCCTGTTGGAGACTTCTTTGAAGAGAGAGAAACATCAGAGGTCAGTTTATCAGAAGAAAATGAACTTTTCTGAAAGTTAAGGACAAAACTGCTGCGACGTTAAACTTGTAATTTTGTTGGATTATCTGAAAAACATCTTTGGAAACTCTGTACTTTCTATTCTGCTGCCGCAGGGTGTGAAATGGGTCCTCTTAGCGAACGAGGAGGTTCCCTCCATGATCATGGCCATCACCGGACGACGCGGCCGACCTCCGAACCCGGATAAAGAGAAGCCCCGCAGGGCTCGGGGCGTGAGGGCAGGACCGGTCCGTCGGCCCGGGAGGCCTCCCAAACCCAAGATGATCGACCTCCTCAGCAAAGTGGACGCCAAGCTGCTGAAGCGACTTGAAGCCAAGGGTGAGCGGACACACAGTGAGGGGTCGATGGCAAACCAGTCATACAATTATGAGACAGTGTTTTTT
>JASSRZ010000053.1:12565396-12580925 GCA_032164315.1 Malacoctenus gilli | reverse complement strand
TTGAAGCCAAGGGTGAGCGGACACACAGTGAGGGGTCGATGGCAAACCAGTCATACAATTATGAGACAGTGTTTTTTCTGCTATCTTAGTAGAAAAACGGACCCTGCCTGTTGGATTAGATGACACCTGAGATCATTAATCACTTATCACATAACCTGTCAGTGGTCATACAACTAATCTGTGTGTATGTGCAGCAAGATTGTCCTTTTTAAATCAGAGAATAGGATTTCGCAGCAGGCGAAATGTTCACCATTTAACATTGATAATTTGCTGCTAATGAAGATTATTCAATTTGTTTTGCAGAAGCACTCACCGAGGAGGAGAAGGAGAAACTCGCTAAAATCAAAAAGAAGATGAAGAGAAAGGTAAGAAGTTCTGTTTTGTGGAAATTGTCACGATTGTTTGGATCTTTTCCTCATTCCACTTGTTAATACTCGTCATACTTTCAGGCAAGGATGAAGAGGAGAGAGGCTGCGAAGATTAAGAAGATCAAGGATGAGAAAAAGAAAGCCAAGGTAACCAAAAACTCCACACTGAACAGATATTCAAGTCCCCAACGCCACAGGTCTCCTTATCGCTTTTGTTTTGTATTCTTAGCTGGAGCAAGATGCCAAAAACCTGGAAACAAAGGCTGAACCAGCAGGCGCGACGGGTCCGCAGGTCACTCAGCCTGCGCCCGAACCCGCGCCCGAGCCCAAAAAGCCCGGCCGCAGGAGGGCCGTGAAGGTCGAGGCGGCTCCGCAGGTCCAGCAGACCGACGGGGAGAGGATAGCGCAGGGCAAGAGGGTGCTGGGCGCTCGCAGCAAAGCCAAGGCCCTCGCGAAAGCCCAGGCGGAGGCCGAAGCGGCGGCACAGGCGGCTCTTGCGGCGAAGCGGGCAGCCGAGCGGAGAGCTCAGGCCCAGAGACGACTGGAGGAGCGCAAGAGACAGCAGCTCATTGCGGAAGAGCTGAAGAAGCCCGCAGAGGACATGTGTCTCACCGACCACAAGGTCAGTTCAAGCTCAGCCTCGTTTTTCCTCCAGTATCCAAACCCACTGTTCTTGTTCGGACCATAACCGTTGCCCCTTTGACTTAACAGCCCCTCCCGGAGTTGTCTCGTATCCCCGGCGTGGTTCTCTCCGGCGCAGCTTTTGCACACTGCCTGGCTGTGGTGGAGTTCCTCCACGGTTACGGGAAGCTGGTCGGCCTCAACATACCCAAGGACATCCCCAGCCTTGTTACGCTGCAGGAGGGCCTCCTGGGGCTGGGCGACAGCCAGGGCGAAGTCCAGGACCTTCTCATCAAACTGGTGGAAGCAGCGCTGCACGATCCGGGCCTGCCTTCGTATTATCAGGTACGTGCCAAACATTTGAAGCCTCTTCCTGATCAGTCCGACTCCTCCAACCGAAAATTCTTTCTGCAATCTGAATTTCTGCGTCGCTCTCTGCAGTCGGTGAAGATTCTCGGGGACAAGCTGGTGGAGTCGGAGCTGACCCGCAGCACGGTTTCAGAAGTCCTTCGCATCTTTCTGGAGTCTCACGGTTATGAGACGGAGGTTTGCAACACGCTGAGGACCAAAACATTTCACGCCCTGCCTCCGGACACTAAGGCAGCTATCCTGGGCTTCCTGGTGGAAGAGCTCAACAGCAGCAACGTCGTGACCAGGTCCGAGCGGCGAGAGGATTCATCCTGAGGTCACGTTTTGAGTTTGTTTCCTCACCTAACAACATGGTTTGTTTGGCATTGCAGTGACATCGATAACACTTTGGAGAACATGACCACCTACAGAAAGAACAAGTGGATCATCGAGGGGAAACTACGCAAGTAAGAGCACGCACTCCTGTCCTTTTTTAAGACCGGAACTGCGAAGTCATGTTGCGTGTTGATCGTGGTTGTCGTTTTCCTCGGCAGACTGAAGACGGCACTGGCGCGTCGCACGGGGCGCTCGGAGGAGGAGCTGTGTTTTGAAGAGAGGAGGCGCAGCGCCAGAGTGGCGGAGGAGGAGAACAGCAACCTGGAGGAAACCGGGTTGATCCTGGAGAGAGGAAACCGCCGCGGACGCAAGGAGGAGCCAAAACTCGTTGAAGTACGCACTGACTGTAATTGTAGTTTTAGTAGATTTCCCAGTTTGATTGGTTTTAACCTTAAATGTCTATCTTCTTGTTACAGAGTGAGAGTCCCACCAATGCGAGCATTCCAGAGCTTGAAAGGCAGATAGATAAGCTAACAAAGGTATGTTGGACACCGAGTCAAAGTGGCGCCTCCTGTTGGTGAGTTGCTCTGTGCTCATCATCGCCGTGTCTCCGCAGCGCCAAGCGTTTTTCCGTAAAAAGCTGCTACAGTCGTCCCATTCCATGCGGGCCATTCTGCTGGGCCAGGACCGTTTCCGGCGCAGATACATGGCGCTACCTCACCTCGGTGGAGTTTTAGTGGAAGGGCCCGAAGAACTGCTGAGTGAGTCAGAGGGTGAAACGGAGCGTATACGCTCAAGGAAGCTTTTGTGCTATTTTTAACCCTTTTTTCTTTCATTCCTTTGTTGAAGCTTCAGGAGATGTACTCATAGCTGAGGTACCGGTCACCTTGCTCAAGAAAGAGCCAAAAGTGGAGGAGATTCCAGTGCCGACGTCTCCCCCCGCCACGCTGCCTTCCTCCCCGTCCTCTGCCACGGCGGGTCAGACGGCGGCGCTCTCTTCGGAAGAAGACCCCCTCCCCGGCACAGCGTCCCTCATGAGTCGGCCAAGAGGGCGTGGACGCCCCCGAAAGATCAAGCCTGAAGTGGAGCTTCACCTCCGCACGGCAAAAATCCGCCGGCGACGCCGGAGTAGCGTCAGGTCGTCGGGCGAGGAGGGGCCAGGGTCGCCCAATGGCGACCTGACGCAGGCAGCCTTCCAGAGCTGGCTCAGCCATTCGCAGGAGGCGGCGACGACGACCAACGGCACATGTTCAGCCGGGGAAGCGCCAGAAGGCAACCGGCCGGAGGAGAGCGTGAAGGAAATGGCAGAGAAGCAAGGACAGTGGTTCAACCTGCTTCCCAAACAGCCGTGTGACGAAAACTCTCTGACTGAGCCTCAGATCCCCAGTTCGCCACCTAAGCTCCTCCCCCAGATCCCAAATACTCCACCCGCGCTCGTTCCACTCGTGCAGGTTTGTGGCAGAAATCTTACATTCATTTTTTAACGCTTTTTGAATCTTTTTGATGTGAAAACGTCGTGTTTTTCTTCACTTCTCAGCCGGATCCACTCTTGCCTGTCCAGGCTCCTGCCGAAGCAGTGACGGCATCAACGCCAGTAGAAACCCCCCCGACAGACCCTGTTCCCGACGTTCCTGCCGGCCCTCCTCCGACGATCCCCCAGCTCCTCCCGGCTCACATTCCTCCTGGTGCGGCTGCGTCTCTGGTTCCTGCTGCCGCGCCTCCTCCCGCCGCCGCCACCACGCCCGCACGACCGAGCCGCCGGCGCAGGCGAGGCAGCCGAGGCAGCAGCCCCGCCCGCAGAGGGCCGCGAGGGGCCGCGGCGAAACGGCGCGGTCGCCCACCCAACTCCGTTTTCCAGGAACTGGAGCAGCAATACTTCACGCAGCTGGTGGTCAAGCCCATCCCAGCATGTAAGGCCGACATCACTGCGTGTTAACAGCACTGATCAATGTGATGAGGATGAAACTGGCCGGTACTTCAGGCTCTTATGTCTTAAGTGAATAGAGGCTTTTAATTTGTCCACTCTTACTGGCCCACGTGAGAGTTTCTTTAGTGCACTTTCGAACTTCCTGGATCCCCTTTGTGTAACACAGTGCGACTACAAGTCGGAGGCCTCAGTGATGAACATCCCGATATGCCACATGGACAACAGAATCTGTTATCTTATGCAGTCAGATGTGTTCAGGGTGTCATGTCCTTTTCCGTGTTGATGCTTTTTGTCTTATCTCGTCTCGAAATGTGCTCACCTATCTTGTTTTTTTTCTTCTCCAGCGATGGTGCGCGGCTGGTGGTGGATCAAGGACCCGGAGGAGCTGTACAGCACCTTGCAGTCCCTTCACCCAAGAGGCATCAGGGAGCGAGTCCTTCACAAGCACCTGGCCAAGCACATGGAGAGCTTAGCAGAGATATGTACCAAATCAGTCAACGGTGAGCTTCATTAATCATCAGCTGTTGTTTTTTTTTATGTGTTCAATTTGGTGTCCCAGTCCAGCTTTCTCCAGATTTGAGTGAAGTCTCTGATCTCCAAACAGACCCACTATTTGAGCTGAAAGTGGAGGACAAGGACACATTGCTGGAGGCTCTGCAGCAGCCCTGGCAGGTGCAGGAGAAGGCGATGGAGACGGACATCAGCGCCTTGCAGTGGGTGGAGGACCTTGAGCAGCGGGTCGTTGCTGCCGACCTCCATCTGAAGGTGAGAAACCACCAGACCGCCACAAATACGACCCAGGGAGAGTGAAGTCACTGGATGTCGCCATTGTGCGTTATTTGTGTTAACACCTTCATTGTTTTTGTGTGTTAATCGAAGGCGCTCCCTCAGAGTGCAGTGAGTGAAGCTGAAACCAACCCTGAGACGGCAGTGGTGGAGTTTCAGGTAACCGTAGCAACATTTTCCCTTCATGACCTCCGACCTGAATTGTTCCCACTCGCGCTCACTTTTCCTCTGTTGTCCCCCTCATTTTTGCAGCCTTACACCATCCCAGATCCAGACTCCACCCGGGACGACCTCCAGTACTACGAACACGACACGGACCCCCGCGATGACTGGATCGTGCGGACGAAGAAGGAGTGGTCCGGCCTGCCTCGCATCGCCACGCACCCGGTGGACCTGGCCGTGCTGCGGCTGTCCAACCTGGAGCGGAACATCGAGAGGAAGTACCTGAAGGAGCCGCTCTGGAACCCGGCGGAGGTGATGCGCCTGGCGCCCCTCACCCCAACACCTGGGGAGGAGCAAGCCATCGACGTCTTCAGTCTGGAAAGCGAAATCACCTCCCGGATGAGAACATGGCGGCAGGCTCTGGATCGCTGCCGCAGCGCGCCGCAGCTCTGCCTGTGTTTACTGCAGCTTGAAAAGGCCATCGCTTGGGAGAGATCAGTCACCAAAGTGGTACGGAAGCTTTACGTCCTCGTGTCTCGCGGATAAAAGCAGATCGTCAGCCGCTTCGGATGTTCGTTTGACTCGTCGGTTTCTCTCTTTTTATAGAATTGCCAGGTTTGCAGGAAAGGGGACAATGATGACTGCCTGCTGCTGTGTGACAGCTGTGATCAAGGCTGCCACATGTATTGTCTAAGACCCAAAATCACCCAGGTGCCAGAGGGAGACTGGTTCTGTCCCGCCTGTGTTGCAAAGGTTAGTATACACTCTGTGATTCCTGACCTTTCGATTTCATCCAATTGCTTGTCTGTCTTTATTTTTTTACACTCTTCCTCACCGGATTGCCCTCTCCCCGATCCGTTCAGGATGAAGGCGACTCACCGCGTTCATGTAAAAAGCGCACCAGGGTCAAAAAGCGAAGGTATGAAGATGACAGCTCAGAGGATGAAACGACAACGCGACGCAGCAGCGGCGGTGGCAGCGGCGGCAGTAGCGGCGGCGGCGGCGGCATGACAACACGGCACAAGGAGAACCCGGCACCGTCCTCGTCCTCCCGTTACTCTGGAGAAGGAGGCGGGACCAAACGTCGCCGCATGACGACACGCAACCAACCCGACCTCACCTTCTGCGAGTGAGTCGTGGTTTCCCCTGCTGTCGAGCTGGTCACAAGAAGGATGCATCCGGCTGGTCTTTGACGTCTCCGTCTCTATTTATTTCCAGGATCATTCTGATGGAGATGGAGGCTCACGCAGACGCCTGGCCGTTCCTCGAACCCGTGAACCCGCGCCTGGTCCCGGGCTACCGCCGCATCATCAAGAACCCCATGGACTTCCTCACCATGAGGGAACGGCTGCTACAGGGCGGGTAAGAGCCGGTCACATTGCGGATGGCATATTCGAGGGATTTTGTGGAGAAATTGAAGGCATTTGTTCCAAAAATGACAAAAAATGCATCAAATTTGAACAGAAACAGAGGAAACGTACTTTCTCTTACAGGGTATTTGAACAGAAACAACTAAAGGAGAGAATAATGTCATGATCAGACTTTGAGGTTGCAGATCATCCGATTTCTACATTTAGATTACACTGAATTACCTCTTTTAACCTTCTTTGTCTCACCGTACAGTCAACAGTTTATTTATCTGAATGTTTTTAGCTTTAAGTTTGATTTTTTTCCTTCTTCTGAACACACAAATCTCTGTTTTTGTTTCATCGAATGAAGCAACATGTTGAATATCGAACCATTTTTCGTCTCATCTGAACCGTTCTCTTCTCCCCCCCCGTCTCAGCTACTGCAGCTGCGAGGAGTTTGCGGCGGACGCTCAGCTGGTCTTCAACAACTGTGAGCTTTTCAACGAGGACACGTCGGAGGTGGGGATGGCGGGTCACGCCATGAGGCGCTTCTTTGAGAGCCGCTGGGCGGAGTTCTACTCAAACAAGGACAAATAGGAGCTTACGACCATCACCCTCATGGTGGCGCCGTAGACCGTTGGTGCTGTCGCCGTCCCAGTCGCACTCACTCTATTACTTGCTAAGACTGTCTGGAGCTTCTTCCAGCCACATGTATTCTCTCATGTATAGGTATATATGTATAGATTTTGGCTATTTGTCTGTTATTGTTTCCTCTACAGGCCTAATCTTTTTCTACGGGCCCCTCCCTCCTCCCCCCTTCCACACACACAGCTGAACTGGTTTGAACTTTTACCCATTCCTCCACCACAGAGAGCGAGAAACACACCGTCTCCTCCTCCTTCTCACCCAGCCGCCTTCCTTGGCCGTCTCCTCATCCTCGCATCTCATTTTTAACCTTTTGCGTTCTCCTGTCGCATCCTTCCGCGAGCCCCACGTCGTAGCGAGGCCTCGGGTCGAGTCCCTCCTTCCCAGCCTCAGGGCCCGCGGGGCGTTTCGCGGCCCTGACGGCCAGGGGCCGATCACACTAACGCAGCCCGTCCCCGCTGCACACCGGACCTGCTCAGCACCGCTCTACGACGACGACGACGGAGCGAGACTCTCCACAGAGCTTGGGCCAATTCTTACCTGTTCATTGAAAATGTAATGTACCGTGGTCTTATGCCTAGAAGTAATTTTTTTGCTCAATATATTTTTATTATATATTCTATATATAAATATATATAAAGATTACAATAGCTGGGATTATTTAATAGCAATAGCTTGTAGTGAATGTGTACAGACTACCTTATAGAGACGTCCAGACCATTTATGAAAAAGGCCAGTTGAACTAAAAGGAATCTGTTCTTGGACCGTCATGAGTAGACTTTGTATAACCTCCACTTAAAGTCTTGCACGCACATTTACACACATCTCACCGACTCAGACACGCAACCACACACACGATTTCACACATACCCACCTCGTGCTGCTGTGTGAACGACACTGGTTTTCGGGAAAGGAAAAAAAAAAAACAGCAAAAAAAAAAAAACGGAGGTTATTTTTTTAAATAAGTTTTTTTTTTTTTTTTTTTTTCGTGCAGGTCAGTCATTTTTAGACTTCCCAGGTTTTAATGTTGCTCCCCGTCAAGAGTCGATATTCCCCTAGTTACAAGCTGGTTCGTGTCAGCACACGGAAGGTTTTTTTCCCCTGATGAAATGCTCGCTCTAAATTTTACAAGCATGTCCGACACGGGGAGGTCCGCATCCTCAGAGTCGTGGTTGTGTGTATTATTTTTTTTTTTTTTTTTTTTTAAGAAAGCGATGCTCCTGCTTCTCTGTGGCTCATCCGAAGTTTCCTACCGTAAAATAAAAATCTTGACATTCGAAAGACGAGGTTTGCAAAGTTGCTCTGATAATGAAGGACTGGGTACATTCCTGCCTGCCTGGTTTACTGTCTTACATTCCTTCTATTGATTTCGTGCTGTTCACGGGGCCAACGCACGGCGCCGCTCGGCACGGCTGGCGTGCAATGAAGGCGACAGGACGACTCCACGGTCTGGGTTTTATTTAAACAATTTTTCTTACACTGAACTCAAATCCGCTGATAGGAAATAAACGATGATGTTCCTGATTACGCTTAAAGGGACACGGCGTTTTTTTGTTTTGTTTTTGTTGCTTTTTTTTGTTTTTTTGAGAAAAAATGTTGGAGACAAAAAAAAAGACACGAAAAACCAAATGTGGTGTTAAGTGAATTTTTAATATTGTACAGTTTTGGTGACTTTAAATTTGTTCCTTTATATTTTTAGGACCAATTCATCATTTTTAAGAGGAGGTATTACAATACTCTGTTGTATTAAGGTGATGTAACACGTGTGCATCTGTAGAATGTACTGTGAGTTGAATAAAAACCACAACTAGTAGAAAGCACCCGGTTGGCTTCCTCTCTGTTGACTCCTGTGTGTTCGTCCCCTAATTATCCAGGAGATGGTTTGGTTGCTCGAGGCTTCGCTTGCCCTGAAGGTGTCGGTGTTGCGTGTGCACGGTAAATATTGGAGCGAGCGGCTGTTTAAATTATGTTTGGCTTCGCTGTAATCTGATTAGCTGCCAATCTGTGTTGGATCATTTTACAGACGCTTTTTTAGCGTTTTTTAAATTCCTCTGGATAATTCCTGTACTGTGCTGTAATAACAGTAAATATGCCACTGCACAGTCGCCTTCCTCCTGAAAAAAGCTTCCAGGAAGCTTCCTTCATACCTCCGCTCTCCCTCCTTGGTGTGACGGTGAAGACGGGTGATGAAGAGCTGGTTAACCAAGTCGGCTGAGGAGTTTTGGGCGGGGCGCCGCTGATGCCTCTCCCCTGGAGAGTCCTGTCTGAAGCACATGCTGCTGGGAGTGTCCTGCCTTCACCCCCAGCTGCTCTCTGGGCGACTTAAGTTCATCACACACTCTTGCTGCAGCGCACACACTCAAATCAGCAAAGCGCCAACAAACAAAATTAAACATCGGGGTTTTGAAGAGAGGGGAAAAAAAACGTGCATGCCAAATGTCTCTCCCTCTCTCTCTCTCCCCCTTTTGCCCTCCGTTGCTCTCTCAAACGCCTGAGTTTGCACTTTTGCCTGCACAAACGTGTGTGTGTGTGTGTGAGTGAGAAATTGTGTCAATGTCAGCACACTGGGTGGGGCGGCGGGGGCCTAAAAAAAAAAAAAATCCCCACGCCAGCGGGTTCCAGCGCGCCCTCCTCCTGCCCTGCTCCACACATTTTGGGCTTAACCCCACAAAAGGTGGGATAACAGTTACACTGTTGCTGCGGAGAGGAGGGGGTAATCCGCCACATAATGGGGGCCACACCAGCAACACCCTCCCAACCAACCCCCACTGCCTCTGCCTGCCCCCCCCTATCAACCAGTTCGTTCTGGACTCGGGCTGCAGGATCGAGGGCCCCCCCCCCCCCCAACGCTTTCCACGAGCATTCCCGCCGTCGACCTCTAAAAAGAGCTTTTTTGCTCGCAATCTGTGAATGTGAATTGTCTCAGTTTTCGAGGTGAACTGAGGAATCCTGTCGGCGTTGGTGCGTCTGTTCGATTTCAAAGGGGGCAGCAGTGAAAAGCACAGATGCAGCATCTCAATAGGCACTATGGCAACTGCATCATGAAAGAGTTTGTCCCCATGGTGATCAGAGCAGTACCTCACAAGTAGTCGGACGAGGGAAGGAAACAGAGAGCGTGTTGACATCATTCCTGAGAGCTTTTGGGCGAAGCGTCGACTTAACAGCTGCCATTTGTTTCTCTCTTTATCACTTTCGGCAGCTCACGATCGGCGAAGATCAAGATCTGAGCCGTTCGAGTCGCATCCAGGAAGGGGAGAGAAGTCGGAGACAAAACAAAAAGAGACATGTTTGTTTCACATTTCATCTGCTGATGAAATGCAATGCAGGGATCCAACAGGTCATTTCAAAGCAGAGACTGTCGAGGTCCATTCGCTCTGGTCCTCTCTGTGCAATAATTGCCCCTTTCTACTATAATTGATATGAAAATCAGCCAGCTGTTCCTCCAACACAGAGAACAGAACAAGCGAAACCTTTAATGTTTCACTGCTGAAAGCAAATCTGTCATGTTTTCAGAGGAAAAAAGTTGAAATGAGCGCAATCTGATTTCTAATGAAAGAAAAACTTTTTGAATATCAATGAGAAAACTTTCTTTGTGTGAAGCCTGAATATCACAAACTTACATCAACTCTTCATTTCTAAACAATACTTTATTCTTCTTTCTTGTTTGCTTGTTTTGGCTGAAATAGTAGAAATTTAGTTGGAAAACGGTCAACTTGTCTTGACTTGTCAGCGAGTCTGAAAGGCTCAAAGCGATGTTAAACTGTACGCTATTGCTAACGAGCTAAGATACGCTCAGTTTTCGCTGCGTTCTGTTAGCTTAACGCCATCTTGGAATTCCTCCCAAACCTTTTCTGTCGATACATTCAGAGATTTGATGTAACTTTGATGTGTTTTGGTTTCTTTTGAGCTCTGAAGTCTGCGCGTTCACACCTCTTCACAGCTTCCTCACGTCTCCCGTCCGAACGGACTCGCTTTTGTATCGCCGTCGTCTTCATCGCTCCCCACTCGGTACTGTTTTGTTTCAATCGGTCCGGATGTTGTGCAATCGTCTGAAGAGGCCACAATCACTTCAGTGTTTAGCTGAGTGAAAGGCTCATTGTGGGTTCCTGAAGATGCGTCGAAATTGCTCAAGGTCGGCCGGCCCGTCGGAGGCAGACTCGGACGGCAGGATGTTATCCACACAATGCTCCCGGCGAGACACAGGCTATTTACACTGAGTGATGAGTGTGCTCAGGAAGACATGACAGGGCCTTAGGTGTAGGGGGGAGAGTGAGGAAAGAGGAGTGTGAGGGAGAGAGAGAGGAAGAGAGGAGGAGGAGGAGGAGGAGGAGGAGGCTGCACTCATCACAGGACCTCTCAGGCTCTACAGGTTAATGAGGGATGTGGCCGAGATCTTGAAGCCCTCAAAACCTGAGCAGACGCACAACGAGACGCGCGAAGCGAGAGAGAAACAAAGATAAAAGACTGAGGGAATCACACTTCGGGTTGGAAATGACGTGGCGCGAGGTAAGCCTCTTCATTTGATCATGTAGTCTTTAAATTCTTCCAGATTTACAGTTGGAAAACAAAATAAAGACAATCTGTAACCAAATTTACCTGAGAAATCTTGAACATCTGTGGTGTTTAATGGTATTTTTTGGAAGAAATCTCAACTCTATGAATTTGATTTTTTTGGTGATATTTCTGTGCTATGAGTTGTTTTTGTGATTCATTCAATTAAATCACCAGTAAAATGAATGTGTTTGATTTTTAGCTAACTTGCCAGTTTATTGGTTTGACATAAATGAGTGTTTTATACTTGCTGCTTTTTTCTTTCATTTAAAAAAGTAAAAATGTAAACTTGGCACACAGGATTTTAGGAGTTTTCTCATAATTTCCTTCATATTGACAGCTTCTCTTCCAAGTTTTCAGTTCCAACTCAAATATATTTCAAGAGATTCGTGATGACCTGAATTCAGGCCCACTCTGTCTGTGTCCCTTTGTCCCGAGGAGCTCCGGAGTCGGCAGTTCTGGCGTGCCATGGTGGCAGAGCTGATCGGCACCCTGGTGTTAGTGAGCGCCGTGCTGGGCGCCTCTGTGCCGGGCCCGGGAGAGGCCCCTGGGGGGCCCCTGTACCCAGCTGTGGCTGTAGGTGTGGTGATCGTTGCACTGGGACACTGTTTTGGAGAAATAAGTGGCGCACAGGTGAACGTCTCACAGTGACACCTTGGTTTTCAGATGTTTTTTTCTATTCCAATGTTGACCTACTGCTGGATTTCTAATTGTTTACTTCACGGTGAATTGCGACCCCATTAGTCCTCTTTTCTTTAATCAAAAGGATCTATTGAGATGTGCTTGATGCAGCTCTGGAATTGTATTTATGTCAGTTAATATTTTTTAAGGCACAGCTGAAACTGCCACATAAGAGTGAAGCAATGAAACAATATAAAACTAATATATATGTGGTACAAAAATGCTAAAACAAATCCAGTTAGTGAGAAAACCACCAGTTCCCTTGAGTTGTTTTAATGGTATAAAATGATGGTTTTAGATGTTTTTGTGTGTGTCTTCGTGTCCCCGATCAGGTGAACCCGGCCGTGACTTTGTCTTTATTGGCCACGCGGAAGGTGGACGTTCTGCGAGCCCTCGTGAATATCGCCGCCCAGTGTTTGGGGGCCTCTTTAGGGACCGGAGCCCTCTACTTGGCCCTGCCCCTCAAAACCACCGCAGACCACTTCGCCAACAGGGTCAGTTCACCGATCATGTTTGACGACTCCGAGCTGTATATTTCGTCGTCTTTCTCTCTCCTTACTAAATCGTCATCGCTGTGCAGGTGCCCATTGAGCTGAACGCCGGTCAGGCTCTGGGCATCGAGGTCCTGTGCACCTTCCAGATGGTCTTCACCATCTTCTCAGTGGACGACCAACGCCGGAGGGAGAACCCCGAGCCGGGAAACCTGGCGATTGGATTAGCGCACACTGCCGGAGTGTTTATAGGGGTGGGACGCGATTTAGTATCAAAGCACGAAAATTCCGATGAATGATGTTGTAGGTTTAGAAAAAGTGACTGACTGACTGACTGACTGACTATGACAAACCTCCAATCAATTGCGTAATTGACCGACCGACTGACCAATCAACCAAGCACCTGAACGACCAACCGACCGAAAGACTGTGATGACCCGTCTTGATCTGGATTTGTAACTATCTTTCCAACCGGCTGAAAAACCAACCATGATGACTCTTCCAACCACCCAGCCAATCAACTATCTAACTGAAAACTTGTTTCACTGACACACTTCATCCCATCAGGGTCGTTTCTCCGGCGCCTGCATGAATCCTGCGCGAGCTCTCGGCCCGGCGATCATCACCGGCTTCTGGGAAAACCACTGGGTGAGAGAACAATCAAAACCTGCCGCCATGTTTAAGAAAAGCAGCTATGATTTGCACATTTTTGGTGAGAGTCTCAAACCGAAGGTGGTTTTATTTTAGGCAAGTTGACAGTCGGCTTCACCATCAGCTGAACTGTTTACAAAGTCGCTGAAAAACTGTCAAATGGAGACTATCTCACTCCAGTCTCTCAGTCACCCTGAAACCAACACTAAAAGGAAGGAATAGCGACATTAGCGCACATGTTGGTGGCTTTTCTGAGTTGTTTTCTTGCGACTTCTTCTCATTGGACTCAAATCTTTTTGTCCTTGCGTCGCTGTGCAGGTATACTGGATCGGGCCGGTGATCGGCTCCGTGCTGGCCGGCGTTTCCCACGAGTTCTTCTTTGCTCGCAGCGCGTCTCGCCAGAAGCTGGTGGCCTGCTTGACCTGCAAGGACATCGAGATCGTGGAGACGGCCAGCATGACCGGCTCCTCGCTGTCCACGGTCACGCAGAGCGCCATGAGGTCCAAGCACGGCAACAAACAGGAGACCAACTGACGGAAACGCGACAACACCACCGTGATGCTCAAGCTATTTATGTTTTCATGAAGACTGACTGCGCACTCCTCCTTGGACGTGTCTCTGGGCTGGAAGCGGACCAAAGAAAATAGAGAAGTAGCGTCGAAGATGAAGCTTCTCACACACAATATGCTGTAATATAAAAGAAAACGAGACGACAGTTTCAACTTGTACATTGAAGGAAAAATCTCATCAGAGAATCATGATAGTCATCATAAAAACAGTTTATTTTAGTTCTGAAGTACCTAACCTTATAAAAACAAACTCTAAATATTTTTTATCTAATTTCTTTGAAATATGATTTTTATTTTGGGGCTTTTTGTGAATATGAGAACACATTTTTTTCTAAAATAATTCTAATCTCCAATTCAGAAAAGATCATTCATCAAGAACCAAAAATGAGAAGATAAGTTTATTCCAATAATGTGCAAAAATTGCATAATTTTCTGTTGGTTAACAGAACAAATCTCTTCAGTTTTAAAGATCGCTTGATTGTAAATGTTTGCATCAAAAAACAAGCGTTTAAAAATATTGTGTTCGATGACTTTGGCTTCTAATTTGAACCGATCACAAGACAAAGTTAAAAATGTTTTTTTTGGAGGTACAAAAATTGTGTTTTTGCTTCTGACTTTAAGTGTTCATTGATGACTGCGTCTGTTTTTCAGCCGCGTGTGGAGGAAACCTCATGTGGAAGCTGCATTTGAAAAGAGCCTCTAAGTGGCATTTCAGGCCCCTGTTGTTCGTCACCGGTGTATATAAAACTGCAGCCAACATTGTGCGACTCAGTATTCACGTTCTCATTTGCACATCATTACAATATGTAATAGAGGCTCATTGAAATCCGGCTGAAAACACCCTCATGTTCCAGTTGCATCTCGTAGTTGTGAGTGCTTTGAAATGCTAAAGAGGTCCTTACTTTGCACTATGGCTTCAATGACGCCCTCAATCAGTCCGGCATCTCTCTCATGTCGGCGGCGGTTAATGCGCGCCGCTCCTGCGAGGCCTCCTATTCACGCCCAGATGGGCCGTCATACCTCCGTAATGGCTCCACAGAAAGCACACCTTCAGTGGGATCCAGCTTTGTAATCCCAAATGGAAATAACCCCCCCCAAACACACACGTGTGTACGTGCATGTTTCTGTGTGTGGAGGACAATGTTGTACATTCGCTTTCATGAGACCTTTAATCATGTTTGTACGTGGATGTTAAAATAAATATATCAAAAACCGCTGTCTTGTGTTTCAAGAGCACTCACAGATCTGTTTTGCTTCCATTTGTTCCTGATTCCCAACATTTGTCCAAGATACGGCATTATTTTTGCTAGATTTTTTATGCCGTCAGATTCTCAAATAAACTTTCGAATCCCTTCAAAATGCTGCTGGTCCGTCAGCTCCCTGAAATTTGCTCGACTGAAGAATTTCTTGAAATTTAATGAAATTTTAGGAAACTAGATTCGAGATGACTGTCTTTGTTTGTTCTTCATGCTGGCAAATTTAATTTAAGAAAAAAAAATCAATTTTAAAACAATGTTTTACCCAAAATAAACCCCACCCCAAACGCCACATTTAAGGTCCAGAAATGTTTTTGTTGTTTTTGTCGCTGAGACAAAGTAATTTTAAATGATTTTTCTGCTATTCTTTTTTAAAAAATATAATTTCATAGAACAAAATGAAAGTTTGAAAAACATCTCATCAAGTAAATTTGGAGAAAAAAGAGGAACGTTTGAATAAACCAAATTAAATTCAATTAAAAATTGTAAAAAAAAAAAAAAAAATTGCAAAAGTTACGAATTTTTTGTCAAAGTTCAGTTCGTGAGTTTCCTTCACCAAATGAATGAGCTGGCTGTTAAAGGTTTTATGTTAATTCATAGATGTTTACATTAAAGCTCGCCTGCACTGTGAGTTTGACCGTTCGAAGTTTTATGCGTTTCTGTTGTTTATTTTTGGGCTTTTTGTGAACATGTGAAACAATCTGAACACATATACAACACACACACACACACACACACACACACACACACACACACACACACACACACACACACACACACACACACAC
>JASSRZ010000053.1:12552553-12565296 GCA_032164315.1 Malacoctenus gilli | reverse complement strand
CACACACACACACACACACACACACACACACACACACACACACACACACACACACACACACACACACACACAATAGCTATAACTGCCACCGTGCCGCCAGCATTTTGCATTGTGTGTGTTCTTACTAACATGCATTAAATCGGTGAGCTCAGCGTTCTGCATTCATCGCTCTTGCGCACACACAGGCACACACACACACACCACAAACACTGGTGGCTCTGGGCTGGTCAGCGAGATGCCCTGGTCGCTGCTGCTCAGTAACCCCACCGTCCCCGTGCAACGCTCGTTCTGCCCCCGGCATGACAAAGACACACTCACACCCACACACACTGAGAACATTCAGGGCCACATGCGGTCCAACCACACTCGGTAAATCTCTGCCCAGCACCTCCTAGAAGCCCCCCCATCACAACAGAAGACACAATGTGAATCGTTGTTGGGTCGCTGCCCGCGGCTCCCTGTTTTTCCAGCCTTTACTGTTTGTCAAGTTGCCTCTTTGCACACATCAGCGCGTCACACATTCGGTTCAGGCTCTGGGCGGCGCGGCAACGTCAAGTTCAGGTTTGGGGACCGCCGCCTGCCCCCCCCCCCCTCCACTTCAAGATTAACCATCAACGCCCAGTGGCTTGAATGTGTCGCGAATCGACAAAGAGAAACTGCGAAAAATGACTCCCGAACTTAAAGGTCGTACGTTTAAGACGATACATCGTGCCGAGTGCTTCGGTTTAATATGTATTTTTGTCCACACGTTGCCCACATGCTGGTCACAGACAATGGTTTCACAGGGTCAGGCATTTCAGTGTATGGGTCAGTTCAGCGCTGTTAGCTTTGGGCACTTCCGTCCGTCCGGGGCCCCCCAACTGTATTATCTGCATGTGTGTATATACAAGTGTGTGTGGTGTGTGTGTGTGCCTGTGTGTGTTTTTGCATACATGTGTGTTTTCTGCCCTTGTCCATCAGCATTTGTGTGCCCCCGATTATGACAGTTATGATATGTCAACAGATGACATACGCTGCAAAGAAAAAAATCCCCCCCCCCCCCCCCCTCAGCTCCAGACGGCCCCTCCGACGTTCCTCTCAGTCCGATAAACACAAACTCTTCCTGGTGGAAAAAAAAAAAAGGTTCCCGCCCGCCGAAAGTCTTTCAAGCATATTCGCGTACGAATGCTTAATGTTTCTCCTCTTGGCTGCGCTGCCCCTCTTTCAGCACGGCTCTCTCTTGCTGGGGGGCGACAGAGGGGTTAAGTTTGTTTGATTTAGGATGTCCAGCGCTGCCGCCCCCCGCCCTTGGCCCTGCGGGGGGATTATGGCGTCACCTGGGGCCCCTGGGGGGGTATTATAAAGCGCCTGTCTGGCCCTCTCCCCTCCGTCACAGAGGCTAAAAGGTCCACTGGACACTCTGTCTATCCCTGTCTCTACTTTAGAAACACCCCTTTAGCATTGATGCCCACCTCCTCTTGACAGCTCATCCCACCTGAGATCTCCACCCACACTCCCACATCATCTCACACCTATGTCTTTGCGACAGGTGGACAGAGGTGGCAAGCGAGCGCAGCTGAGTTGACTTTACCGATCCAGTTCACTGTCCGGTAAAGGTCCGCTGTTTGGATTCGTCCCCTTGACGTTCTGAGACCCCCGTTTCGTCTCCGAACCGACTCTCTGGGCGTCGATTGGTCGGCTGAGTTTCGCTGACTTCCGAAGCGGAGACCCTTTTTGTTATTTTTGGCGTCTTAAGAGGACTGAAGAGGTAAATATTTGCCTGTTTTTTAGACTCACCCAGATTTATCGCTAAAGAAATCTTCTTCATCTGGTGGAAGAGCCTCAAGTGAACAGTTACCATGTGGGAGTTCCGGTCTATGAATTTTTGGCGGGCGGTCTTCGCCGAGTTCTTCGGGACCATGTTCTTCGTGTTCTTCGGCATGGGCGCCGCCCTGCGCTGGACCACCGGGCCCCACCACGTGCTGCACGTGGCCCTGTGCTTCGGTCTGGCCGCCGCCACCCTCATCCAGTCCATCGGCCACATCAGCGGCGGCCACATCAACCCTGCCGTCACCTTCGCTTACCTGGTCGGCTCGCAGATGTCCCTTTTCCGCGCCATTTTCTACATGGCCGCCCAGTGCCTGGGCGCCGTCGCCGGAGCTGCTGTGCTGTACGGAGTCACGCCCGGCAACATGAGAGGAAACATGGCGATGAACACGGTGAGGGCTCGAAGCGTTCCGCAGGGCGTCGCGGTGATCGCGCAGTCGTTTTCGCTTCGCTCCGTCACGCAGCTAAACGACGATCTCCGTCTGTCGACCATCACATCGCAGGTCTGCCGTGAATTTCCTTGACCAACTGTTGAGTTTGTGTGCTTCCAGCTGCAACCCGGCATCAGCCTGGGGATGGCCACCACCGTGGAGGTCTTCCTCACCATGCAGCTGGTCGTCTGCATCTTCGCCGTGACTGATGAGAGGAGGAACGGCCGCCTGGGATCCGCCGCCCTGTCCATCGGCTTCTCCGTCACCATCGGTCACCTCATGGGGGTGAGGGGAGGGGAACTGGCCGGACACTCACAAAGTTTGAACTTTTATTCTCTCAGCGCTGCTCAGTCCCAAATGTCGTGTCTTCCAGATGTACTACACCGGTGCCGGAATGAACCCCGCCAGGTCCTTCGCCCCCGCCGTGCTCTTCAGAAACTTTATCAACCACTGGGTAAGACCTGACGCCGCCGGCCCTCCATTTTCAAACCCAGAACCAGCCGTGCGACGCGGTGAGATGACGTGAATGTGTGTTGGCGACAGGTGTACTGGGTCGGCCCCATGATAGGAGGTGCCATGGGCGCCCTCCTGTATGATTTCATGCTCTTCCCACGCATGAGGGGTCTGTCCGAGCGCCTGGCCACACTGAAGGGCAGCCGGCCACCCGAGAGCGAGACCCAGCAGGACACCCGCGGGGAGCCCATCGAGCTTAAGACGCAAGCCCTATAAACCTGCCCCCCTGCCCCCGTTTCTCTGACCGGGGCCGCGGGGACGAGGGACAAGGCCCTGAGCTACGCCGACCCCACCTCCACTGGCCCCCCCTACCACCACCACCACCACCACCACCACCACCACCACCCCCACCTCACGCCTTCACACACCATCGCACAAGACTAACCCAGATACTCACACCTAGACTAACACGAAACAAGTTCCTCCAGTGCAACTGTAAGAATGGAGACACACACACACATATACACACACACACACACACACACACACACGCAAACACATGCACACACACGCAGGTTTACCACCTTCAACCTCAGCACACAACAAGACTCCTCTACCCCCCGACCCCTCACTCTGTATTCTGAACTGTTTTGTGAAATTTTGATAAATGGTGACAAAAAGAGCCTGAACCAGTAGCCGTCTCGTCTCTCCCTGCCTTCCCCCTGCTCACCCCCGCCCCCCCCCCCCCCCACCCCACCTCCCGGCTGGTTCGGCTCTCGCCTGCGCTGCGGCGGAGCGTCGAAAAAAAAACCCCGAAAGAAAATCCAGCAGAGAGGTTTCAGGGAGGTGCGTTTGAGAAGCGAGAGAGGTTCGGGGCAGGATGAGGGCGAGGCAGGGATGCAAGGTTGGAGAGTGAGGGGTGGAGTCGAGGGGTGGGGTTTGGGGTTCGTTGGGGGGGGGGGGGTGTTAGAGAGGGCAACAATCTGGGTTTGTGGTCGTTTCAAGTTGGGTTAGACCAGTGAAGATGGGCATGCTTTTCATTATTCATCTGAATTTATCTCCATTTTATTTCTTTCCTTTTTTTTTCTGCACTTCAGACACAAGACGTGGATGTATGATACCATTAGATTTTACCAGGGTTTCATTATTTTCAATCACTACATTTTATCTGTAGGTTTGTGTTTGTGTGTGTGTGCGTGTGCGTGAGAGTGAGCGCGTGCACGCGCGTGCATACGTATGAGCGAGTTTGCAAGTGAGTGTGTATATGTGTGTATGTGCGTGACCAAGATTGCAGATACAGTACTTTTTATTTTGTTTTTATTTTCATTACCGCTCTCCTGTTTCGTACCAGTAACTGTGTTCATTTTGTCATCAACTTTTTAAGACATGATCATTTCTCCTCCCCTCACTGTGGTTATTTGCTATGATATTCATTTTTACATAAACCATCTGCTTTTTTGTTCTGATCCAGCGCAATCCAAAGCAAATGTTGTATCCCAGACTTGAATAGTAGGTCTGCAGATCGGCTGTGCGAGCTTTACATTGAGTCTCCTTTTATTATTTGATCCTTACTGGGAGCACAAGGTGTTTCAATAAAAACTTCAATGATAATAAACATAAAAACTTGACACAAAGGGGGTTTGCCTCTCTCTGACTTTTCTTGCTTCCTGTCGTGCGACGAACGGCCACAAGGGGGCGAAAAGAGCCCGCGTCAAGTCTCGCTCAAGCTCCGGAGCGATTAAAAAAAAGATCATCGGACATGGTTGGGTCATGAATAATTTCTCCTGGTCTGCATGTTGTGATGCGTGTGGGGTAAAAAAAAAAGTCTCGGGGTGTGTAGTGCAGGGAGGGGCTGTTCGGGTAGGACGGGATCCTCCCTCCTGCTTTTGCTGGGGCGTGATAAGAAACACAGGCAACACTGACACACACAGGCTGCTTCCTCTGCCGCCTGTCGGAGATAAACTCCGCCTCCAGACCCCTCAATTCAAGATGCAGAAACCAAGACACTGATGAACGAATTTCTCACCCTCCAGTCCCGTTTTTGTCCCAAACTTCTAATTACACCGCATCAATGTGCCACTCAGTCTCCCTTCGTAATAACACACTTGGGGATCATAATTTCAAATTTCACTCCCCTTGCCTGCAGCTGGGATTCACAGGTGCACCGAAGCTTTTTTCATCCGCAGACAAAAATAGTCCCCGATCGGCCCCACAGACCGACGCGGCTGGTGGTTCAGCGACACAGAGGTGAACCTGACTTCCAACTTTAAACGGTGTTTTTCACACCACACGCGAATCATAACCGGTAAGTGTCACTGACGTGTCAGAAGAAGTGGGGAAGTTTTGATACTCTTCTTCCGCTAATCAGAAAATAAATCAAACATGAGGGGTTAATTTGAGGTCTTAGCAGCTCCAGCTTCACATTTCCTCCAACAGGTCCACCACAGGAAATGAGCACATGAACTAAAATAAGGGAGTCTTTGCTCAACGGGCCGACAGTTTGTCAAAGGAAAGTTTCTCTGCGATACAAAAGAAACGTCAGTGACTCATGAGTGACTCTCCGCAATACTGCCTGTACCGATGCAGCAGCTGATTCACAAGGAAAAAAGTGTTATTTACCTTATTCTCTGCACTGTGAGGCGCAACTTAAAGCCTTTAATTTTCTGGAAAAACCAACAGTGCGCCTTATAATCCAGCGCGCCCTGTATATGGATCAATATTGGTCACTGAAGGCGACCATGGTCAGCCTTAACCAGCCGCTACCAGCTTTTATTCTGTGTGCCTTAGAATCCAGTGCACCCTATATATGAAAACAACTTTAAAATAGGCCAATCAACGAAGGTGCGCCTTACAGTGCGGAAAATTTGTTTTTATATAGACTGCATGGTTTTTGACTGATTTATCAAAGCATTCCACATTTTTTTATGTCTTAAAATACTTGTTTTTGCCCTGATTAATGTACAAAATCCTTTATTTTAATATCTGGAATGTTTTTTCTGCTGTTCATAAAGGTGCCAGATAAAAAACGTTATTAAACACTAAAGCATATCTCCTGTAATTTAATCCCAGGCAGAGAATATGTCCAAAAAAAAATCATCTCTCATTTAGAAACCATCATTTTATTTTTGCATATTTGTTTAAAATGTGACGTATGGCTTTGTTTAGGTCTACTGAGCTGGCGGCGCGGCGCCGACAGACTCCGGTATCATCGCTAAAGCTTCAGTCTGGATTTGGCAGCTGGAAAAAAACAGAAGAAGGTAAAAATAAAAGCAGCACAACAGAGAAACGACTCCGAACGACACACGTGACCGCAGGAGGGAGCTTCGTTCGGGCGCTGGCGTCGCTCTGTTCCTCCGTCGCCCACACGGACACGAAGCAAACACTCACATTTACTCGATATGTATTGACAACTACGTAACTGAGCATCACAGACACAAACGTCCCCCCCCCCCCAACAGAGCGAGTCCACGGACTCTCTCCTGCTCCAAAAGTAACAGGTCCAGAAAGCTTAACGAGCAGCTATGGGAATCAAAGGTGATGAATATCGCGTTCGGCGTGTTAAAGTAATTCTCTTGAGTACTGTTTGAGCTATAGAAGTACATAAAACGATATACCAGTGTCGCCTACCTTAAAACATGCTCGTCCTCTGTTTGCGCGGTTGCATATTCTGAGATAATCACCATGTTAAAACTTTCCAGCGCAGGATAAAGGGAACAGACAGGGGGAGGGGGGGAGTTACTATAAACATTTTTTCTCCCGTCTGACGCGAGAGACTAATAAAAATGATGAAGTGAACCAGGTACCGAGAGAGAAAGAGAGAGAGAGAGAGAGAGAGAGAGAGATCTCTAAGGCCATCGACAGAAAGGTAACCTTGAGGAGGAGGTAATTGGACCTGCGTTTTGTCAAAGAGGAACTGGCTCTCGACTTGGCCGGAGTCCAGCTTTTCGGGTTCAGCGCCTCGGGACGAAAAAGAAAGAAGTCAATCCTTCGAGTCAAACTGAAGCGCATCTCGCCGTCCTCGCCCGCCGATCCGCTGAAACATCCAGAGGACCGCCGGCCGTCCAATCCCGGACGGCCGCCGCTGATGAGGAACATTCAGAGTGTATGCTGATGATGTAGCTGTGGAACATTTTTCCTTTTACTATTACAACCATATTAGATATAAAAAAAAGAGGAACGAGAGTGATCTAGAAAAGCCCTTTTGATTACATCACGCTCTCTCCTCCCCCCTCGTCCCCCCCGCCAGTCTCCTCCCGACGATGTCAGAGGTCAACAGTCACGCTGTTTCGCATCATCGGGTCGGCGGCCCGCTCACTGCATGCGGTCGGGCTGGTGCAAGGGGTAGTGGAGGAAGGCCTGAGGGGCGGCCGACACGGCGGCCAGCGCGGCCAGAGGCGGGTGGACGGCGGCGGCGGCGGGCGGCGTGGGCGGGGCGGTGAGCGCCGGCGCCGGCGTGCCGGGGGAGAAGCTGTAGCTGAGGTAGCCGGCGGAGGGGGACGGCGAAGGGGTGTAAGGGTACTGCTCCAGTCCCGTGGGGGCGTAGGGGCTGTAGGCGGAGCCGTAGTCCAGGTAGGGCGAGGTGAGCGCCGCCGCGGTGGGGCTGATTTGAGACTGGAGCAGCAGGCTGGGCTGGAGGAACGCCTGGGGATAGATGTACTGCTGGGCCAGGCTGGAGGGACAACAACAACAACACAAACAACATGTTGTTATGGTGGAGCGGGAAGATAAACAGAGGTGAAGAGCATCCGCAGACCTCTGAACGTTGCTGACACGGCACACAAACAGTTTTAATCATAATTAACACATTTTAAAACAAATTCTGTCCATTTCTAACTCTGTAAACAACACGAAGCCGCGACGACACTTCGATTTGAACATAAACATCACTTGTACTTAAAAAAATACAATATCGCGTTCTGGAGATTCCCCGCTGCTCATCGCAACCAACTTGACCTCAAGGTGAAATTCACACTTTCACCACGTCGTCCTCAACGAGATGTAATCGTTTCAAGAAGGTATTTTACAACTCAACAAGTACTGCCACTTTGACACAAATTCGCTCATGTACAGGAAATATACGGAACAAACCATTCTGAGGGTAAGGGGGGGTATAAGAAGGAGGGATGTTGTGCGATGAATGTTTCGTGTTTTATTTTGTTTGTAGGACTGGAAAAAGTGTGAAAAAATGTTGCTCTCAAGTTGAAATGATGCAGATCCCAAAAAGATATAAAATGTAAGATTATATTTACTGACAATACTTCCATTCACGTCTGTTTTCTGCTCCTTATCATGGAAACAAAAGACAAATATCCAAAATAATCCATGTCGGTCGGTGAGTTTTATAAATAACTTAAGGAGTTATTTAAACTGCTCACAAATGAAGCTTCTCGAGACTGTAAATATGAAAAACACACGCGGGCTTCACCACGTCCTTATCTGTGTCTGAATATCCGACGGCAAAGTCAAGAGAGAGCGTGCGTTCGCAGCCGCCGCTCGACGTATCTCGGTGGGATCTGATCTGATTAGCGTCAGCTTTAACAACAGCGATACGAGACCTTTTATGTTCACACAGTGTTGAAAATTGGCTTTGAAAAAATGTCTCCTTTCTTTCCCTCCTCTCGTCGTATCCCGAATACTGAGTCCTAATAAGCGGTTCCCCTTCTCCTTTAAGAGCAATTATCAGCACTGTTGCCTTAAAATAGACGGGCTCCCTCGTGTTTAAGTTTAATTAGCACGCCGCCCGTGAAGCGCTGGAAAGAGGAGCTTTGATCCAAATGTAACATTCAAAGATGAAACAGTAAATTACAACAAATGAGTCTTATCCGCTCTGGGCAGGATTCGCTCAATCCAATCAGTGAAGTAACACAAATACTTTGTCACGGTACTGCAGTGGAGTTTTTTTGGGCAGACCTGTACTGACACAGACTTAGGTTGGGTTTATTTTTTGGTCAACAGGCCTGAGAGATGGGAAGGAAAAGAGAAGGAGACTCAACCGCAGAGATAAAACATCAGTTTCACTTTGAGTCAACCGGCTGAAAGTGAAGCCGAAAAAGTCTGACGAGGTCACAAATTCACAGCAGCGTTTTTGGGTTTTTTTCAGCACCATTTCACAGGCTGAAACTTTCACTTTTTCTTTTACTCATGTTAAAAAAAACAAATATATTTAAATTAAAATAGCAAATTTACTGAACCTTTTAAAATCCATGTGAGGAAGAAAAGGACAGACTTTTATTTTTTTTTAAAAATGCAAATAATGCATTTTTGTTGGTCTAATTGCAAAAACAATTGGGGAAAAAAATCAATGAATTTACAATACTGTCAAAAATAATAATATTTTAACTTTAAACACTTCCACTGGCTTGGATAGAAAAGGTGACACTCATTTTTTACCTTGTAATAAATAATAGAATTTATTCAAAAATATCCTTCCTCAAGGTTGAGCTGACAGTTAAAGCATAATCGATGTAACTCTTGTTGTTGGCAACAACGCTGTTTATAGTTTATTACATTTTAAGCTGCTATTTTTCCACAGCATCTGTTTCGTGTCATGAATCAGTTTGCAGTCCGTTAATCACACTCAAACATCCTTTTTTATTGCAGCGCAGTTGGATTGTCGAGCAGAGAGACAGAAAAAGACCCTCATAAAATCATAAATGTCACATGTAGCTGACATGTAGTTTATTTATGGACGGTATTAAAAAAATGTCAATTTGTGGCACGTTTGATGGATTAAACTTTGATATAACACGGTATTGATTTTCTCCTTCTGCTCCAGTTCTTCTCGTGTGTTTCTGACCTGGACCATTGAAGATATGGTTTCTGAACAAAGACATCCGCACAAACACACACACACACACACGCTCGACTCGCCACGATGTGGTTGTTGGTCCTGGAAGCCGCGGTCGTAATGAGGGAGGAACGAAGCGCCGCTCTGTCCTGCCGGATCCAGTCACGTCCTCCCCTCGGGCCGCCCACTTAACCTGAGCTGCCTCGGCTACATCTGGCAGCAGCGGCGGCGATCATATCAGACGACCCGACGTTACGCCGCGGCGCTTGGGCAAAAACAACAGAACGCGGGGGGTGTTTAGCACGCGCGCGGCCGTGATCAGCGCCTGCAGTCAGGCCCATTAACCCGACCGTAACCTTGTCGCTGAGGCTGGGCAGGTGAGAGGAGCCGCGAGAGGTGGCGGCGGTGGCGGCGGCAGCGGTGGCCTGCCGCCGTCGCTGCTTACCCCTAAACACAAGGCGGAGCGAGGATCCGGTGTGCTTTCACAACAAACAGCGAGGCCAAGCCTGCTCACACCCCACTCTGCTGTATACACAACACACGGTCTCCCAGCACCGTGTACCCGAGGCCCGGCAGGCGCCGTCCGGCGCCCATATGTGGAGCTCAAAAAAAACCAAAAAAACGAACGAACTCTTCCTTGAACTTATTTCGCCCGACCGGGTCATTCCCAGAAATCGCTCATCCATCCGCGCCTGCTTGACCCGATTCGGGGGTCGCAGAGCCCCTCGAGCCCGCCGCGGCCAGCGCTGGACAGATGGGCGAGTCGGGATCCCTTCGTCGCTGAGCTCACGCGGACAGAATCGCACGGTTTCAGAGTGAGTTCAATTCAGAGTGAGCGATGAAGGCAAAAAAAGGCTTTGGATTGCGAGGGGAACACGTGCAAAGGAATCAGGCGGTGGTCGACTTGAGGAGAGGATGGAAAAACTGAGAAGCAAACGTGACAACCGGAACACAAAACTATGACCACGCAGGCTCTTAAACGGTGACTTTTTGGAGTCTTTCGGTTGAACAAGTTTGCTCAATTCACTCGTTCACACGATACAGAAAAGCAGCCGATTGTGATTCAGTTTCTGCAGCGATGCGTCGACACCTGAAGTCCCGTTTTTCAGTCATTTCACATCTCAGCCACTCGAGCAAAGAGTCACGTCGGCCTCCGCTGATAAAAGCCAGCCGCTTCAGAAACATGAAGCTTTTACTTTCGCAGCAGCCAGAGGAAGAGAGTCAAATTAAAAAGGATCCCCCCTCCCCGCCCCCCCCCCGAACAATCAGTCAAACAAAAATGAAAGCTGACGACGGCTCTGTAAACACTCGTGCTGCTGAACCTGTTCTGAAATATTTCCCCCACTGCAGCTCTGCCAAACGTGACGCAACGCGAGTGAAACCGCTGCAAATGTTTCAAACATTTATACCTTCCTCCGACCTGGCGTCTGCAAACAAAACCAAGAGACGCGCATCTCTTTTCTCACCCAGCTGTTGTGTCAACCATGTCAACAAAAAAAACCTGAAACCGAAGGTTCGCCGCGCGCCGTGTTTCCGAATCTGCCCGGCTGTCGCCGGAATCTCGTGTCGGCGTTGCACCAGCTGAGGGTCATGAAATGTTTAGGCGAGTCAAAACAGTGGCGGGAATTCGTTCGCCAGCAAAGGTCTGCCGCGAAGGGAAAGCGCTTCTGACACCTGTCACTTCCTGTGTGCGGTCTGCTGACGCCACTCCAGCCGGCGCGGCGCTCCAACCTCAGTCACGCGGCGCGGAGAGTTTCGTCTGGCTGGAGAGTTTCGACCCGTTTGTCTGCAGGGTTCCAAATTGATTTCACTGACTCGGGCGCGCGGCGAAATCGAGCCAGAGCTTGTTTTGATTGATGATACCGAAATAATAGACAATTACATTTTGCATCGTTCTGACATCAAGTAGTTTAGGTTATTTTAAGGCTGCGTAAAAGATCTGAACTCAGGAAGAACAAGAAACAACTAAGAATAAAGATAAGATCAATTTTGATTCGTTTGTGTTGAAAAAAACGACATTTTGAAGCGACGGTTCGGGGAAATCCCAAAGAGAAGAGAAAAACAGGATGCGCGACGATTTCCAGCAGCGCGTTTGGTCACGAAGGAACGAAGCCTGACGGCGGCGCGGCGCCTCCGCGGCTCCTCCGTATCCCGACGCGGGTCTCCCGGAGCAGAAGTGCAGTGTCATTCCCACGGCTGTGCGCCGCCGCCCGCGCCGGGCGTGAGTGATCCAATGTGACAGCGGCATCGTACGAGGGGAGGCTGCGGCTCGCCTCGCTCCTCCGCGCGCCTGGCATCATCGCTGGCTGTCAAACACACATTTATACAGTGTATATATACACAAACACACACACACCAAGGGACGACAACAGTCGGGCACGCAAACACGGAAAGGATAAGCAGAACGAGTTCAAGTGCATAAAAAAATGCAAGAAAACTGAGTGATATGTAATTAAAAGGTGGTTCGTAGTTCGTTGGGCACTTTTGAAAAGACAGGTCTGACGCTGCATCAGCGAGTGTGTGCTTGTAGGTGTATTTGCTACTGTTGTGGGGACTCAAATCCGTCTATTAACTCTGACTTTCTTTTGTTCTCGGTTCCAACGACGCTGAGGGGGAATCAAGTCGGACTGAGCCTGCAGGAAGTCAATGCAAGTCAATGAAGTGTCCCCCCCGCGGCATTAAAACACAATATGTGTGTGTGCGTGTGCATAAGTGGACTTTTTTCCTGTTTTTTGAGTCACTCGACACACGTTTTTGTTCTTCGGTGGGGACTGAATTCAGAGTCAATGTTTGGGTGGGATTATGGGCAAAATGAGGGTCAGACTGAGGCCAGAAAACGAAGCGCAGAGAAGGTGATGACCACATTTTTCGTGTGTGTGTGGTGTGTGTGTGTGTGTGTATCGGTGTATGTGTGTGTGTGCGGGGGGGTTTCAAGCATGGCAGAGCTAATTGGCGCAGCTGCATGGGTGTACGCTCACTAACAGACCCATGAGAGCAGAATAACCTCCACCGACTCTCCCCCCTCCCTCCCTCCTTCCCCTCCCTCCCTCCCTCTCTGGGTTCACTCCCCCACAGCCATCTTCCGCTGCTGCACTCCCCCTCAGTGTCCTTTCTCCAAACCAGGCAGGGGATGAAAGAGATAGGATGTACTGACTAAAGAGCAGAAAAAAAAAAATCCCCCCCCCAAACGTCCGAGGTCGAGACTCCTCGGATGAGAAGTGAGACGCTGAGAGGTGAAGGATCAGCCATCATGCCATCAAACCCCC
>JASSRZ010000053.1:12522656-12552044 GCA_032164315.1 Malacoctenus gilli | reverse complement strand
CCATCATGCCAAAAAACCCCCCCCCCCCCCCCCCACGTGCCTTTAGGACAGCCTCGCTTTTAATAGTTCAGATGAGGGATGTGAGGAGGGTGAGTCAGTCAAAGAGACGGCCAACACACACATGCACACACACACACATACACACGGACGCACACGCATGACCCCTCCGTCCTCTCGACATCAACACACAAGGCTTGAGGGAGGGTGAGTGATAGAGAGGCCGACATCAGCGACGGACACTCGGCTCTCATCTCAGCGAGCGGCGAGGACGTTGACGATGGACGTTCGTTCAAACGCCGTCACGTGACGCGAAGAAAATGGGAAATAATTGATACGGCATCTCCGCGTGTTTGCGCTCGAAGTGTAAAACCTCCACATGACTGCGTTCTGCTGCTGTCGTAGTGGAATTCAAATAATCACCATTTTTTTTATGTAAAACCTTCATCTCTGCTTCCAGCTCAGTGGCTTGTTTTCATCTCGAGTCAACATGTTGTTCAGGAGCCGCTCGAGAGACACTTTTGACCTCTGATCGCAAGTGTTGGAAAGATACACTGTAAAAAAAAATTGAGAAATAACCAAATAATGCGACTTTCTACTATCTTGTTCAGTGACGCTTCAGGTTTTTCAAGTTTCTAACGGCTGAAACGCTGAAAAATGTGTCTGGAGCCTGCGGTTGAGAGTCGAAAGTAGACATGACGAGCGCGAGTGAAAGGTGTTTGGAGTGTTTCGACGTATTACGATGGAAACACTTCTTGCGTTTGATTTCATCATTTTATCGGCTCTTTAACCGTTTCTTCTATCAGTGCAAATGACTGCAAGCGATTACTGGTCCAAGATTGATCCAAATCAACGATTTCGCTTTGAAGCTTTGACTAAAGTTCGGAATAAACACACACGACAACATCATCCGTTTACTCAACACAAATATCCGCCTATTCTGATCCCGATATTGTTATTTTTTCCAACTGTGACGTCAACACGTTAGATTTTCCTGCCAGTTTGGCACATTCGTGAACTGGCTTCAGGCCTGATTGTGGCTTAAAATGACTATTTTCTTTGTTTTTGTCATACTCATCATAACTTTCCCGATTTGAATCCTAAAATGTTTGATTTAGTTCCTAAGACAATGGAGAGCAGCCCCTTTTTTTATGACAGAATAAAAATGTTTTACTGCGCAAACTTGAAGAATGATTTTCCATGCGATTGCTCATGTGCGTTAAACCCCTAAACAAACTTAAAAAAACAAGGAAAGCTGGATTCACAGAGACTCTCGGGAGCTTTGACAGCCTTCATGTTACGTCACCTCCGTAGCAGATTCACTCTGCTTTTCCCTTTTTCGCCACATTTCTTGCAGTTTGGCAGGTTGGTGTCACGCGGCGCCCGCAGGCACATTTGTCTGGGGCCTCAACTGTAAAGCCGTCACTCATTAGGGGAAAAATGAGCCTGGATCGATGTTTGTCGCGCACTTTGTTTTGTCAACATCTGTTGACGGTTTCAGCGGGACCCAGAAAATGAGGAAGCGGCAGCTGACTCCACGGTTGAAATGCTCATCACACATCAACAAACAAGCTCGGCGAAAGCAGAGGGAAGAAAAAAAAAAAAAAAAAACCGAGACAGGAAAGTGTGATTGCAGATAAAAATCTGAGTCATCTTCCACCAGTCAACTAAATCAAATAGAGGCTTTCTGGGTAGTGGGTAGTAGTGCAAGATCTTTTTAATGCATATAATTTCTAAGACCTTTTATCCAACACCTCTAATTGGGTCCCAGGGTGGGAATGATATTCACCCGAGGGGGCGCCGTCGATCCAGCATCCCCCCCTCGACACTCTTGGAGTGACATACGGGCTGCGAGGAAAGTAGAGCGAAAGAGTGAACGGGAGCTGCGACAGTCGGAGATGTAAAGGCGGGACTGCTTTACGACCCGCTCGCACACGGCGCAGACATTTCACGCACACATCAACGCGCGGCCCCTAAAGCTCCGCTGAAACCAGCCGCCGCCGCCGCCGCAGCTCGGCGAGGCCACAGGTGTGCAGTAAGTCTGCGACGACCCCCCCACCCCCCACCCACCCACCTCTAACTCCCCCTGCCCCCGCTCGCTCTCTTCAGCAGGAAACACTCCCCCCACTGCCACCAAAGCGTCTCGCCACACATCCTTCTGCTTCCTCTCCTCTTTCTTTCCTCCAAACGTTTCGGGTGCGTCGCGAGCGAAGCGGCTGCCCGTCCGTCGCCGGGGCGCCGAAAGCAGACGGCGGGCAAAACAGCGGTCGGCCACGAGCGACAGATGCCTTCCCCTCCTCCCTCGGGTGAGAACGTCAGCCCCCCACCCCCCACACCCCCACCACCCTTTCTCCCGAATAAACCCCGGCTCAGCTGTACCTCTAAGCCACATTTGGCATCAGCCTGTCCTCTGTCCTCCGAAAAAACTTTGGGCAAATATGCCGAAGCAGCAGACAGAGCTGCGCTTTGTTTGCGTTTATCTTTGATATTTGCTGTTTACTGGCTGACTTTATTTGAGCAGACAGAGGCAGAGTCCCACTGGGAGCCCCACCGAGGGAAAACAGAGGCAGCAGAAGACCTGCAGATATATTTAGCTTTATTATTTGAATCATTAGTTCGACTTTCTGAGGAAAAAAAATACAAACAAACTGCGAAACAAAACATGTTCATCTTATTTTCCTGCTCTGCGTTCGAGCTGTTTGGTATTTCCTCACTGAAATGTTGTAGATTTCATCGCCAGCGCCTGATGAGTAAGAATCCACATGAGGCCACCAGGACTGATACGAAACGCTGATGGTTTGTGGCGTCGACTCTCCGCGTTAATTTCAAATCGCAGACGAACGAGCGGTGCGACGACCTTATGTCCCAGTTTGAAAATTAAAGAGCCAAAATCACACGAAAGAGGGGCCTAAAAAACTGACACAAAAATGGAGTAAAGTGGAGAAATTCTTCATTCGATCAGAGTTTCTGTCCTCCATCATCAGGAACTGATCTCTAAAGGTGATTTCTGGGTCGTCGTTTGACCTCGGGAGGCTTATTTGTGTTACAAACGGAGGCGTCCTGATCGCGCACCCAACCAAAAAGGTCGAGTGGTTTTTATTCTAGAAAAAAAGACTCCGTTCGCGGCGTCTGATCTCGATTTCTCGACGGCGACGATGGAGACGCGGCGGTTCAGCGAGCGGAGAGCGCTCTGCCTTTTGGCTCCGCTCACCCTTCATCGTGACAGCCTCCTCCATCCACGGCATTACTGCGACCGCGCCGCCGCGGCCCGAAGGCGGTCCTGCGATGATCCGTCCTCCCGTCACGTCACGTTACACCCCGAGACACTTCTGCCCCTCTTCTCGCGCGCGAAATAAGGACATGCCCCGTTTTTCATTCAGAGTAAAACCTCGCTGCAATGTGACACGGATCGAGTACGCAAGTTATTGAAGACAACTGGAGAGGTTAAAATGAGGTTAGACGGAAAAAAAACACCAATTTAATGTTAATGAACAACCTATTTTAACGATTACCAGACTGAGAAACGACTAATTTGAACTGGAAACGGCTCTATGATTGTAAATATTGGACTCCGGTTAGAACTGACTTTAAATATTGTGTATTTTTTTGGACTTTTAGGTATAAATTTGTGACCAAATTGCAAGTAAAAGTGTGATTTATAAAGTCTCACTGAGTCGATCAAATTCACCCAAACAGAGGTGCACCGACGACACCTCAAAAACACATCAAAGAGGACGAGACGAGGGATCGAACCGCCAGCGACCCACTCAGCTGCTTTTAAAGAGAAGCGAATATTTCCAACCATAAATTGCATTGTGCGAATCGAATTATGCAAAAGAGAGATTAAGATTACCAAACAGTTTTCAGAGGATATCCTCAGCTGACCTCAAATTTTTCAAAGCACGAGAGCAGAGAGAACGCCGCTGTGTGTGTGTGTGTGTGTGTGTGTGTTTTCTTTTCATCACGGCGCCGCTGAAACCTTGATGTATTCCTTCTAGTCGTTCCTAAAATAAAAGTCCTTCATGATGCCAAGAGATGTTTGAAACTGACTGCAGTCATACTGATCATGTCAAACACATGTCGAGCCTCGGAGCAGGGAGACGCGAGCTGGGACGAGTGCAGCCTTCGCACGTACAAAACTGGAAAACACGCCGATTTAATCGGCCGCGGGACGTCTTTTATGTCCTATTTCACGTGTTTTCTTTCATAATTTTCTTGTTTTTAATTAATGTCATCTCGTTTTCAGTGCAGTTGCAGTCACATCTGACACCAGCAACAGGTTCCTATGATGTTTTACGTGCAACAGGAAAAAAACCCTCATTTCTTATCTGTTCTGCAGGCAAACAATGGAGGCAGTGTTGGTAGTAATTCTCATTAGTTTCCTGTTTGAGGGAAACCATTCAGCCTTTCACTCGCAGCACAACACCTCCAGCAGCTGTACAGCACCGAGAGCTCCTCAGGGTACAAACGCCGCACGCATATTGGTTTCACTTCTTCTTGGACGACAGATTGTTTTTCTGTTTCACCCAAAATACCCTCGAACCCGTTCGCAAGACGCGCATCCTTTTCCGTGTCCGCGTCTCCCCCCAAAGGGTTAAAAGGAAGGAGGAGATGAGTTGGTAAGAGGTAAAAGTCAAGCCAACAAGGAAACACAGAGACGAGGTCGTTACAAACACAGAGATGTGAAGGGATGAATCTCAGATAACTAAACGCAAAATGAAACATGAACTGTGTCGTCTGTGAACATGACTTCACAGAGTTGAAGGGATTCGTTAAAGTTAAGTAACGACATCAGAAAAATGTGCAACATAAACACAATGGACTATTAAAGTTCTATTTCCAAAGTAAACATCGAATAATGACACCTGAAAAACATCATCTCTCTCAAGAAGAAGAAGCTAGACCACCAATTTGGTAATTAAAGATACACTAATTCCCAAATAAAAACCAAAACAAACGCCATCACGACTGAGTTGCAGAAGATCCACTTCCTGAACAGACTACGAAACTAAATTCATTCTCTGACATCAACATTCATCTGAACGGATCTCAAAGCGCACTGTTGTTAAAGGACGAAGCATCATCTTTGGAGGTGGAGATTGATAAAGTTTGGCAAGAAACTCAGACAATTTCAGAACTCTGACGCGACTGATCGATCGATCTACGGGCCCAAATGTACCGATCGTCTCCTCAGGAAGTCAAGTTTTAATTGTTTCTATTCCACAGGAATAAAAAACCAACAATCGGTGAGGACTCGGAGCTCAACTCGCAGGTGTTCCCACACCATCAGAGCGCCGCCTCCTGTGCGCGTTTGCCCCCGGGGCGCGTTATTTAGTCAGTCACTGTGCCAGGTGACGTTCCCACCTTCTCCGCTTTGAGGCTGTGAGGTGTCAGAGCGCGACTCTTCCTGGAAGCGTTGCACGACAAAAAAAAAGCGGGCGACCCGCCCCGAACCGTCTGCGCTCGCTCTGGGAGACTTTCTCTCATCACTCATTCATAGACTCATCTGGGTCAGCCTCAATTCCCTCATCACTCATTCAGAAATTGAGGACTGCAATATTAATAGCACTCAGAACAGTTGAGGTTTTTAATGGACTTTTCTGTAGCCGCGGGATGTGAACTTGTCAGCCTTCAGAAAGCCTGCGCGCGGAGATCTTTTCCTAAACACGACATCCTTAAAATACCTCTAAAATATAGAAGAAGCTTCACTTTTTTTTTTTTTTTTGCCAAGCAAAGACCAAAGAGAAACATTAGCTTCAAAGCCGCCCAGCGCTACTTTCCCCAAATAGCTGCTGTTTGATTTCGAAACGACGCACAGAGAGGCAGCGGCAGCGGCAGCAGCAGCAGCACACCCACACAGAACTGAACAAGAATCAAGCAGACAGCTGTGATGGTTGACAACCTCCTCCTCCAAGATCACCTCAGCAGCAGCAGCAGCAGCAGCAGCAGCAGCAGCGATTCACTCGAAGCTGAGTAAGAAGAGTCATCGGCGCTCGGGCTCGAACGGCAACACAACAACTGGCCTGCGGTGTCTCTAACTGTCCTGGATATGAATCACGTTTCCATGTTTCACTCTGGAAATGAATCACAGACGATTCTTTTTTTTTTGGGTCCCGAGTTTCGAACTGAAACTCCGGGAGGAAAGAGGCCGAACGCCATCAGCGGACCGCCGCCGCCCCCTCCTCCTCATGACGCTCCAGTACGTGATAATGAAACAGTACCAGTGGTGCAACTGCAGGTCTGAGTAGCGGATCCATCGGAGCTCCTCCAGGACCTTTTTTGGACTCCTCCCGACTTTGTCCTCGTACTATTATCAAACTGTGATGCTGTCTCTAATCCCACTACACATAATCCCCCCCTGACATTCGACACATCTGCATAACAGCATCACAGCGGTCTTGTTTTTTCACCGTTCCAACAAAAGCGTCCACCTTTCGACATTTCACGTCCGCCGTCGCGTCTTCTTCTGGGAGCCAACCCCCCCCCAGATTATGAGTCATCGGCCTAATTTACCCAGAGATTTACAGTGATTGCCGTCAGGGTGTTAATGGCGTCTGCGTGTTGACTCAGAAGAGGCGCGATGGTGTTGCGCTGATCTCCGCGTGCACAAATGTGAGCAAACGCTTGTGTGATGACCGAAAAAAAAAAGAAAGAAAGCAAAAGAAGGGGAAGAAGGGAAGTTTGAGTAACTGGTTTGTTGCCTCAGTGAAGCCCAACTCATGCGTGCGTGAAATTCCGAATTGAGCTTCTCGAGCGTTTAATGGACCAGAAAGAAGGGAGAGAAAAAGAGACAACAGAGGAGGCATCAAACGCCAGCGTGCGCGCACAGACAGAGGGATGAATCCGCGAATTTCACATAAATGTCATTTGTGCTGTGACGGCTCTTTCTCCCCTCTCTCTCTCTCTCTCTCTCTGTGTTTCAGTGTCTGTAACTACCACGACCCGAGAGGAGAGAGAGCGCTCGCAAATGTCAAGGACGGAGGAGTGAAATGTTGAGGAGGAGGAGGAAGCAGGTGAGAGAGAGAGAGAGAGAGAGAGAGAGAGAGAGAGAGAGAGAGAAGTAGAAACACTGCTATTGATTCTTCTCCTTCTTACCCATATTGCCTTTGAGCCCACGTAGGATGGACTTGCTGAACTCCAACAGAGAGACCTGTAGACAAAGAGAGAGAGAGAGCGAGAGAGAGAGAGAGAGAGAGAGAGAGTTATTTTAGCTCTCGGCAGCACCAACATCGGAGACGAGCAGACAAGGACAGAGTCGGTTCTCTCTCTTCCACCGACTCTCCGTTTGTTCCTCTCCAATGTAAGCAAGTGTACGGGAGTATCACAGACCCACTGCTGTTCCCTCAGCGCGACACACACACACACACACGTACACACACACACACAAGCGCTCACGCACAAATGATGATGCACTGCCGCTCACAAACATCTGTGACCTCGCTGCCTCCAGACTTCACCAGGAATCAGCGGAGGCTGAGTAAGACAGGAGAAACTTATCCTCCTCCTCCTCCTCCTCCTCTTCTTCCTCCTCGTCTTGCTGGCCCTCCACTGACTTCACTCATACATTCCTCCAGCTATTCACTCCTCAGTTCACTGTACTGCCCCGACTGCATCAGTCCCCCCCCCTCCCCTCCCCTCCCCTCCGCCTCCTCCTCTTTTGTTCTAACTTAAATCTAAATGCACGTTTTCTTTCTTCGCCGGCACAAAGAGGCGACAGCGGCGCTGTTACTTATTGCTCTTCGCGGTCCCGTCCCCTCTCGCCTCGCCGTGTCCTCGCCCTCTCCCATTCTCCTCGCGCACAATAACAAAATACCAAGCGCTGCCATCTCCCATCAGCCGCATGCTTGGGGAGTTGCGTCGCAGCGCTGGCCCAGGGAACGGGGACACACAGTCAGTTGTTGTTGGCGCCACTGTTTGTCAATCACACCTACACTCGACAGTATTCCAGTCAGCAGCGCTCCGGCTGCAGCGGCGATGGGGTGGGGGTGAGGTTGTGGGGAGCTGCTGTCAAGGTCTGGTGTGCACCCAGACGTCGGAGTGGAGGGGGTGGGGGTCGGGGGGGGGGGCAAGGGGGGGGGGGCGCACGCAGCATGTGCGGCGGTGGTTAACTCTGAAAAAAGCCTGGCGGCGCGAAAGCTGCGCGCACAAACCAGCGCACACAAAGAGCGAAGGCATGGTGGGAACGGGCAGAGACAGCTGGCCGGGTGTCCAACATACCAGCGGTTTTCCATGATTTATCCAACTACACTCACATTCGTACATGCATTCATGGCTTCACTGATTGAGTTTTGCTTCCCAGTCAAAGAAACGCTGGCTCGACTGCGAAGAAACCGACGCAGAGACGCAGAAAACCCATCTTCGCATCCATTAAAAGTGGCCATCTTCTGTCTTTTTTTCAGTATTTGCAAGAAAAACCACATTAAGATGAGGGTCATTATTCTTTCGATCCTTTGAGGAAAATCACCGACAAGCTTTACTATTCGTGTCCAAATAATCCTCATTTTTCACCACCAATCTGCTCATTTTTCGAACCTTTTAGTCCTTTTCAGTTTCACAAAATCCACGACACGCGTTTCTAAAATCCAAAAGTGAAACCACAACGCGGGAGGTTAATGAAAACGACCTGGATGTGGTGTTTATTCGCTGCAGGGAAAACATGATCACAACCAGGTTACTGTGTTAATGTGACGTCCCTGCTGGGGATTTTTTTTTTTCGGTGGCTGCACGAAGCTGAAGCTTCGTATTAGATTTGCACGCCGTCTGCTTGAAACCAACCAAAGTGTCTCCCTTCAGATTCGCTTGAAGTGAAGCATTGTGTGGTTTGCTTGCAGTGTCAACACCAATCACACTAGTTAGTGCAGAGTAGAGATGAGTTTCTCTCTCACGTTCTCTGATTGATCCAATTGATGAGTGTTTTTTTTAACAAAATGGCAATTTTATCCTTGTCTTGAAGTCGTTTTACTTCCCTAAAAATGCAGAAAACTGAACATATATGATGTTTAATGGATACTTCAGGCAAGCTTCCAGTTGTTGTCAGCCACTGGCTGCCTGGAAGCAAAAGGCTCACTTTAATAAATCATTTATTTGGAATGAGACTTGTGAGATTTCACATTTTCCCGGCTGCAAACCCGCCCTACGTCAGTCGGAAGGTAAAAAACGGAGTGTGGATTGAGTCTGTTGACACTTTCGTACGGTGAGTTTTTTTCCTCTGTGTCACAGATCCAAAGTCAGATTCTTTTCCAGGATGCAAAAAAACCCAAAAGCAAACTGTCGTCCTGTTTCTGTTCAGGAGCGATCGAACGCACGTACTCGTCTGCGCCGTGCGAGGTTTGGCTCCCAGGTACGCCAGGTTCACGTTGGCTTTCCTGCCGTCGATGATGGGGTTGGCGTCTTTGCACGCCCGCTCCGCGGCCCCCCGGTCCACCATGGTCACCTGTTGACAGCATCACAGCACCACACATGACACAGTTGAAGCCTTCGCGTTCCTCTTGTTTGAAAAAAAAAAAAAAACAGCACGGTAGAAGCTTTTATCCGCTGCTCTCACTGCCGCTTGAATCATCCGATTTCCCTTTTTTTTTTCTGTGAGAGGACGTTGATGAGTTCAATCAGTGTGTGTTTTAATGCTTCCTGTGGCGCTTCAGCTGTGAGCGAGACCTGATGTGGGCAGAGACGTGGGAGGAAATTTGCTGGGCTTTTTTTTTTTTTTTTTTTCAGACTGGGCTGCCAAGGATTAGCTACTGGAATCTACCTTGAGATAGTCAGTCGAGAAGTGGGCAGATAGGAGTTGGAGAGCGGAGATAGAGGTTAACACACACACGCATACACACACACACATACGGGCTGAGGCTAAACTAGATATACAAGGTAAGCTGCAGAGCGCTCCAGCAGCAGGAAATGGGGCAGCGAAGGTAAAAGCAGCCTCGCTCCCGTTGGTTTTCGCAGCGTCGGGCCGTTATGCAAACGGAGGCAGCGGATGGTTTTAGATCAGTGGAGTACGAGAATGAAGTGAGCTGAGGGGAAATCAGGGATGAAATGAGCAAAAGCCACACACACACACACTCACACACACACACACACACACACACGGAGGTTACCTCAGCTGATCAGCTCATTAGACATGCAGGGGGGCAGAGATAATTTGAGGTCCGGCACACATGAATCCGCCTCTTATCTCTGAGCCTCCTTCAAGCACAAACTCGCAGTCACTCAAACAAACAACCAAACCCTATCGTGGCAGAGGGGGGGGGGAGAGGGGGAGAGAGGGGGCTGAGAGGGGAGGAAGTCACAATGAAAGTGCTGCAGCCTTATCTTGCACAGCCAACTGACATGTCACACCTCTGACGCCCAGGACCCCCCCCCACACACACACACACACTTCACAACTGCAGAAACAGACATCTGTCCACAGCTGCAACAGCTTATTAGCAACTGGAGTGTTGTGGATGTCTGTGTGTGTGTGTGTAGATGAAGCCCTCATGTTGTGTGTTGGGGCCCTGCATTGATAATTGATGACACACTTATAAGAAATAACCTGCTACTCATGCCTCAAGCATGTGACTGCCACCACCAGACACCCTGCACATGGCTGCTGGAACAAAGTGCCAGTGTGTGTGTGTGTGTGTGTGTGTGTGTGTGTGTGTGTGTGTGTGTGTGTGTGTGTGTGTGTGTGTGTGTGTGTAAACTCCAAGGGCGAGCAGAAATAATAAGCAGGAGATAAGAGGAAAAAAACACAATTAACTCTAAAGACAAAGTCGCTCTAAACCCATTACGGACAGACACCATCTCGCGCGTTTCCGGCTCCCAGTCTATCCAATTAAAGCGATAAAACCCCAATTAAAGATATTCCGCCTCATGCGTTCGGGCTCCCCCGCGTATTCCCGCCGAGAGCCGATCAACTCACAAAGCCGTAGCCTCTGGATTTCCCCGTCTGCTTGTCCGTGATCACCACCGCCTCGTCGATGTCCCCGAAAGTCTCGAAATATTTCCGAAGTGAGGCGTCGTTGGTGTGGTACGGCAGCCCGCCGACGAAGATCTTGGTGTAAGTTGTGTCCTTCTCCATGGTGGGGTGCATAATCTCGAGCGGAACCCCGACCAGCTGACTGAGGAAGAGCGGCGAACTCATGGAAACAGACGGAGAGCCGAACACAAAGAGCAAAAAACCGAACGCGCACGCAAGCGGCACAACTTTGCGCTCCGTGGTCACCGACCGCCTACGAGAAGCGCGCGTCCATGGCCAGGCTCGCAGCCTCCCGGTCGCCTCATGCACGGATCTCAGCCGGACGCGACGTCCTCCTGACAGGTGTCTCCGGCCCCGTGGTCTCCCGTCCCGGAGAAGGAGAAGAAGAAAAACCGGGGACGCGAAGTCTCAGAGCTTCGGTGGACGCGAACATGCGCCCTCTGCGTCTGGTCCAATCGACGAGCGGTGCGTCTTTTCCCACCGGCGCATCCCGCCTCCTGCTCCACCCTGTCGTACGCGCACGCAGGAAACCCCCACATGGCTGCTGCGACGGCGGCGACAAAACGAAACCGTTGAATTATTTAATTTCTTCAACGTGAAGACCAGAGCCACGCTCGACGTCTCGGTGCAATACTGGTGAGACGGCGACTCTGCGAGCGCGTCCGAGGGCGTATTTGGGAAAACGGTGAGAAGTTGCGAGAGAAGCTGTTGATCACAAATGAGAGATATCACAAATTGAAAAAACCCGAGAGATAAACACGTTGAGAAACGTGTCTTATGTGAATTCCCCAAGCAAATACACAGCGGAAGTGTCGAGCTCAAGATGTGGTTTATTATAAACCATTTCCAGTCATTACTTCATATATTGTGGCTGCTTTTATACTTAATCATCTGGTTTAAACAGTTAAAGCACCAGATGGGAATCAGACAGTTTAAACAGTTGAGTTTGTTTGGGTAAAATCTTATTTTAGTGAAATATTACAACATCTGATCTTCCCCTAAATTGTTTTATCACATCAGATTGTGCTGGTGTAACATTTTGTTTATTCGACGTTCGCCTATATTTGTAAAAACCCAAACAAAACAAACTGTTGCAACCCAGCGGTCGTCGCTTTAAACTGGAACCCCAGAACATGAATGTCATGAATGTGCCAGTAAACTGCTAATCTCTCGCAGTCACACCCTGGAAACGCTGAATGCCTGCGAGATGTGATGTGAATCCTCCCCTCGAAGGAGCATCAAAGAATTACAGTGAAACAAAACTAATGTCTTAAAAAAAAACCAATGCCAAGCTCAGCAGGTTTCAGAAAGCCTCAATCTAAGTTTACTTTCTGACCTTTTATCAGGAAAACTTTATGAATGTGGAATAAAACTCAAGTCTACAAAGATAAAAGCCTTGATGTTGCTGGGCAGCTTTTGGATGCAGTCGTATGAATGTGACTGGAAGCCATCATGAGCTACAAAAACTCCAATTTGGACTTTTTTATCGTATAAGGTCAAAGAATTAAACTCAAAATATTGAGATATAATCAAGTTAAAAAAACAATCATCTGACAAGTCGCGTTTGTTCTCTTCAAGCAGCTGATTTTCAGATGCTTATAAAACAAAAACATGTGAGCCTGAATCATCATTTAGCGAACGATCTCTTCTCTTTGGTTTGCCAGCAACACTGCTGTGTTGTTGACAGATGAGACGTCACCTTGTTTGAAGAAAATAAACTTCTGTTAAGTTGTAAAATTGACCTCAAATGAGTAAAAAACTAAAGTTTAGCTCAGTATTTGGTTCAATTTATGATGGAAACTCTCAATGTGAGAGATTTAACGTATCTAAAGGACAGATCATCCTCTTTAAATGTCCTTTAAAATATTAATAAATAATGCTGTGATGTTCAGGGTGAAGTAGAGCTGGAAAGGTTTCAATGTGATGAGTTTTTCTCCCTTGTTTGTCGTTTAAGAGACTCTTTTTGTGTGTAAAGTCAAGAAAGTGGGATGATTGATGGCAGATAGGTTACAGGGTGGGGGAGGGTGTGTGTGTGTGTGTGTGTGTGTGTGTGTGTGTGTGTGTGTAGGGGGGGTTGTTACAGGAAACAAGCAGCAGATGAAAGCAGGGCCTCAGAAGACGGCCTGGATGTGAACGTCGCAGCAGACGACGGCCAGTCTGAGAGGAAGCCCCCTTTTCTTTTTGTCTCCTGAGGACACACAGACGTCCTTCACACCTCCAGCCCCCCCCCCCCCACATGTTGCTAACCCCCCCTCCCTCCCTCCACCGCTTGTTTACATGCAATCCCTCCAAACTTCACAAAAGCCAGCAGAAACCGTGTTAATGTTTAAATATAAATTTGTATTTACATCAATATTAACATCAAGAAACAAGGTAAGAAAAAAATGCAACAGTATTTTACATCCTGTAATAATGACGTTATGTTTCCCAGACGACGCTTCATCTTTTTCTTCTTCAGCTTGATGCACGGAGAGAGAGCGCGAGAGAGAGAGAGGAGTTGATGTCTTTTAAAGCAAAACACGGACTTTTTTTTCTGGAGTATTTGTAGACTTGTCTTTTTTTTATGTCATTCGTCGAGACTTTGAAAATAAAATAAGATGAGAAAGAAAAAAAAAAACCCAAACAAACACGCCAGGCTGTTACTCGGAGACACGGATGATGATTAAAACCTCCTTTTTCAGCTTTAAAAAACAACATTCTGGTGGAAAGAACCGTTTGCAGCACCACAATTCAACTGGCCAAAGGAAGAAACCATCACAAACAGAAAGTCAAACCAGCTCAGCAGAAGCAGACTCTTCTCTACACTACTTCATACGGATGGGGGGGGGGGGTATTAATATATGCAATTAAACATACGCAGCGGGATGTATATTATAGGTTATGTGCAACAGTAAAAGCACACATGAAGTACTCGCACGATCTACGTCAGGAACTGTCTCTACGCACCGCAGAATGACCAACAAAAATCTTTGGATTGAGCGCTTTTCGAAGGTAGTTTTCAACAAAAAAGCTTCACAGGAAACACAACAGAAATGAGATTTTTTTTTAAAAAAAGGAATGTTACAGGAAGTCAAAAAGTCACCTTCAACTCCTTCTTGTGTTGCTTCCAACGGGAGTAAACGTCTGCAAATAAGAAAAAAAAACAAACAAAAAACGAACAAGACTCGCGGACGATTACACGACAGGACCGACTTCTAAAGTTTGTTTGTTTTTTTTCAGTATCCGGGACTGAACGACCAAGAACGAGCGAAATTCAGAGCACGAAAAACAACAAACAAAAAAAGATCCCAACAAACTTTGAGGGTGGAGTCGCAACGTGGAAGCATGAGGTCCGAAAAATAGCCACATACTGGTAAGACATCTGGGCCCCTAAAAGCCAAACACAATCATGTGTCAACTCTTTTTGTATAGGCATGTTTTGAGTAATGTTGTTGGTTTTTTTTGTTGTTTTTTTTCTCTTTTTTGTCAAAAGTAAAATAATTTATTAAAAAAGAGCGAGAGCGAGAGCGAGAGAGAGAGAGAGAGAGAGAGAGAGAGAGAGAGAGAGCGAGGACCACCGACTAGCACCTCCGTAGCTCAGACTTCGGAAAATAAGGAGAATTTCATAATTCGAAGATCACAAATAAAAAAAAGTGCTTTCTGACTGAAGGAAAGAGGCAGTATGAAAGGAAATCTACACGCACTGCTTACAAAAAGAGAGGCCCTTCCTTTCCAACTTATGGTTAAAGTATTGAAAATAAAAGCTGACCTATGACAGAATAAGAAAATTACACTTTTAAATATCAAGCCTTACAATCTGTGCAAAAAACAGTATGTGACCTACAAAAGCATATATATATTTATATATCGTACATTTGAAGCCTATTTACAATTCATATTCACAGACGTAGAAGGAGAAACTCAAGGAAAGAAGCTCCGAACGAGACATCATGTCTAATACTGCAGTACCGTCGCGTCGAGTGAACGATGCTTCAGCTTTGTCCTCAGAGGAAAACCAGGAGGAAGGATTATTGCTGGAGATCCGCACGCCGACGCCGAAACCCGACACCTCCTCCGACGGCGCGACGCTCGCTCGACATCGTTGCGTTACAAGACCGCCCATCGATTTCCGCTTCTTTTTTTTTTTGTTTGTTTTTTTTCAAAATTTCATTTTATTCTTTTTAACCTCTGCAATCGCTGTAAACTGGTGCAAAATATCTGCATCATTTGGTGTAAAAAAAAAACAAACAAACCCAAAAGAACAAACCAGAACGATAAAATCACCACCTCGTGAATCTGTAGAAAGATTAGAGAAGTTTGTTTTTTTTTACAATTATTAGAAGACTGATTGAGTTAAAAACGGTTCGTTTCCTTCGTCGCGGACGAGAGCGTCGGATAAAATCTGTGCTTACTGCCTTTCTACTGGTTCCCACTTGAGGGCAAAGGTCATCGGGTCGACCCGCCTCCAATCAGCAGCCTCCTTTTTTCCCTCGTAAAGAAAAGCTCGGAGAACACACACGGAAATAAACGGCAAATGTCTGCTGCTATGCATCGACTCTTGGGTAAAAGGCCTCTATATTGCCACAATCCTTTTGACGTTGGCTTTTCCTTAAAGTGCAATCAGCCAACAAGTAATTCAGTCGTACTTTAAGCCCGGCGGCGGCGGCGTCCTGGAGGGCAACGCAAACGAAGACGTAGAGAAACAGAAGAATGTGCTACTGCGAAATGACATTCATGTGAGTGTTGTCACAATCTGATGGCTCGTCATCGAGGGTCCAGAGATCCTCTGGGAGCAGCAGAGAGAGAGAGAGAGAGAGAGAGAGAGAGAGAGAGAGAGAGATGGCGGGAAAAAACGATCCTACGGAGGTTGGAGGAGCGGGAGAGGAGTCGCGCTTTGTTGGCGCCCGACTACGGCTTCGTGGTACATTCGACGAAAGGAGGGGACGCCTCCACACGCTTGTCCATGTGGTCGACTCAGACGTCTGTCCACCTGCACTGCTTGGTCCTGCGAGTGGTGTGAGGCACACACATACACACACACACACGCACACACACACACACGCACCGCTCGATGAAGAGAGGGGAATCAATCTACAGCTAATGAGAGGAACCGCAGAGGAACCACTGAGGTGTGTGTCCGAGTCACAGCGCTTCTGACTTTTTCATGAACGCTGTGTTTTCTCCCACGCGTGTCCAAAATGACAGTCGGGCTGTTTCTCTTCAGCTGGCCGTGAGTCCAAAGATGAAGGTCGCTCCCCCATCTGGCGGGAGTGTGGCACTGCACACACACGCACGCACGCACTCACGCACACACACGCAGAGTCCCGCGCCGCAGCCGTGTTTCATCTCTGAGTGGAGATCGCAGTGAGACAAACGCTTCGGCCACGATGTTCAGCAGTACTTCTGCTTCATCCAGGACACCAAAAAGGAAAGAACAACAACAGAATTAGAAATTATAAAGAAAATCCGTTTAATTAAGAGCTGGAATCAGCAAATTTTAGTAGATTTGTCTAAAATCAACAACAGCGTGTCCCTAAAGATAGTAAAAATGTTCCTTTGGTCCATTATTTTAAGGTGAAGCCTAGAAAATTCACAAGAGTTATTCTATATTTTTAGGAATTATTCAATATGTTGAGTTGGAATGAAGCAATGAAAGCAAGAAGCCCCCTAGTTGTGTCCAAAGAAAGACTGTGGACCCCTTTTGTCACTTTTAATTTCTGTAATTGACTAAATCCTGAACTTTGTACAAATCCCTCTTAAAACGTATCAACATAAAGACAACAAATGACTACTTGTGTACTCAAATGTTCACCACATGATCAGTTGTCATGATTACGCCACCTATTGGACATCTATAGAAAACAGCCTCCTTAAATTTCCTCACAAGAACACTGACAGGAAACCTGGACCTGCTCCTCCGAGACCCTCCGTACGTACCTGATCGGGTCCCATGGGCATGCGGCCCATCACCATCGGGTTCATGCCCATCTGTCCCCCCATCTGGCCCATGTGGCCGCCGCCCCCACCGGCCGGCATGCCTCCGTTCATCATCATGCCGCCGTACTGCCCCGGGTTACCCTGCTGCCCGAACTGCTGCTGCCCCGGAGGCCCCTGCTGCCCGAACTGCTGCTGGGGGTATGAGCTGGTGGAGAGCGGAGACAGCGCGGGATGAGAGGGGTTAAACTGCGTCCCCACTGCCCCACCCCCCATTCGTAGGGCGATAAACGTGCGGTACCTGTTGCGCGCCATGCCTCCCTGCGACCAGCCTTTCATGTCGGCGCCCTGGTACATGGGCCCGCCCTGCGGATGCTGCTGCATCATGGGGTTTTGAGGCCCCATGCGGCCGGGCATCATGTTTGGGGGGCTGCTGCCCGACGGTCCGAAAGAAGGGTCTCCCTGCTGGCCCATCCCTGTGGAAGTAAATCTCAGGCTTTAGTCGTGTCCTCCTTCCTCAGGAAAACAGACAACAGACGCAGTAAATAAAAAAGATGAAGCACTGTAGCCTGAGAGTGTGTCGCTCTCACTTAAATAACAATATCTGTTCAGAGACAGGGGAGCTGTGCACAGGCCGCCATCCGACGAATCATTCTCCACCTAAATCTTCCTGACAAATATGAGACCAGGCAGCACGCAGTGCCTGAACTCACCGCCAGGGAGCAGCAGTGAACCGCCGGGACGACCCTCACCGTAACTCCCGCCGTAGCCGAACTGCTGGGGGCCGGGCTGACCCATGTTCGGCCCCCCCATGGGGTTGTCCATGCCGCTGGGAGCCGTGACGTTGGGGGGCGGGCTGAAGCCGCCGGCGGCCGCCGCCGCTGCCGCCGCCGCCTGCTGCTGCTGCTGCTGCTGCATCAGCATCATCATGCGTTGCCGCCTCATCTGCATGGTGACCATCTCCCGGCTGCGCTGAGCCATCATCTGGGCGTTCAGGAAGCCCGGCTGCAGAATGCAAACACACGCCGTCAGGGAGCTGGAGAGCGACGCGCTCCCACTGCAGCATTCACGATGAAAGCGCAACGAAACAGTCGATAAAACGAAGATAAAACAGCCAGAAAGAAGCAGCTGGCACAAAAATAAGCAATTACTTGTAGCCTCATCCTGTTAATTGGTAATTACGTTACCAAATTTGTGCAACTCTTTATCAAAACGTGCTTTGGAGAACTGTGTTATTACAGGTCGAGACTAAAACAGCCTAAAAACACGAGTGTTCTTTCGGGAGGGGGATGAAAAACAACCAGGGGTATTTTTTTTTCCATCAGGCAGCACAAAGTTGCTCTATTAATAGCTCGACCTTGTCGACGGTATTAGTTAAGACTTACAAACCAAACACTCAAAGGGTGATTTACTATAGAGCGGCGCCTCACTCGGGGGACGGGAAAAGGTTTAGCAAACCACTCACACTTGAACTTTCTGAACTCTTCCTCGCGAGCGCCGCGAACCGTTTCCTTCCCACCGGGACGCGACGCTCGCGTGCACTTAGTTCCAGTTCTAGTGGGTCTCAGCTTCAGTGCATTAGCTCTCCAATTACTGCCTCGTTTTTTGTACCTCATGTACGCTGTTCATCTCTGTAGGTCACTTTAAATCTTCATTCAGCCACGATTATGTGCGTAAGTGTAGCGGACAGCGAGACGCCGTTCAGGTCAGAAAACAACTTAATTTGATCGTTTCACACTTTGGATTTTTTTACACTGACATGTTTGGTTTGATACAAACGTCACTTATACAATATAATTTAATGAAATCAGATTTTTCTGTGTACAACGATTTTCCAAACAATATCAAACTTATTTACTTGGACGAATTTTACTTTTACTCTGTTTTCTTGAGCGATTTTTGCGTTCTCAGCTGAAAAAAATCGCTGCAATAATCCCACATTAAAAGCATCTTTTACGTGTCTTTTAAAATTTATTCCTAATTTGCCTTCAACCAGATAAAATCCCATTAAAATCATTTATAGATTCCATAAATGTTTCAGCAGACCGGACCAAAAATGTGAATTTTGTGGGTGTTTTTTTTTTTTTCTCCATCCTTGATGCAGATCAGCTGACTGCGCCGCAGGTGTGAACGCGTCCATAAATCAGCGCGGCGCGGTGATTTACTCCCGTATCGAAGCGAGGGAGCGCCTGTCGCCTACCTGTCCTCCCATGCCAGGCTGCATGCCGGGCCTCATGCCAGGGTTGCCTCCCGGGTTCTCCATCTTCATGGCCATGCCCTGCCGCGTCTGATTCATGAACTGTGAGGAGGAGAACGCTGAACGTGAGGACGGAAACGCGCAGATCGGCGGGGTTTGGCTCTTAAATGAACGGTGGCATCAATTAAACTGCAGCTGCAGGACGCTGAACTCGAGCTGGATTCATACTCCGATCGCTGCTGCTGCGCCTTAATTTTCATGCTTATACTTCTCCCGTCAAATATTGCAGTATTTTGTAGGATAACGCAACTATAATGTAGAAAGGAGTGAGAAAAAAAGTCAGAAATGTCGTTAGTTTGAGGCCTAAAAGTGATGTTGCACTCGCCTGCTGTCCCTGCAGCCTCTGTTGCAGCTGGAGCCTCATTGGCTTGTTGGCGCTCATCATCCGGGGCCTCATCATGTTTGCTCGCGGATGCCCCATGCCCCCCATGCCCCCCATGCCGGGGAAACCGCCGCCCTGGCCCATCTGCGAGAGCATCGGCCCGAAGCCGCCTTGCTGCCCCTGCCCCTGCATGGGGTTCCCCCCGTAGCCAGACTGCATGGGCATGGCGGGCGGTCCCGGATAGCCCTGCCCGTAGAGGGGCTTCTGCTCCAGCACCATGGAGGGGTCCTGGCCTGGGAAGGGCTCGAGCTGCTGCTCCCCTCCCTGCGTCTGGAAGCAAGCAGGACGAGGGGGGACAAAGAGAGAAGTTTGTCAGACTTCTTTGTCTAATTGATTAATTTCCGACTGGTTGGCTCTGTAATTGTCTTTTTCTAAGCAGCACAGACGGTTCCCTCCGGGCTCATCTATCTCCGTTCAGCGAGAGAACAGCCTGAACACGGTGAGTCATGACTGAAATATTGAACGCAAAGACGAAACGCAACGCCGGCGTGTAAGTCACGATGCGCAGGCCGATCGGTTCTCCTTTCGGATCGCCCGGAGAGAGGCCTCAAAGTCGGGGGACGCGTCGATCACGCGCCTCGTCCTTCGGAGTTGCCCACCTGGCTGACGAGGTCCGGGATGCCCAGAGCGCGATCGATCTCCTCCAGCGCGATGCCGTCGGTGTTGTTCAGCAGGGAGTCCAGCTGATCCAGGAGCGCCCGCTCGTCGCTCTGACCTTCGCTCGTGGTGGGGGGCACCAGGAGGTCGTCCAGGGTGTTCCCGAACTGGCGTCTGCGAAAGGAGTTTCACAAAAAACATCAGGATAAACCGAATCCTTGACTTCCTTCAGGTAAGAAGAAGAAGAGCAGAGACGGCCGGGTGACTGACCTGTTTCCCTCCATGCCCATCATGGTGTCCGGCCAGGAGGGCGACTGGTTGGCTTGGCCCTGCTGGCTGAATGGACTCATGCCCATCCCCATGTCAGCAGAGCCCCCTACAGCAGCAGAGAGACGACAGGAAGGACCCGACTGTTATATCTCGTCCCCTTCTCTTCGAGACACTCTCACGCGTCAGCGTTTGACTTTTGTCTCCAGCGGCACCTGCCGGCTGGAGGGGACACGTACCCATGTCCATCAGCTGCTGCTGCAGCATGGAGCGGGTGCCTGGCACGCTGTTGGAGCGAGCGACCATGGGCCCGGACATCATCCCCTTGCTGTTGGTGTAGTCCATTCCTGGCCGCATCATGGACGGGTGTCCTGCTGAGCCCACGGGGCTGGTGCTGGAGCGGGGCATGCCCCAGTCCCCCGAGCCCCCCATGGGGGACCGCTGGGGGACCATGCCTCTGTTCATTGGCCCTGAAAGAGGCAGACGTGTTTGATGATAAAAAAACAGAGAAAAAAACAACCCGTCTTGCTCCATAACTTCTTCATCATAATCTTTTATTGATATCTAATAACTATTCTGTATAAAATGATGTGTAGGACACTTGGGGGGACAAACGTGCCCCCCGGGACAGAGGTGAGGAAGAGATGGGATGGGAAAAACACACAAAAAACCCAGTCGAGGTTCTTGAACACGCACCCATGTTTCCCGGGTAGCCGTCCGGGCTGCCCATCATGTTCTCCTGCTTGATAAGCATGGGGCGTCTCCCGGCTCCCCCGGGCCCAGCGGGGGGCTTTCCGTCCATGGACATGGCCCTCTGGAAGGGCCCCCGAGGACCTGGACCCATTCCTGGACTCCCTGCGCGCAACAGTGACCCAAGAGTGAGTGTTTGTGCCTCGCGTGCGCTGTTGAATTTAATCGCGGCGGAGAGCTTTGTGTTCTGCTATTAAAAGGAATTTATTCGAATAAATTGATATTACGATAACTGTCAGGAACAGTGGTTTTTAAAAGACTTAAAAAACAGCAACAAAGGAAAGAATCACAATTCAATTAAACGGCTAAAAAACAAAACTGAATTGACTGAGTCGGAACAATAGTCAACAATGTTGTTTTAATGCTTCTGACCTCACTCACCTCATCAGCATTCCCACTGTGGTCTTATGAACCATCATTTATTCAGAGAATGGAGGTTTATATGTATTTTTTATAACACACTATACAGCAGCAATGGACTTTTAAAAAGGTTGTTCGATTTTAATGCAAATGTGAGAGTTTGGAGTCATTCAGTGATTAAAGGAGTCAAATATGTCGTTTTTTGGAGAGGTTTTGATTTCAGGTTGTATACTCTCGCCAGAAGAAGGGTGACACTTTGACAAAAGGTGACAATTTGTTCGATAAAACCGAACAAAGCGGAACGGCGCATGTCGTAAAACCTGTTTGTAAACCGTCACCACTGATTTCTGAGCCACTCACCCTGCAGGCCGTCGTCGAGGCAACCCTGCGGCTTGTTTGCAGCGTCGCTGGGACCGCCGCCTCCCGCCTGATCCGGGTAAAAGTCCGAGCTGGAGCCCCTCAGATCTCCCAGGATGGACTCCAGGTTGTGCAGCTGGACATGACAAACAAGACAAGAAACGTTCGAGCATCAACCAAATGTTTATAATGATCACGAAGTGTGAAAATGAGACACACCCAAAGTTCTTTTGCCCGGTGCAAAGAGTAAAAAGCACCAGGAGTTTCTCCACTGGTTCTCACACACAGACTTCCTTTTTCAGCCCCTGCCTTTGAACTCTTGTGCACATCTGCGTGCATGTGTTGGTCTCAGACATGCACGCAGATGTGCACAAGAGTTCAAAGAAACAACAGCGCAGCCGTTCACGCTCCAGTTCCACTTATTAATCGTTTCGCCGATGAAAACAAACTCACGTCATCGGGCGGCTCTGATTTGATCTTGCTCTCGGGATGTTCCGGCACGGGGCAGGGCCCGGACCCGGGGCCGCTCCGCGGGGGGCCGCCAGCGGCCCCCGGAGGTCCCTTCCCCTCCAGCTCTTCCAGCTTGGGCTTGACGTCCACCGGCTCTTTGGAGTCATCCTTGTTGAGGAGGTAGTGGAGCAGCGCGTGGGTTTTCTCCTTCTTGGGACTGTGCTGCTCCTGCTTGGGGTCCGCGATCAAGCCGGCGGCCGAGCCGGCCCCCGGCCCGCCCGGTCCCACCTCACCGCCCTCCTGGCCCCCCAGCGAAACCTTCCCGGTGGCCTCGGCGGTGATCTTTGCTACTTCGTCTGGAGTGTTGCCGTTCTGGAGAAGCTTGTGGAGGATCTTGTGCTTCTCCTGCAGCGAGCCCGTGTAGTGGGCCGACGCCAACGACGCGGACACGCCTCCTGGACCCGGCGCCTGGCCGGAATTGGCACCGGCTGAAGAGGAGGAGGAGACCCCGGTGGACGAGGGGCTCGTCATGCCTCCGCTGGTGTCCTTGCCGTCGGAGCCCCCTGGAGTGTTGTTGCTGGTCGACGGGGGTGGCACGGGAGGCCCACTTGGCCCGCTGCCGCTTATCCCCAACTCCTCGGTTGGCGACGTGAGTAACTGCAGCAGCTTCTTGTGCCCCTTACTCTCTGGCACCCGCCGCGGGGGCTCCGAGCTCGCCACCCCCGCCTCGTTGCCCCCGTCTCCGGGCTCCTTCGGGGCCACGGCGGCTTGGCTGTCTGGTCGGTCTCCGGAACTCTCGGCCTGGGGATGCTGATGGTGGTGGTGGTGGTGCATGGGGTGGTGGTGGTCGCCGCCGGGTCCGGAGCCCAAGCCCCCCGCAGGGCTTTTGGAGCCGTCCTGGATGGGTTTGGGCGGCTGGCTGGGCTGCGAGGACGAGGAGGAGGAGTGGATGCTGGGGGAACTGTCTGGCTTGTGGGCCGGCGACGGAGACGTGAGGGTGGAGGGCAGCGAGCTGCCCACCCCTTCGCTGATGGCTTGAAGCGCGTTCAGGGAGCTGCTGGAGAAGGTGGTGGTGCTGCCGCCCCCTCCTCCACCGCCGCCGATGCCGCTCATGGGAGAGTGGATACCTGGGACGAAGAGCGAGAAACTCCACATCAAACTCGCGATCGACGTTCGTTCTGAATCGGTGGCTCACTGACACGTACCTCCGGGCGAGAACTGGTTGGAGCCCATCTTGGGGCTCCCTCTGTTCCTGGGGGACATCAGGAGTCCCTGCTGAGGGCCCCCCATCCTCGGGCTGCCCGAGGGGCTGTTCATGCCGCTGAGCCCGAACCCGCCGCTGCTCTGAAACGGCGGCTGCTGCGGGTGCTGCGGGTGCTGCTGCATGCCTTGGCCGGGGTGACTCATGGGGCCCATCTGATTCATCTGGTTCATGTGGCCCACCTGACTCATCTGCCCCATCTGATTCATCTGCATCATGCGGTTGCCCATGCCGCCGCCGCCGCCGCCCCCTCCGCCACCGCCGCCCCCTCCATACATGGCTCCACCTCCCATCGGACCCATGTGACCCATGTGGCCTTGCTCGCCCATGCCGAAGCCCCGGTTCATTCCGCCCATACCCCCCATGCCCATCCCCCCGCCGGCGTTCACGTTCATCTGGGCGTTTGGGTTGGGGCCGCCCATGCCGGGCTGTCGCATCGCGTTCGGCATCATGCTCCCACCTGACGCCGAGCGGTAGCCGTTCGGCTCCCTGCGTGGAGAGAGAGAGAGAGAGAGAGAGAGAGAGAGAGAGAGAGAGAGAGAGAGAGAGAGAGAGAGAGAGAACAAAGTTTGAAGGAACGCAAAGAAAAACCTTGAAACGCTTTATTCCCCCACAATAACGGCTCGCCACAACTTAAGATAAACTAAAATACGGATTCCTGCGCGGATTCCTTTCACTTGTCGCCAGATGTGTGCCAACAAAAGCTTCTTCAGCCGCTACTTCAGCTATTTATGTGGCATGAATGCCTCCGCCGCCTTGTATAGATTCGCTGGAAGTGCTTTTCTTGCTCGCACAGAAACAGACACATGCTTGAATGCGGCCAGTGTATTTTCAGTCCCCTGACCTCTGCAGCAGGTGAGTGGAGATGAAGCCCTGCGGCTCGTTGCTCATGGGGTGGCGGTACAGCTTGCTCTTGGTCTGGGCGGTGACGGGCGTGCCGTCCGACAGCGAGAAGCGGTACAGCGGCGTCTCGGCGTGACCCTGCAGAAAGGCTGCGTGCCCGAGATAACACAAGGAATTAAAACACCCTGCAAGTGATAACAAAGGTCATCAATCACCACCTTTATATGGAAACCAACTCTCTGGAAGACGAGGATCAATTTTCTGGAGCGCCCAGACATTGGTATTCATGAGATCGATACGGAAAAAACACCGACGCGCACCGGGGTGCGAGTATGTGTTTAAACGGAGGCGCTCATTGAGATTCAGATGATCTGTTTGAGGAGATCGGCGACAACGCCGAGCTGGAAACTGTTCAGGTCGCAGAATTAACTGTTGGGAGTCATTAGCAGAACACGGCCAGACGTGCTGAGCGTACGACGGAGTTTAAAAGTCAACAAAGCAGAACAGAGACCCTCTCAGGTTCTTCCTTTGCGTGTTTTCCTGTGTGAGATTGTGTTTTAATCCACTCAGACTTCCTCCAACAACCCAAAACGACTGGGAACAATCACTCGTGCGTTACCCACCCTCATGATAGTGGCGTTTGTGCGACCACGGCTGCCCGTCGCTGTGCTGGAGGAACATCTGGATGCAGCGTCTCAACAGGTCCTCCCAGCCTGGACGCATGGACGCCCGCAGAGAGTTCTGGTCGATCTGGATCAGTTTACCTGCCGGCGAGGACGGCGGGAGGACGGGGGGAGAGGAGCGGGCGGGTGAGTCACAGCTGCCGGCGGACGGAGGACGGACGCGGCGGCTCGTCTCCGAGCGGGCGGATCCTCACCTGAGAGCTCGTGTCGTGTGTTGAAGCTCTCCGTCCGCTCCATGGCCGTCACCCGGCGGGCCACGCAGATCATACATGACTGAAGATCTGCAGGTGGAGACGGGACACCGTCGGCGTTACTCCCGGCTCGCTGTTTTAAGGGCTTCACTGAGAAACGCTGCTCGCTTTAAACCATTCTCAAACAAGTGGAGACGCGCACTCCGAAACCCGACGAGTGTCAGCCGGGTGTAGTCGAGATGAACCTTCCTGCATTAACGTCCCATTAATATTACGAATGGATTCTTTTAGCATCTTAAGAGTCACTTTGTCTTTTTGTTTCGGAGTGCTGGCATATTTTTCTGGGGTATTAAACCATATTTATGCCTCCGCCCGCTGACAGCTGCGGGTCGGAGGCATTATACGCTCGGGCCGTCCTTTATTCCTCTGGATTCATGTAATAACTCAAGCGTGAGTTCAAGTTTGGGGGAAAAAACACTCAAAGGTAAGTGGACGCTGAAGTTCAGAGGTCAAAGTTGGAGGTATTTCGAGTTTATTATGCTTAATTGGTGTTATTAAGCGTATAGCACCAGTAGCAAATGACTGACTGGCGAGTAATTTGTTCTAACAAGTTGTTAATCGTTTATAATTGCGGCTTGTGAGGGTTTACGGACTGTCTGCCTCATTATCAAGATCTGAAAGTAAAATATGATTAATGAGGCTCATTATAAAGTCTGTTTATGCCAACAAGCTTGTGAGTCTTTGTAACTTTCAGTGTGTTTCCTGAAGCCAACACGCAAACACCGCGTGAGCGCCACGAACTCGGGTCTCGCCGGAAGAGACGCTGACGGCGCTCAGCGTCTACGAGCATGGCGGCCTCCTCCTACCTTCCCCCTCCTCGATCATGGCCTTGGGCTGGGTGAGGGCGAAGCACTGCATGGTCTCGTAGCGGGGCCCGCCTGGCCCCTCCTCCATGGGGCCGTGGGCATGGCCGAATTTGACCAGCATCCGGCAAGTGAAGGTGTGGCTCTTCTGTCGCGTCGCCTCGCTTCCCCACGACACTCCATTTACTGCAAGAGAAGACAAACAGCGTGGAGGCATCGGCTCGGGACGACGAGAGAAGAAAAAGAGCGGAGAATAGCGACGCTTATGGGACTGAAGAGCCGCACGGGGCTATGAATGGGCTGCCTGTAATCAAATAGCACAAACAGCTCACACCCATCCTGCCACAGATCCACACAAACACACAATCACGGCAGAGAAAACAAACAAACTGCAGCGCAACATGTATTGTGGCTCCTCGATAGAGAAGCAGAAGCCTCTCCTGCTGCTCGGATCCTTGGCTAAATGGACCATGGGATTAATGTAGCCAAGGTGTCGATTTCCAATATCTCTCCCTCTCAGTCTGCGCTGCAGTGGGCAGAGGCCAGGGACAATCAGCCATCTATCCTCATTTAGACCCTGACTCCTCATCACGGCACACACACACACACACACACGCACGTTTAGACGGGAGGGTCACCTTCACAGGGGGAATGAAAAGAAGCGAGCGGCAGAGGGGAGGCAAACTTCACAGAGAGACACCCGACTTGTCCTCCAAGGTCTGCGCAGGGAGCCTTATCGGGGGGGCCTTGAGTTGGCCGGAGGTTTGTTTTTTTTTTTAACTCGTCTGGCAGGTGCGGGGAGGATACACGAGAGGGCCGCGGAGAAGGTGGGTGTGTAGATGTGATTGTGGGAGGTGATCTAACAAGGCTTTGAGTGTCTCCTCTGGATAGAAGCAAAAGAAAAAAAACCGAGCTCCAGCTGCACGTCACCAGGGCCGACATCTCCCCTCAGACACAATTAACCAGCGAAGAGGCGAGACGCCGGGGTCAGAAACCCAGCGGCTAACGAGTAAAGCTCACTCCATATTCTACGCCTCAGTGTGTGTTTGCTTTTGTGAGTGTTTGGGTGTTTCTTGGCACACGCATCTGTGTGTGCGTGTGTGTGTGTGTTTTACTGTAGCTGGCACGGTCAGCGGTCATCCTGTAGGAATGTGCAGCGAGAGCGCATTTCATTCATGGGCCCAAAAGATAATGAAGGGGCAAAGCAGCAGAGCGAGACACAATGAGGGGGGAGAGAGAGAGAGAGAGAAAGAGAGAGTGAGAGAGAGAGAGACAGAGAGAGAGAGGGAGGGAAGGAGGGTGTGGGAGGGGGAGGGCAGCAGGTTGAGGAACAGACAACCACAATATTCATCTTCGCAGGCAGCCATATTAAGTATGAATGAGGCCGAGAAAGAGTGAGTTGAGAGAGGCACGAGGGACGCTCCGAGGAAAAGTAGATAAAGACGAGTCTTAAAAGATAAAGAGAGCCAACGAAAGAAGCAGCGTGCGGGGTGAAGAGGCTGAAGAAAGTGAGCGACCGTGTCAATGACACGTCGCCGCCGCCGCCGCTGAGGAACGTTACCGCCGTTAATCGAGTACCAGGTTCAGTCGAGCAAGCGTATCCATAATTAATCAGCTTTATAAATAGTGTTTTGTGCGTGCACTCGTGGGCTTTTACACACTCGCCGACCCACCAACGCACCACAACACACACACACAAAATCCCTCCAAAAAAACGAGTGAAAAAAAAGGGATAGTTTGGAGTTTAGGAAAGTACTTAAAGTAGTGTGCTTAAGCAGAACTTCTTTAGAAGAATGTGAAGTTTTCATACTCAAGGTGAAAATAAGATTATTTTCTCAAAGAAGAAACGAAAACTTGCTGTCCTTTTTTGGCATTGCTCCTTTTTCACATCACTGGACTCAGTGGTTGAATAAAATGACTGATTGACTCATTAGGTTATAGTGACGTTACATCACAGTTGAAGGAAGATGCTCTAAAATCTGGAAGTTAGCTGTACTGAAAACAAGTTGAATGGCGATGCTGATCATTCATAACAGGTACTGTGGATACTACTGAAAGTACGCGGCCCTAGCAATCCGTAGCGTCTCGCACTGCTGAGTTACTTCAGGGTTACCGAGCTGCGTAGCCAGTAAACAGGAGTTTAGTGAAATTAATCAAGAAGTCCAAGAGAGACAATTCAATTTAATTCTGTTCACTTACTCACGAAACTTTGCAGCAAAAAAAATCCGGTGATAGCTTAAAAAAAAACCCAACCTCCTAACATTCATACAAAATTCAAACGATAAACAAACGTGAGGTGTAATTGAATGAAGCAGACGGAAGTATTTCGACTGTGATGCATCAGTACTTTTTTTCCGTCTGCTATCAGATCCGAGCACTTCCTGTCTCAGAGACACAAGGAGGGAGAGAGAGAGAGAGAGAGAGAGAGAGAGAGAGAGAGAGAGAGAGAGAGAGAGAGACACACACACACGCACACACGCGCACGCGCAAACACACAGCGAATTAAGCCGAGGAAAGTGTGGAGGTGCATTATTCAGCAGTACGTAGTTTCCAGATGGCTGCCATGGGATCTGAATAGAGCTCGGGCCTGTTTTACACTGTCTGGACCACTGAGTGTGACTGACAGCTGCGCTACGCTCTGCCTGCTTAGCGCCGAGTGGGTGGGTGCTCCTGTGTGTTTTGTCAGGTATGTGTGTGTGCCAGTGTGTGTGTGTGTGTGTGTGTGTGTGTGTGTGTGTGTGTGCGGGAGTTTCTGAGCAGCTCTCATGCACATGCACAAGGGTTCCCAGGAGCTCCTCATTATAACAGGCGATGGAGTAAAGACCGGAGGAGCATGAATAAATAACTCGGCGAGTTTACGTTGACGTGTGGCAAAGTTGTTGTAACCCCTCCAACTTTGTTTTATACCCCGGCCCAGTGGAAGACGTCAAGCAGGGTTTTTAACTGCTGTGCAGGCCTGCCGTTGCCCCCGCCCCCCACCTCCTGCAAACATATTTATGCAAGAAACCTATGTGTGTGTGTGTGTGTGTGTGCTTCTTACAGTTGGTCTTGGGCAGGTTCTTGTGAAACTCCTCCCTGTCGTCCTCGTGGAGGATGTTGTACACGTTGGTGTTGATGAGCTCCTCCTGTTTGTACTGCAGGTACTGCGTCACGTTGTCCGACACAAACACAATGCTGCCCTCCCGGTTCACCACAAACAGGAAGCCATCAAGAGCCTGCGATGCGAAGAGGGGGGCGGGGGCGTGGAGGAGGAAAAAAAA
>JASSRZ010000053.1:12510276-12520485 GCA_032164315.1 Malacoctenus gilli | reverse complement strand
CACACACACACACACACACACACACACACACACACACACACACACACACACACACACACACACACACACAGAAATGACAGGTTCACAAAGCATCGCCGATGTTTCCACCCAAACATAAACAGTTGAGGCTGTGAAATTTGTGGGAGATGAATGACTGATTTGTCCTTGCACCTGGGCTCTGAGGAGACGTGCGTGCGTGCGTGCCTGTGTGTGTGTTTGTGTGTGTGTGGAACCCCAGCTGTCTCTGCCATCTCCCCGTCTCCTTAACACCTTTCCCAACATTTCCCACACACACCCACCCACCACAAACACACACACACACTTGTTCTCCAGGGCGTTTCTGGCTTGCAGGGCACCTGTCCGCCCCCCCCGGTGGGGACGGTGGCGGCGGTCAGCGTCACACTCACCCTGCTCCTTGATCTGGCGGATCTGCCGCACCGTCTCTTTGAGGATGGCACATTTGTCTGGTTTGACATTGAAGCTGTCGATGTCGCTGAGGTTGGCGGAGATCAGCTCGGCCAGCTCCTCGATGTATTTGCTCTCCTGCTCCCGTCGCTTCCTGTCACACCTGCAGGGGGCAGAGTGCACAGTTAACCCCCAGTTCCCCTCTGCTCCTTGTTTCTGTGGGGGTTGGAGGTCACAGAGTACACTTTGTGTTTACAAGTACGAGTACTATACTTCATGTATACTTACTTTTCAATTCTACCTCCATACCTTTAAGAAATTAGGAAAATTACAAAAAACCCTCTAAAAACCAAACTAAATTGAGTCTTTCCAACGGTTATAAAAGCAGAACTTAGCACAGCTCTAATAATTGATCACCTAATGCGTTTTGTGCATCTTGCAAGTTCAATAATTCAAGTCTGCATAAAGAAAAGCTTGTATTATTGTCAGATATCTCGGCGGTTGTTCGATCAATCGATCAGGATGTCTCCCGATTTCATTTTCTCATCCTATTTGCTTCATTTGACGTCTGTGGCGGAGCCACAGACAGGAAACACGGGGCGCGATCATCAGACGGAGGTGCAAGCGGAGTGGAAACCAGCATCAATGGAGAGAGAAATACCCAGCCTACTCACTGATTTAATACTAATATCTCATTCTTGTGTGTCTGACCTGACGAGGAACTGAGTGGGTTCAAAACGCTGACGACTAAAAACACAGAGCGTTTGCGAGCATGTTTCGTTTACTGTCACTTTCTTTCCGACACACTCGCTCCTATTATCGAAGGAAGAAGATTGATTTCCCTTCTTTCTTTGAATAAAAGGGGGAAAAAAAGCCAAAATGAAGGGAGTAAATAGTGTTTTAAACTGATGGATTTTGCTCTTCCTGTGCAGTGTACGCGTCTAAAAAAACTCCTCCAGTTCAGTTCTTACTCATCGGAGCAGGCGTCAACAGAGGAGCTGCTCAGCCCGGGCTGGAGAGAAACCACTGACCCAGTAGCCCACTTTCTCCTCTCATTTGCTGATCACACAGCCGCACGCACACGCTCACACTCGACGCACACGCACTCACCCCAGACCGGGCGTGTCGCAAGTGGAGAGCTTGCGCTTCCGGTTTTCTGAGCTCAGAGGCTCCATGGAGTTCTCCCCCAGTCCGCTCATCGTGCACACATATCAGCACCTGAAGAAGAAGCAGAGGGAGAAGCACGCTCATATAGATGTACAGTATATACACGCACACACCGGCGTAAATAAGGCCGTAACGCAGACAGAGGAGGGATTATATAGTCTCTGTTAGCCTTTTAGATCTGATTATATAGGTAATTGTGAAGGGAAGGAGGCCCGGGATCATCGTTTTGAACTCAGCGAAAATTGACGAAAACAGAGGCGGGCTGTGAAGTGGATACAGTGCCGCGCACAGTACACAGCGGGCTAAAATATGCTTATATCATGCAAATTGTATTCTCCCGGCAGAGACTGACGAACATAAACGCGTCTCGTCGGCCGCCGCCTCCTCCTCCTCCTCCTCCTCCTCCTCCTCCTGTTTGGAGAATGTGCGAGTAAGCATGTGAGGTTGTGTTTGTTTGTGTGTGCGGAGGGCTGCAGAGCATGTACGAGTTCATCAGCTCATATGGTGCGCTCGCACACACGCGTTCACACATACGCGCGCCCGCGCACGCACGCACGCACAGGATTAGCAGTGTCTGTGATGATAAGCCACGCCGCACAACTAACCCCGTTAGACAGCCGTCTGTCTCCCATAATGCATCGCATTTCGTCCCCAGGAAGTGAGCTGATAAAGGTTGCGGGGAAGAGAGGCAGATGGGACGAAAGGAGGAGGAGCAGGAAGGAGGAGAGGAAGCGGCGGGAACGGAGGGGAAAAGGGGGAGGAAGGCGCGAGCGAGGGAGCGAGGAGCCCAACGCCGTGAAGCGAGCTCTGATTGGTCACTTTCTTTGCCACAGTGACAGCGGCTGACACTGGGGAAAGGTAGGAGGGAGGGGAAGGAAATGAGGATGGCGGGAGGGAAGAGAGGAAAGTAAATGAAGGGGGCGAGAGAGACAGAGAGAGAGAGAGAGAGAGAGAGAGCACAAAGTAGGAGACAGAAGATATATGGAGAAAATGCAGAGGAAGAAGAGAAAAAAAAGAGGCAGTGAGGAGAAGAGGAATCAGAGCGAAAAGAGGCGGAGGCGGTGGGAGGGAGCCAGCCGGGAGAAAAGAGAGATAAAGGCATGTCAGAGGAAGACAGGAGGGGACGGGGAACAGGTGAAAGGAGGAGGAATTAAAGGAGGAGACGCAACATTCAGACTGGAGTGTGTTTTGAATGCATGTGTGGCGCGCGGAGTGGGCTGAAAGCCTCCGGTACCCCTCTTAACCTTCACAGCCGGAGCAGCTTTTTCATTCCATTGATTACATGGTTATCCTCTGACCAGAGCGCTGCCTCTCCTGCATAGCAAATCAGGCCAACGGCAGGGGAGAGAGACGCCGGCCTGTTATTTAATCATCGCGCGCCATCATCTCAGGCTCTGACTTGTGGGATCAGAGGGCTTCATGAAACCACCTGATTTGGGGGGGGGGGGGTTTCTAAGGAGGGGGGGGTGGGTCTTCTGTCGACTCACGGCGAGATCACACCTGGTTGGAAACGAGCGGCGAAACGCGGCTTCTTTCGCATCAATACCGGTGTGGGGCTGCTTTCGTGCGTGCGTTCCAGGACCAGGTGGAAGACGAGCGGCGTATCTTCCTGCGAGACAACGACGGGGGAATACTGGCGAGAGGCTCTGAAATCGCGCCGCTACTCTTGCTCGATCCCTCCCGTCTTTGAGTTTCTTTTACATTTCTCTTTCAATCTCTCCCACGAGTCCCTCCCTCCCTCCCTCCCTCTCTCCCTCCCTCCCTCCCTCCTGACTGGCTGTCTGTCTCCCTCTCGCTCTTTGTCTGCGTGCCTACCTGCGCCTCGCCCCGCCTCCCCGCGTGCCCGTCTTCCTGCCTCCCTGTCTGCTGCTCTTAACTTTAGAGAAGACGAAAACACACACGCACGGCTTGCTGTTGTCTGATGAAACCCAATACAATAGAGAAGAAGAAGAAGAAGAAGCAGGGGGAGGCAAAAGAAATAAATCAGAAGGGAGGGGAGGTACTAAGTCGGGGGCTTCAGAACTCCAAGAGCCAAAGCAAAGTGTTTGAGCAAAACTCAGCCTTTGCTCTTACTCCGATCAAGCCCGCCCGCTCGCCTGCCCGCCCGCCCGCCTGCCTGCCAGCCTATTGATGGAGTCCTCAAAGGGGGGGGGGGGAGTTGCTCTAATTGCAGAGTGAATGAGGCGGCCCCAGAGAATGGTTGATTAGGAGGGCTGCTGAATGCCCCAGGGAAATGGGTCACCTCCAGCCTGGCGCGGGCCGCCCGCTTTTCCAGCGCAGGAGAAAGTCAATTACACGCTACAGGCAGCAGGGGCCTGGTGGCAGCGAGGCAGCGGGGGCAGCGGTGGGCACAATGCAGCAGCGGGGGGGCGCTGGGAATGAGACGCCGAAAAGAGGGGGGAAATGGAAGAGGGTGATGGCGTTATTGAGGGCAGCGAGAGGGGAGTGCAAAGATGGGCACTAAGATGGCAATTTCAGGAAGAGAGCGAGACGCTCCGGACGATGCCAGATCGTGGAGCAAGTGCCTTTCCCTGAGCATGATTCAGCGAACGTCTCCGAGCTTCGCGTCGAGAAATCTGCAAAAAATCTTGAGCTAATCGCCAATAAGTGGATAGATTTACCTTATTTTTACAGTCCAAAAACAACAACCTGCTGTAATTGTTATATTATAATGTATAAACATCATTTTAGGCCAAACACTGATTTCACTGCATCCTCAGAAGCATTTTTCTTTAACAGATAGTCGTTCTGTCCACACAAAAACCAGCGTTTACAGAGAGCAAAAGAACGAGATTTCATCCTCGAGTTCATCGAGATATTACGAGCTCTTGATGTGTTGAAAGTTTGAGTCAACGAGTAGCTGACGACGATTCCAGCAAAGTGTTCTTTTGTCAGTCAGCTGACAAACAGCGAGTGTTGCAATTCAGGGAGGAAGCGGTTAAACTATTTGCCTGCGAGTCGAGTCCTGCGCTGTGCCGACAGGCGCCGTGCAGGTAAGCCGCTCTGAACTCCGTCTCTAACTTTGACCCCTTCTTAACCCTGATCTTGACCTCGGTCAGTTCAAGAGGTCGCTGCCTTCGCCGTGACGGTTGACCCGCGTATTTTCTGGGTCGTTACGCGGATGCAGCGGGAGGAGCCGGGAAGGGGGGCCGGGGGGTGGGGGGCTGACCCCCAGGAGGACAGAAGCCCGTCAGTGACCCCCACGGGCCGGAGCCTATCGGGGTGGGGGCATGAGGGGGTCACGTCTCACCAGGAGTCCTGTCAGTTTACGGCTTCATGGCAAAAGCAGAGAAAAGACCTCGACTCGTAAACAGGAAAGCACGAAATCGAAGACAGTTTCACAGACGTGACGAAGCGCGGCGGTGACTTGGCGAAATATTCCTCTAATCTCGAGACAGACCGGAAAATACTTCCAGAATATGGATGCACGGACTGTGAATCTGCCCGGTGACTGTCAAAGTACACAGGAAGACAAAAACGATGCAGTATGTTTACTGTGTGTTAGCAGAATGCGAATAAAGAGACGAAAAAGACTGAAGAAAAGCGCTTCTCTAATCTGATGGTGGTAAAAATCTCGATAATATCTACATAAAACTGATTAAACTTCCTCAAACTGATCGAAATGAATCTGAACGGTGATGTTAGGATCTTGAACGTGAACTTTTTTTTAGACCTAACGGACATGTCACGTACTTTTTGCGAGTATTTGGTTAGTGTCCTTCGTCATGAACCTCAGCAGTATTTCTCCATCTGAACTTCTTTTATCTTATTCCATATTAAATATTCTTTACGGCTCGACTGTTTGGCAAAACGTCAAGTTTAACTTTGCTGTCAGTAAATCTTTGATTATAACCACTTTGTTCTTTTTCAGCTTCCTTCGCAAGTGGGAAAAAAAAATCGTGGTTGTCATGGATTAATGTGCCGCGTTATGGACCTCCTTCACTTCATAAAACAGACTCATTTACAGCAGCAATTATTTATTCAACTGATTTTATTTCCGCGGAGTTAAAAAAGACAATACATTCGTTTTATTTCTGAGCTCTTCATCGCGATGACGAGATGCGCCTTTTTTTTTTTTTTGTTTTAATTGCTCTCCGAGAACGTTTCGCTTCCACTGATTCGGCGTTTAACATCAATCTGCTGTCGCTTCTTTGCACGTAACCTTGTGAGGCTGCCGCTGCCAGGAAAAGATGCTCCTACAGACGCCGGCGCAAGTCGTAGCGCGGCGCTATTTTTTTTCTTTTAAGGGGGGAAAAGGAAAAGGAAAAAAAGAAAAAAAATGTATGTAAAAAAAGTCCATTAAAAAATGTAATTAAAAAAATGTATTAATAAAGAAAATAAATTGAAAAAAAAAATTAAATATTCAATTTAATAAAAATAATTAATATATAATTAATAAAGGAAAAAACAATGAAATTAATTCCGAAAGCTATTAAAAGTTGATTAAATTAAAAGTGCAGTTTTTGCTCGTGGTCTCGTGTTTCAACACTGGAGTCTACAGGTTATCTTTCCAACTCAGGTCAACTCAGGTCAACAAACTGATCGTTTAATGTGGAAAAAATAGCATCTAATTGAAATTTCCTCCGATTTTCTCCAAAATACTTCCTGAACGCAAGTGAAATTGAAGTTTGCAAAGAGATTTTGACAGTTTTTACTGAGATTTGAGAGGAATCCGCGCTCAAAGTTGACTGTTCATTTCGCAGACGCTGAAATTCGAACTTTCATCCAGCTGAATTTCTCATCCTTGAGTGTATTTATTGGAAACACATCGAGCCTGATCGAGCTCCTGAGAGAGAGAGCGCCTTTGTCGATGACTCGCAAACTGCTCTTGAGACAAAGACGCCCCCTTTTCCTACTGCAATAAACTCGGGCGCAATTTTGAATGACGTGCTCAGACTTGAGTCCGTGCTCGGACTCAAAATGAATCTGTTTGCACTCCCAGAATCTGGTGGAAACGCCAGATTTCACAAAGCATCACTAGAATGCTGTTTTGCACATCTGGGATCCTCAGCGTGCCCCATCAGTTTATCAGCCTCCACATGTGCGCTCATGTTTTCACAAAATAGATCGGGGCCACAAAGCGAGAGCTCCTCTAGGAGTCATTGTCGAGTGAGTCTTTGCACCGAGCGGCATCTCTTCCTCATCCCACAGTCAGAGTGAAACATGTTCCGCACTTCACTCTCACTGGTGACTTCAACTGGGAGAAACTCGAAGCGAGCGGGATTAAAATGGATGCAGAGCGGCTGAGAAAAAAAACGAAAAGCAAAAATTAGATTCGGGAAGACAGAAAACAAAGTGGAGAGACGACAGACCTCCCACGACTAAGTGAGTCACACCAGAGGGGGGTGGGGGGGGCAACGCAACAAACAAGTATGAGTCGGAAAGACTTACTGGGAGCAGAGGAGGAGCGAGCAGGAAAAAATGAGCAACGACGAGAAGTGCAACCTCCATCGACGGTGGAGCCGCACGGCGCTTCGCCGGCGACAAAAGCAGGATTATTCCGGCCATCACAAACTCCAGATTCCCAAGACGGGCTTCAAGTCGATGTTGCGGCTTCATTCAGAGTCCAGTTAACACTCATTTGCTTTATTGTGCTGCGCCGAGCCTCCAGGCTGAGACGCAACATTTGGCACATCTGAATCCAAAAACGTGTGGTTGTCTCAAACGAGGGGGGGGGGGTGACACATTGGAATTGTTGTTTCTGCAGGTTTGCGTCAATATCTTGTGTCTTTTTCATTATTCATCGGGTGTGATGAGACCATGAAGGCAGGACGGCCCGGCGTCGGACAGGAAGTGAGGGACGGCGGGAGAGCGAAGGTGTCGGAGTCGGAGGGGCAGGCGCTGTTCAGGCCTGGCTGAGGGAAACAGCCCCCCCCCCCCAGTCCCTCCTCACCCCCTCGCCCCCTCGCCAGCCTGCCTGTCGCTCTTTCATGATCTCTGTTGACAAAACAGAGGCGCACAGCCGCCGGTCTGCCCGTGTAATCCCACGCCACCGACGTGCCCAGAACCCCGGCCAAATCACGCCAAGGAAGTCTTCACTCGTCTTTTGAAACACAGAAAATAACTTCGAAACTTCGATGACTTTTACTTCGATTTTAGTCTGAATTGATACCATAAATAAAGTTTATTCAAAATCAGGCTCAAGATTAAAGCATCAAGTATTTTCTCAGGTCTGCTTGAGGACTGTTATTCTTGTTTTCTTTGAAATGTGCCAATACAATCGACAGAAAGCAGGCAAAGCCTCGGGCCCCTTCTGAACTTCCAGTTGTGAAACCACTGGATTCGTCTTTGGCTGAATAAAAGCTCAGTCATCAAGTCGTTAAAGCACTAAATTTACACGTTTCTTAAGTTCTCTCTGCAGAGTGCTAAAAACACTCGCTGCCACTTTCATCCAAACTCGACACACAATTACGTCTGTAAGAGTCACGAGTTTCTTCTTTGAAAAGTGTCAACAGGTCCAAACCATTAATAATTTGACTTTTTAAAAGAGACGCGACTTTTCCCAAAAGGAAACGCTACGCGCGCACACCGGGGGGGGGGGGGGGGGGCGCGGAGGGCCCCCCCCCCCCCCCCCCCCCCCCCCCCCCCCCCCCCCCCCCCCCGCCCCCGAGGAGGGCCCCCGCCGCCAGTCACTTGGCATTTATGGAGACAAATTACTTTCAGTGTCTAAAGATAACTGGAGGAAGAATCCAGGTGAAAGTCGCCGCTCATCCTCAACCTCCACCAACTGACACATTGAAACAGGTAAAATGACGGGAACTGAATGAACAAGTGACAGAAAGATCGAAGCTTGATGACAAGTTGATGTGAAATTTTACAGAAAACAATGTTCGAAACTTCCAATATTTTCACTTCACATAACATGTCTGTACTTCTGAATGTTCCGTTATTCTTTGTATTTTGGACGTCAATGTTTCTAATGATTCTTTTCAGTTCACTCAAAAGAATGACATCAGTTCGAAAGAGGACATTAAATAAAATAAATTCTTAAATAAAATTAAATTAAATTAAATAAAATTAAATTAAATTAAAAATTAAATCAAATAAAATCAATAAAATTAAATTAAATTAAATTTTTGACCTGTCAATAAGCAACAAACTGGACATTTTTCTGTCGACGCTTCCCTTTTGTATATTGAAACACAACTAATTTCTCATATAACTCGCTGCCTTTTCAGAAGCTCAATTTTCAACCTCTTGTGAGACTTAACTAAGAAAACATGAGTAAGTACATTAATGAAGAAACTACGAATTGGATGTTTAGCTCACTAACTTTTGAGAGGTGGGTTGTTGCAAGAAAAAAATTACTTGGCCCCAGTTGGACAAGGGGGCAGCCCTGTGTTTGTGTGTGTTTGTGCATGTCTGTATGTGGTGGTGTGTGTGTGTGTGTGTGTGTCTTGTTGACACCTGCAGACAGGGCTAAAAGATTAATGCCTTCTTTTAGCTTCTGTGGCAGGTTAGAGCACAGAGAATAATTTGATTTCTCCTCCTGTCTCTCCGCCGTCTTCCCACTCTCCATTTTCTCATCTGCCTGAAAATCTTCCCCGCAGCCCTCTTTGTTTCCCTGGTTGCCACCGGCCACCAGACACCAGCTTTCCGTCACCGAAAGAAAAAAAAAAAAAAAACACAACGAAAAAACAAACACAACACCGCCGCACCGTCTGAGAACCGAATCTCGGACGCGCAAACGCGCACGCCACCGCCGTGCAACACGTGCCTCTGAAAACACAAAGCGCTCGCCGCGTTTCAGCGTTCAGGTCAGGCGGATGTTGCAAGAGTGTGGCAACAACAAGAAACTGTCTCGAACAAACCGCTCAACCTAAACCCGGCAGGCCGTTGCCATGCCAACCATACGGGATGGGAGCCCACCTTGCGACGGCGCCAAGATGATGGACGATCAGATTCCCCCCTCCCCTTGCTGTGGGGGTGTGGTCCCCGCGTTGGCTGGTCAATGGAGTCTGCAAACATGAAAGAGAGGAAAACACACAAAGAGACAAAAGTTTAACAACGCTCAACGCTGCAGGTGGATTAGGGGGATATTAATAAATGAGAAGCGGCGTTATTAATCAGCAGCCTGAAGACACATGCACAGGAAGCAGCATTAACGGCTTAATGAGAAGGAACCGAGCGGCAGCCGAGAGGCGAGCTACGTGCTTTTGTCTCCATTACGGGCGCGCGCGCACACGCCGAACACGTCACGGCCGCCGTGCCATTTGCATCTGCACGCCGGCGACTTTCCGCGCCGAACTCACGCACACGCATCGGCGGGATGTTCACGTGCACGTTAAACAGGAAGTCCAACGCGGCAGGAACCCGAGAGTGCGGCCAACGATTCAGCCAGACGCTCGAAGCGCCAAACGGCGGCAGAAAGAGCTCCCGCATCTTTTCCTGTGAGCAATCGTCGCACAAACGCACAAGTGGACTCAAAGCCTTTATTGGCAAACATCTCCCATCTTGTAAGGACTCAGAACAAGAGTACAAAAACAGACCATTAGGCTAAATCACCGCTCTAATCCCAAAAGCACATAATAGGCTAATTTGTGTCTATTTAGATCCCGATAAGAAACTCTGTGTGTGTGTGTGTGTGTGTGTGTGTGTGTGTGTGTGTGTGTGTGTGTGTGTGTGTGTGTGTGTGTG
>JASSRZ010000053.1:12481738-12499689 GCA_032164315.1 Malacoctenus gilli | reverse complement strand
GGCCGGTGTGAACTGGTTCCACCAACCAGTGTTTGAACTCAGAGCGACCCCCGGATGTTTATGCTGCTCTGCTTTGGTATGAAAACACGATTTCAAATAGGAAGTAAAATATTACTCTACAGTCGCACCTAAATTTACTTTACTGCAGTAGACGTAAGAGAAGCTGGGTTGTCTTTTACTGAGGAACTTGGGGAAATTTTTCGTCTGTGCGAGCTTTCTCCACTTTCTCCACTTCAATTTGTTGCCTGTACAGGGATTCGAACCTACGACTCCCCGGATACAAGTTTGACCAGCCGGGAAGGGAGGAGTCTTTAGGCTCCAAGTTTGTATTCCTTCCTTCTTACTTGCTCTTTATTCTGCTCGTACTTTTTGTATTTACTCGACTTTTTACTGATTTCATGTGAAAACGAAATCAGCTCACCTGGAGCTACCGATTCACTCAAAAAGAAGATAATCACCGCGAATCTCCAGATAAAGTTTTGACCTGGTGGTGAAAGTTTCCTGCTTTGAAATCTTTCAGTGCGGAGTTTGCATTTTTCTTTCTGTGTGAAAATTTCCTGTTTCCTGGACTGAGTACATACTTGTTAGGTTAACTATGTGTGTGTGTGTGTGAGATCCGTCTACAGTGAACGCGCTGGCTTTTTGCAGCCGGGATTGGCTCCAGCATCCCAAAGCTCAACGTTGGATGAAGCAGGTTATGAAATATTGATGGATGTACTTTGCTTGAGTGTTTCCAACTTGAACCTACTTCACTCGTTTTCAAAAGACAAGTTTTCCTCAATTCGTATTACTGAAAAGTGCATTCAGGAGTCACTCTGGTATAACGTCTGGCGAAAACACACCAGAAAATCAGGCATAAAGCCGATTAAAAACTCCACAAACCACCGAACATCAAAATGTTCAAGTCTTGTTTGATATCTGGATTATTTAATGTGATAATCACACATCAAGCACATCAACTTTCAGATAGTTCGATTTGTCGAGTTCGAAACTCAAAAGATCAGGTTTGGACTTCCTGTAAATGGACTCAAACAGGAAGTGATACGTGCCGTTCGTGGTCCGACGCACTCAGCTCCTCCGCATCAGACGCAGGTTTGCGTGAAAGCGGCGACGGGGACCGAAAAAGTCGCCGCGGAGGTTAAGCGGAGAGCTGGTTGGTGGCGCTGGAAGGTTACCTGCGGGGGGGGGGGGGGAACGTGAAGATGTTTTTCCTCTCGGGAGATAATTGAAAGCAGATAAAACTCCGGCGCGTTCCTGCTGAGGCTGCCAGAAGAAAGAGCGTTTTATTCTGCTGATGCGCGCGTATGATGATAACTGTGTGTGTCAGTGATGAAGCTGTGAGACTTTCCTGAGTGCCAATGGGACATAATTGGTTCACAATAACCAGCGTACGCGAGACAACGCCATTGTCTCCTTCTACCTCTCTCTTTCTCTCTCTCTCTTCCTCCCCGCCTCCCTCCCCATCCTCTCACTCTTCGCGGTGACAGCGAGGCAGCGGCGGCGGCGGCGGCGGCAGCCGACTCTCCACATAAACACCCTCCTCCCGCTATTTATTTGCTCAGAGTCCAAAAACTGCACAGCATAAGGAAAAAAATGATAGCAGGTGGGAGGGGTGGAGCAAGAGGAGCGAGGAGGAGGAGGAGGAGAGGAGTGAGGTGGATGCACGTACACTGCAGATTCAGCGACACACATGTGGATGAGACTCGCACACACACACGCATACAGTGCACACACACACTCCTGGTTGAGCATCTAAATCACATTAGCTGCCTGCCTGCCATCCATCACTCCCACAGACAAAAGCACATGCCGGAGAGGGAAGGGAAGCTGCATGGCAACATGCATAACCACCCACCAACAAACACACAATCGGTCACAGAGCAGCCGACACACCTTGAAACCAGGCGACAGCGTGCGGGGAGGAAGCGATCCCTCCTCGCACGCACACACACACACACACACACACAGGCAGACACACACCGACACACACACGCGCAACGCTCCCCAGTCACAAATCAACTTGCATTCACTTTCATGCACGTCACTGTCAGCGCTCATCAGCCGCACGTCCTGGGATCCACTCGTTTGCCCGCCCGCCGCTCGGCAAAGTTGCGCGCCGGCAATCGGGGGGAAAATCAACAATTGCATGATAACACAATGGGGGGTTGGGGGGGGGGTGAAAAAATAAAACATAGCGTGGCTGCTTTAAATATTTAAAGCCGAAGGAGCTAAGCAGGGGCAGAGCGACATCTTGAGAAATCTCTCTCTTCTGTCTGTATCAATCTCCTTTCCCATTAAAGGGGGGTGGGGTGGGGTGGGGGGTGGGGGGGGCCCTTATCTGGCTGTGTGTTTGTGCGCGCGGACCCAAATGTTTGTTAGAGGAGCCTCTTATCTTGGAGATGGCGCGGGGGTGCATGCCAGTGGGGTGCTTCTTACCTAATGGGATGCATGGGGCGCGTGTGCGCGTTTGTGTATCTGTGTGTGTGTGTGTGTGTGTGTTTTTTTTTTTATCTAATGGGCTGTCTCTCGGGTGGAGTAATTGGCTGGCAGGACACGGAGGGGGGTCGGTTGGGGGGTGAAGGGGGGGGGGGGCGGAGAAGGAAGAGGAGGGAGAGGATGTGTGTTTTTTTGGGGAGGGAGGAGGCAGGACAAACTTGACGTGTGGTCCATATATTACAGGACCATATGGTGCCCGCTGTGCAGCAGGAGCAGGCAGAGCGGCGCAGCGCAGCCCTCTTCCACTCGTCTATCGAGTCAGTCTCTCGGCTCCCACTGTTCTCCCTCCCTCCCCTCCCTCCCCTCCCCTTCCCTCCCTCCCTCTCTGTCTGGTTAACTCAATAACATCCACAGCCTCCACTCTTAGCTCACCGCTTCTTTTTCCCTCTCTCTCCTCTCCACTGGCGGGGATAGAAACGTACGTATAGATATAAAAAAATAAAGGAAAATTTCCTCCCCTTTCGCTCAGCTCGGGCCGCCGTCTCCTCAGCACCTTTCCCGCCGCCCCCCCCCCCCAGCTAGACGCAAAACCCTCAACTCATCGTACGGCTTAATCCGAACCAAAAGGGATTACTTCAATCGCATTACAATCTGAAAACTGACAGCGCCGTGTCAGTGATGACGGGCGCCGGAGAGACTGTTTACACCAGCACGTGTGTGCGGCGCGGGACGGTGGAGGAACTTCAGTTGGGTTCCTGTTCGCCGCTGCCGCCGCCGCCGCCACCGTTCACGAGCGGCGGCGATTAAGACGGCAGGCGGAGCTCCGCCGCGCCGCCTCGGTTATGAAACGGCTAATGACCGAATGCAGCTGCGAGCCTACGCATGTGTACGTGCGTGCGCGCCGCATCAAAGCGGCGGGCGAGTGGGCTGCTCTTTTCGTCGGCTCATGAAATCATTTAAAAATCGGCCCGCTGCACACGAAAAACACGCGCGCAAACACACACACACACACACACACCCCCCAGCCGTTTGATATGTAATGAGAGAAACCATTAGCAGTAAAAATGGGCTCTCCCCGCCCTGCTGCTCAGCAGATCTTAGTCAGAGCCACAGTTACACGTCTATTTATACATTCGCTTCTCTTTAGGTCGTCTTCGGCGCTAACGGGGAGCAGTTTGTGCGGCGGGAGGAGAAGGCTGCACTCCTCCTGCCCTCCTCTTCCTCTTCCTCCTCCTCCTCTTCTTCTTCTGCTGCTGCTGCTGCATCTCTACCTCTGTCTCCTGTTCCCATCCCCCCTCTCTGGCTGTCTCCTCCCTCTCTCTCTATACCCTTCCCCCAGTTCTTTCCTGTTCCGTGCCTCCCTCTCTCTCTCTGTCTCTCTCTCTCTCTCACCCTCCCTCCCCTTCCCTCTCATCAGGCTATATGCAGCAAGGCACAAATTCATTGGGGGGGAAAGAGAAAGACAGCAAAGGAGAGATGGAGACAGAAAGGGGGGGGTGAATTCGAAAGGGAAAGGTGGGGGGGGCTTCGACTGAAAAAGAGAGCGAAACAAGAGCGGATGACAGACTAATGGGGAATGAAAGGAGGAGGAAGGGAGGAGAGAGAGAGAGCAGGAGAGTGAGGAAAGGAAGAGGGAAGTGTGGATTGTTGGGAGAGCAGTGCTGAAGAGGAGGAGGAGGAGGAGGAGGAGGGGTGAAGCTCGCGCTCGCTACGTTGATGGGCGTTCCTCTCCTTGGCTCCTGCGAGGTCAAAAGTTTACCGTGGTTTTAATTTCACCTTTCCGCAGCCAATCAGAGCCGGCGCGTCTCCAGCTGCCGGGGGAACTTTGACCCACTCGCTGAAATTTCACTGTAAAGATGCGAGCGTCTCCGCCGCTTCTCTCCATCACTCCTTTTGTTATTTTTTCCCGGCTTTGTAGAAACAATATCCCCCCCCCCTCTGTTTTAACTCCCACCTTTATCAAACCGCAACACTCTGCATATTCATCTGAAAGTCCTTGATCGTAGAGGACACAAAACAGCAGAGTTGCTCTCAGGTTTACTGAGACAGCCGGCAAAAATAGAGGAGGCTTTATTGTTTTGTTTTTTTTAAGGGGGCTTTTTTTTTTTCTTCCTTTCGGTACTTTTCCACTGCCTTTCAAAAAAAAACAGATGCAACCGAGAAAACAGCACACCGTCTCTCCCGCACAACGGCGGCGAGACCAGACGCTTCCGTCCACCTTTTCCGACCGAACAACACGGGCTGCATAGGAATACTTACAGAGCGGCAGCAAGAGACACGCCCCGCACGTTGCCCGAGTGCAGCGTGTGTGAACGGCGCTTGTGTGTATGCACAGGCATGTGAGTGCGGAGTGTGTGTGTGTGTGTGTCTAAGAAGGGGGAGGAGGCTGCAGTTAGATCATAGCATCAGAGAGGGGAGGGGCGGCTCTGCAAATAGAGCGAGTGGAGAGTCGGCATGACTGGCAACAGTAAGTAGAATGGCTCCCAGCCTCTTAGAAGGAGACCAGGCCGGGCTGCGCATGTGTGCGAGTGCGCGGGATGTGTGTGTTTTTCTACCGCCACTCCCTCCCTGTGTGCGAATGTGTGTGTGTGTGTGCGTGCGCGTGTTTGATTAATTAACAGCCACAGTCGCTGAAGAAGCGCCCCGTTGTTCTATTCTCCCCACATCAACAGCACAATTGCCTCCACCCGGCTCCTGCAGCCACCTGACTGCGATAATAAGGCGCACGCCGGCGCACGCGCACCCGCGCCGGAGCGCGCGTCCCTCGCGGGGAGCAGCGGGGACCGCCGTTCTCTCGCGGACGAAGGGAGGGCGAGGCGGAGGAGCGGGTCGGCGAGACGCGCCGGAGGATGCGCGGCCGCCTCCCACCTGTGGCTGGCGAGTCGGCGAGGCGCCGCGTCCCCCCCCCCGCCCATAAAATCAAAACACAATCAGCTGGACCTCGTCAACAAGTCTGGTGTGGAAAAAGGAAGTCCACTTCCTCTGAGAACCTACAAAATAAGACGATAAAGCTGCTTTGGTTTTGTTTTTGAAGTCCTTCACTGTGAAGTGGCAACAGTTATTTACGGTCAAGCCCACATACACCACCACGATGCCAAATCAGCAGCTAAATACAGTTTCTACAAATTCACCATCGACTCAAGGATTTACGTTGATTATTTACGGCTTTAAAAATGACTTGTCTTCGAGTTATGTAAAATTTGTTGACAGCGTGGAGACAAACATGTCCGAAAACCGTTTTTTTCCCCACTACCGATCAGAACTCGATCAACTCCTCGAATGAGAACCAACAAATGGAAGAAACGCAGTCTCTGAAGCGTTCACAGGAAAACCTCTACCGACAGAAAGTGATTTGACAGAAAAGGCGTCAGAAGTGTTTCCATCCACACAAAAACCACTCAGCCCACTGGAAACGAAGAAATTCCGCAGAGTTCATTTTCAGACCATCATTCAACCAACGATTTCAGGTAACAAACACAACAACAACTTGTGGTTGAGAGCGTGAAACAGCACAAATAAGGAAGAAAAAGGTTCAGGGAGAAAGCTCTGCAAACTGTCCCAAGATGCAAACTTACCGCGGAGGCAGCAGTGTGCTCATTGAAGCCATTAAAACAAGTGAAGTGTAGTCAGAAGACGCCGGATCACCTTTCATCCGCACTCTCCTCTTTCCCTCCAGTCATGTTTCATCCACCTCTCCGTCAAAGCCGCGACCGCCTCTCTCTCTTTTCCATTCACTCCTTTCTGAGGAGTCCTCCCAGTGAGCGCGTTATTCTGCGCCGCTATCGTGTATCATCGGCCGTGAAGGTGTGAGAGGACTTTGATCAGTGTACAGGTTGGGTTTTTTTTTTTCAAGCTCTAGGAGTTATAAAGCGACAGCGCGTTGATCAAGCTGGAAACTGAAAACAACTACCACTTGGGAAATCCTGATTTCCGAGTTGGCGACGGAACAAGAAACGGACAACAATCTTGCAGGAATCTGCGGTTTCACGACGGAAAACTTCGCTCTCGACACTCAGCGATAAAATGAAGGCTGGAAAACGTCAGCTTAAAAAAACATTTTTCACCTCGTCTTTGTGATGCAACTCGCTCGCTGTCTTTCCAGCTTCATGAGGCGATCTTCGAAACCTCCAAACGCTTCAGCTCAGACTTTCCCGTTTTTACAAAATTCAGGTGCGTTTTTCCAACTCTAACTTTGAAATTTTACCAAAGCGCCATCCATTTTTTTTTTTTTTTGACTTTCTGTTCTCCTGATTGAAACCGCAAGCTCACGGTAAACTGTGTGAGACGTAAACTTTCATGAAGAACCCGCGTTGGATTGGTCTAAACGGGACTGAAACATCACAAAAAGAGGAAGCAACACTGCAGGAAAATGGTGTGCAAACACCTTTCCTGGGAGAGCGAGGCCTCCGTGGTACCGAGCGGTTTACGGTTACACACTAAATGGACTGTTGAAACACTCTTGGCTTTTAAGTATATCAACCGCATTGCCCGTTGCCTCAAATCGCAACCCCCCCCTCCCTTCCTTCTCCTCCCTCCCCTTCAAGCTATGAAGCCAGAAACATTTCCCAATCTCCACCATCGTCTTTGGACCCTTCTTCTGTCGTTTTTTGGGGAACTTTTGGTGCCTACGAAACAAAAAAAACCTCGACAAAACATTGTGGGGGGAAAAAAACTCCGCGTCACCTGTCCCTCAACCCCAGGCCTCGGTTTATTTATTTGGTAAACACAAACACAAAAAGCGGCCAAACACGCACGTCCGGCACCGAGTCAGTGATCACATGGCAGCCAGTCAGCGCCCCCGCCCCTCCCCGTAACTCCTCCGGCTATATTTCTGCTCTTTTGTGCAGCTGAAGTGTGTCGGGACAAAGGTTAAACGCAGAACGGTCGCAAATTATCCCACGAGACTCCGAGCTGAATGGATGTGCGTGTTTTCTGGGCGACGAGGCGTCAGACGGTCACGCAGGAGACGTGACGAACCGCGCGGTGACGCAGACCGTCGCAGAATCTCAACTTTAGAGGCAGTTTAGAGGTTCGTGAAGCGATGGAGTCGCAATCCAAACAAGATCAGAGAAAACTAACCACTACTTTTATTTTGAAAGTCCCTGTACTTTCCAAGAAGTGGGCGTATTTGGCTTCGCTGCAAAGTTTCGGAAACCCTTCAGCTTTGGTGTTTCTAATTTATCATTTATTTGCTGTCTTTTGCTAAAACTATTGACTCAAAATTTACAATATGTGAAGTTCCGTCTAATTTTTCAAGTATAAAACAGTCCAGCTGCGTAAATATCTCATGAAACCTAAAAAAATACTCCAAACCAGTCGTCCAACACGTTTATCTTTCGACCTCTAAAGATTTCCTCTAAAAAAGGCTGCAGACGACTCTCTGATGTCAAATTTACCAGAATATTACAGTGTAGCCAAAAGCTAAATGGTACAACCACAGTCAAGCCAATAAAGAAGCGGGAGCCTTCAAAATAAAAGCACAGCGAGAACCTGATGTTGACAACCAGGGGGGAAAAAAGCCCTCTTTGCGATTGTTTCATACAATAAAGAATTTGCGATCTTGCATCACGCTGAGACGTCGCGCAACATAAACAGTTTGAAACTTCAATATTTCACTTGAAGTGGCTTCAAAGCTTCGCGTTTCATCTCTGAGTTTCTTTTTGATCGCGGCGCTTTTCTCCGCCTGAACGCCTCCTCAGCACCTGTGAGCGTCTCGCCAGCCGCCGTGAGGGCGCACCCACTGTCGGCAGCCGTCGGGCGCCGCCAGAGGAGACACCCGGCGCTACGCCGCGCAGAGGGCGCCGAGCGCCGTCGACCACATCTAAAGGTCGAGCTGGAGGTGTCCTGCAGGTGGATCGCTGGCGCCGTTTTCCTTCCCTTCCTGCCTCCGACTCTGTCGGTCGCCTTCCAGCCCTCTCTCTTGCCTTGATTGCTGTTTTGTCACTCTGGTTCTGTCGTCCCCACCCTCTCCTCCTCCTCCTCCTCCTCCTCCACCTCCTCCTCCCCTCTGTTTCTCAAAGTCTAGAGTGGAGATGGCGTTATTTTTAGCCTTGGTGAGATAGGGAGCGAGATCGCGCTGGGCTGACACGTACTCTCCACAAGGCCTCTACTCGAGACCCGTCACTGACGTGTGAGGGAAAAACGGCTTTCAGTTAACACATAGCGCGTGTGTGTGTGTGTATCTCTCTCCAATGTGTGCGACTGTGTGTGTGTGTTTACTGTCGTATCACCGAAACACGACTGAAGCCACTTTTCTTGCGGTAGATAGAAATCGCATCATGATAGCAACAATCACGGCCACCGTGTGATAGACGCAAATATTACCAACCAATAACATCGCTCACATCTCAACTACCAAGCTGCTTCAGAGATTTTCAGCCTGCGAGTTACAATTGTTGTAAAATGATCTGTAATCACACGGTTCTGTTTTCAGTTAAAACGCTGCAGTACACATGCCAGGCCCGTAGGTGGTACGCACAGCCGACAAGAGCAGAGAAACAAGAGAGAGGAAGTGGAAGGAGTCAAAACTAAGCGAAGATATCGAGAACATGAACGGGAAATGAGACGTTAGTTTGGTTGGAACTTGTTGTTTGGATCGTTTCAGCTTAAAAACAGCAACATAAAAATAAACGATACATTTCTGACGGATTCGATTGACGCTCATTCGCCCGCGGGAAAGTCCTGAGAGACAGAAACGCTTCAACTCCGCCGCATTACTCAGATCTTATCAACGAGGTGTCATTATCGTCAGCAGGCTGTCACTCTGTCCTCCATTAGTCGGGCCTGGTTAGCTCCGTAAACACCTGCAGTCGCCCGGATCCGCCGACCTGCCCGGGCCGCTCGCCCGACGGTTACCCGAGTGGGCAGCCGAGTCACACGGGAGATGATATTTCATCCCGAGCATCACGTCTGACTCTGACACGATACGCGGCGGCGGCGGCGGCGGCGGCGGCGGCGCGCTCGCACGGCGAAGCCTTGTTTTTTTTGGGCGAAGTGTGATCCGCTGGACAACACCTAAAAATACACAAACAACGGCTATAAAAAGCTTCTGAAAACGGGAGCGGGAGATGAACCGGAATCTTTGTCTCACATTGCATCAAATCAATATTTAAATTCTGGCCCATTTTCTCCCCTGCAGAGAGCGAGCGAATGTCACTGCCTGTTTACTACGACTGGGATCTCGCGGGACGAACAGACTCATTGTGAGCGGGGGAGAGAAAATGAGAGGATGGGAGGGAGGGAGGGAGGGGTGGAGAGGCGGGAGGGTGAGAGAGGAAAAGCTGATTCAACTGCGCCCGAGCCCAGGCCGAGGGAGGGGGGGAGGGTGAGGGGGGGGTCTGCTTTCTCCCCCAGCCGGCCGGGAGGAAACACATGGGTGAAGGCGGTTGCTGCTGCACCTCCATGCACAGCAGAAGGCGGAAACTCAGCAGTTTTGACGAAGTCACAACATGTGAGGGCTTCTCAGTCATCTCTCTCCTCACAGAGTGAACCGAACGTCTCCCACTCAGCAGCATCACAGGGCCGGAGACACAGAAGAACCGTGGCGTCACCTATCGATCCGCTGCAGAATCCATCGAATAAAAAGGTCGCGGCGGAGCAGCATTAAAGTCGCGTTATGAAACGAGCGGCAGAGCGGCGAAGTGAGCGTGAAGCCGAGGATTAAAAATGCAGCTGATAAAGACGATTTAAAGTGTCAATAAAAGGCCATATGAGCACGTAGCCATTCATTGATTCACAATAGATTCAGAGAGTACGAAGAAAAATCTCACAATAGTTACAGTCAGTGAAAGTGAAGTAGTTAAGTCAGTCCTTTCGTGTCTTTTTTTGCTTTCTTCTCTGTGACTTTACTCCATTTGTCCCATTGTGAACATACTTTTGAGCTTCTGTGTATTCGCGCCACGGGCAGCGGTGACCTCGCAGTGTCCCGAAGCAAAACAGAACCCGAAGGGTCGTCGGTTCGAGTCCCCGGACTGGCAAGAGGTTGAGGTGGGCAAAGCGAGGGGTCACACTTGTCGTCAACTCGCTCACCGTCGCTGTGGGCTTTTGCATGAGGCGTTATTTTTACGTAACATATTGAAATAACTCGTTGCAAAAAAAAGTAAAATAAGGTTTTTTTTCTGATCAGTTTATGAAAGCATCAGTTTAAAATTTATTTATTTATTTTAATTTGTTAATTTTATTTAATCGAGGACGCTGACCAGAGGTCACTTTCTACGAACGAGGTTCAACAACGAAAACTGGTACCAAAAGGTACCACACGTTCATCCTCGACGCGGTCGCGAGGTTCTGCTCCGTGCAAAACGTCTGAAACGGACACTCGACGAGAGGCTCTGACAACCAAGCCCCCCGTGACGTCACTGGGCCATCTCGAAAGGGGCAGCCAATCAGGCGCGGCGCGCTCGGCCGGCGCGCCGCTCGGCTCAAAGGTGAGCGGGAGACCTTGGAGTGCCGGCCCCGACCACTCTGAGGGTGAATGATGCCGCGGCTGGCGGTGACGCGGGGGAAGAGGAGCCGGCGGAGTGTGCAGCCGGGCGTCGACGTATGCGAGCGGCGGCGGGGGGGGGCGAGTGATATAGGAGGCGTGGCGACGGGGTGGGTGGTGGGGGGTGGGGTGGGCAGGACGTGAGTGAATTACATTGAGGAGGTGGTCACATAACACTCGGGTTCAGGCAGAGTTGAAGCCACTCGCTTGCTGTGCTGCAGCTGGTAACATTTACCTCAACTCCCAACTCTTAAATGCGTGTGTGTGTGTGTGTGTGTGTGTGTGTGTGTGTGTGTGTGGTGTGTAAAGGAGCTCTAAAACACATAAAAAAGGGTCTGGATTTTTACAATGGAAAATAAGTAAAAAAACAGAACTTCCCTTGTTAGACACACACAGACACACACTCACACACACACACACACACACAGACACACACACACACACACCCTCGCAAGACCCCTTTAACAAGCATCTATTACCTTACAGCAGAGAAGAACGTGAAGCTCACCCCCTCCCGAGCCAAAAGTGCAACTCCCAGAAAAAAAAAAGAGCGCGCGAGAGACTCCGCTCGTCTAACTTTGTCTCAGAAACACACACATCTGCCTCGCACACTTATGTCACCCACAGCGAAAAACTGACAGTCCTCCTCTGCGAGCAAATGGTGACTCCACGTTTGAGTCTTTAAAAAACCCGCTCAACTCTGCGTGAACTCTGCAGGGAGCGAAGGAGGAGGAGGAGGCGGAGGAGGGAGGGAGGCAGCGGCGGCGGCGGCAGGAAGGAAACTCGTCCTCCAAGTGCGACCCGAGCACGTGTTGTCTTTACACAGGCGCTGCCACTGATTAACTGCGACAAATCTGCTGACGGCAAACTTCTCCTTTGGCACCTTCGAGTCTCTGTGAATCCAAAAGAAAAGAAAACAGCCCTCACCTGAGATTAGCTCGGGTTCCAGGTGAACGATGACAGGCTGCGGCGAAGTTTAGGGGGGGGAAAGGTTTGTTGACAGAAATCAGCCGACGCTTACTCTGACGCCACAAAATGACAGGAACACTTTTCAGAGCCGTGCAGCGCCATCGTTTGCCGTCCGGCCATCACGGTTTCTTCACTGGAGGCGTGTTCGTTTCTTGGCCTTCTCGCCGCCCTGGCCGCAGAGATGCCCGTCATGTCGGCGGCTTCTCGTAACACTCCTTTTATTCTTTCGTTTACGGCCAATCAATCTGCATTATAGGTGTTGTTATGAGGTAATTAAGGCCCGTTAATATGTAAAACAACGAAGTTTACGCGGGGAAGGCCCGCTGGGCGCCAGCATCCGACCCTCACTATAAGATTATGTTGGCATGGGCATTTAGCGCCGTGAGGGTGCGATCCAGCACATCTCGGCATTGATATCATCGGACAGAAGATTGCGAAGATTTTATTAGGCCCAATTTTGCACAGTGTGACACGGAACAAAGCCGCAAGATTGCCGCAATTACGCCGCGCGCAGGAGGCAGAAGGAGGCCCCGGGAGCCCGGGAGCGCGGGCGCGCGTCGAGCCGATCCGGCGCCGGCAAGCATGCGGCAGAAGCCCCCCCGGAGGGACGCTGCAGCAGCCCCTCCGAGAGGAGAGGAGGGAAAGACGGGGAGGGGGGAGAGAGGAGGTGGAGGAAGCCCCAGGTAGCCTCGCAGCAATGCACCACGAGAGGAGGAGGAGGAGGAGGAAGGGGGGGGGGGGCACAAAGCCCAGCCGAGCTGCTCGCCGCTCCTCCAGCCACCGTATCCCCGCTCCCCTCTCTCCCACTGACCAGCTAAATATTTTATCAGCTGGCAAAAGAGCCGGCGAGCCCCAAGGCCAGGGGCTCGGCGGCTTTTTTTTTTTGTTTGTTTGTTTCTTTATTGGAGAAAGTACCAGTGTGAGTGTGCGTGCGCGGACACGCGCACGTGCGTGTGCGTGCGGATGTTTCCGTGCGTGTGTGAACCAGCAGGGGGGGCGGGCGGCGGAGGGAGGGCTGGAGTTTGTTCACCGACCACATCGTCGCTGAAGTGCTTTTGATTGGTCACTTTGAAGTAGTTCCTCTCTCTCTCCCTCTCTCTCTCTCTCTCTCTCTCTCTCTCTCTCTTTCTCCCCCCTCTCTCTGTGCATCCTCTGTGCAGCACGCCGCTCGGTTCAGAACTGGATGAACGACCTTGAGCAGGCGCACAGGGCTGTGTTGCTATGGCAACGAAGCCTCGCGCAACCAGTAACAGCTGGATGCAACAGCACTCCCTGAATTTTAGCAGGAGTCGCCACGTTAATAAAACGACTCTCCACATCTCCTCCTCCTCCTCCTCCTCCTCCTCCTCCCTACCTCCCCCCTGCCTCCTCGCCGCACCTCCTTTTCCTTCTTTCCCTCCATCTCACCCTCACACGTTTGCCCGCGCACACGCAAAAACCCGCGCGAACGCGACAGTCGTGGAGAGAGAAATCGCACGACCCCTCATCGGCATCAACGCGTAAACTTATTTAGCTGTCGCGCGGCGGCTCGGAAGCGAGAAGGAAACACCGCCGGAACCTGCGAGACGGCGATTGTGGGGGGGGGGGGGACAAAGACCCGGGCGGATCGCGCGGAGATCAAGAGTGGAAAGCGCAAGTAACACAACAAAACACCAGCGCAGGGAGACACGCGCGCCCAGACGGGCACTTGACATTCTTCTCACAGAAGAAATAGCTCTCGGATAAAGAAATAAATAAAGCGGCAGAGGACATGAGCCGCGCCGAGGCATTCTGGGAGGAGAAAGGAAGCGGGAAACGGAGGACACTCGCTTGTGGTGTCAGTCCGTCGGCTCGTCCCTCCACGTCTCTGCTCGCTCTCGTTTCCAACTCTCTTTTTTTTGACACTTAACTGTTCGATTATCCCAAAACTTTACAGCCGAGTAATTTTTAAATAAAACGCCTTTATTTCTGTTTGAAAAGAGAGACAAACGACCCGTTGGATTCCCACGAAAGATGAACAACAGCGATACGTCGCCCCCCCCCCATAGGGCTGATTGATAAGATCAATTAGTCGAGTTTCATAACTCACACACCACAAGCCTTTCAGTCTCTGGAACCCACAAGGCCCCTGGAGGGCCACGACAACAAACCCTGAACTTGTCGAGAAAAGAGGAAGCGTCGATGTCAGCCAATCCTTCTTCGGACGTTCAAAACTGACAAGACCCCGAAATAAACAGTCTGTAGATTCAGACCGACATCATTTATTGATCCGATTCATTTCGCGTCAGATGTCTCTTCGCTTCCTGACCGGCGGAGTTAAAGCTCCTTCTTGCGTCCTTCGATCTGTTGCGCTATTCATGTCACACTCGTTCTGTTTGAAACCGACGCCAGGACGCACGTGGTCGAATGTGAAAGTGCTTTTTTTTCGCAGCATCACCACCGAAGTTTGCGTCACTCACGGGTCGCACGTTAGCTTTTTTTCCCTCCCGACTGTTCGAAGCAACTCCGCTCGAAAACAGCGTAGTTCCAATTGAACAAGTGTTTTTCTTGGCTAATTGAATTTCTGGTAGCATTCCTTCCTTGAACCGTTGCACTTCATATTTCTTCAAATTGCATAAACCAATAAAAATGCAAATCAGCACAGAAACCACTTATTTACGCTTTTAGTCAATGTTCTCCATTTTTAATAACTGTTTGGCAAGCCACTTGAGTGTCATCTCTCCGCCGGTCCATCACTGATGATGAGAAACGAGCCAATCCCCTGCAGATCCTTTTAGCTTTTCCTCGGCGCCGCCGCGTTTCAGAGCTCCTGTTTTCCTTTCACACATGAATATTGACGGCTGCTTTCCACACATTATTACAATGAGGTGCTTTGTAGCTGCTCGCTGTCCTCCTGCTTCTTGAAAACCAACAATATTATATAAGAAGAACGAGAAATTAAAAAAACTCGAACTCTCAAGATTACCGAGAGAATGAAGTTATGGCGAAAAATTATTTAGAAAAAAAGATGTGGCAGACAATTTGCATTTGAATAAAAAATAATAAAATAAATAAATTTTTAAAAATAAATATAAATAAATGAAATAAAAAACAATAATATAATATGGGAAACAAAATTTAAAATATTTTTTTTTAAAAACTGACAATTTGGCACCTACAGGTTAAGTTGCAACAGAATAGAAAAAAAATGAAATGTATGTTTTAAAAAATGTGTATACCAAGTTGACTTCAGCAAATAGGTTCCAAATGTGTCCTTAACCCGACGTAACCTGTGTCTGGAGCTCCTACTGTCTTTGAATCATCTACTCGTGAGCACATATTGATTAACTGCTGTTAACGCCGGCGTCTGGAGATAAACAGCCAGCTACTGATGAATCTCACACGCCATCAACAATCTTTAATTCTCTCTCTGCCTCCACAAGAGCAATAATTAACACAGCACAATGAGCTCCGAGGCGCTTTGTTAGAATATTCAATGCAGCTCCATCATTTGGAGAGATAAGTAAGAGGAATCTGCGGCAATACCTGCGATCAATATCGCCGTCATGTCCGCGGAGTTACACGATGGACTGCAGCGACGCGTCCGAACAGCCGCAGAACACGGATGTTTCCCCGGACTGACGACCCGATTCAACCCGGCACCTGACGTGACCTGACCCGAATTGACCAGAACTGGACCGGAATCGATCGGCTCCATCCTCTGACCGCTATCAGCCTGCATGAGGAGCATCGAAAGGACAGGGACCTCAGTCTGTCCACAAGAAAACCTCCACAGACACATGGCGACTGTGAATCCAACGCACCGCCGTAAAATCCATTCAGGGACACAAGTACTGATGTGCCAACACAATTTCACCTTAACTTAACTGACTGATAACATGAAAAGGGAACAATTCGAAGCATCTTTTTTTAAAGATCTGATCAAAAAATATTTCTGTTTAAGAGAAAAAAGTCAAACACTTGGTCCTAATTTTTAAAAATATTTTAAAAATGCAACATTCTCCCTGCCTTGGAAGCTAAAATCATTTAGGAATAACGCAAAGAGTTTTATTTGAGATAAACCTCAAAAATCTGGAGAAATTTACAGTTTTTCATTGTATTCTTGGTTCTTTTTCAAAGACTCGTATGAAGCTCAAAGTGGGGAAAAAAAAGGAGAAAACGAGTCGATAAACTCAGGAAGTTTCTCTGCTCTTCCAAGAAAACAGCCCAGTGCACATTCCCCCATAAAATCTAAATATTTTTGTTTTAATTTCGGCTCGTGAACGGATCCGTCTAATTCTCATGTGACCGCTGGCAGGAAAACAAATAGGTAGAGTTCAGGAAATGTCACACCTCCCCTTTCAGCTGGGTTTAGCGGGGAAAAATTAATTCCTGAAGAGCTGCTTTACTTTTCTCTTCTCACCGAGTCTGTTTGACCCGAGTGTCACTGCATCTTATGAAAGGGAATTATCCGCGATCCTGCAGGTCCTGATAACGTCTTCGAGTCGCTATATTACTTCTGTGCGCGCGTGTTGTTTGGACTCCGGAACAGAAGTTTCCTGTAAAACCAGTCGAGCATCGGCTCCAAGACAAACACCAGCACCACCGTTCACAAAACCATCAACAGTTACTTATAATACGCACACAAAAGGAGCGACTGTTGCGTAATCCGGTGAATAATTCAACTGGAGGGCGGACTGTTGTTGAAGTTTGTAACAAAATAATATAAATTATGATAATGGGGACTGCTCGAAGATACTTTTACGTCCTAAATGTTGAATAATTGAATGAACCGGAGGCTCTCGAGGACTCGCCGAAGTGCTTTTATTGACAGTTAAGTGGTGGGAGCCTCCAAAGCAGCCAGGATGTTTCTCCACATTTTTCACCAAGACGCGGGCAGGATTTCACACTTCAAGCTGTTAGACGTACAATAAACTAGAGCTCATTTGGGTGTCAAAGCTAAAGCCAACCGATAAATCCCGCCGTCGAGTTCCGATTCATTATCGCGAAAGTGGCTGCAACCAAGAAAAAAAAAGAGAGCGAGAGAAAGAAAACGTGTCTTTCGATAACTTTGCGGGCGGGATCGCTGGCTCGGTGGTTTGTCGCTCCAGAGGAGCGTCGTAAATGCTGGCGAGCGGCGCCGCGATGGGAGCTAAATCATTGACGGGACGCAACCAGATTCGGGCTTCGTCTGATTTACGATCCCCCCTTGCAGCCAGTAAATGACTGAGTGAGAGGCGCGAACGCAACTTGGTGTATTTCAAAATTTCACCCAAACAGGCTTTTTGCCTTATTCAGTTTGGACCAAAAAAGGGGCGACAGCGAAATAAATCAAAAAATAAGACAACACCAGGAAAACAACACTGAACCTCCAAGCTGGGCGTTTGGTTCCTCAGCTGAAAGTTGCTGGTGAGACTGGAGTGAAACTGGTAATTTAGCCAGATGTAAGCAAAACATTGAAGAGAAACAAAGTTATAGAATTGTGTTTAATTTGCGCTAATATATGAAGACTACAGTCAAAACAGTGCAGTCACTTTAATGTCGAAGCAGTACGGGAGTTTTATTGGTTTATTACCTGCTAAATTTAAGACACATGAGCTTCTGGGAAGCATCTTATCAACAAAGTGTTTAAAAACCAAAAAAACAAGTGAGCAGTGAAACAGTGTGGGTGTAAAATCCAAATGAAACACTGCAATTTTAGATTGTTTAGAGAAATTATAACAGTTTTGATCCATTTTGTTGCCCTTTTTTTTGCCTCATTGGGTTTCAGAATCATATCTAACTTGGAATTAAGAAAAACATCAGTTTTGCCTCTTTTAGTGTGTTCGTAAGAACATCATAACTTAAAATGTGTCGCTCGACGATGGTACGCCGGCGTGTTGTGTCGCCATCACGCGAGTCACAGCGTCCAGCTGAGGCGCCACTGTTGGTTTCGAGTGACTTTCGTGCAACATATAAAATCCTGGAGATGCTTTTGTTGTCCTCGCTTGCTCTGAGGGCGAGCAGCTCCCGCACCTCGCCGTCCCCCCAGTTAACGATCATTCTGATGCATGCTGTTGTTCAGAAACAACAGTCTGCTGTCTCTTGGACGTTGATCTTCCAGAGT
>JASSRZ010000053.1:12454946-12465052 GCA_032164315.1 Malacoctenus gilli | reverse complement strand
CCCCCCCCCCCCCCCCCCCCCCCCCCCCCCCCCCCCCCCCCCCCCCCCACAAAACCAAAACAAAACACACAATACTGACCGTTAACTCGACCGAACGTTTAAACCCGGGGGTGCGGAGGACTGGTGTGGTCAGAACGGTGCTTTCTCGCTGCCGTGTACATTTGCAGCTCGACTGTTGCTCGCGTTGCTCCGATAAGGCCATGAAGTCAAACGAAAACCATCAGGCAAAGGAAAAGTTACACTCATACCACAAAGTAATACCCACACGAAGAGTTCAGCAAGCTTCATTCTTGTATATATAGATATATATATAAAAAAAAAAACAAGACCCCGAAACGATTCATAACATGGATGCAAAACAAATATTCACACGTGTACTGAACAACAGTGACGTTCAACAGTTTTCCCTCTATAAAAATAGCTTAAAAATCTGACATATATTTTAGTACAGTGTAGGGTTTTAGTCAGTTTTTGAATCTTTTACATCTGAGACAGTTTGATAACAGGCTGGTACAGGAGTCCCCTGCTCTCCCTCTCCTCCTATGACACTGCCAAACACACACATGCGGCTTTAAGAAGACCACCGGAGTCCCGGGAAGGAGCTCTAAAGGGAGTATTAAAAAAAAACAACGATAAAATCAAAGAAACCAGGAGGCAGATCTCGTCTCCTTCAGACTCCGGACTCCAGACTGTGCGCCCCGCAGGCCGCACAGCCCCCCCAGACCACCCCCTCTGTACAGCGCTTCACATGCACAGTGCTTTAGTAGTAGAGAAGGACATGGTCCATGAGAGGAAAGAGCACGACCCCACAATACAATACGTGTGCTCGGAGCAATGCCAGAGTCATTGAAAAGGTGAAGCAGGAAGGACGAAAACACGCCGCGTTTGGCCAAAACGACGGCGTCTCTCTCGCGCGCACGTCTGAGGGGCGGAGACACCGAACACAGAAGCGTTTAGTAACCTACTGAACACACACCTATCCACAACTCGGTGTATCACACACACAGAAGCGTGTCTTGGAGCTGAGACGGGGCCCCGCCGAAGAGAACTTAAAAAAAACAAAAAAAAACACCACCTCAAACTGGATAGTGAAATACAACCAACGGGCAGGAGTCAATGAACAGATTGTCACATTTCATGCTCTGCTCACAGGCAATACGTTGTTTTTTTTTTTGGTTTTTTTTTGTTTTTTTACGAGACAAGCAATAAACATCGTTGTCGTCATTCGGTTAATTCACAAACACACACAGAAGGCGGAGCGATATCGTACACACAAGAGTAAGCGCGCGGGCATACAAACACGGGCCCTCACAAACACACGCCCTCCCAGTGCACCATGGGATGTAACTCATGGTGGAAGTGGTGGAGAACTTGTCCCCCTGATACCTGGGAATAAAAGGTAAAAAAGAAAGAAAGAGCGGAGGGAGGAAGGGAGGGAGAAGGCCAACAGAACACAGACGCAAGCAGAACCAGTGATAAGAAACCACCAACTTTATAAGGACACTTGAAGAAAGATTGTATTGTTTGGATTAACTGAACGCAGTTGCTATGTACCGCTGTGTCTGCTGGTTATAGCTTCTCAGAGAATACAAAATAATATCTGTAATATATGACAAAAATAAATAACTGAAACCTCTTGCAGCAGTTGTAAAAAGGCCACTGAATGCTTGAGTGTGTGTGTGTGTCTGTATGCGTGTGTGTTTGCGATATTGTGAGTGTGAGAGAGATGCAAACGTAACAGCACAGGTAGGAACGAGCCGAAGAGTCTTTCGCCTTGTACCGTCATGCATCGGACGTTACCAGAAAGACTCGAGTGCAGCCTCAAACGCGGTTTCCAAATCGCGCCATCGATGAAAACTCGGCTGGATGAAGACGCTACAGCTTCCTTCGCGGTATGTTTTCCGAGTCCGACTCTAACGAGCCGACGGTCAGGTTTAAAAAAAAAAAAAAAAAAGATTGAAAACGAAAACGGTGCCTCAATCCTGCAACGTGTCGGATTTCAATGGCAGCGGCTGTCGGACGGCGGCGGTCGAGGAGTTCGGCGCGGCGCTTCGCTCTGCCGATCATCTCAAAACAGCACAAAAGTTTCACTGGAGTCACTAATTTCGCGTCAATTCCCCGACAACAGCACAACACTGACATGCCGCCTCGCCGAGGATTAGAAAATAAAAGCCTTTATTCTGAGCCACTGGCCTTTTTTTCCCTTTATACAAGTTTACCTTTCTGAGACTCCGACTTCAAATGACTCCCAGTGCAACGCTGTGCACACCGACACTATATATATATTTATATATATATCTTTGTTGCCCTGAAGTTGAAATTGGCTTTTTAAGGTACTGTGAAGTTAACTGATTCAATGTCAAATTACTGAAGAGCAACTCAGCTTGAAGTACCCGACGAGTGATCGTAAGTTTTACACAAAAAGGACACTTTGAAGAGCTAAATCCATCCAGTTAAAGCATCGCAACCAGCACGGCCCAGCCAGCGTCCCCTCTGCGGCAAACCCCAACGCACGATAAACACTTTGAGCAGACGGTGAACACTGAACTTTTTCCAAAAAAAAAAAGAATGAAAAAGAAAAGGGAGCTTCAGCCCCAGAAGGGCAGTTACGTAAGGTTTCTTAGTGCGCTTCAACATTTGTTTTGGAGAGCAGTCGACAAAAGTTGAGTAAAGACTTAATGTCACATTGTCAGAACTCCCTCTCAGCTTTGTGGTGTTGGGTTTTTTTTTTCCCTTCCCCCCTCACCACTGCCACCACCACCACTTCCGGGGGTCTTTATGAAGCTTTGGCTTTTCTCGCCCGTGGTGACGTCTTATCCTCAGACTTGACCACTCCGTTGGCTGCGCCTCCTGGAGAGACACGGGAACAGGAAGCGTAAACACTTCTGATTAAAGCATCTCAAACACGCACGGGGGCAAAAAACTGAGCGGCTGAGAGCTGTAAACACAAAAACGCAGCTTTTCTGTTGCGCAATTTTAATGAAGTCACTTCCCTCTGCGATTGCGTCTCACCTCATTCGACAACAACAAATGGCAGCTTTGGTCGTGACATTAAACATCCGCCAGAGTTTGTTTACATGTCACAATTCTACAGAGATACTTCCTGGTTGTTACTCACTGACCAATCGTTTCCACTCTAACAACAGCCAAGAAGGCACCTGATATTTGTCCGGTAAAACCATCATGGTTGGAAAACCTTAGAAAAGCCGAATGGCGTCGAGTCGTGCGGGTGTGGCGGTGCGACGGAGCGCGTCTCCTCACCCCTCGTGAGTTCCCTTTTGTGGGGCTTGCTCTTTGGGCTGACCGCCTTCTTCTTTGACGCCTGGTTCTGGCTGTGCTCTCGCCACTTTTTCAGCTGGAAATTGATGAACTTCCACATCATCCAGGCCTGTGTCAGGCAGATCGCCGCCAGACAAGTCATCCTGGAGGAGAAGACGTGGTTGAGTTCGGCCGAGATTCATCACTTATTGTTTTTCGCGGCAACTTGGCTCAACAGGACACATTGGAAAACGTGTTTACACTCGCAGTGTGGTTTCTGATGTGGACCAGGGGACAGTCCAGGGTGCTTTGGATTTATACTGGACGAAAAGATATAAACAGATGGTTTGAGATGTGTATACAAAGCAAGTTTATGATCCCCTGTAAAAATACTCTGAGCTGGGATAAAGACACTTGTGTCAAGTAACAAAACAAGGAAAAACTGCACAGATCAGACCTCATCTGGTGAAATGAAACAATCCTGATCGAGCAGTTATAGGTTTCAGCTCGATTCAACAATAGACAACATGGTCTTACCATCACACAAAAGTGCGTAACTTTGTGGTCCTACCTGACAGTGAGCACGTTAAAGTTGCCCTCCGCTAAGGAGAAGCCCTGGTTTTCCGTCCGGGGGAGTCCGAAGCCGAATGTCAGGACGGAGAGCGTGAGCGTGAGGAGGCGGGCGATGACGAAAAGAAGCGCCCACAAAGTAAAACTGCCAAAGGAGAAAACAAGTCGCTCATTCAGCTTGTTTACATTGGGAAACAAACCACTGAGTCATCTGACCAGTCGTTTCTGAGGGCTGTGATTCGATGACGAAACGCTCGCCAATGCATGACCTATTTTTTTCAAAACATTTTTTATTTCCATCAACATGTGACTATTACTAAACACTTTGAAAACAAAGTGCTTTCTATTTTTTCTGCTGTATCTTTCGTGATACAGCGCCGCGGTCGCAGTTTATTTCCGCCCTTTCGCTCCGCTGAAATCAGGTTAAACTCTGAAGTGAGGGACACTGAGTGAGATGTATGAATGAAGAAGACTGGTACCCTTTCTGCTTGTTCTCATCACTGAAGTAGAAGAGACGCGAGGCGTGAAACAGGAGCTCCACCAGGTAGTGAGGAACCAGCAGCACCAGGCCCAGTCGGTGGAGGCTGCAAAAGGGGAAAAAAAAGGGAGGAATTAACCGAGGGCAACTCGCTCCAACATCCTCGGCAGCTACATGACGTTTTCCCGGAGAACATGCAGTTAGACCCCCGAGACGACAGAATCAGCTGCTTTGAAATTTCTGCTCCAGATCAATCAGTTTGAAGAGGAGCGGAGGGAAACGACTGCAGAGTAAAAGACGTGTCGAGCTCATAGGTCAGAAAAAACGACATGGGTTTTTATTCCATTCAGAGGAGGGAAAAAAAAAAGTCAGCTGACTTTACTTGAGACTTTATGCACGATGGAAAAATGATAACGTGTCCATGTAAGAAAGATGAGCGAAGTCAGAGAGGTCGGTAACAGAGAAGGGGAAAAAATCAATCACTTTATTAGCTACGAGACACTGAAGTAGAAGAGTGTCAGGAGAGGTCAGAGCTGCTAATTACACAATGGTATACTCATTTTACTGTTATTCATCCGAGTGCAAGCTGTACTACAAACTTTAAATGAGCAGAACAGGCACCAGTTTAAAACATGGCCAGTTTTTAGAGTGAATTAGATCTCGCACAGAAGCTCATCGAGCTTATTTCTATTTGCTCCTTTGAGAATAAGTGAATTACGTGACTCACTTGAGGACGTAGGCACCAGTGATGTGGACAACATAAAGGCAAATGTAATAAAGCTGGCGGGGGATGTCTTCCTGTGAAGAAACAGATTAAAAAGAGAGGAGGAGGAAAGTTCGCGTTAATAACAACAATCACTGCAAACATTCCTGTTTGCCGGAAACATGTTTTGTGCAGAAGCTCGGCGGTAAAAACTTCAGACGTCGCGCGATTTGTCTTTAAAGTGCGGTCGCATTAAAAACGTAGACACGGCTCATTAACCGCCTTTCAGCAGCGGAAAGATGATGCACTTTCTATGCAAATGAAGCTGTGACATCTACTTGGCTCCAATTTAGTCCAGAATAATGTATGCACAGAATTGATCGACAAAATAGCTAAAGATCTCCTTGGCATGCATTATTCAACAAAAACCTCAAATCAATGTGCTTTTTCAAAGAAACAGAGGAAGGGCCATTAATAAATGATCGCCTCTTCATCCTAACCTGGCCAACGCGCCTCCAGTCGTCGGAGGGAGCGCTACGAGGCGCCACACAAGTGCGATTTACGTTTTTGTAGCAGGTTCGTGCTTCATTATTTCATAACTTTCGGCGATCTCTCCTCGATGCGACACGAATTGACTGAGGTGCATGTTATTCACAAGTTACAGACAATAATAAATGTCTTTGCTCTCCCAAGGAACGATCAATGTAATTCACTGGATTTATTTGAAGTTTAAATAAATGTTTAGAGGTGAAGGCTTTGCCTGTCTGAACCAATCTGACTTTACAAGCTGAATTGTGGAAGTGAAAGCCACTTAAAACTAGTCATCCACAAAAGTTTGTTCTGTTGATATAACTCAAGTTACAAATGAATGAAGCTCAAAGGCATTCACTTTTTCTGCAGTTCATCGTGTCTGAAATGACTCTTACCTTCCGTACTTTCTGAAAATACAGCTCAGGAAGTGCGTGGAGCCAGTAGGCAATTTGGCAGATGTAGAAGAACTTGACCTGAAAACTGGACAGAGGACAAGAGAACCTTTGTGACATCCCGGCAGGAGTGAAGCGACAGCACCACGGTCTACTCTACATTGTGTTCTACACGCTGTGACAGCTCCTGATTTTGCATCTAAAGGAAACAGAAATGCGCAGAAGCTGGAGAGTAAAGAACTCTGCATCGATCCACCATCGTGCAAAATGAGTCAAAATGCACAGAAAGGATCAATCGGCAGTCTCACAGCAGGCGAAGAAAACTTAAAAGCATCGAAGGGGGACGAGACTTTGGCTGCTTTACGCTTTCAAAACAATCTCGCTTCCTGAAGAAACAGCAACAATTTAGAGTCACTTTGAAAAGAGGCTCCTGCTGTTGCATGTTCACTGTAATGTTTTGGCGAATCAAAGACATGAGTTTAAAGCTTTTACTTTCAGGCAAACAGCTCAAAAACTGCACGATAAGACACTTACACCATGTGAGTGTGTGGGTAACCCTCCCATAGGAAAGTAGGATTAGTTGCAAAGTCCTCCTGTCGGGACAAAGAACAACAGACTTCATATTAGAATGATGCATCACATCGCGCTTCAGCTTCCTGCTTCTGTGACGCTCCACCGTCGTACCGCTGTGAGGATGCTGCAGCCCCAGATGAAGGAGAACAGGTAGAACGCCGCCAGCTGACCCGACTCATTGAACTTGCTGTGTTTGGTTTTCGACAGGTGTAACCTCCGGTTCATTTTCTGGAAGGAAAAAAAACAACAACAAGCAGAAAACTTCAGCAAAATTAACTCTTCAACAAGCTGAAGATCGGATTCTTTTATTACATTTAATTCCTTCGATTTAACCCCTATGAACCTGAAGCGGTGACTCGAATACAAGTCATGCAAACATGCTGTTAAATGATATTTTGATATTTTCAAGCCCACAACTAAGAGTTTGATTTTTATCTTCAGACTCTGGGAAGAAGACCAAAGTAAGGTTTGATTATTGTCCTTTTGAAAGGACACACGCGTTTTGTTTTCACACAAAGGACAAACTAAGGACTTGAGTGCAGAGTACACAAGTTGAGTCGAGTAATGTGATTTCAGTTTGGGCAACAAAAAAGTGGAAGTGACAAAAAGCATGTTACTGGGCTCACATCGAGGATGTATTCTTGTATCAAGGCGTGAAGGATGACTGCGATAAGCAGGTAGAAAAACACGGTGGCCACATCTTTCGGGCCGTACTGGTAAAGGTTCACCGGCTCGCTCTTCTCATCTGCGGAAAAACACAAAAGAAAGAAAAAGAAAACACAGGAAACACGCTGTTAAAGATAAAACCGTGGCGGAACGGATTAAAATCAGCAGCCAGCGACTCGTTGCACTCACCAAGAACTTGTGTGACGTTGTACTGAACTGTGATGAACATGATGGCGAACTTCGCTGTGACCTGAAACGGAGAAAAGGACGAGAAATTAAAAAGCCAAATTCAAACATGGAGACGTGGAGCAAGTGTAAAGTTGACGCTTTGCATGAATACAAATGTTCAGGGAGGTTAGAGCTTCAATCTGAAACGCAGACTTTATCAAAGAGAAGCAGCTGTCACGAGTGTGTGTGTGTGTGTGTGTGTGTGTGTGTGTGTGTGTGTGAATGTGACAGATCATGTAAAGCATTTTCATTTCGCACGAGTGCGATAAGGAAAAAGCCACTATTTCCCCACCAGCTCTCCCTCAGACCGTCTGTCAATTTAGGAGGGAAAGTCGTGGCACTTTATGTGAAAGCTGCAAAAAAATGTGTGAATCTAATAATCGGGTCTGGAGACCTCCGGGAGGTGCCTGGAGGGTCTCCCCTGGGGGCCCTCCTGCAGGATGATGAGCCTCACCATCACAGGTACCCAGAAGGTTGTCAAATGAGTGTGCTCGGTTTCCGCTAAAATCTGAGCAACAGTAATTCTGTACCAGGTCATGAAGCCCTCACACAAGTCACCTCCACTAGGATCTCATCAAGAGGGGGTGTGGAGAGCTGGTGTTTATTATTGTTCCAGTGGGAACGGTGGCTTTGGGTGGGGAAAGCTCCCCCTGTTTCAGTCCGACCTGGTCGGACAAGATAGGTAAAGCATCCTGCGTCCCATCCAGCGAAGTGTAGCACGTCAGCAGACGTTCAGCCTGACCACTTCGCCGCCAAAGGCCAGAAACGTGTGCAGGTTAGCTGCAAGGGGGGCAGTGGATTAGCCTGCCGGTAAGACGACCTGTCAGCTGTGCCAGCAGGCCTTCCTCATCCTCCTCCTCCTCATCATCGTCTTTGGCAAGCAGTGAGACACATGAGAGGGGAGGAAGAAAGACACACCACCAGCGCGCCGCCACTGGAGCGCTGCTGCTGAAATGTCAGCTAACGGCAACAAGCTAGCATCAGCTAACGGTTCACTGGAGTCGCACGGTACCTCAAACATCAGGCCCAGGAGGATAATCATGGCCAAGCACGACACCATGTCGGCGTGATTCTGGATCACAAACTCGTGGCTCAGCACCGGGGGGCTCTTGTTCTTCTTGCGGAAACCCATGGCTCACCGACGCGGCTCGAGCCTTCCTCGGGCTGCCGTCACTGAGTCTGGCGGGGTTTCGGAGGAGCTAGCTTCCCCCCGCTGCTGCTGCCGCCGCCGCCGCCGCTGCTGCTGCTGCTGCTGCTGATGCCGGCGGTGGCCTGCGCGGCTCAGCCGATGGATGCGAGCGCTGCTCGGGGCTGAGCCCTCCTTGGTGGTCCGTTAACCCGCTGAACCGCTGCTCGGGAGTTTTAGGAACAGTCATGAAGAGGCATCGCACCCGAGCCAAGCACCACGGCACAACACCCACTTTCTCCCCCCCCCCACTCACTCACTCTTGCTTGGTAAAGTCAGATGACGGGCCCTCCCACTTCAAACCCCCATTCATGAACCGCCCAGTGTCATTGACGTAGAAGGAGAACCCAGGCCCGTGATGCCTTCACGGACTCCACGCAGCCCGTTTACAACCTCAGCAAAGTGGAGAGATCACTTCCCATCATCATCACGTTCATCCCTCATATAAATAGTTCACATGTCTTTGTGATATTTTTGCATCTCAAATTATCTCAACGTTTATCAAATGAGGTTCATTTTGTGGTGGCTTCACGACTTTTAAACGAGCTTTCGCCAGTTGAATTTGTGCTTTTTCCAATATTGATCTTTTCATATTGAATTTATTTTTGGTCGAAATGCACATAAACAATTACAGGATATAGAATTTATTTCAAACTATCCGTCTCCGAAAAATACTTCTTTTCCCCACAAAATTAATTCATTTAAATAATGAACCCACACATACTTTAAAAAAATATATACGGTCAAAAACTACTTCTCAAAAAAGGCCTATTTTATTTTCAAAGAACTATTTGTAAATTCATCCTTTTCCAAATTTTAATAACGGCATTAAACCTAACTGACTTATGTAAATCTGCATGAATTGTCGAAACTGGTGAAAATATCTTAAGAACTCCGGAATAGTTTTTGAGGGCTGGCCCGCACTGTGTGGCAGCAGCCACACTGTTGAAAGGTAAGCTTGTTTTATATTGCTAATTCTTGTATTATAACGGAAAAACACCTCGTGTTTATGTATCTTGGTGTTAAGTTAGGGTGACTCTTCAAAAAACAAAGTTAAGTTTTTAGGGTAGCACTTCACTTTTGAAGGAGGTCAACTAAATGGTAAGGTGCTAGCTAATTTAGGTACACAGACAGTTACAATGTCGTGCTTTTGCAACCCTCTTTTACTGTCGTTAAATTAATTTATTGCATTGTGATGAGGGATAGCTAATTGGTATTGATGCATATATCTTTAATCAGTCAAAGGAACTTGTAATGTTACTAAGTATTGGCGAAAAGCCAGCCTACGTTTTCTTTTCAAGACAATAAAATTCGCGCTCTTGTTTATAGATCCTTGATGAAGAGGTTTTTCTTTTGTGTCGGTAGGGGGCAGTACAACATAGATTAACTACCATACATTGTTTTTGGGGTAGAATATCTTCGGTATGTAAGACTTCTGTGTTCAGTCGCCCGGCTAGCTCAGTCGGTAGAGCATGAGACTCTTAATCTCAGGGTCGTGGGTTCGAGCCCCACGTTGGGCGC
>JASSRZ010000053.1:12441576-12454619 GCA_032164315.1 Malacoctenus gilli | reverse complement strand
GTCGCCCGGCTAGCTCAGTCGGTAGAGCATGAGACTCTTAATCTCAGGGTCGTGGGTTCGAGCCCCACGTTGGGCGCGTCCGCTTTTTGTTCTTGATGAATGACTGAGCCCTATATATTTCCTGTATTGTATTTCAGCGTTATATGAAACATTTTTCAGCATGCACACAAAACGTAGTGAGCACTAAACACAAATAACAAAATAAAACATATAAATCCTAACCCCTGTGCAAGGGATTGTATTCAAAATATGTTTGGTGTATTCAAAATGCTCAACAGACCATGGCTATTGCAAATTGTATGATTTTTACATGTTTAACTGTGGTTTGCCCCTTTGGCAATTTGATCCTATAATTCATACATTATTGAGGTTAACCAAGAATCTTTAATTCACTCTTCCGACTGCTTATAACCTTTTATTTTTCAATGCAGTTTACAACATAGGTTTTACTTTGTTGTAAAAGGATACCCTGAAAACAATTTGAATTCTACGATGTAGACTATATGACATGCTTTTTTCCACACTGAATTCTTTCCACTCATTCAGTTTTTCCATCTATCTTATGGTCGTAACACTTGAATTACATTTTTTTCTTTGGCTGATAAAGACAAGAAGACATCTGAATTTTAAACCCAGAGAAACACCACTCCTATCACACCAGTATTCATTTTGAATAATAATTAGTACATGATAATACATAAATGATTTAAATTTTTATCTCGAAAACAAATGAACATGCAGATTTTAGTCATTCACATGAGACTCCAGTTTTCTAAAAACACTGGCTTGTTTTTATTTTTGCCAGTCTGTTATTGACCAATATGTTATAAGCCAAGGTTATTCGGTTACAACGCTTGTGTTAAGTGAAAACAAACGATTGGCTGTAAATTTTGGTCATTTTCTATTTTCTGTATAACACACAGTTTATAAACATGTATGTAGGATTTCCTTTTTTATATTGATAATCTCATTGTTTTTACGGACTGTTTGAGGTGAAGAGTTTTAGCCTCTCCTTTCTCTTGAAACAGCCAGCAGGGAGGGAGGAGTTTAAACAAAGGCCCTCTCCACATAAAAAATGGAGGCTTGTGCAGAGAAGCCATGGTGTCCTGCTCCTAACACTCTACATGCTGACATTTCTTCTTCCAAAACCTTCATCCGAGCCAGACACCGGCCCAGTCTCCACCAGGAAGCTTCAAGACATTGTTAAGCGGGGTTTGTATGTCAACAATACTTGTGTTCGCCAGGTTTTTTTGGTGTTTTAGCCCTCGCTCTGTGCTTATTTTTCTTCCCCTGTCTCTGACTCTCACAGTGCTGCCCCTGCCTGCACTGAACAAAGATAATTACTCAGGAAACATTTCGGCCAATCAGGCGCGGCCTTGCATCCTGCCTGCGAGAGAAGCGACCAGTCAGGAGCCGGCTAACATCGCCGGGGCCTGATCGCCTTGCCTGAAGAGCGGAGCCTTCCCCGGCTGAGGGCTGAGAGTGTCCTCCATGTTTTATAAGTGTTGACATAACAGTGTGTCAGGCAGCCATGCATCCACAGAGGTAAGCTCTGTCTTTTTTATCTCAGCCTTCTGATAACAACATGGCTTCCTTGCTGTTGTGGTGGTGACTGTTGGTTTCTCATGAGAACTATTCACACCTTAAAATCAGTTTAGTGTGCAGCAGCAGCAGCAGCAGAAGCAGCAGCAGCAGCAGCAGGAGGAGGAGGAGGAGGAGCTGGGGTGGATTGGAAGGCCTCGTCAGGCCTCCGCAGGGCTGCGAGGGTGGGGGGTTGGGTAACGACTCTCACCCTTGCTCTCTCTCTATGTCTCAGGGTCACATGTGTGCCCTCAACAACCAGGCTGCCATACAGGAGGCAGAGTGGACCATGGAAAATCCTTTTCCTTTTTTTATAATGCAAAAGAGAGTTGGATTTAAAAATGGCACCCACATCTCTTTTCTGCGGTGGCAGTCTTGTGTTGTAGCCTGGCAGAGAAAGAATGGGGGATGGGCGATGGACTGGGAGGACGGAGGGGGTATTATGTACCCTTTGTAAGTGGATTGGCTGAGCGCTGTTTTCCTCGTGTCATGCCAGGATGTTGAAAAAGACGCAGGGGCAACTCCTGCGAAGGACGCATTCAACATAACATTTCTGTCCACTGTTTTAGAGCAAAGTGTGTCAAGCAGGACCTGTGCCGCTCGCAGGACCAATCCTCTTCCTGTTTTTCCAGTCTATCCTTCAGGAATACAGTGTTAGAACTCAGGTTACCTTCCTGGAGTCACAAGACCAGAGCTGACGGGCCGCCGTCTGCTCTCCCAACTCCACAGCGTGGTTGTGAAACTGCTTCCTCCACTCTGGCAGGCAGAGGCCATTTTGTGCGCAGGGAGCTCCTCCTCAGAGAACTTTTGACTCCTCACAGATCAGAACAGACTTCACGGGGCTGTTTTTTTAAAACAAAAAACCTCCAATGTGTTGCGCTTGTCTCCCTTATGCGCACGATTGCTTTGTTCTGTGGCTGCTATGGGGTCGCTACAGTCGGTTTTCTCCACGCACACAAGACAGAGACACTGACAGAGATTCAAAACAACAGGTTTTGTGAATATTGCGTGCACGACTGGAGTCTCACATGAATGCCAGTCATGTTTAACACTCCAGTGTGTGACTGTTTTGACGGTTATTAGTGCTTTAGACAAGGAGCAACACTAGAAAAGGCGATAAGTTATTGAAAAATACCTGTTGTTTTTTTTCCTTCGAGTTTGGACGTTAAGTTTATGATTGTTAGCACAAGCGAGTAGAAATTTAGTTTGATCTCGCAGCAGGTTCCTGTGCGTGGGGGGGGAACAAAGAATGCATTTTTTTTTCCTCCTGTGGCGTGACTCACGGCATTTCTTTAATCCACACGCAGGCCGGAGAATCGCAGCGCTGCCGTTTAAGCGTTTCCTCCTGGTCTGCTTGTACACTTTGTCGAACCGAAAGTTTGAATTCTGCTCCCCTACGGAGCCTGAAGGGAACGTGCGGATGAATCATAATGAAATAATACATCAGTGCTCGTCTTTTTGGTGTTGTGCAGAAGCTGCGCAGGCCTCTTTTGAGGCTATAAAGAGGAAGAGAGGAATTGAACAGTTCAGCCATTGAGTTGTTCCCCCGCAGCCATTAATATAATCTCCCTCAAGGATATTTGAAAAATCTCCCCGGGTTTAGGCTGTCATAATCAGGAAGGGCGAGTTAAAGTGAAGGAAAGGAAAGCGTCTAATGCGGGGCTAAATCTCTGCATTGCAGCAAAAATGCTTTTTAAGAGGAAGAGGGGAGCCTGCACACTGTGATCTGTGTGGCATAGCGCAGCCGACCAATAATGTTCCACCCTGTTGGCCCTTCAGCCAATTGCAGCTGCAGTTGAGGTTAAAGATTGACAATCAGAGGGAGAGCAGCAGGGAGAGCAAGGGCCTTCTGGAAAATTCCACAGCCATCTTTGATTCGCCCTTATATAAAATCCAGGTCAAACCTTTCTTTTATACAGCCTCTCATGTGCAAACTAGAATTGTGTGTTTATCTGCTGATAGGATGTGTGGAGCCGTGTTAGAGCGGACGCTCGACCGCTGTTGAAGGCTTTTAATTCGTAACAAAAAAACGTGGCTTTTGGTTTCATTCTTTGCTGTGTTGCTTTCAGGGAACCAAATGTGAACAGAGTGTGTTTCTTCACGTTTCTGCATGCTGTTGTTGTTGCTCTGGGGAAAGCTGAATGTTTCTTGTCCCGTAGCGAAAGTGAATAATCTCCCAGGGGTTTTTTTGTTTCGCAGAGAAGGACGTTTCTCAGTTCTTGGTTGTAATCCCGAGTGTTTACGTCGAACGGCTTTCTCTGGATTCCCGGATAGAGCCGTCCGCCAGATATTTGTCTGTTTAAAGGGGTGAGAGCTGATTATTCATGTACATGCCGAAATCAGCTCTGCCAAGGTCTGCCTGAAAATGAAATCTAATTACTCTGTGACAGCAGTGTGCACATGAAAGGAGGGGAGGACGAGATCGAAGACGTTAGGAAGGGGGGGGGTGAAAAAAAATGAATGGTTCTCACTTTACTGGATTTTCCCGTGTTCCTCCTCCATGTCTGGCTGTTGGAGGGTTTTTGCTCTGACATGCGATGTGATTCCTTCGCTCCTTTTATAAAAAAAAAATCTTTTTAAAAAGCGTTTTTTTAGTTATATATTTTGAATGTTGAACTGTAATCTCCACAGATCTCTCTGGTCCTCCTGCATGGATGTGCCAGTGCCTGAGTCTGAGCCTTGGAGTGGGGGATGGGGGAGAGGGGGGAGGGGAGCAAGCTGTGGCCTCCATTTTCTGTGACGAGAGAACCCTGCTCGTCTCTCACAGGAGTGGAATCCAAAGGCATTGACTCATTGTTGTTTCCTTTTTGCCCATCAGGTACGACATGTACATGCAGAGAAGGGGGAATACAGTCAGTCTTTTTTTTCCTGACCGCGGTCTTGGTGGAATATATCTCAGATCTGCTGAGGATTTATTTGCCTAACTCTCCTTGTGTGGTGGTGGATCCCTGCTCCTGATCTGAGCGAGCCCTCTGGATCATCAGCATTTTTTTTCCTTTTTTTTCCCGCTCCTGGTTGTCCCGTCTTCCTGGTTTCGCTGCAGCAAAGCCTGTTTATTGGTGTGTGTGCATTAATATACACGCACACACACATGCAGGGTTGTTGGGCAGCTCTGAGCTGCCTGGTGGTGGCGAAGGTTCTTCCTTTTCAGCCTTTCAGGGCTTGTGGAGGGACTTGGCCGGCGCGTTATATTTTTCATGTGGGCCTCGTTTGTTCACTCAGTCCGGAACAGGAAGGCCCCGGAGGGCTCAGGGTGTGTGTGTGTGTGTGTGTGTCTGTGTCTGTGTGTGTGTGTGTCTGTGTGTGTGAGTGAGACTGTTGGCAGGCTGAAACAAGACACCCAAATGCCTCCCTTTTTTTTTTGTAAAGAATCTTGGCTCGTCTCATGCCGGTCATTTTTGAGACAGTGCATGTTGTGATGCCTTTATTCTCAGTTGTTACACTTTCATAAGCGCTCTGGGATTCTCAGCTGCAGTTTGTCAGTTTAGAGCTTCTTGTTGTTTTGATCGTTGTTTCACTTTTGGCTTTTACAGCAAATGTTACCGGCCAACTTGATGTTTCAGTGAGCAGAGGTTTACTCGCTGATGCAATCATAGACTTTTTGATTATTCATGAGGTTTTCGTAGATGCATTTCAATGCAGTTTGCCTGTCAGTGGACTTAAAAGTGAAGAGTTTTGTTTTGGATGTTGCTTCGGGGATAGAGGAGGAGGAGCATTCTTTAGGTTTCAGCATAAAATCTTCATCCTCAAATGTGGTTGACCTCGCAAAGTGAAGCCTGAAAACCCACCGCGCAAGTTGGAAACCGGAGCTGTGGCCACAACTAGGAACTGGTCAAGTGTGTGACCTGTCAGGGGTCCCCAGGCAGGATTTTTTTCTCCGGCGGACTCCTGAATAAAGGCTACATCCTTGGAACGGGGCCCTCTGTTGCTCTGACAAAGGAGGAGCCAAACTCTCAAAGACCTTCATTTATTGCGAGTCTTCTTTCATTCTTTGGCTTCTTTTGCGCTCTCAGACGAAATCAGTCGCCTCGCAGAGTCGCAGTCCTGGGAACCAGTGCTTGACTTGTTGTCTTCCTGTGCCTCGACTCAGTAATTGATGCAAATTTCTGATCAGAGGTAAAAAATAATAAGTGAGATTTCAGAAGTCGGGGGCATCCTGAAGATAATTAGATGGATTTCTTGCCGTGTGGGTCTGGAATCACTTGAGGTTACGCTGTTGTCACTGGAGGGACTGGAGAGGATCAGAAAGCCTATATCCTCTTGTTAATCACCATGAGACTGTCCCTTCAGTGGTTTCTTGTTGCTGGTGGCTTGATGTAAACAAAACACCGTGCGATGATCTGGACTGAAGTCCAAACACTCCGACGTTTTTTCTTCCGGACGGAGGTGCAGAGTAATGTCAGCTGAACGGCTCTCCGTGTTGTTGTGAATTTCAACTTGTGCTCAGCAGAGAGGAGTGTTGCCATGGTGATTTTTTTTTCCCTTCTTTTCTTTTTTTTCCCACCGTTCTCTCCCCTGGAAACATAAAGATCGTTCTCAGACTTGATTGTCACAGATACTATGGGAAAGGATTTTGAACTTGGCACGGTAAAAATCAGAGACGTGGTCTAATCAAATAACGACAACAACAATGGAAACCTGCAGTGTCCCCACTGACAGATCCTGTGGGACGTGGGTGCCTTAGGTGGTGTTCCACTTGTTTACTGTTATGCTGATGTGGGTTTCTGAACACCCTTTCTGACTTTGTGTTTGCCTCTCTTCCCGTGTTTCCGTGCGCTCCCCGTTCGGCGCTCTGCAGTCTGGCTGAGGAGGAGATAAAGGCAGAGTCTGATGTGGTAGAGGGGATGGATGCATCTGTGCGATCCAAAGGTAAGCCTCTCTCAGGCCGAGAGCCTCGCATTAGGAGTGATGCCTTTTAGACAGCCTCGTTGCAGAGAATGTGGGGGGTGGGGTGGGAGGGGGCTATTGCTGCTTGCTCTGGGAGCTGGGTCGAATGCATTCTGCAGGTCTCTTAGGGATACAGAAATAATCCACGGTGTGCATGTTTGTTTGTGTGTAAAAGAGAAAAAAAATCAACATGAGGGTAGCTTAGAGGAAGCCTTCAGGCTATTTGCTTCAACAAACTAGTGGTAAAATCAATGAAATCATCATTTTTTGCATCTCAGAGTAGCTGCTATAATACTAAATGTGAAAATGATGAAAGCGAAACACAGATGTATTTGTGAATTGTGTAATTCTTTGGTCTCTAATGGACCAAAAGAACAGGGAACGATTAGAATTATACAACATCTTGAAGTTTGACATGTCATAACACCTATTTTATGGATTTTAACTTGTTAGTACATTGTAATGAATCAAAACGAGCGTGCCCCCCATGTGACCTCTGATCGCCTTTGTCCTTCCAGTCCCGGATCCGCCGGGGGCAGCAGAACGGACAGTGGCACCGCAGAAACGAAAGGTGTCGAGTCCCACCCATTCCTCCAATGGACACTCTCCCTCAGACACCTCCCCGAGCCCCCTGAAAAAAAAGAAAAAGCCGGGGGCGGTGAACAGCAACAGCAAGGACCAGGTAAGGACTCGCAGCTTTCGTCCAGTCATGTCACAATCTGATAAGTCAGTGGACGCGGCGGCACCCGCCAAACATTTTATCACCTGGAGTCATCACATTTGAGGAGTTGGGAAATGCCAAACGCCCGGGTTACGCCCGCCCCTCCCACAATACATTGGAAATTCCTCACTAATTTGCTCATTCTAAACCTCATTGTGCAGTTTAATTTGCTCATTTTTAAACCAATATAAAGGTGTTGGCTTGACTGACGGAGACTCAATGTGATGCCTCCTTTTTTGTTAGTATTTTGTTGTATAATTGATTTACGTAGTAAATGGATTCACAAGTATTGAATACGCTAAGAAGAGGCTGTATCACATGTGCATGGTTTAGCTTTGAAGTTACTTTGGAGACCTGCGGTTTAGATCACCACCGAGAGCCCTTTTCCATCAGCTTCTACTCGTCTCTACTCACTTCTCAGTGGAATCTAGTTGCTTATAGTACGTGCTAAAAGGTACTTTTTTGAGTGTCTTCTCAGATATGGTAAAAATGTGACACAAACAGACTGTAGGTGTCATTGACGAGGGAGTGACTTCCTCAAATGAGATGTTGTTAGAGGCCTGCAGCAGTTTTTAGTACTGCTATTAGTCAGCAAGTTTACACGCGGCTCGATTAAAAACTAACTATCGGCTTGGATCGGTTCATGTAAAAGAAGCTCGACTGAAACGAGACTATGAGGAGCCATAATAGAGATAATGTGGTTGGTGTTCAAGCTTTGGCTGCGTCTATCCTCTCTGCTCGGCTCGATTCGGACCTCATTGATGTCGGCCATTTTTATTTTTGTCGCTGCTTTTTTGGCTCAATTTTTTGATGAGCTCAATACGCGCTGGTAAATAAAAAAAGCAGCGCCTTTTATGCAGGCGGAGTCAGTCGAATTTGGATACAAATTTTCTCTCCTGCATTTTGTGCTCAGACAAGAAAAAGAGTCCGAAGTGAATGATTAGTGGGAGTGGCCGCAGATTGAGTGGTGACCATAAAAGCACCACAGTGTCCTCGATACCTTGATCACTGCGGGGTGGCCTACGAGTGACTTTGAAGTCGTCTTGGAATGACGAAGGACGCATTTGCGATGGGAAGCGACTAAACCCGAGTAGAGGCGAGCAGTGCTGAAATCCTTCAGGAAAAGAGGCTGAAATGGTGACTGTAAACCGCGAGGGTCATTTGTTTTGCCGTATCTAAATTTTAAGCATCTCAGAATTGGTTTTGAGTTGATCTTGCATGACAATTAACATATATAACTTCTGCCATGTTGTGGTAGTATTTCATAGTTATTTGTCATGAGCATAGTTGGTGCCTTCATGATTGAAATGATGTGTTTCTCTGGTGAAGTTCGCATTCGACCAACAAACACCAAACATTCTTGGTGTTGATTTTAATTTAGGATTCGAGCTACAAAGATAAAATGTTTCACTATCTAGTCATCCGAGTAATGGTATGCAAAGTTTGGGAACTTACCAGAGAGCCACAACATGCATCGTTTACTCAGATGAAAGCTGAACTATGCCTAAGGTCAACCTCTAAAACCTGTTTGGGTAGTTTGAATCACAGTTGTAACTGTCATCTGAATAGATGGTCAGATAAGTCTCTCAATTACCCTACAGTTAATCTTGTGTTTGATGTATTGTGTGCCGCTGACCCTGCTTATCCCAAACTCACTGCTGCTTTGTTTCTGTTGCATTGCACCTTTTTTGTGTTCCTGCGTGATTTTTGAAACCTGCCCCCTTGTTTCTCTTGCCTGCATTTCAGTCAGAGCTAAGACATGGTCCCTTTTACTATATGAAGCAGCCAGCACTCACCACAGACCCTGTTGATGTTGTACCGCAGGACGGCAGGAACGACTTCTACTGCTGGCTGTGCCACCGCGAGGGTCAGGTGCTCTGCTGTGAGCTCTGTCCCAGGGTGTACCACGCCAAGTGCCTCAAACTACCAGCCGAGCCCGAGGGCGACTGGTTCTGTCCAGAGTGTGAGGTATCTCGCTGAAGATGTGTGTGCGTTTGGGTGTGCACATTAAGCGCGCTGTCACACAAGCTTGCCTAAGTCGCATCGTGGGGGAGCAAACGCAATCGGGGGCTTTTCCACCACCACCCGAAATTAGTTGAAAGTTTTGGGGTTTTCCATCATGCAATAGTGATCGCTACCTGGTACTTTTTTAGTACCTGCAGAGGTCCATTTGGGCTGAAAATGTAGCATCAACAAACTGGTTTTTTGACCAAGTTTACTGGCCAAAAAGTGACTTCCTGCAAGAAGAAAAATGCCACTTTTTGTTATAACTGCTTGTTTTTTTATTAAGGTAAAACGGAAACATGCTAATCATCATTGAAGTAAGGCGTCGCCAGGAATTTCACTGTATTTCGCATACAGAACAAGGCAAACAAGAGTTGGGTTGCGCCCTTTTGTTGGCTTCACCCATATTCAAATAGCACACAATTGTCATGGAAAACAACCAAAACAGAGCCGAGTTGAGTCGCGAAGAGTCGGGTGGTGCTAAAACTTTGTTGTGGAAAAGCAGAAAAAGTGTCGCGTGAGCAGCTTTAGTCTTTTAGTCGCCCGCTTTAGTTTGCGCTCGTAGTTTTGTGATGTGTAAACCTGCGAACTCCTGAGTCTGACGAGGACACGTGTGTCACAACCCTCCAAGTGAGATGCGAAGAGAAACGGTGTAAGAATCTTAGTTCAGGTCAGACTCAGACGGTGATGAATAAAAAAGATTAAGTAAATGTGGAAAAAAAAAATTAAAAATTCAACTTGTTTTTTTTTTTGTTTTTTCCCCTTTTTTTGGTACAATTCAACCCTCATTTCTCCATGACATTTTGGTTCCAGAAAATTACAGTGGCTGAATGCATTGAAACCCAGAGCAAGGCAATGACAATGCTGACCACAGACCAGCTCTCCTACTTGCTGAAATTTGCACTCCAAAAGATTAAACAGCCTGGGGTAAGAGTTGTTTCAGAGTTTCTTTCTCATGAAATGATGTTTTAATGTTCCACAACAAACGTCCAAGAAGATTATCAAAGATATGAAATTGATGATTTGCATGAAATCTATTTGTTTATGTATTTTTTTCCTTGTTTCACAGACTGAGCCTTTTCAGAAACCTGTTTCTCTGGAACAGCACCCAGATTATGCAGAGTACATTTTTCACCCTATGGACCTGAGTACTTTAGAAAAGGTACTTTTACTGTTTTGTATTTGCAATTTTAAAAAAAGACAGCAAAAAATGCTGAAACTGTGATTGCGAGTGAGTTGTGATGTGATTTCTTTAGAAAATAGTGATTTTATATTCTGAATGGATCATTTTGTCGTTTCTCACAGAATGTCAAAAAGAAAATGTACGGCTGCACTGAAGCGTTTCTCGCTGACATGAAATGGATCTTGCACAACTGCATCATTTATAATGGAGGTAAGACCCCCTTAATGACGACAGTATCACTCCTCCGCTGCGCTGATTGGACTCGTAAAGCAAGTTGTCATTTTCTTCCAGGTAATCACAAACTGACAGCAACTGCAAAAGTCATCGTCAAAATCTGCGAACATGAGGTAAAAACAGAAGTTCTGGGAGGCTGATATTGTTTTGAATTTTATTGGTGACATATTTATTTTTATTTGATTTGCATTTATTCATTTGCAGATGAATGAGATTGAGGTGTGCCCGGAGTGCTACCTGTTTTCATGCCAAAAAAGGGAGAACTGGTTTTGTGAGCCATGTGTAAGTCCCCCCCCCCCTCGACGTTGTTCTTAACACTACTCTTTGATGAAATGTATTTCTGTCGCATTGAAGATAACTTGTCTTGTCTATAATAGAGTCAACCACACCCCTTAGTCTGGGCTAAACTGAAAGGCTTTCCTTTCTGGCCTGCAAAAGCCCTGCGCGAAAAAGACGGGCAGGTCGATGCGCGCTTCTTCGGGCAACACGACAGGTGAGATTACATTTGACACCATCAGAGAAACTTGGTCCTTTAAGTACAGCTGTGTGACCATTATCTGATCAAGAGGGGCACCATTTGTTTTTAACCGTGTCGTTTGGTGTCGTTCGTGTGTGTTTCTCCACCAAGGGCCTGGGTTCCCATCAATAACTGCTACCTCATGTCCAAAGAGATCCCCTTCTCCGTCAAGAAGACAAAGAGCATTTTCAACAGCGCCATGCAGGAGATGGAGGTCTACGTGGAGAACATCCGCAAGAAATTCGGGGTCTTCAACTACGCGCCGTTTCGCACTCCCTACACGCCCAACAATCAGCTGCAGATGCTCCTGGACCCCTCCAACCCCGGCGCCGGCACGGTGAAGACCGAGAAGCCGGACAAACTTCGCTTCAACTTCGATATAACCGCGTCTCCGAAGATGGTCCTGAGCAAGAGCTCCACGCCCAGCAGCATGAGTCGCCGCGTCTCCATGACGGACATGCCGCGGTCCCCCATGAGCACCAACTCCTCGGTGCACACAGGGTCCGACGGGGAGCAAGAAATGGAGAAACCAGGCAGGAATCCTGCCTTCCATTACAGCACTGGTGAAGAATCAATGGACTGTAGTGGTAAATACACCTTTTATTCACATTAATACCTCCAGAGAATGCTTTTATGTATTTTAAAAACTCCATATCTTTCTTTTTTCTTTCAATCAGCATCTCCTGTGTCCGGGAAGGCGGCGACTGGCAGCCCGAAACCTCCCAACCCGGGACTGGTGCCCAAGCAGGAAAGGACCGCAGGCACGGGGAGCATCCTCAACCTCAACCTAGGTCAGTCCCAGCAGCACAGACATACTTTTTACTGCCACAATCGGTAATTATCGACGCATCGTCAGTTTTCCAAAACCTCGGAGGTTAATGTGTGACGGTGTCCAACCATAAAACATCTGTCATTTTAGACCGAGTCAAGGCTGAAATGGACCTGAAGGAGCTCAGTGAGACCGTGCAACAGCAGCAGCAGCATCAGCAACAAGCGATGTCGGCGACAGTTTCGAACCCGAAGAGACAAATCAGGAGTCTGGACAAGACCATCGAAAGCTGCAAAGCACAGCTTGGTACATACACAACCACTTCTGTGTTCGAGTGTCCATCTTAATATTATTTTCCTCCTAATTTCTCATATTTTTGTGTAAAAAAAAAAGAAAGTTCATGGCTTCTTGTGAATAATTTTCCAAAATTGCATGTTGGAGTGAAAGTAGCTTAACTGTGATCAACAGTGATTCACCTTATGTTAATTTTCTAAACAATTAAAAAAAAACTTACTATGATGACTTTGTATGATTGACATTACGACTGTTCTCTCATTGGAAAAGGGAACTCTCTATTCCCCAAATTTTGACAGAACAATTTCATGTATCTTCTCAAAGGGATTGACGAAATTTCTGAGGATGTGTACAAGGACGTGGATCACAGCGACTCGGAGGACTCTGAAAAATCCGACTCAAGCGACAGCGAGTATCTCAGCGATGAGGAACACAAGCCAAAGAGCTCCACCCTGGACGACAAGGACAAAGCAGAGAAGAAAAGGCCCAAAGTCAGCGCAGAGGGAGAGAATAAAGAAGGAGTTGCAGCAACAGGGGATAAAGGCACCTCTGAACCCCCGCTCAAAGACAAGCCGAGCGGCAGCGGTACAGATAGGGACCCCCAGGACAAGCCCAAAACACCCCAATCTCAGCCCCTCGCTGACAAACCCAAAGCCCCGGAGGAGGGCAGAGCAGCTGCTGCTCCATCAGTGACTGAGCAAGACTCCGACTCGGAGAGAGAGCTGGTGATCGACCTGGGGGAGGAACATGGGGGTCGCGACTCCAAGAGAGCCAGAAGAGAGCCGGGGTCATCCGGTGCCAAAGCCCCCAAAGAGTCAAACGTTTCCAAGTCAGAAGGTGAGGAAAGAGTTCA
>JASSRZ010000053.1:12393502-12441566 GCA_032164315.1 Malacoctenus gilli | reverse complement strand
AAAATTTTAAACCCCCCCCCCCCCCCCCCCCCCGAGTTTCAAGATGACTTTTATGTCAGAACAAAGCAAATGAAACCTGTTTTTTTCCACAATGCTCAAACAAATGAAGCGCAGACCGATGTCTCGATACTCCATTACACCACAAATTATTCACCACATACTTGCATCAGTCAACTTCAGAGTAATATTTCAGATGTGGGACTGTTTCTTTGCACTGCTGTGTAAAATCCTTAACATTTGAGGGGCCTTTTAGAGTCAGTAACTACTTTTTGACACTCACTTTTAAAGCAGCTTTGGGTTTCTGAGTAGGGGATAATATCTGTGTTTGATAAATTCACCAATCTCTCGAATATTACCCAGATCTTGAACTTTGTTTGACCTACATCCAAACCGTTTTATTTGGACTTGTAAGAAAAAAATTTGCAATCAAACTTGAAGCTTTTTTCCTAAACTGATCCTCACTTTTCTTTCAAATATGTATAATTGATCCAGCAGAATGTAAAACATGTTTTTCAGTGTTATTTGTGATTCTCTCTTTGGTGTCAAAATGGTAGCTGTAGTCATTGAAGTGTTTCTCATCCTTAAGGAGCAATATCATTTTGTCCTGCTCAGGTAAACTGCCTTCATCTACCGCATCAGTCGCACCAGCGCGCGATGTTGCCTCCGACCTGAACGACTCGTTGCAACCTTCTATCACAGCAGCACTCAACCTTGTCTCTACCGCAGCTTCTGGTCAGCCCAGCGCCGCCGCAACGGCCAGTGCCCCCTCGACGGCCGCGGCGACCTCGTCGGCAGCGCCGGCCACTGTGAAGAAACAGCGCCCCCTTCTGCCCAAAGAGACCGCTCAGGCCGTGCAGCGCGCGGTGGTTTGGAATCCCACCAAGTTTCAGACGTCCTCCCAGAAGTGGCACATGCAGAAGGTGCAGCGGCAGCAGCAGCAGCACGACGAGCAGTCGGCTGCGCAGGCGCAGGCTCAGAGTCAGGGGCAGACGCGCAGCCCCCAGCAGCTGCAGTCACAGCAGAACAACTCCTCCAGCACCCGCTATCAGACCCGCCAGGCAGCCAAGGGTACATACACCTGCGCAATTAGTTACCTGCATTTCGCCGACAAACAGGAGCATATTTAATTACGTGTAATTTCCTCTCTGATTTTCTCCGCTGTCGTCCTCTGCAGGGCAACAGAAAGATCCAGCTCCGAGCGGATCCTCATCAACAGCTGGCCAGGTCACATCTGGCTCCTCTCTCATGACAGGAGACCTGCAGATCCCGACAGCCTCAGCAGATGTGGCTGCGGATATTGCAAAGTACACGAGCAAAGTGAGTTAGAAACCTCCGCATAATGATTAAATGCACCTGTTCCAAGCGAACACGCGTAATGTAGCAATTCATTGTACACTGTATATCATACTTTCTTGAATTAAAAAGAATTCTAAAGGAAAATTTTATGTAATAACATTAGATCACTGCTCTGACTTGATCTCTGCATGGCAACAAACTCCCATAAAATGACTTAAATGCGTTTTTCTTCTCTTGATTGTTGCAGATCATGGACACAATAAAGGGGACAATGACTGAAATCTATAATGATCTTTCCAAAAGCACATCAGGAAACACAATTGCCGAGGTAAACCAGCATTCGATTGGATGCCTCTGACGTTCCTGTAACAATAGCGGTAAGCTCGTAACTTGCGTTATTTGGCTACAGATTCGACGGTTACGGATAGAAATCGAAAAGCTTCAGTGGCTGCATCAGCAGGAGTTGTCTGAGATGAAGCACAACTTGGGTAAGTCACATTTCCAGGAAGGTGTCGCCACACCGTTGGGGTCTTTTTATACGATCTTAGTTGTTCCCGTTTCTCTCGAGCGCAGAACTGACCATGGCCGAGATGAGGCAGAGCCTGGAGCAGGAACGGGAGCGCTTGGTGGCCGAGGTGAAGAAGCAGATGGAGTCGGAGAAGCAGCAGGCGGTGGATGAGACCAAAAAGAAGCAGTGGTGCGCCAACTGCAGGAAGGAGGCCATCTTCTACTGCTGCTGGAACACCAGTTACTGTGATTATCCCTGCCAGCAAGCCCACTGGCCGGAGCACATGAAGTCCTGCACGCAGTCAGGTAACACAAACCAAACACAACATACACCTAAAGCGCGCTCATGTTTCCACAAAATGAACTACAGTTTGCAGCCGACTGGAATAAACGATCAACATCTGTTTTGGATTCATGTTTGGCACTCGAACGCAGAATGCTGTCAGGAGGGTTTCATCCTGATTCAGCTGCACACTAACACACACTGCACATTAACATTCGCACATGTTAATGTCAAAAGTGCAGTTGAGTTTGTTTCAGAAGCTACTAGAAAAGACACTCTGATGGGGGCACACAAAGCATTCCTGTTTTAAGACTTCTTTGTGGATGCATTGAATGACATTATTTAAGAAATGCGTTATTTATTCAGTAAGTCTTTGTTTTAGTATTGGATAGAAAACCAGATTTATTTGGTTCTTTTTATTTAGATTTTTTATTCAGATTTATTTTATTTCTTTTGTGGGTATCTTTTTAAGTTATGGTTGTTTCTCATCAGGATTACGATGAACCAGGATCTAATAAAAACTACGATGATGGTTCTGTTTTTGATTTCTCTGCTGATTTGCGCCAAATAGTCTTACAAATGTTACTTTATTGTTTCTGCCTTTGAGTTCTCATATCTCACATCCTATAAAACAATTTCAAACGTCTGACTACTCCATTTGCTCTGCTCATCGTCTCAGCGTCTGCTCATCCTGCATTTGATGGAAACACATAAATCTATCTTTTATCTCTAAATTTATCTTCTGCAATGTCTCTTCTGCCCACTGTGGTTATGTGCTCAAACTAGAAGGAGTGTTTAATGCACGTAAAGCTTGACTGGTGGCTGAAATTGTCAATCAAATCTGAAACGTCGCCTCTAAAATATATGTATACTGTATAGATATATATATAGATAACGCCGCTGAACTGAGCCTTTTAACATTCCTCCTCAAAATAGCCAGCGCTCTCTTTTCAGCTGCAGCTATTTTTATGCTATCTTGCTCTGACGGTCCAGCCTGAAGAGGAGATCAGATCATGCTTGTCCTCTCTGTTCACCTGCCTAACTGCCTTTCTGCATGGTCATTCAAACACCAAACATACAGTGTTGGCGACAAAGAGTGCAAAAAACTCACCTCTTATCCTTTCTCTTTGAGAAAAGAAGTTATTTACCTTTATCTAATGTGTGATTTGGAAAGAAAGGTGTACAGACTCACTAAAGGAGATGTAAAGTGTCTGCATGCACTCATCTTTTATTGGTTTCTTTTTCGTGCAGCCACGGCGTCGCAGCAGGAGCCAGAGGCAGAACCCAGCTCGGACTCTTCGGCCAAACCGTCGGGCCACTCTCCCGCCGCCGCCGCCGCCGCCGCCGCCGCCACCGCCGCGCAGCCGCCGCCCTCAGGCGCCGCATCCGTAACAGACAAAAGCAACTCGCCCACGTTCGTGGACAAAGGCAAGGACAGTGCTGGGGTGACTGTGACCTAACTGCTACACTACAGGCTCATCTTGTTTCCCCCAAGGACCTCGTTTGTCTCGTGGCCTCAAACTTGGTGCTCGAGGGCCTGCACCTCTGTGACAAATCACTTAGATTGTTTTTATTTTCTTTTATTTTTTTCTCATTCCCATGTGTACATCTGCTTGATGGACATTTTTTCGTGGTTCACAGTCTCCATGTGTGTGTTCTGGTGGATTCACCATGTGAAAGTAGGTTTTATCTCGAGAAAATAAATGTGAGTCTGTATGTTTTCATACTGTATCCTTTAGTTTAACTCTGTTACCACTTTTCTAGCTGTGAGCAGGATTGTACCAACACACACAAAGTTTTCTACATTATCACTCAGCGCTGTACTTCATATTTTACAGCCGTTTTTATTTTATTGCTTGCTCTCCATATTGTGAGATAAACGTTTTTTTTCTCCAGCCATCAACTGCAGATACACATGTAATATGGTGCCATCAGAGATACTTTGAGTTATGCAAGTTTTATCAGCAGTCTTTACCAGCTGAGGTGTTTTAATGTGCATTTGAAGATCACATTTCACCCATGTCCTTTTCACGTCAGTGGTTGGGTTCTTGTTTCATGCCAGTTTTGTATTTCCACTTCACAATGTAAAGGCCTACATAAAAAAATATCGGATTTATAAAAAAAGAAATAAAAAATTAACCTGTACAAAGTTTTTTTAAGAAAATACCTGAACAATATTTATAGTGTTATATGTTTTTATAGTATGTTTATTGAAATCACATTTCTATGTGTCTAAAAACTTATTTGAGAAGTGAGTACTTGTAATGAATGTCAGCTCTGAGCAAAGACTTTTGTTTCGCCGGTTATCCAAAGCTGATATAAATCCTAGTCGGACTGTGTCTTAAAAAACTGGGTGGACATGAACAGAAACTGCATTTTGGCTGGATTCTATTTCCTGTGAGCATGTCTGTTTTGAACTTGTGTCTCGTTCTTGTTTACATATTGTAAATACAATAAATGGAACCGTGAAGAGAAAAAATAAAAATGCACTTAATAATTTGCCGTCTAAAGTTGTTTTGTTTTCTTCTCATTGTGAAAATATATCAAAATTCTACCTCAAGATTCGAAAGGAACTGAGGAAAATTTAAATCCCTGGCGAATTAATTTATATACAAACGACTACAAGTCCCATCGTTCTCTCCCGAACGTAAACCTCGTGATGTCTCGCGAGAATACCTAATACGGAGGTAAAGAAAATGGAAGGCTTAGCTAACCGAGTGGCTAAGCGCATCAAACAATAACTGGAAATTTACGCTTTACATTGAAGGTATGGATCCTGAGTCGCATTTTGAGCGTCTGGCTCTTTCTATTCAGGCTCATGCCAGTTGAAATACTAAATTTTAGCTTCGTATTTACTGCCAGACATCGGGAGTCTGGGTGTTTAGCGGTTAGCCACCTTAGCTGTAGAGAACAATGTCGTACTAAGAATCCCCCGAAGCCTTTACAGAAACAACTTATGTCGCAGAGAGACGTCGATTCTGTCAAGCCGGGAGGCGGCCACAGATCAAAGACGTCGAGGCCTTTGTTTTTTATTTTGTTAAACTTTTAGGACCACACCGAAATTGTGTAAAGCTGCCTGACTTACTCAGTAGAAACAGGTCTTTGGACACTGTCATGCTCAAAGGGAAAGTGTTGATGGTTGAGCGCAAAATCCAAGTGATACTAGACAAAAAAAATGAATGTTGGGTTGAAAAATCTATGTTAAATGTTTGTAATTAGTTAATTATTACTGTAGTGTATCTGCAGTGGAGGATTAGCCTCATAAACCTTTAATCATCAAACAAATAATTGTTTGTTTGCATCAGTCAATGCACTTCATGATTGGACTAAGATGTCACCTCATTTATGCTGTTATTTTCATTTTATGCAGTAACTGCTGCATATTAGTCGTTAGAAACCACACACATGTACACTCAAAACAATGCCTCACAATACCATTGGACATTTTGGCAACAAATTGAAATCTTCCTCTAAGGTTCCTTTGGTCTGTTTTCTTATGCAATTCATGCAATTTTTACAGGTTCTCTTAAAGGCAATTGGAAAACAACCTGCACTCTGAGAACATGTGACTACAAGAGCAGTCTTCAATTTCTATTGTAGAGGTATCTTTTCTGCATCTAGTTATTTTTCAATGCCAAGTTTCCAACGTTACTTTTTCACTGACCACTAACTGATAGGATTTCCTAGGTGTGAAAAACGTTACCTTCTCAATATGGACTCAGCAGAGAGTGACGCCATTGATGATTGTAATCTGAATGCAGGTACAACCACTTTGCAAGTCCTCCTGATAAACTTTTCTAAAATAAATGATTCTGTTGTAAATCTGTGTGATTTTTTCTTTCTTTAGAAGAGCAGCAGAGACAAGATGAAGGGGGAGAGTCCAGCATTCGGCCGACCCTGTCGCAGGTTAAAAAGTCTTGGGGATTCAGACGATCGACCATTGCCAAACGAGAGTTCATGGAGGAAGTTGGAGACCTCAGTCACAGTCCTCCACCCACTCGGAAATTAAGAGGCCGTAAAACCAACCCAACATCTCGGACCACTACGGAGGATGAAAACATGGCGGGCACTGCTCGCACGGCAAAGAGTGTCATAGATGAGCTTCAGTGGTCTGCCCCATCGTCGCCGGCCTCAGAAGATAGTAAGCCGGCCTCAGAGGCTTCTACAGGAGCGAACCTTGATCCCACAGGATGGCAAGATTTTGGCTCTGCCTTCCATACTGCTTTCTCTCTGCTGGGTGGAGAAGAGGGCCTGTCAATGACAATGTCGGATGCTCTGGGAGTTTCTGACATGGACAACGCAGATGCTAAGGATGCTACCAAATCAGAGGCAGTGGAAGATCCAGAGGTTTCTGATAATATGGACACCGTGGAGTTTGTAGAACCGGGCAGACCCGACAGTGTGGCAGGAGAGGAAATCCAGAACGTGGTTTTGATCTCAAGCCAAGAAGAAGACAGTGATAATATGACTCTCATGCAAATTAAGGAGCAGCTCTCTTCACGTGTCAGGCAGGAGAGCTCAAAGGCAAAAGGTGGCAAAGGTGGGAGGGGGCGCGCTCGGGGCCGAGGGAGAGGCAGGGCAAGAGGGAAAGGAAAGGCCAGAGGAAGGGGCAGGGCTGTTGCAATTCTGTTCAGCACCGACGATGATGGAGACAACGAAGAAGAGATGGTTATGAACTCATCTCAGCAATCACTTGAACTGGAAACAGAGAGGATAGACACAGGTCTTGAAATGCAAGCACCTTCCGGCGATAATATCGGTCTGATTTCTACTCAGAGTTCAGGCTCAGACTGTATAATTATAGACAATGATTCAGACAAGAATACAAGCCCTGGCCAGTATGATAATGCACCCGAAGATGAAGAGAAAGAGAAGGATACTTTAAAAGAATCTCCAAGCATATCAGACACTCGAGGATATGACGCAGATGCTCTGTGCTGCATCTGTCGACAAAAACACGACAAGAGGTATGTGATCACACGTAGCAAAAAAATGTTATTCACAAAGTGGAGCCATCTTTCACTTTCACTGCTTCATGAGTCTTGTCAACTACTACTTTCAGGTTCATGGTATGTTGCGGCAGTTGCCAGGAGTGGTTCCATGGTGACTGTGTCGGTATCGGTGCAACGGAGAGTGATGGGCAAGAGTACATCTGCCAATTTTGCACCACAAAGAATCAAAGCCAGGTCCTGCAGGAGTCTGCCCAGTTGCTGTGCCCTTCACTTGGCCTCCCTGAATGTTTGACTCTTAGTCCTCCTGGTGGAGAAGAAGAGGACCCAGAGGATCCGCAGGACCTTAAGGTTTGAATTTCACTTGGAGTATCATTTGTCTTCACGTGGCTCTGTGTTTTCTGTTACTGACAAATTGAAAACGACTCTGACTCATCAGGGAATTAGCGGTTCGATTTTAGCTTCCTCATTTCTGTGATTAGTGAGTACTCTTGAGTTTTGAGGTGCACAAACGCAGTCCATTCTCCAGGTTTGAAATGCCAATCTTCTTTCAGGAGAGTGTTGGGATGGAGGAGGTGAAGGAAATTCCTGTAACAGAAGAAGAAGCCAAACCTGAACTGAGAGGTGACTCTGAGATGGACACTGGCAGCTCGGTTCCCTTGTGTATTGGGCCTGGCTGCTCCAAACAAGCTCTGCCAGATTCGGTTTACTGTGGGCCTGACTGCATCCTCCAGCACGCTGCTGTCACTATGAAGACACTTTCAGTCCCTAAGGAGCCCAAGTCCAAAAAACGGGCACCGAGAAATGCACAAACGGCCAAACCTGCAGCAAAGGTAAGCATCCATACACAGTGGGAATGCAGGCAGGTTGAATAGTTGTCTTCTGAGTACGTTCAACAAAAATCTCTTTCGTCGTAGGCTCAGAGGTCTGGTCGGACGTCTAAACGGTTAGCAGCAAAAGCTGAGGCAAAACGTGAAGAGGAGCAGGCCGAGGAGGAGGAGGAGGAGGATGAAGAGCAGGAGGCAGCTGTTTCACCTAAAGCCTGCGACCCCATTCTGACAGAAGTTCAGGCCCCTCCCATACCGCCATCTAAGTTGCACACAGCGTGTATGTACCGTGCAATACTCAAACACATCCAGCAGTTTACGCACGACACAAAACTGCCTTCGATGGCGATACACTTTGCTTGCGTTTCCCCCCGACCATTAAACCACACAGTTCAGTAACACACAAGCACACACATATACAGTCACACAGAACTACTCTGGAATACGCACGTGAGTTCGTACTGGGAAGACTGCTAAGTAGCAGGGGTCAGCAGTGGGTAAGTATCATCACTTTAATAACTCCTCTTTCTGTCCAAGAGAGTTTGCCGAAAACCCCCCGACACTTTCAGGTTTAACTGGACACACCCCTCAGAACCAGTCCTGTGACTGGAAAGTTGTACACAAACAATCCACAGCAAGCGTGTGCGCCGGGTTTTGCTGTGCAAGCAGGTTACTCAACCGTGATCCGGGTCCACGTCTTCAAGCACTGCCTTGCGATTCTTTCACAAGCTCAAAGGTTTTCACTGCGAAGAAGCGATGTCAACAAGTTGGAAGAACTTCCTTGTTGAAAACGTGTCTCTTGGTCCACATTTTACGTGCCGTGAAGTGGATGAGACGTCTTCAAACACGTATGGAGAAAAATTTACAGTCAAGGTTCAGGATCTAAAAGCCACAAACGGAAAAAACCCAACACAGTACAAATGAAGGGACAAACAGTATAGATCTCTTGTGCACACAAAATTGTGCGGATGCAAAAACATTTTTTTGTCAAACCAGTTCTCTTTTATTTCTCAATAAGACATTTTACAAATATAACATTTCTTGGTGCAAATAAGAACAAAAATAAAGATTGTAACTCTATTTCAGGCAGGAAGGGTCAAAGGTCCCGCCGGTCATATTATTTGACTATATATATAATTTTTTTAGAATCATACAGCAGTTTGTACAATAAAAATAGGTGCTCAAAAGGTGGTGACACAAAATAATTCCTTCATTACATGACAGACAAGGTTTGAAACATCCAATCAATCACAGATGCGACCTAAATATATTCAGCGGGGGGGAAAAATCGTGAAATCGTGAACCCACTGTTTTTTTCGGCGCCGTCGAGCACACTGGTTCTTGGAAGGCCTGCCTCATGAAGTCTGAGTTGTTCTGACCGTTTCGCCAATGATGCTCCACTCTCTGATCAGTCAGATCAGATGAACTCAATCATTCGGTGTCACCTCGTGTGATGCCTCCAACGGGGGATGTCTCCCAACCTTTTTCTTTCTTTTTTTGGACACTGGCTTCCAGCTGAGAACACAGTTTGCGTCCCATGAAATGCACTACACAACAAACTTCCACAAAACTACTCTCTGCTCTGTGTCACGCTCAAACAACCCTTCGGATATCTCAAGGAACCATTTTTTGATATCATCCGTTCTTCCGGTGCCTGATTTGTCAGTACTTCACACAAAAACACAGTCCTGGAACTGCCGCTACACAGAAAAGCTGCGATCGGGTTGGACAGCGCCCAGATGGGGGTCCTAGAGACTGGACAGCTGGTACAAAGGAGGAAGTTGAGGGGGTGACTTTCTGTGGCTGCAGAGGTGAAGAAGGGAGGAGACAGTTGACCTGCACAGATGGTTAATTCAGATGGTACCTGGAGTTCGGTTCATAGTGCCCCGTGTTCTCACTTTTCAAGAAGAGGAGTCAGAGTTTTTCATGCTTAATTATTGCCACTTGGGTTCATATATAGTGACAAAAAAGTGCATCAGGGCAACATAAATCACATTTCATCACAAAGTCCTATCGGTAGTGTTCCAGTTCCTCACATGCTTGAGTTTTGAAGACATACGACCACGTTTTCTCCCTTTTTCACACGAGCACGATGACAAACAGACTTTTTGTGTCTCCCGATCAGGAGATCTTTGCGTCTCTCCTCCACTTTCGTGATGGCTATGAACTGAAAACACACCACAAATGTTTCTAGTTGAATGCAGTAGTCACACTTGTTGTGGTGCTGCTTCTCAGACCAGAAGAACTTAAAAGTCGCGGAAATTCACATCCTTGTTTATTTCACATTGTGATCACACCAGCATTTCCAAATCTTAACATATATTTATATTTAAGTGCAACTCAGAACTTACGGACCGTTTTAAACCTTGAGGCAGCCAAAGCAGTGACAAAGATTCCTCTATTGTGCACAGCAGATATGGTCTATTTGAGAAAGGATGAACCCCTCCCTGTCAGACTTGGTCTGGTTGTTTGTCACAGAGTACAAATGACAGAGTTCACACTTCTGCAAATGGACTGTGCAAACACAGGAATAGAAACAGGGCGTGTTTCAACACATCCGAACTTACCGTATATCTGTAAGTTTTGTGCAGCACACAGGAAATGTATAGATGTATAGTGCGAGTCTGGAAAAAACAACGATATGATAAAATATACACTTATGGCAAAAAAGGACTTGAACCACACGATAAATCCCTATCAAAGAAGTTCTCGAAAAGGTTTACTCCAACAAAAAGAGGTGTGCAGTTGCCTCGCTGAACTGTGCTTGACCTGGAGTTGTAGCCACTTCGGATTGCACCACGTGAAACCAGTGAAACTCCGGATGTGCCGCTGTGAGGCGCAAGCACGTTTCCGGAGAAAATGGTGCCCGACGTGCTGGCTCCTCCTGGGAGCGGCTACACGTCCAGCCGTTGTGCTACAGCCTCTCGGTGGGGTCGAAGTCGGGAGACGATCTCGTCTGACATCTTCACACCAGGTTTTCCTTGGGGGAGTTGTGGCCGCATCATCAGAGCGAGGCCTGATGAACTGCGGTTCTGCCCAGTGGAACAAAGCTCGGCAGTTTCTTCTGTCCAACACATGAAACTCACAAAACAACAAAGTCCAGTTTTTCTCTCAAGAATGACCTGAACACCTGACCAAGAACGGTTCCTGCTGGAGATCCAAATACTCCAGTGATCTTCAGTTTAGTGGTGATATAAAGCAGAAGATGGAGCGCTTTTTCTGAAAGGATACAACCTGTTCGGGGAGCTTCAGCCTGTAATCATCGTTGCATTATTTTACAACAACCTGCCCATCAAAATGTTACGATCAACACCGTGCAATTCATTTGTCACTCCAATTTTTAGATATTTAAGATTTGACGTCATACTCGATAGCAAGAGCACTATTTTGACAAACCACTTATTTAACATCAAAGTTGTTCGGGATAAAAATGTTGCTTTAATATCCTAGCTCAGCCACTCCTCTGGTACTCCCCAACTGTTACCCTTTTTTTTTATCATTATGCTTAACTCTCCGTTAAGCAATCGGGGAATTTTGTTGTTCACAATTTCAGGTTTCATTTAATGGATCCTGGATTCTCTCTTTTTTTCTTTCAAGAAGTTGTTTACTTTGCTTTTCAGCAGCCTTGACATCTGTGTTGTTTGGAAAACAGTACGTTTAGTCACACAACTGTTGTGAAGTTTGTTTGAAACCCGACTCGAGTAAACAAGGATTTTTCTTTCCGTAAAAAATCGGGCTGGTTTTATGACTGTTCTGAGGCCGCACATTCTTTGTGGAAATAGCAAGTGGTGTAACTTCACATAAGAAAAACTGCTGGTTAGTTGTTCACAACAACGTCATTGTTGACAGAGGTCAGCAGGGTCGGGCATTGAAGACAAAAAAGGGGGTTCTTAAAGAGATCCCTCATTGTCTAACAGTAAATGTCCCAGAACGACCAGAAGTGTCATTGAGCTGCTTTTGCAGCTGAAGACAAACACACACATTCTCTCCCACAACCAGCAGTGTTGTTATTCAATGTTGTGGGACACTTGCCAGCAAAGAGAAAATAGCAGTTGGCTGTCCAAGCGCTCTGAAGATTTGTATATTATCTGGTACACCATTTATTATGCTAACCCTGTTTTGTTTAGAGGCATTGAAACAGGACCCACAATTCAGACAGTGACTGCTTTATTTTTGTTGCAAAAATGAACTAACTCATCAAACCACTCAGTGACTGATAGAAGAAGTGACTGTTTTCACCTCTGATGTCTTTTACCTCTGCCTGAAAGAGAAGACTTCGTTGCCTATTGATGAATCTTGTGCAATACAAACTGGAGCACAAACACATGATTCAGGACACCAAAGGACTTTGACTTGACTGAAGTGACTGAAATGAACTTTGTACTGTCTTTCTCAATCACTCTCTTAAGACCAACTTTCATCCGATTAACTCATTGAAACGTTTCACAGACTAAACACGCTATTCGATAATCACACATTTCCATGGTGATACAAATCATGAACAGACATGCGGATTCTTCTGAATTGATTGTGTTACGTTGATTCAGTTTTTCTTTAATGGCAGATCAAAAATTCCAAATCAAAATCCATCACTGAATTATTCCTCATGCAGCTTCTATTAGTAGATTCCTGTCTTTCAAAGCATTCCCTCAGATTTCGTGGTGCTTGTGCAGTGTGCAGTGGAGTCACATGGGGTGGTGTTGCTGGAAAAGGAAAGACATGTGACTGGTGATCAGTCTGTGTTTCCCAGCAGTAACAGGTCAATCAGGGACAGCCACCTATTTATAGCTGTTTTCAAGTGCACCTGAATTGAAAGTTCGGTGAAAGCTTTTTGGGGGGGAGGAGTTTAGTTGATTTTCTGTCTGAAACAAACAGCTTTTATTTGCAGAGGACTGTTGGTCGTGTCGGTTTTGTTACTTACTCCTTGGCTCTGACTTTGACACTCATTTAGCGCTGCACTCAGTTGCGAACCCCTTCACATCTGCTGACATGCTGTCAAAGGTTTTTGCCAGCATGTATTTTTCAATACTTTTTTCTTCATCATGTTTCCAAAGCATTTCAAATGTAGAACACCAGCACCATCTACTGGCCAAACAAATGTTCTTCAACCACAAACAACACCCACTGCTGCGTCAGCTTCTCAGCGGAAGTGGACACCTGGTTTGAATGAGTGGCTTGTCAGGTTTTTTTTTTTTTGCAGTTTGACAATGAAACATTTTTTTACATTCAGATTTGTTGGTGCAAGAACATGTTGGAGCCACATTGGACTGAGTAGCAAAAATGTTCTCTTGATGGCCTTTCAGGAAAAGGCCCGCTATATGAATCTGTATGAACAGCTCAGCTAAAGACACTGAAACAAGTCAGTTGAATTTTTGGATCTCAACACTTATGTCACCAAACAATAATATCTGTTTTGCATATCAATCCGAAAGAACTCTGCCATATACAGATGGCGCTTCATAAGTGACTTTCATACTCACTGACTGTCCCACTTTGGTTCATCACGATGAATCTTTTTGCCCATGAGGGGAAAGTTATGAGGTGACTTTGGGAAAGAATGGACTTGTGATTTATTACAGTACTTGGGGAAATGATGGTGGTTATCTTTATAAGTATAAATTATAGACAAATATTTTTTTTGTTGAGTTTTGTGAGGCTGAAACAAAATGACACACTTTGTATATGAGAACCTGTTTTTGTATAAGAATGGCTGTTGGACAACAGTATCAGCAACAGCAGAAGAAAAATCTCAACACCGCACGGGGTCATGGAAACACTCTGGTATTCCCCAAACAAACCAAGCAGTACAACAGCAGTATAATTGTACTACCGGGTACTGGGAATAAAACCAAGTGGAGTTGTCTCTATGAACTGAGCTTCTGCTGAACGCTTCTGTACACAGCTGTGGCTCCCTATTGAGTGTGTTAATCAAGGAAGCTACTTTCAGCTTATTGCAAAGAAAACAGAAAGCTGCTTTTAAGTTGACTTTTGGTTTCAGTTGTCAGTCCTGCTTTTCTTCTGAGAACTGGAAGCACCAGTAATGTTGTTTTTATTCTGGAAACTTCAAGAGACGGTGACAGTGTCTGATGTTTTGACGGGAGTGTGAAGCACAAATACACAGTATTCAAGGACCCTCACTGCGGCATTGATGTTTCCAGATTTTTAGGACAACACAAAAATATGCTATTTATTGTATTTTCTATAGGAGGTGTGGAGAAACCAAGCAGCTGTGTGGCATTAACAAAGAACTGCAGAAGGTTGTGATCAAACGCGGTCGTCAAATGTGGTTGTCCGTTACACTTACACAAAAAAAAGCAGTGATGCACATCGGAGTGGGGAAACTTTCTTTCAAGAGTTGTGAACAAGTTTCATTTAACAACTCGCAGAATTTCCAAGTTGGATTTGAAGCACAAAGGCAAACCACTTTATTTCATTGCGTCACAGGCCTGCAGAGGCGACTGTTCGTCCTCCATCTGCCCTTGACTGAACAACAGAAAAACAAGTATATGAGAGATGAGATATTGATGTCTGTTGTTGGTATTTGTGTGGCTGGTCCTCAGTCAACATTCTGCACCTCCGCTGAGAGCGTCAGGATGATATGAGGGACACGGGAAGACAGACAATCCACAAAGTCTTGCCTCAATCACTTCTATGTAATGACCTTGAACTTATAACAGACAATAGTTTTAGTGTTTCGGAGACAAAGTTCTGTGATTAGGTGTCGGTGAACTTGAAATTCATGTTGCAATACATGAACTGAGATAGACGACAGCCCTCATATCCCCAGTCTAAAGAATAGCAGGGATAGAAGGATGGAATCTGGCCACACGATGGCAAGGTGGCCTCTCAGCTCACAGCACAAAGGTCCTGGGTTCCAACCCAGGTGGGCCTCTCTGTATGGAGTTTGCATGTTCTTCCCGTTGAAGCATGGGTTTCCCCCGTGTACTCTGTTTTCCTCCAACAGACAAAAAACATGCACAAGGTCGAGCTGCGACTCTAAATTGTCTGGAGGTGTGAATGAGTGTGTTTGGTTGCCTGTCTTTCTGTTTGCCCTGCGATGGACTGGCGACCTGTTGAGGGTCTGCACTGCCTTCACCCGTTGACAGCTGAAAATATTGACAGGGGAAATTATCAATCACAATTTACTTTCATGCCACAATAGTTATAGCACTTATGTTAAAGTCAAAAATTCCTTTGCTTTTTCTTCTTGCAGCTAATTTGGACACTGAAAGTACCGAGACTGACAGTGAGGTTGTACCACCAAAGCCGTGTCCAGTGGAGCCCTCCACTGATTCAGATTTGGTTTCCCAGCCTGCGACAGAAGCCTCACTGCCACAGAGTCACCCTCAGGAAACAGCAGCGCAACCAGTGAACAGTGACGCGCTAACGCAGCAACCTGCAGAGTCAGATCCCTCAACGCCGTCTGTCTCGACGAACACAGCTGCAACCCCCCTCACGAGACATCATGGGACGGGGGCCCTGATGGTCACCAAGACCGCATACGTCATACCAAAGAAACCATCAGGACTGCAGTCTTCATTAGACAATCCATCAACTTCGGCATCATTCCAGAGGCCTTCTGCTGCTGTAGCAGCAGCAGCTCAGCTGAGCGAAACCAGAAACCTGCCAGTTTCGCCGGCGCCCAGTGCACCATCCTCCAGACCATCGCAGCCTAATAACCAGATCAGACAAAGCATTCAACGCTCCCTCACTGGCATCCTGTTCAAAAGGTGAAGTTTTTATATTAATCTCCTGGCAATTGAGGCGTTTCATACTTGTCATACTTGTATTCCATATTAATATTAACAAATATTCCCTTTTGTTTGTTAAGGGTGTGCGAGTGTGAGGATTTGGAGATGACAGAAAGCGAAGCGGCAAAACTTGTTGCAAGTATTGAGATGGAAATGTTTGACATATTCCGGAACACGGACAGCAAATACATGAACAAGTACAGAACTATAATGTTCAACTTAAAAGACCCGAGGAACAAGGTGTGTGAGAACCCATTCCCGCTTTTTTACATTCAAGCATGAATCAAGTTTACTTTTTTTTCATGAACTGAGAATTGGATCTTTTGTTCTCTCTCCAGGGATTGCTCTATCGGGTGGTGCTGGGAGAAATTGGGCCATTCAGGCTTGTCAGGATGAGCCAGAAAGACATGCAGGCTACTAAAGCACCTGAGCCAATTGCAAAAAAACCAACAGAGGTAAGTAAGAGCTTGGATAAAACACAATAATTTGGAAGAAAAACCCAACAGTTATCCTCTATTGACCCAATTATATTTAATTGTGTTTGTCTAGGCTAAAGGTGCAGCTGCTAAAGAAGTCAGTTTACAGAAGCCTGAAGCAGTTAAGCTTGATTTACCCGCTTTGAATCCCAACAAACTCAACAGAAAACTGGAAAACACGGTGTGTGCTTGAGATAAATTGCACAGTTCATAGTGTTCCCTCTCATCCATTTCTAAAAGATAAATACGATGAAGAAAATAAGATTCATTTTAACATTCTGGCTTTTTTGCATTCTGATTCCCAGGAACAGAAAAGAAACGTTCCTCCTCCTCATCCACCTGTCCTCAAGACCAAACCGAGACAACAAAGCCAGACGAGTGCTGTGCCAGATATTCTTGCATGCATGCTCAAGGACACAACTTCAGAGCACAAAACTCACCTCTTTGACCTCAAATGCAAGATATGCACTGGTAAATTTTCAAACAAACATCGAGAGCTAAAACAAGTATCAAGTGACCCAATAGCAGATTGTTTGTTCGTTGCCATTTTTTAACATAGTAAATTCTTCCTTTTTCTCCCAAAGGCCAAATGATCGCTGGGGAAGAGGAGGAACCTGTGAAGAAAAAGTCCAAGATGTCGAGAGACAAGCAGGAATTATCTTGGAAAAAGACTGCAGGAGATGACTCGCCCCTTCGGGCACCTCCTGACTCGCCAGACAGGAATCTTTCAGGATCTTCCCAAATGGAAACTTCCCATCTTCTCCTTGACTCTCCAGTGTTGACAATAATTGAATCGCCTGCTTCTCCTGTCATGGATTCACCAGCTTCGCCGACTTTGGAGTCTCCTGCTTCCCCAGTCATGGAGTCGCCAGCATCCCCAACTCAGGACACTGTCAGAGCTGCAACCCGTAAAAGAGCCTATGCCCCAGTTGTGATTCCTGCTGTATCGACTGTGACAATCTCACGCCGTGACCCCCGCACAGCAGCCAACAGATTTCCTGCTTCATTTGGGAGTACTTCTGGTTGTAGCGGCCCAAGCCTTTCCCAAGCACCTCCTTATTTCCTCAACAAAGAGACTGCCCCTCAATCAGCGGCTGCATCTTCACGACCACCGGTGAAAACATTACCCAAATCCATCCTAATGAAACCGTCTTCCACTGCAGATCCCAGACTTTATGGGACATCCCCAAGGTATTCAAGTGATATGTATTTTTATATTTGGGTGGGAACCGTCTGAAATTTAGTGCAGGATCTGCAAATGATTATATTTGTTGTGAATTGTGTTTCAGGACATCAGTATCTCAGTCCCTTGCACAAGATGAGACTTCTAAGTTCCTGATGAAGCAAGACATCGTGTGGAAAGGTTTTCTGAACATGCTCACTGTCGCCAAGTTTGTCACAAAGGGATACTTGGTTTCAGGATCTGCTGAAAATCTTAAAGCGGTATCGTAGTACTTTTAAACTTTGCAACATAAAGTCATATCTCGAAGCGTTGTCTTTTTCAGATGACATGAAAGTTTTAAAAAAAATCTTTTTTCACAGGATCTACCTGACACCATACAAATTGGAGGACGGATATTGCCTCACACTGTGTGGGAATATGTAGCAAAACTAAAGACCTCTGTGACAAAGGCAAGTAAACAATACAGCACTTGACTCAGATCTTTGTGTATGGTGAAAAAGTGTCAGAATTTTTACTGTACCCTTTGTATGTGTTTGGATCATCAGGAGTTATGTGTGATCCGGTTTCAACCTGCAACAGAGGAGGAAGAGGTGGCCTATGTCTCCATGTTTTCCTACTTTAGCAGCAGAGGGCGGTTTGGTGTGGTTTCCAACAGCAGCGGTTCCATCAAGGATATGTACCTTTTTCCACTCAGCGCAAAGGAACCGATCCCATCCATACTTCAACCTCTTGAAGGACCAGGTGTGTTTCCACTTAATTGATGTCGGTTTCCACACCATTATTAGTTTTTTGGCAGATTTCCTGGCAAAAATAACTTTTTTCTACATCAGCAATTTATTTAGGCTTCAGTTATGAAGTGAAGAACTGGAGAGGCTGTTCTAATGCTTTGCTTTCGGTCTTGTTTTTGTTTTTTTTACAGGGCTGGAACCAAACCGGCCTAATCTTCTTCTGGGATTAGCAATAGTTCAAAGGCCTAAACGTGCAGGAAGTTTGCCTCAAGAAACTGAGGAGAAGAGACCAAAAGTCCACATGTCAAAAGACCCTGCCTGGATCCCAAAACCACCTGTCTTGTATGGTTCTGACAAATTGGAAATATTCCAGCCGTATGACCCGGAAACTCCTGCGAGTACAACCCCACCCCTGGAATCACCATCTTGCCCGGGATCACCCCCAGACTCTTCCTCCTCCAGCTCAGTGACAGCACCGTCCTTTTTTACTTCTATGACAAAAAATCCCTCAGTTTCCACCTCGGTCAGTGTCACTGCCACACAGCCAGCAGCAAGCACGATCTCTGACAAGAATGCCACCAAATCATCCAATGAAAAGACAGCGTTTCATTCGATTCTGAAGACTTTGTTTCGCAGCGATTCTTCTGATTCAACAGCCTCCCCCAATGTGCACGCTACCAAATCAGCAAGTACCAATAAGATGCCAGCGTCTTCTGAGGTGTCCAGGTCAATGATGGATCCCATTGTTCAACAGTATGGACAGAAGTCCAAAGTAAAAAATATAGAGGAGGAAGAAAATGACTTTGACCGACCATATGATCCAGAGGAAGAGTATGACCCAGCAATGGGATATGGAATGATTGCTCCAAAGACTCCGGCAAAAAAAGACAAAGGTGATGCTGTATCATTGGGTTTTATGGAAGATGATGTCGCCTATGACCCAGAGGATGAGACCATCTTTCAGGAATTTCAAAGTGGCAGTTCCTCACTAAAGCCACCCATTCCAACTCAAGTCTTAGATTCACCATCGTGCCCAACAGCAGTGTCCACATCTTTACCGGTGCAAACTCCAGTTCCAGCAGCAATAACACCAAACTGTCCTACAGGCAGTGTGGTTGTCTCAGCTGCAACTCTGAGTGAACAACAGCGAATGCTTGAAGAACTTAATAAGCAAATTGAAGAACAGAAACGGCAGTTGAAAGAACAGGAAGAAGCGCTACGCCAGCAAAGAGAGGCTGTTGGTATGTTCATGGCTAAATTTTCAGTTTCTGATAATTTCATGTCTCCTCCTGGAAAATCATTGCCTCCATTGCAAAGTGACATGATGTCAACAGGGTCAAAGTCCTCAGAATCAACAGACCAGGTCAGCGCTTCCAGTGAGACTCCCAACAGTGCTAATGTCGACTCACAAACCTTTGAGCTCAATGACACTACAGGTGATCACGATGTAAAAGTTGATGAAAATACCACTGCAGAGCAAGACGAAGCACCAGAAAATGCAGAGGATTCTAACAAATATTCTTCTGCTGGAGAAATTGGGGATTCTGATGTAGCCTATGATCCAGAAGATGAATCACTTTTTGATGAAATCCAAGACGATGTATTTAAAGGAGGGACAAATATGGGTGATCCTTTGTCTCGATCAGGACATCACAAAGGTACATCTCCACATTCATACCACAGCAGAAAGCGAAGATCATCGCCAAAAAGGCGAAGTCGTCGTGAAAGGGGCCGCCATAGAAGTCCTTCAAGGATGTCACAGCAACGTTCTCCTTCACATTCTCGAAGACGACGAGAAAGGGATAGACACAGGAGGAGTGAAAGGGACAGGTCAAAACACAGATCTAGAGATCAGTCTGAAAGACAGGGGCACCATCACAAAAGTCACTCAACACGCAGACATTCTCGTGGTCAAAGAAGATCCACATCTTCTTCTCGAAGAAAAGATTCTATTTCCCCTCTATCTCAACAATGTGGTGAACCTACCCACGAAGGTCTTTTGAATTCACTAGATGCAAGTGCTGCATGCAGTGCTCCAGACTTTATTGCTTTAGAGAGTGAAACATCATCTTTTCCAGCTACTATCAAAAAAGATCCTGATGGATATCAATTAGAATGTGATCAAGTTGAAATGTCAGACCAAAACCTAAATTTGTTTTCGAGTCAACCCAGCCATAATATCAAGCTTGAAATCTCGGAGCCTCAAAAACATGGTGACATAAGTAGTGTTTTGCCTTCAGAGGTGGAAAAATCAATCCATCAAAACACTCAGCTATATGACAAAGTTGAAACTACAATTCCTTTGAGAGAAATTGATCCCCCAATCAGAGATTCTCCGGAAAGTCCTGATCCAGAGCCACAGTTTGTCAAACATAGCTGCACAGGAAAACAAGGTTCTGGTAAAACTGAAGTTGTTGACCCTCCTGCTGAGCAAGCCACTTTGCCTGAGCCTTTGGTCATACAGCAAAGTAGCAATCTCCTCTTACAAAATCCTTGTGTGAGAGGAGAAAATTTGATTGAAACAGGCAGAAAAATAGCAGAAAGTCTTCCCACACCGCATCCAGCAATCAGCTATTCTATTTCTGCTTCTGGACTGGGCCAGGAGATAGTACAAGTCATTGCAAGCTCACCAGCTAGAGAATCAAGTCTACAAAATGTAAGGGAAGATATGTCAATAAAAGATCTACTGAGAGACAGTGCAAGGCCTCACAGGGTTGACAATGTGTCTAAAATTAGAGAATTAAATGCGAACCATGATTTTACGACAGATGTGACAGGAAGAACTCAGAGCCCTAGTCAAAGTGTCGATGGGTTTGGTCACTCAAATAAAAGTGGGCGATGGAGTTCAGCAAAAGACATTGAAGGGGCACGTCCAAACTTAATGGGCCACAACAAACAAAATGCACAAATTCGAGAAAGCTCAAATGAAGAAATGGCTCAAACATTTGATCTCAAAGAGAATATGTCAAGTCCAGAATGGAGAGATCCAAGACCAGGCTTTGTCAGTCCTGATATGAGTAGTCGGGGTCAAGTTAGGGGTCCACATCGTAATAATCCAAATTGGGATGGCTCAAGGTTAGACATTACACATGATTGGAGGGGGTTTGAACAAGGGGAGTTATCTAAACAAGGTGAATGTAGAATCAATCACACTGACAGAAGCAGGCCCCAAATGGAAAGCCAGGGGCCTGAGATAGGTTTGGGATCAAATCAGTTTGGAGAATTTGGGCCCCAAATAGGAGGTTCAAACATGCATCACCCCGGACATCGGGGCCCAGGAGCTCCCACTTTTATTGAACAAAGACAGGAAAGTATAGGGCCAGACAATGACATTCCAGGGCATGGCAGGAGAGGACCAATCCCAGCTTTCACAGGTCACGAAGAAAGAGGTCAAATGATGGATATTCAAAAACCTGGTTCAAGAGCTTTGAGAGGTCCAGATTTTGGAGGACCTGAACTGGAAAGAAGAGGTTTAACTGTGGAGTGTCCTGGGCCAAATACGAGTGGACTGCATTTTAGAAAATCAGGGCCTGGGAGGAGAAGTCCAGCTCTTGAGATTCAAGTTCCTGACTTGAGAGGAACTCCAGGTCCAGATGTCAGAGGACCATGGCCCGAAAGAACAGATCAAGCTTTGATCAACCCAGAGGCAGAGAGGCAAGGGAAAAGATTTCTAAGTCCTGAAAGTAGAGCTCACACTGGAGAGGGTCTGGAGCAGGATGGAAGTAATGTAATGGTTGGACCTTGGCATGAAAATGAAAGCACAGAAGGGCTGGAACGCAGAAGGCCATGGCCTGAAAGTGGGGGTTCATTTATGGAAGATGCAGGGTCTGACAGAAGAGGACCTGAATATTCAAACTTTAGCACAACTGTTAATCGTAGTAGAGGGCCCATAGGTTCAGAGTTCAGGGAATTGGGGCCTGAGAATAGAGGCACATTTGTGGAAGGTTCTAGGCCTGATAGGAAAGGACATGGAAGTCTAGATTTCAGAGGAGCAGGCCCCGACAATAGAGACTTGTCTATGAATGGTCCTGGACCTAAACAGAGAGGAGTCAGTGGCCGAGGGTTCCGAGGAACTCCAGGTTCAGGACTCGATAGGAGAGGACCAGGAGGCTCAGAAGGATTTGGTCTTGAGGACAGAGGCACACACAAGGATGGTCATAGCCCTGACAGAGGTGGATCTAGACATCCAGAATTGAGAGGAGCAGGGCCAGAAAACAGAGGCCCGTTTGTAGGGGGGCATGGGCCGGACAGGAGAGGACCTGGAGTTCGTGAGCTCAGAGGGCCTCGTCCTGAAAACAGAGGCTCGTCCATGGAAATTCATCGACATGATCAAAGAGGTCCCAGAGTTCCTGAGTTCAGGGGACCAGGATCGGAAAACAAGGACTTTTCCTTGGAGGCTCCAAGGCCTGATAGGAGAGAATCTGGAGGTCGAGATTTAAGGGGACCAAGGCCTGAAAATATTGACTTATCCTTGGAGGTTCCAAGACCTGATAGGAGAGAATCTGGAGGTAGAGATTTCAGGGGGCCAAGGCCTGAAAACATCGACTTGTTCTTAGAGGCTCCTGTGACTGATTTTGGAGGGCCTGAAGGTCCTGTGTTCAGGGCACCAGAACCTATAAACAGAGGCCCATCCTTAGAGATGCCTAGGCAAAGAAAGAGAGGGCCTGGGTATCCAGAGTTTAGCGGGCCAGGGCCTGAAAACAGAGGCCGATCAATAGAGGTTCATGGGCCTGATTGGAGAGGACCCAGAGGTCCTGATTTCATTGAACCAGGCTTTGATGGGAGAGGTCCTGTTAATCATTCAATGTTTGAAAATAATTCATCATGTGATCCAAATTTTAGAGGAGTAGAACCAGAGTGGGAAGGACCCATGGCAGAGGGTTACAGACCTGACAGGAAAAGACCAAGAGGTACAGATTTCAGTGGGCCAGGGCACCATAGTGGAGATCCTTATTTGGATGATTTCAGGACTGATAAAAATCTTGTAGAAAGCCCAAGATACAGAGGACAAGGAGGTCCACAAATATTCCAACATTCAGATCCAGCTACGGAGTTCCATCACCCGCCAAGAAACATTAGAAAACCAATGGTGCCCCCAGTTGAGGGGGGATTCAGACATGATAAAATAGATGACTTGGGAGGACCACAACCTGAAATTTCTTATGGCGATGTCCCAGGATTTGAGGAAACAGATGAAAACTTTAGGAGTCTGAGACCTATGGGAAGGAATATGAGAAGGCCAGAGCCGGAATACACAATGCAAGAGTTTGCCAATGAAACTGACGCGTCACATAGTAATTGGGAAGGACCAGGCAATCGGATGCAAGAAAGTCTCCATGAGCAGGAGCAGGATCATAGTTGGCAAGGTCCAGGTGGTGAATGGACTGGCCATGGAGGTAGGGGGCCAGTGCATCCACGAGAAAGGCCAGATATGGAAAGGTCAGGGCCTGTAATGGGTCGAGGAGATAGGTGGAATGATCCGAGTTGTAGGGTTCCTGATCATTTTCAGACCGACCCTCATATGGTACCACCAGGAGCCAATAGAGAACTACATCGTAACCAATGGGAAGAGCCTGACCCAAACATTTCCGAACGATTTTTTAGAGAGGAAAGATTTCCAGAGGGTCGACCGCCAAGCAATGACAGAGGCCAAGGTAGAGACATTCGAGAGGATTTTCAGGACAATTCAGATATGGTAAACACCTGGGGCCAGCCAGATTTCAGGGGGCGATCAAGAGCACCAAACAGAGAGGGACCCAGGCCACAAAGGCGAGGCCCAGACAGGAGAGAATTTGACATCGAAAGCCCTGATAGGAATGGCTCAGGACACAACTTGCGACCTGGTGAAGAACGATTTGAGCAAAATTTGGGAATGCAAAGAAGAGGTCCAAGAATGAGACAGTTTGGGCCTGAAAGAACAGAAATAAGAGGGCCATCACCAAATAGTTCAGATTTCAGACATGGACCATGTCGGAGTGATGCAGATCACAATTTTCTTGTTTCTGACACATATTCAGACATGGTTGAGCCAGGTTTTGAGTCATGGGAACCTGAATCGGGCAGGCCAATGCCACATCAAGTTGGCAGAGTGAACAGAGAACCAGGACAGAGAGGTCCTTATCAGACTGCAAGACGCGGAGAACCACATTCAGCCTTGCCCAAAAGATCTCAAGGTCCTGGTCCAAACCCGAGTGGGAAAGTATTTCCATTGAAAACCCAGAAACCTAGAGGTGCTCTACTGCCCACTCCAAGTGAAGGGCCCATCCGTTTCCCAAATCGTATGATCAAAAAATAAGCCGCTGGGTCTATTGATTGACTGCAGAATAAAGGTGGCCTGCACAGGAGGAGTTTGACCACAAAACCATTAAGTCTACCTACGAAAAGTAACACTTGCTCATGGGAACACATGGAAAATTGAATGGAAAAAATAAATACGTAGTGGGAATGTTGGAACTGCACTGTAATTAGAAGCTACGCTGAGTCAAATTAGGTTCAAAGCTGGTAAAGTTGAGGTGCAGAATATGCTCACAAACGTCAGTGCACGCTGATAAGCATACCATTTAATAATATGTCTTCTCTCAAGGAAAGTTGTTTTCAACTGTAGGTCAAAGAGAACGTCAACACAGCATTATAATTGCAAACTGGTATAGAAGAACTCATAGTGGCATCAAGCGAAGCTGAGTTATTTGTTTTGTTTTATTCAAGAAAGATGTGAATATTTTTGGGTTTTTTGACTATTGTTTGGACTGCAAACTCCTCAAATGTAACTGATGGTGTGAAAATTCATCTAAACCTGCACTTGTAGTGAAGAAAAATAAAATACAAGCAGGATTTTGTACAGAAAGCAGTTTTTTTCTTTTGCAAATAGCCACAGTGTGAGTAAAGTTTATTTCATTTGGTTTTGCTGTTTTTTTGATAAATGGGTGGCTTGTTTATTGTTCTCTGAGGAAACATTGTCAATAAAGTACCTTATGTTTTTTTTAAGTGTACACTTGTTTTTGTTGTGTGTTATAATTATTTGTTGATGGTCAATTGAAAAGTATCCAAATTAGTCACATGAACAATTTACATATATAAGCATAATGCATCACTACTTTCACAAAATGAATTGAATTCAGGCATCAGAATATTTCAAATAATGTTTGGGTAGATTGTGTGTAGTTAGAGAGTGCAGGCAGAGTGACGAGAGCTATACTTATTTGTTCACAGTCAGTCATTAAAAAAAATTGTGCCTCCTGGAATATTGTCAAAAGTATTCACAACTGTTTCCCTGCTGGCCTGGAGATGAACCTTTTGGTCCCCCCGTGGAAGAAAGGGAGGAAGTGCCAGGGAGAGAGAAGTCGAGACATCAACACTGAGAACTGTGCAGCTAAACATGCAGGGGTGGATGGGTTTTCACAAGCTCCTGCAGGTCCCCTTACTTACCAAAGGAGGGCGACAGAAGCTTGGGTGAATAAAAATAGAAAATGCAACTGACAATGTAAACATTGCCATTGTTTAGTCATACCTCTATTCCTATTCTTTGATTTGTCTGATTTTATTCCACTCTGCTATGGAGTACTGGGTATAACTCATCTGTGCCAGTTTCATCACTGTACATAGGGATTTTTATTTGCATTTTGTTGATCTGCAGATAACTAAAAGTCACATCACATGGCAAACAGGTGACAATCACACACAAACATACCTCCTCAGATTTAACAAGTAATTAAAATTATGTTTTATATTATTACCTTCTTCTGTCATTAACACTCCACAAACAGAAAGGTTGAGTTTAGTTCATTGCAGCCTGGTTCATTTGCAGAAATGACCAGAAGAGGGATTAAAACTCCTGATACGTCCTTTATTTATGTTGTGCTTATGGTGATTATTATTATTATTATTATTATTATTATTATTATTATTATTATTATTATTATTATTATTATTATTATTAATAATAATGTAATTATAAAGTGTTTGTTTCTTATTCTGAACGACTCATTTTGTCCACGTCGGGATACTTTTACGCTGCTTATGGACTGTAGCTGCGGCCGGAAGTTAAACATCGGCGCCTCAGTCGGACGGAAGTTGGAGTCGAAGCAGGTTACGGACTCAAATAAAATGCTTCAAAAAGCAACTTAGGGATACGTCAACTCATGCTAAAATGTTGTTTTTACGACGGACGGGTGCCTACTGTAAAGTTTGCACATGAATTAATTCTAATTGTCGAATGGCTAAAAATGGCGACGTGTTACCCGACTGGAACGTTAACTTTTACATGTTAGCTAACGGTACCCTGTTTTAGGCTTTCGCGCTCGCTGAATTATTGACGTGTTTTAGCTACTATAAACTCTTTGGAACCGAAATATTAATATACAAGCTGTTTTAGTCGTTCAGTATATGCTTAGTCAGAAGTTATGAGCTAATTTTCACGTTAATGAGGCGTTTTCTGTTGGAACCTGGGAGACGCATTTATTTCCTGATCTCTGTCCCTCGTTCAGAAAGAGAGATGTCGTCCTCTCCTTTGTCTTTTAAAAACCGCTGTCCGTATGACTGTGTGATGTTGGAGAGCCAGCGTGGATGTTCTCCCCACAATCGGGGACAGATGTTGGGCACGGAGCTGAGTGTGATGGAGATGACAGAGGTTGAATATTCACACGTTCAGCAGCTCCTCCAACCACAGCTGGATGCACAGGCCGAGCCTCACGGGGAGCCAGATGTTACGTCCTTCCCCACTGTGATGGACAAGGACCCCACTGGATCCACTTTGCTTTCTCCCTTCTTGGATGCTCAGGCGATTGACCTGTCAACTTCCAGTGACGACCACATTCAGCTGATGTCAGGACAGAAGACGCCCGTGTCCTATGGCGAGATACCGAATTTTGTCCTCGTGAAAGTCGTTGGGGAAGAAAGTCCTCTCAGTCCGCCTGCATGTTCCAGTCCTTCCGTCGAGAGGCGATCTGCTAAAGTCTGCTTGGAAAAGAGATTTAACAGCCTGTCGGCTGACAGCACAAGCCAGCAAGACGCTCAGTCTGCAGTTTTCAGCAAGTAAGCTACAGTGATGAAACACTCCGTTGAATTTTATGTCAATCTTGTGCTTGTGTACTCATTTTTTATGTTGCTTTTTAGCGTTTTGACAATAAATCAGCTGTCAATGGAACCACAGGAGGCAGTTCCGCATCCAGAAAGTAGATGGATGAAAACTGGTGTTCTGGGTGTTTCTAATCCATTTGTGAGAGGTGTTTATGAACCTGTCACAAATATCTGTGGTCAGGTAGGGTCATTATTCCTTTATTTTTTTTTAATTAATGATCAAAGAGAAGTTCTCTGTGTCATTTCTTTCTGTAATTTTAGGTTGTTGCCCACTTGGTTGAACCCAGCAAACACCAGAGTTTAATCATCCCCAAGAATTTCCCGTGTAATTTAAACCCAGAGAAGGTCGTCGCAAAATTACACTTTACAAGTACGATGAAAGCAACAGAAGGTAAACAATGAAAGTGATTACGGTACTAAAGTTCGCAGTCTGAGCTCAACAGGAAAATACTCTATTTTTCTGTAGAGTATGTAAAGGAAAGTGTTGCTTCCTTGAGCCAGTATAACAAAACCCTCTTCTATCCTCAAGCTGAAAAAGTTGCTCCAGACTCAGCTGGACAGTCGCGGACCAACGTCAAGAGAAGAAATCGAGCTCGCATGCCGACCGGCCAGCGCAGGGAGCTGCACAACGTCAAGGAGAGGGAGCGCAGGTGAGCAACTTGGACTGACACCCGACAGATTGGACATCCTGGAACCAATGAAGAAGTCTTTGTTCTCTTTAATTCCCTACACTTCCTTCCTTCTGGAATGTAACATATCGGTGAACATGATTTTATTCGCTGTCTCGCAGGAAAAAAATCCGTCAGTGCTGTGACGAGTTGAACACGCTGGTGCCGTTCTGCGACTCAGATACAGACAAAGTCACAACACTGCAGTGGACCACGGCCTTCGTGGGATTCATCAACAAAACATATGGAGACTCCTTCCAAAAAGTATGTTAGTCCCTTGAATGCACCAACTGGACGATTGAAGCAAAGAGGCAAAACTGTTTGTGGACCTTTGAGACAAGTCCTGGTGCAGTTTCAAGTCCCCATCATTTACGTTATTGCTATCATGTTACATATTTTGGTGTGGATACATATTGTGATTCTTTTGACACTTCTGCAATGTTTGCATTCAGTTTCAGTTGTTATTTGATGAGTTTTGAGCTGCTGAATTTTTACCTGCATTCCTCATCGTCGCAGAGTGAAGAACCAGCGTGTTTACACACTTTTTCAATCTCAGCCTTGTTTCCCTGCAGTTGTTCGCAACACTCAAATCTGATTATATGGTCTATTTTCCTTCTGATGCATCAATATCTGTGTTTTTCGCTGCTCAACAGATTTAATTACAATCAGCAGAAAAACATCACACCATACAAACACTGATACAACCCCCATCTGGAAAAAAAGACTGCAGTTGTTTGGAAAAACCCCGGATTTGTTTTGTTTTAATCACTGGTACAGGTTGTCACAAACAGCACCATCCTTCTCTTGGTGTCTTTGCAGGAGTTTGTGGTCTTCGCTCAGAACAAAGGACTGTTCAAATCGACCTCCTCTTCAAGCCCGACGTCGATCCTGGAGGAGATGGACGACTCGCAGAGCGTTCCTCTCGGAGTGGAACAGTGAGCTGCTTCGTCGCCGGACGCACAGATCTGGATATTTCAATCCAGCCTTCAGAGGAACGTGACTCATCCGTCGAGGTGTGAGTGTTGTGCAAAATTGCTAAGTAGGTTGTTTGAAATGTCTCAATGTTTTCTCCTAAGTAGTGAAACAAGTTCAGACACAGAACATACATTGTTTGAATGTGGTCGTTTTTCCTCCCTCAGCTCCATCTGGAGACCACACTCACCCTTTATCCTCCTTCTGAGACCCACCACTTCTCAAAGAAGGGAGAGATTTTCACAGATAGATGGCACTGTTTCCTTGTTTAATGCTCTGAACACCAGTATCCTTTTCAAACACTTTATTGCAACAATATTCCCATCGTTAATGTCTTTGAAACAAAAATGTCAGATTTAATAAGTGTTTCGAGGGTTCACAATGTTCTTCAACTCACGACCTACCATATTTATTTATTTATGTATTTATTTATTTATTAGGCACAAATAAGCGTTTTTTTCGTCCTACTTTGTGAGTTCATGGGAGTCACTTGGCTGTTTATCAAACTGTTCATTTGATATGTAGAGGAGAGTGATGTTTTTACTGAAAAGTGGCTTTATTTGTTCTTTCTTACAACATGTCGCTGTAGCATCTTACTGTACATACAACAGTCACCCACAAATAATAAATAGTATTTAAAGTCATGTATATTTAATAGTTACAGCACCGGTAGTACATAGTGGACGTGGTCGTTGTAGGTTGGAGGAAAACAAAAAAAAACATTGATTGTACTGTTTTGTTTTGTTTTTTTAAAAAAATTTGGAGTATTTTACAGTGTCTGATTTATGCATCCACACGCTTTGTTTTTGATTCTCAAGTCCAGAGAGTCAACTTTACATTTATTCAAACAAAAACATCAAACAAGCTGTAAAAAAAAAAAAAAAAAAGAATACTAAAAAGTTTTTTTTTGTTTCTTGCATTAATCTACACAATTTCAGGGCACCTGGGTATTTGTTATTTTATTCCTTTTTATAAAAACACACAGCTCCTCGACAGAGGCCTTTTTTTGCCTCTGGCTCTTATTTCCATAATTTACACTGCAAGCTGGTATGTTGAGGTAACACCTGCGATTTACATAATGGGCCGTGATAAATGCACATTCACTTCAGAGACAAGTCATGCTTGTTTTGTTATCTGCCAGAAGTTTGTTAACAAAGTAATGGGGGGGGGGCTCGCAACAGCATGTACAAAGTTTTTTTATACACAGAGGACTTGCCATTGATTTTCCAGTTGTTTGTAAGTCAAGCCTCGTTAAGTGATAGTACTCGGATCAATGCAGTTGTTTTTTCTTGCGTTTTCCCCGTGTTTCTGGATGTCATCTGGTCTTTTTTGTCTTTTTTTCTCGTTCAGTTTCGATGGTGTTCATGTCACTCCTGGGCTGTTCCTCTAGTCCTCTGCAAATATATCACACCTACTGATGTTACTTTTCCCAATAAAGAGGACCTCTGTTGTGCCCACTCTCTCCTCCACTCCTTTCATCCTCACTCATCACCCTTCCTTCTTCAAGTGGATGGCGTCACGGTGAAAGGAAGTCACATTTTTAATGGTTTTTGGGGTTGGAGGATTTCCCAGCGACTGAGGGTCCCTGGCAGGCTGATGTGTCACAGATTCCAGGGGGTCCCTGGTGCCCAGTCCTGCCCACCCTGCCCGCCTCTCCAGGCTCACCCGGATCTCCTTCAGACCCATCACGGCCATCTTTAACGATCCCAGGAACCCCCGGAAGACCTGCGGAAGTTCATTTCACAAGGTTTGTTAGGAGCTGCTTTGTGGGATGTGCAAATTTATGTCTGTGACAGAAGTTCTTCACATACTCATTGACAGTACTGTGAAACTAGGCATAAACATTGCTTAGGTCAAGATCTGGGTCTTCTGTGGAAGGACACTTACCTTGGTCACCTTGGTCTCCAGTTGGGCCATCAATGGCTTTACCAGTTGTTCCCTTATCACCTTGCTCACCAACATCACCTGTGGATAAAAGAGAGGAAAAACTTTTATAGTGTAACTTCCATTTTTGTCAGATTTGATGCTTCTTCGATCTCCGAGATGCTATTGTCCTCACATATGGATTTTCACATCACTAATGAATAACTTTGTTCCTTTGTGTGTCTGTCAATAGATGAAGAGTCTCGGGTGAAATTCGTCCTCCATACCTCTGGGACCTGGATCCCCAAGTTCTCCTGGAAGTCCTCTGTACCCTGGTGGTCCGCGGGAGCCCGGGTGCCCGATTGAGCCGGCGACTCCGGGCTTCCCTGGAGACCCGGCGGGGCCGGGGCGGCCCACCATTCCAGGTGCCAGGGGTCTCCTCAGGTTGGCAGCCAGCTGTGCGATCTGATCTGATCAATAGAAAGCAATCAGAGGGGTTAGAGCGCTGTTGTTGTCAGACAATGGAGAGATTTTGTGCAAGGAATACATTTGAAACCGCTCACCATCAATCATGGAGCCACACAGCTCTCTGATGTGCTGTTCGCTTGCAAGTTTGCCCTAGAAAAAGAAAACACAAGCATTGAAATGCTTCGAATCATCTCACACACACGGTGACTGCTTTGTACGAGTTCCTAAACACTTACGGGTACACCTGTTTTTCCTGCGATTCCAGGTAGACCCTGTTCCCCTTGGAAACCCATGACTCCCTGTTTTCCTGGGGGGCCCCTTGGTCCGAGCTCTCCCTGTGGACCTGTCACACCCTTTGGCCCCAGTTCACCCCGCTTCCCCTCCTGTAAGCAGCAGGAATCGTCAGTGAAACATTTCACGCGCCTTGCGAAAACAAATCAATTTCTTCTAAAGTGATGCTAAAATCATCCTGGAAATTTGATCGCTGACTAAACACTGACTGAGGAGCAAACTGAGTCTGCTGAGACAATGCGTGGGTGGGTTCGTATGGCATCTTTGTGCTTGATAATTACTCCAACGAGCGCAGCAAACAGTAAATGAGACTAAGAGAGCGAGGCTCATCACTGCTGTAGCTCTAATTACATAAATTTTGTAGGCGCCTAATGTGACTCCTCTCTCCCTTGTGGCAAAAGCAGAAAACGGGCCAATGAAAGCAAAGCTGCAATACCTACCTCTAATTAATCCTATTACAACCTGGAATGTGCGTCTGAATCATGTGCAGAGACTCTGACAAGTGGGCAACAGCTCTGAGCTGGCTGCGCGTTTTCTGTGTTCGTGGCGGGAGCAGACAGTGAAGGAGTTTGGAACAAACTTGTGCTGCTAATTGCACCCACACACAGTTTTGTCTGATCTATGTTTGGTGCGAATACATGGACTCGATTTCTAAAAGTGGACACAGTCTGTTGATCCGTGGAGAAATTTTGTTGCCAATGTAACAAGATGAGTCATGTCAACTTACCTCTCCTTTTTGTCCTACTGGACCAAAAGGACCCTGAAAAGGAGCAGAATATTGCAGTGATTTGAGGTTAGAGAATATTGATTTATCTCCAATGTATCCTTCAGGCAAGAAAACTATGTTTACACAACAATAAACTAAAAACAAGTTACCAAAAGTTCTTAAAACATGAATAAATATTTTTGGCTTTGAGGTGAGAGGAGAACACCTCTGAAAATATGAAAGTGGCTGCTTGTTTCCACCCTCAAACCACCATATAAGCCTTTAACCATGAACTGGATATTTATTCTACATCAAAATTCATAAGAAATATCTTTTTGTATGACTTAAATATGGACTGAAGGTGTGCTCTCCTCTGTTCAAGGCTTGGAAGCTCCTCAAAAACACTGACTGCAAAGACAGGAAGGGAACCAGTGTTGTGTGTGGATGGATTCAGGCCATTCAATGAAGCAGATACTCACAGGTTCTCCGTTCTCTCCTGGTAGGCCATCACTTCCTGCCACGCCCTAAAGTTAACCATACAAAATCTGGATTACTTGAGTATATTTCACACAGCGCATGACTGAAAGACTCTTGAATCTCGTTTTACTTTAAAAGATCAGATTATTTCTGATGTTTTCATAGTGGCTGAACAGAGACACTCGCAGGAAGCCAGGAGTGAAACTCACCATGTCTCCTTTGGCTCCAGAAGCTCCGACTGGACCCTACAGGTGAGGGGCAACCAAAAAAGGGAGAGAGAGCGAGAATAAATGACAGCTATGCAGGAACGTTTATGGAAGGCCGACGGTGGGAGGAAGAGGTGGGAGGGAAGGGGGGGATGAAGGAAAGCGAGGTGGGCTGTTCGAGGGGGGATCAGGGCTGGTATGAAGGCCGGCATTGTTCTGCCCTCACGGGCCGAACAGGAGGCCACTTTGTGCGTGCGCGCTCTCTCCTGGCTGCAGTCTGAGTTTTGCTACCGATTGGACCGAGGAGGGACGACCTGGGTATTGACTCACTATGCCCTCCCATGCACACAGCTGGGTGCTTCCATGCCTCTGCTCTGCAGCAATGAGCTGGTATGCAGTAAAGGCAGAGACATAGATACAAAGATTGTTCCTTATGGTCCCAGACTGCCAAATTCTTGTGTCTCATAGCGTTAAAACAGCATTCAATATGTTAAAATACACAAAAAATAAGTAGACAAAAATAGTGTGATTCAAGCACAGCATGAGATAAATAAAAAACAATATAGGGTTAGAGAATTTAAAGTATGTATTGAAGGAAAAATATTAAATATATGCACAGATTGTCAAAAACAGCAGCCTGTTTGTTTCTTGCTCCAGGCTCTGACGACAGTTTCTCAATATTGTATTTATAAACTGGTGTTTTGATGTTTGTCTCCTTCTTTCGCCACAGGTGAAACTCACCCTTTCACCAAACTCTCCACGGATCCCGGTTGGTCCTGGAAGACCCGGATCCCCCAGCGCTCCTTTGACTCCCTGAAGCACGGGACACACACAGAGAGACGGCGCACCGTCAGTTGCTTCAAAAGGTCAGCGTGAAATCAGAAAGCACTCCTGATCGTCGGTGTTTTTCAGCTGACCTGGAAGCCTTTCACCCCCTGAGGCCCTGGGTTGCCCACTGGTCCAATGCCACCCTGTGGGAAAAGAGAGACGCTGTCATCGAATCCTGAGCGAAAATATTGAATTTTAATGTCGTTGACTTCAGAGGCGAGTTTGATTCAAGCAGGGTTGGGCGGGGGGGGAAGAACAAAACAAATGTATTTGGTGCATGATGTGAGGTGTGATTTGTAATGCGCTGCAGTGTGTGATCCGAGGGTGTTAATTCCTGAGCTGTTTCATCTCTCTCTGTTTTTTCTCCTTGCCGCAGGGCCAGATGTGAAAAACAAAGATCCTTTCTGTTTATGGATTCCTCCTCCATATACCAGCCTGCTCCCGTCCCTGCTGGGATCCTCCTGCAGGTAATCTGCTCCCAGCACTCGCTAACCAGGTTCACTTAACTTAACCCACTGAAGCAGAAGGAAAACGTCTTGGCTCCACTGGTCGGCTTATTACCTGTGAAGGCCAGTCGTTTGTTATTCTGCTCTGCTTGTGTGAAATTGATTCCCGGTCCTTTTTCAGTCATTATGCATTCAAACATGCGCGCTAGTTATTAGAGCAGTTTACAGTAAAGTGTGAGGAACTGAGTTGGAAGTCTCTAAAGTGGTTAAATGTGAAAGATGACCATCTGTGCAGCAAGGAGTCTAATAGTTTGGCATGAAAACAGAGTGTTTTTAAATTCCCCCGTTATATGGGCCTCGGAGCTTTTGTAGTGATGCCGGCGTTGGAGCTATTTGAGATGTACGTGCAATGAATAACTTGTAAGCATATACTTACGGCCACTCCTCTGGGCCCTGCGATGCCTCTCTCTCCTGGGACACCAATCTCACCCTGAAGTAAAATGTTGGGGACAAGTCAGGATGGGTCATAGATTCTAGGCAGTCGGTGAAGTGTCAAAAAAGGCTGCGATCTTGCCCCCAAAACTCCCATCAGATACATACAGGAATACCTGGCTCTCCAGAGGGTCCCGTCTCCCCAGTTTTCCCAGGATCACCCTTTTGTGTAAAAGGAAAGAAAATGCCAAAGTTTGGGGGTTTTTTCTGTGGTTTTTGTTCAGTTTGGTGGTGAAGTCAGGTGGGAATCATGTGGGATTACTCACAACTCCTCCTTTGGCTCCTTTGGCTCCAGCCTTTCCTTGGAGACCCTGCAACAGAAAAACACAGACTGATGGTTCTTTCACATCAGACCGAGCGAGGTGGCCTCAGAGCGGCACAAGTCACACGATACTCCAGATTAACTTCTGTCTGAAAGCAATTGAAACACACAAATATTTTTGTTTTTACCATTTTTTGTTTTGGTTTGCACGTGATTAAATTTGAGCTAAAAAGGCTTCTGTAGTTTGATGCTTTTTGCAGCTGAGTTTGTGTGACCATGTGAAACGGATGCAGTTGTCATAGAAACAAAAAGCTCTGCCTCATCAGTGTGGCTTGAGCCAGAGAGACTGAAGTCGGTGTGAAAGAGATGTTTCATTCAAAGTTTGGTCACTTCGTCCTGATCACACTAACAAAATTGACCACCAGCTGGTTATCAAACCCAAGTCTTATTCAAAGTACTCACAGGAAGGCCGTTTGGTCCTTTCTCTCCGACGACTCCATGGCGTCCAGCATCACCCTGTAGTCAGACAAAACAGAGGCTGTGAAGCAGCTTCACTTCAGGTTGCGAACTGAACTCGAAACCATCATCCAGCACCAGAAGCCACTTACCTTCTCGCCATCCAGTCCTGGTGTCCCATCTTTTCCGTCCCTGCCAGGAATTCCCTGTCAACAGTACCAAAGACCAACCTCATCACTATGGAAGAGGACGGACTCAAAAAAAGGGAACTTTTACGTTGATACACACTTACAGGCTCTCCTTTGGGTCCCGCTCCCCCGGGAGCTCCTTTAGGACCAATTTTACCCTGTTAGAAAACACACGGGAGGTGTCATTGTCGCTCATTACTGTGTAATCACAGCGGCACGTCAAGGGCCTTTCACTTACAATCTCTCCTTTGGGCCCTCTGAATCCTTGTGGCCCTTTTTCTCCAGCATCACCCTGAGGGCATCAGATGAAACACACACAGCTATTCATTGATGGGAGCAGCCATCTATTCTAGCCGTGTGTCACTGCGCTCGAGCATCGTTTCATTGTCACGTGACCATTGGCAAACTAACAAGGAGAGACTCACTGTCTTTCCGATGAGGCCGGCAAGTCCAGGTTTGCCTCTGAAACCTGGGAATCCCTGTGAAAACACAGAGGATGAGGTCAAACTGAGGTCCAAACATGCAAGTTTGAATTTGTATAACAGGAAGATGAAGCAGGTCCGAGTGCTAAAAGTTTCTTACTCTGTCCCCTACACCTCCCATCGGGCCCGGTAGACCTCTGAGACCACGGGGGCCCTGAAACACAACGTTGGTGCGTTAGGAGGAGACTTTGCAAGCATCAAAAATCCAACCTGACCTGGTGGTTTAAATCTGCCAAACATATCCAGTCACATTAGAAAATGGCAACATGATTGTGGCATTTTCTTGATTCTCTCACCTGCAGGCCCACTGTGCCTGGAATACCTGGTGGGCCCGGTGGGCCGGAGTCTCCCTAGACACAGGACAAGACAGGAGACTGAGTCCACCATCAAACCACACCAAGATGAGGAGCTGTACTTTGACTCCAATTATTTTGTCTTCATGGTAAAAACAACCCCTGCATTTTTTGTCGAACTTACCTTCTCTCCATCTTTCCCAACTTCCCCTTTGTCTCCTTTGTGACCCGTGTGACCCTGTGAGATTGAGATAAAAATGAAGCAACCAACACACTCGCAAGTGCGAAAAGCTGAGTTGTGTTTGTTTGTCAGGATACAGTCAAAAGAAATTGTAACATGAAGATCAAACCTTGAATCCTGGCATCCCAGAAGGACCAGAGGGACCCGGAGGGCAGATTGCAGGACACTGCAGAGGTAAGAGACAGACCACTGAGGCGTCTGCAGCAGCTGCATGCTGAGTGAATGTCTATTTCTTAAACCAGATTATGCTGAAATCTTACCAGAAGGTCACCGTTAAGATCTGCGAGGGTCCCGGGAAGCCCCTGAGAGAAGTGACGAGACGCAGCGAGAGGTGAGCTCAAAGTTCTTTAAGTACCATTTTCTTTTGGTCCAGCAGGAAGCAAGTTTTTTCAGAGAATTCACAGACATTCAGAGGAAAAATACTTGACTGAACCAATTATAAAAACGATAGCAGCACTTACTGGGGGTCCATCTGGGCCTGAGGGTCCGGGAAGTCCGGAAAGACCTTCAGCACCCTAAGAAACAGAGGAAAAAGAGCTTCATTAGGGAAATAAAGTACCTGAGTTTCTCATGGTCGGATAAAAGTACTTTTTCCTAATTGGAATAAAATCAGGAAAGTTTGCAAATTGGAAAAAATGTGCAAAGCATCCAGGATGAACAAAGACTTCTGATTATTCTGGTGTAATTAAGACTGGTAATGCCTCATAATTCATTTTCATGAGTATTTTAGTTGCTATTGAAGAGTTGGGATGAATTCTGCGTCATTGTACATCTTTGACGATCGGCTGTCAATAACGAGAGGGAAGGACGAAACTCACCGCTGGACCCTGAGGTCCGACGCCGCCTGGCAACCCGTTGGTTCCTGGTAGCCCCTGGAAACAAAGGAGACTGGGTGTGTGCAAGACATCAGAGTATGTGTAACGCAAATGGTCTGGCCTGGATCAAAGTACAGGAAGCAGATACTCCCAAGCATTACAATGAACACTAATGAGTTATATAAAGGGGATAACATGAAAAAGTCTCTGGTGTGCACTTACTGGAGCTCCTGGTCTCCCTCTGCCCTACGGAAGACACGGGAAGGCAAATTAAGTCACAAACACCAAAGCGATGATGAGATGAATTCACGCTACAATGCAGTAAAATGAGCTACGTCACTGTTTCTACATCTCAGTGCTCATCGAAGGTTACAGAGTCCTATTAGAGCTGATTAGAATCAGCAGCAGCACGACAGTAGAACGTGTGTCTCCCAAATTATTCATTGCATTAATGGTGGGAGTCTGCCTCTGATGCATGGATTCGTGTGGATAGGACGTCAGTGTGACTGGAGAAGCTCCACAAAGGTGGAAAAAGTATAATATGTGTGTGATGCTTCTAAAGGGAGTATGTGGGTTTACTTACAGGAGGTCCAGGTGGGCCAGCAGGTCCAGGGTCGCCCTGGAGACAAAGGCACCATCAGCCACCCAAACATAGTCAAGTAGAAACAACATTCTTTCATTTCTTGTCTTTTTTTTGCACCACACTCAGAACTAAGCCCAATCTCCAAGTGACGAGTACAAACAGTGTACTCAAAATGATTCCAATAGGATTAAGATCAGAGAATCAAAAAAGCAAACATGAGGTCAGAAAAGGTCCTTGCTGGAAGCACAGTGTGTGTGTGTTTGTGTGTTTGGTGCTAAAGTAGCAGCAGAAGCAGGTCAAAACTGGCCAGACGGCACAAAGATGCCAGTGAAGCTGCTGCCTGGAATTGTGATGAAAGCCCCAGTTTTCTCCGCCATCACAGCTCGCCGTGCTAATAACGCCAACTGGTGATGACAGTCGATCTCGGGTAAATCCGTCAGCAAAACAAGCGGTCCCAAAGGACGCTCTTTGTTCACTGGCACAGCACTGACAGAGGAGGAGTCCCAGTTTAAAATAATAAGCAGAGCAATAGTTTCATTTTCGTCACTGATTCTTGTATGTTTTTGTCTATTAGCTGCATGTACACAATCAAATGTAACCTATTTGTCAGGACTCTTCCCAACAGTTCCAACAGTTTCTAGTCGAGCTGTGAGTCCGTCTTTGTGTTACATTTTCACTTTCTTTCTTTGTGTAGAAGAAGTGCAAGTGTGGCCCGATAGATAAAATAAGCCACCATAAATACTACTGTGTCAAAAAAAACTTTTTTGAATGTTTTTTTGAATGTTTCGTCTCTGATGCTTACAAAAGTCAGCTAAAAAAGGCCTCCCAATCTGTTGATATTTTTAAAAAAAACAGATTTGTCATGTTATATCTGTTGATATTCGCGATAAAATCAGGCTGCCAAATGTTTTGTAACTTAATGAGTGAAAGTACAGCGACGGGGAAATGTTTTGGCAGTGACTGTGATAAATGAACGTGATTATTTTTAATTGGCTTGAATGCACAGATTCAGGAATAGATTCACTGAACTCAAAAGTTTGAAGAAACGCACAGTAAGAGTTTGGTCTCTGGCTTCCTCGAGTTACAATTCGGCCTCGTTACTGCACTTCTGCCCTCGTCCACTCACTCTGTTTACCTCATCCCAGCTGTGTTTGTGTTGTCTAAAAGACTCCAAATAAACACGGCAACGTTACACTTTGCTAACTCCACGAATGCAACGAACTGTGGCAAAGCCATAAAAAGTAAAACCTTGCCTCGCATAAACTCCAGATTCATCTCGAGTTTGGTCTCAAACTCTGACAATTTTCTCCAGTTTTGTTTCGAGTGGCTCTGCAGCACCAAGGTCCGTCGCCAACAGAGTAGTTATCTGAGTAATTAACGACACGAGTTGACACAAGGTTCCTCATTAGGCTGGCTAATTAGTGGAGTTGCAACGGGTGGGGGTTTATCTGCCTTGACAGTTTGCAGGCTGACAGCAGAGGTTCTCCGATCCCTTTTTTTTTTCCAACTGTTTCATTCAGAGTGTGTGTTTTTTTTCCCCCCTCAGTGTCCCACGTGTTGTAATTCACTTTCCTCTGGCGTCTCTCGTGGATAACGCTGTTTCCCTCTCAGCTGCGAGAGATCATCATCTCTCGCAGACCCAGATTGGTCCCGAACACGGTGCATTCCAGGTCGGATTAGGGAAGCAGCAGAAATAAATCCGATTCTGATCCCTCATTAAAAATATTCCCACCGCGGCGCTGAGCCTGCTTGACAAATTCAGGCTGGCAGAGGAAAAACACAAAACCTCGTGGCCATCGAGGGCTGATCGCTACGCCGAGTCTGCATGTGTGCGTTCACGAGTCTTTGCTGCAGTGTGCACAAGTTGCCGCGTCTTTAAACGTCTCCTCTAGAGAGACACACTTACTGCTTCCCCCGGGGGTCCGTCTTTGCCAGCGGGACCGTCGGGACCTGTCAGACCCTGGAGAGAAAGCGTCACACGTCATTGCCTCCGTCCGTCAGCCCGGTTTTATCGCATTTAAGCCGTGGTGCTGATACCAGACAGGTGTGCTGAGTTGAAGTGAGCTCACAGATCGATTATTTGTGTTTGTTAGACAACTTACGTCAACACCTGGAAGCCCCGGCAGGCCCGGCTGTCCAGCCACTCCTGGGATCCCTGCTTTCCCTTTGGGACCCTGCGAGGAAAGAAGTCTCGTCAAGCAACCAACTGAACGAAGGTATTGCAGGTTATTGTTATCTGAGATGTGAAGGTGCATATATTCAACTAAGTGGAAGCCATAATGGACGAGAATAGACGTCCCTTCCACAGCTTTCTGGCTGGACAGAGAAGAAGCTGTGCTGATTGTGGTGCATTTATGAGCAATTCAGGAAGCAGTTAGTCCCTACATCAATTAGAGTTTAGCTCCTAATGAACAACAATTAATTACTAGATTACTCAACTTTTTATGCCATTTCAAAAAACACTTCTGTCTCCTAAAAGTGATTTTATGAAGTCTAAGAATAACGTATTGTCTGTATTACCCAACTAATCTCCACATCAGTGCCATCGCACTGCTAGAATAAAGTTTACATTGAGCAGGTGATTGGAAAAGTACACTGGATTCTGACGTGAATCACTTCAACATATCACTGGAAGTTAAAGTTCTGTTTGAGTGGTTTTTGGTTCTCACATCTTTTATATTCAGATAACAGAACTGAAATTTCTTGGACTTGTCGGAATACTTACTTGTTTCCCCGGAAGTCCAGCAGGTCCAGGTTTGCCCTGTTGAGGAAAAAAACCCCAAAAGAAACTTTACAACTAAGTGGTCACTTTTGAAGGTCTTTTGTTTTGAGAGTGAACGACTGTACAAGTGGCCATGGTGTTTGACACTGTGTGTTAAGGATTACTGTCCTTAATATTTGGGTTCTGGAGTGATTTGGAAAGGACAAACATCACTAAACTGCTCTGCTGGTCACATGATTAAAGCCTCAGTTTGGTTTGGGGGTGGTGGTAGTGGTGGTGGGGGGAAGCAGGGAGGAGGTGCGAGGTGAAACTTTAGATGGTCTCACAGGGTTGGGGAATGTATGAATGGACCCTCTGTGTGGCCCAACTTCACCGGACTCACGAAAATATCCGCAAATAGAACGTTTTTGAAGATTTCACAGACGTCGGACAAAAACTCTTTTGAGGGTTTAAGTCACTGAAAGTTTGACAAAAGTCAGACGTGCAAAAGTTAAAGCAACAAAGCATGTTCGCATTACCAAAGTTTTTCCTCCCACTTTAGTTCCCTGTAATCTGATTTCCCCTCCAACGAATTTGCAAATCATGCAATCACTGAAAACCTTCTGATTATACTCTATCTTTGAAAGGGAGCATCTTGGTTTTCCCACCTTGACAGCACATCAAAAATAGAAAGCTTCCCACAGTATAGGTATCATGAAAGTAAGTTAGAATTTCAGTCAGCAAAAAATTGTAAGTTTACCCAACGTGTTTTTTTTCGTCATCTTAAAGAAACCATTGAGAGGATGCAGCGAGACCCTGCCTACCTGACATCCATCAACTTTCATTTCTAGGCGTGTGGGCGGGGCCGTGGGAGGAGCCAGTGCAATAAAATGTAACATTTAGACACATTCAGCCACTTTAAGGCAAGCAAAGGCCTCATTCACATGCAACTCAAGTGGGAACAAAAGAAAATACATCAGTCGTCCAAAAGACTTTGCGATAACAGATTTTCTTGAACTTTTACCTCAATAAATTCTTGACTTTTAAAAGAAAATTTTAAAAAGTGTTGTTTACAAAACAAAGCTTCACAAGCTTCATCATACATCCCACACTTCTCATGTTAGAATCACTAATAATCCATAGTGAAGTCAAAATACAGGTGCACCACTTTCAGGTATCAACAGCTTCAAGAGTCTCGCCAACTCACGTCCGTGCCATCCTTTCCCGCTGCTCCTGGGGGTCCTGGTGGTCCGGTGGCTCCTCTGGGACCCGGCCTCTGCAACATGAAAGCCACCCAAATCAGGCACTTTCTCACCAACAGTACAAACTGCTGATGGCTAATGTGGAGAAAGCAAAACTGTGCATGTTGTGGTTTTAAATGTGCTGGTTAAAAAGTTGAGGGTTTTTGGAGAATATTTAAGAAATAAATGTCAATTACAAGTAAAGTTTGACGTGAAGGATATTAAAATTATCAAGAAGCTTCATTAGATCATTCAACACACCTGCAATACAACAATTAAATGGCAACCAAGGGCCTAAAAACGCTTGAAATCGCCTACGTTCGTGAGGATCGCACGTCTCGAGCGTGACCACAAAGGAGAGTAAATCCGAGGCTCATCGTTGTACCGACAAAAACAAACGCAACAAAACGAAGACTTTCCAAATATTTTCCAGAGTGCGGCTCAGTCAGGGATCCTGAGCGAACAGAGTTGGCTTTGTGCGCGCTGATCTCCGATCCGCACATTCCACAAGTTCAGGGAAAACATCACCTCCGACGCTGCGTGCGCGCTAAGACGGAGCCACCTGCGCACAATTACGCACTGTCGGCGGACTGAAATAAAAGTAACGCGATACCTGAGAAAATAACAGATCGTCCACTTTGATCCATGTACAAATATGCGCCAAAGATAAACTTTCGGAGAGTGCACGTGAAGGAAAATATTGAGAGGAGCGTCGGAGTTTTGTGCGCTCATATCAGGCCCGAAGTGAACCAAACACGACAAATGCGAGTTATAAACTGATAGATGCGGGAAAAATAAGTTCCGATAAAGTCTTCGTGTGAAAAGTAGCCCCCCAAAACGCGTCAGAAACGGGAGAGGAGCGATGCCGCTGAGGAGGAGGCTCACCTGGGCCGAGGAGGAGGACAACAGCTGGCACAGAAGGAGCACCCAAAGAGCGGAGAACACCGCCATATCTTCCCGCTCGCCCTCAAAAAAAAGCCCGAGTTAGCGCGCAACGAAAGTCCGATCCCCGGTTCCCGGTCCTCTCTCGATCCCCCCCAGCGTCCGCACCGGAGCCCTCCTTCACCTGGCGGCGCGCAGCTCCTGAATGGCTTCCTCTTTGGATCCAGATAAACCCGAGCCTCCAGCCGAAGGGGCTGAACTCAATCTGGCAACGCTGCGCGCAGGGGTGAGGGGGTGAGGAGTGCTCAAGGAGGCAGTGTGCAGCAAGGGAGTCCATTCCGGACATCGCAAAGAGGAGGTCGAGTTAGACTGGTCAGGAAAATACCAACAGGCCAGGCACAAACAAAACAAACACAAAGCAATGTCGTTCCTGCATAAAACTGATAGAGGGAGTCAGAGGAATTATGTCTGGTGGGGAAAAAAGCCCATTTCAAAGGGTTGAACTTTGCAGATTGGATACAGCCAATGTATTTATTTATTTTACCAAGAAAAAGGTCATGAAGATTGAAATTTCTTGCAGCTATTTACCAAAAATATTTTAGCAATTTAAAAAAATAGCTAACCACACTTAAAATAAGAAACAATCACCTAGAAACGAAGACATTTTGGTCTATTTTTGGAGTAAATTATTTATTTCATTGTGACGTTTTTCTTTCTTTTCAGTGCGAAGCTTATTCAGCATTTTCTCTGGCTTGAAATAAGCAGTTAGTTGGGATAGAAGCTGTGGAACATCAGCATGAACCTTCAGTCCTGCAGGTTCGTTGTGTGTTTGCATGTTCTCTCCTCCCTCGAGTCGAAGACGCGCTGTTCACTGGTCATCTCGAGGTCGCTGATTGTCCGTCTCTTCGCTTAGTTGGTCCTCGCTGTCCAACCACCTGCAATCATGATTCCTGCCCTGAGTCGGGCTTCATGATATCATTCGTTTGATTGTTGTCTGTCGTTCTGCACGTTTCTTCTTTCGCTTCAGCCGAACGGCTCTCGATTGAGCTCTGGTTTTGCAGCATTTCCTTGTTGCATTGATGAAGCTTCTTCTCTGCCTCCTTGTAACGTTCACGTTACGAGCCTGCTTTGCATGTGCCAAAACTCGAGTCTTCATCGCATACAAAGCATGAAGTCCTTTCTCATGGAGGATGAGGTCTTTTCTTAACTTTAAACTGTTCCATGAAGTCTGAACAGTTTGTGTTTGGGTTTTTTTTTGTCAGCAGATCAATATAAGAAGGAATAGCGCGGGCAGTTCAATAGCAAACAACAAAGTGAAACTCTCACAGTGTGCCTCACACCCTCATCTCCCCACTGATCCCGAGGCCAGAACAAGTCGTGTTGCATCAATATCTCTGTCATCTTTCTCCTCCTTTCCTCCGCTCTGCTCTGAGTCATATCACTTCGCCGCGACTCCGCTCTGTTTACCGAGGAGGGAACCAAAAAAGACACGATATTTCTGCCTATAAAAGGCTGCAAAAAAAAACAGGGAGACGTCTCGGGAAATCGGAGCGAACGCAGCCGTCGACCACACAAACATTAAAGAAAGGCCGCACTCGTTAATTCAGAAAATAGTATAACTTTATTCTGCCTTGTTAACAGCCATGTTCTCCGTTAGGGGAAAAAGAAAGAGTCATATAAAGTTATTACCATTTCATTTGGTAATTACAGTCACTTTAACAATTAATAGTGAAAATTAAGTGCAAATACAAAAAGATGCATCGATATCATCACCCTGGCTTGTGGATTCTCATGGACTGCACCCATTTCAAATTAAAATACAGTGGAACTTTAAATAGAGCCAAAGCTTTATCGATTCTGCCAAGAAGACAAACACATTGTACAATCAACCAGTCTTATCACATTTTCTTTTTTTTTTTGGCAAAGCTATCAAGCTGTTCAAAAAAAATTTTTTTGACTTCTTTCCAAATCTGCATGAAAAACACACAGACTGTGCAACATTAGGGAACAAAAAAACAAAACAACTTCAAACATTGTGTCATGAACTCCGTAAGCACGCCGTATTGGATCAGAAGCATGTGATAAATGGACTGCAGGTAAATGACATTCAATAACAACTCTGTTTCAACAACAGGGTCCAACAAAAACAACCAAACAAGAACAGAAGGGTTTTTTTTCCCCTGATGACAAACAAAAATGTTCGGAGGCAGAAAAAGACGTTTCCAGATGTCGAAGTATTAAGAAGCTAAAATGTTGAAACTCTCATTTCATTGTTTCTGTTCCGAAGAGATATTAAGCCGCTGCTGCTGCTGACAAATCTCTCATAATACTTTTAAATCAGCCAATAAGTAGTAGTTTAGATGTCCAAACACGAGTAAACGTGTCAAACGGGAAACTTCTGGAGACTGATCGAGAACACTTCCCTCTAAAAGCTTTCAAAACGGTTTCCGGGCCTTTGTAATCTGCAGCTGGTAAAACGTCCTTCTAAAACCATTCAAATTTGTTGAAGGGACACACGTTTGTATTTTAACAAATTATGTAACACAGAGAGCATTTGCGACAGTTTTCTTCATTTCCGACTGCTTCAGTAGTTTAAAAGCTTCAGTCACATTCACGCCTTCCATCATGGAAGCTTTTTCAGTTGCAGAGGAAAGACTTTTCCCCCTGAACTAAAAGGTTCTCAGGTCAAATCTTGGCTGAATTATACGTTGTACACGTAAATTGGACACGCAGGAAGACGGATTTTATCATGTTTATCCCAAATTGCGTGAGAACCCAACAAAACCTCCAATGAGGTAGACGCTAAATGCGACATTTGCTTTTTGGTGGTCCCAAATGCAAACTTTTTCCAAACTATTCTGGAAAAATGACTTCAATGTTGTATTTTTCTGGTTTGACCTGATTAATTTAACTCTCTTGATCAGGAACTTGTTTTTCATTGTATGTTGATCACGGCTTCATTCATGCATTCAACCAATAACACTGCGTCGCCGTTTTCCGTAATTAGGAAGAGGAAATGCGACAGTACATGTACTCCACATCAAGGACTTGGAAATTACAGTCGGAGTGATGGGAATTGCTCTTATAATGCCCTGAAAAGTTCTTAGAACTAAGGAAAAGGTCCTGATGTCACCGCGGACCACAGCTGTTGGTGGGACAGACAGGCGAAAAAGAGGCGGAGTCGGGGGTTGCTATGGGAACATCGCTTAGAACAGTGGAAAGCCGAAGAGTTTCTACATTCGCCTCAGTGAGACCAAAAACCGCGGTCACGTCTTTCCAGAAGTCCCTAGAACTAAAGCGTTTCCATCACCCGACTGAAAACGCGCTATTGCAAAGCAGCTTGTTAACTTATTACAATCAACCAGAGGCTGGTCAACATCTTACCTAAAAGACTAAACCAAGTGTGACGGATGGCGGCGCTTCACAAATCGACTGCTGAAGCGGCCGCGCCGCTCCAAAAAAGAAAAATAATCGCATAAGCTTTAACTGTTATTATTGTCTGACGACAGCCATGAAGAAATGGTGACACCCACCTGGTGAATTCATCAAATCAAATGTTCCTTCAATGTAAAAAGAATTCTCATAACCTCAAACAGAGTAGAAATAAGGCCTAGAAAGTCTTGAAGTCGTCCTTTCTCCCTATGTTACAGCTCACTGAAGTCCATGTGTATTTTCCCCATCATACCATCGTTCAGTCTATTCAAGACTCCCCCACGGTCTGGTTTGTGTTCGAAGGGTTCGATTCCATTTCTACGTCCTCCGGCTCCTTCCCGTTTGTCTGCTCGTCCGCGACTTTCTCAGTTTTCACCTGCGGCCCGTTGGCAGCACAAACGTTCTCCATTGACGTCTCTTCCTCTTCTTTTTTGTCTGGCACTTGGTTAAAATCCGTCCGGGGGATTTTCTCCTCCCGCTCCGACGACAGAGAGGGCGAGTGTTTGGAAGTCTTCAGAGGGGTGTGCGCCGACGGGCTCGTTTGACCAGTGGTTTTATTCGCGGCAGCTTTTTCATCCGTCTGCCTGCTGGCCGAGTCCCCGGCGGAGCCGTTGCTAGGCAGCACCTTGTTATCTTCTCTCTTCTTCTTCGGTGGTTTTTCAATTTCCACGTCCCCATCTGTTTGCATAATGTTGTCGGCTTCTTGCGCGGAGTCCTTGGAGTTGTTGGTTGGCTTCTGCTCGCCGTCCGCACAAGGCTCGGGGTTGGTCGTCACAGTGTCGGGACTCGGCGACTGGTCCATCTCGTTGGCGTCGTCCGCGGAGTCGTTTCCGTTCCCCACGAGCTCCTCGTTTTTCTCCGGATCCGCGTTTCCGTTCTCAACAGCTTCAGGCTCCGCTTTCGTTTCCGGGGAAACTTCAGGCGCCTTCTTCTCCTTGCTCGGCGTCTTCTCGGCCCCTTTCTGAGTCTTGCCGGCGTTGTCGAGGCCTTCGTCCTTCGGTTGCGCGGCCTCCTTGCTTTTGCCCCGTGAGCCGACCTCTTCCTTTCCGTCCCCGTTCCCGACGGCATCGGACCTCTTTTCCGCCTTTTTGAATTGTTTCTGGATTTTCCTGGGACACCACACGAACTTGTCCTTTGGCTCGAAATTAAGGTATGCGAATCGCACCAGCTCCTGGCGCTTCTGCTTGTCCAGCACGGCGAACAGGAAGTAGTCAAGCACGCTGCGCTTGACGCTGCTCAGGGTTTTTTTCACCAGCGTCTCCTCCAAGAAGAAGCGCACAAGTGGGGCCTGATAGTGCTTAAAGCCCAGCTCTCCCAGGCTCTTCAGGATGCGCGTGATCCGCAAGTTGTTGTGCATATTCCTGCGAAGAATCAAACAATCGAAGCTTTATTTACAAAGAAAAAAACAAGTCACACACCTCATAAAACGAACGAGATGTGAATAATTACCGCTCGAGGTTTCCAAAGCGCTCTTTCCAGTTTTCAGCGCGCTTCACCTCGCCCGTGTCCTTGTTGACGAGACGGATGCCATAGAAACCTAACATGAGCTCGTAGGACTCAACCAGTCTCTTTTTGGCATCTTCGTTATTCTTGAAGGCCTGGGGGGGGGGGCAGACATAGGAGACAACTCAGGTGGGAGGCCAAACAACCACAGCTCGATAAGCTCTCAAATACAAAAGGATAATAAAAAGGTGGCCGAGCTAAGAGAAAAAGAAAAAACTACGAGAGCCCAATGGTTTTATGTGTTTATGTTGAAGAACGAGTGGATCCATTCATGTTGTTGTGGAGCCGATCCAAGCCAACAGTGAGAGAAGGACAGGAAGTTAACGGGCAGCTTGACTGTCTGTCACGGCGCTAATTAACCAGAGTGACTCACACACACCAGCAGCTCTCTGGGACGAGTTCAAATGTTTGCATAAAACGGAGAGGCAGAGGAGGAAGATGCAAACTCCACACAGACCCGAGGGGGGGGGGGGGGGGGGGGGGGGGGGGGGGG